>OY759272.1:19302570-19937570 GCA_963662155.1 Lamellibrachia columna | reverse complement strand
CATATTATTACCGTTATTCGGTATTAATCATACAGATGCAGACGGAACTGCTGTCAAACTACACCGTGAGGACAATGAGAAGGGACGTGTGTCGGGTGCTATTCATCATAAGCATCTCCATCCTGCACCTATCATATAAGATCTTCCAACTTGACACGGCGACAGATGAGGTGTGTGTCAACCAAAGCTCGTCACCACACCAGTTCAACGTGACATCACAGCTGTTGAAAACGTACCACATTGACTGGAATGCTAAACTTAAAGGAAATCCGTGGGACATTGCAGATCGTTGGGTCGCACCCCGACACATCTTACCTGAAAAAGCCCGGGAACTGGGTAAGAGTCTGTAAAACACCTTATTCAATTTCTTTGAAATTATCAGTTGTTTAAAATTAATTAACGTTAAATTAACGTTATTATTCACTGTCATTTATTGTCATTAATTTGTTTGCATATCATAGACTATGACTACATTTGGTTAATTAAAGTGTCGGTACTGTTTGGTAGGTGCAATAAATCAGGAAATATTTTCTGTTCAACAGGTGCAACATTGAAGGAGATGTTTCTTCTGTTTTATAAATCAGTAATGAGGAAGCTGCCTGCCTTGTTTCGTCTTCTGTCCTGTTGCGCTGAACGCTGTTTGTTCTGTTTGATAGGTGCACTATTGAGAGTTATTTGTATTGTTTGTTAGGTGCGATATTAATGGAACTGTCTCGCCGACGCATCATTAGTGCTGATCTTGCTACCAAGGGCACGCAGCTCAAACTGACGCTGATTCTTGAAGGTGGACAGCGGGTTGTATTTAAACCAAAAATGTGAGTGTTCTGATTTTAAGAGCTGAAATTATAGTCCAGTCACACTGATTTTGAAACCTTTCAGTTGCTGAAAATGTTTTATAATTGGAGTAGTTAGTTATGTAGCAGTGTATGACACGATACATATCATCTATGATCAAGCATAGAGTTGTGCAATACATTCCTCAACATATCGTCATCACAATAATTTATACTGAAGGCTGGCGTGGGTAGTATTGCAATCGGTTTGTCTGTTTGTCTACAATGATGCGTCTGCTTGACAACTGTTACAGTCATAACATTGGTTAAGTATTGCAATCGGTTTGTCTGTTTGTCTACAATGATGTGTCTGCTTGACAACTGTTACAGTCATAACATTGGTTAAGTATTGCAATCGGTTTGTATGTTTGTCCACAATGATGTGTCTGTTTGACAACAGTTATAATCACAACATTAGTTATGTATTACAATCGGTTTGTCTGTTTGTCCACAATGGAGTGTCTGCTTGACAACTGTTACAGTCATAACATTGGTTATGTATTGCAATCGGTTTGTTTGTTTGTCCACAATGGAGTGTCTGCTTGACAACTGTTACACACACAACATTGTTGAAGCATATATTGATGTATTCAACATGGCTAAATATTTTACTCCAAAACGTCAACGCTAAGATGGGCACACACATTTGTCTTCCCAATTTGCTAGATCCAAGATACGCCACTGCACAAACACATATTCGGGCGCACGCACAAACACGTCTTACGTTCACATACATATTAAATACTGAAATTACTAAATTATATAAGAGAATCCTACTTTATGTCTTTAAAAATCGTATTATTTGTATAAACTATTTCTTATTATTGCATGTGCATTAGTTTTAGCACAGTGGTCCACAGCAACAGTGAGAAATTTATAATAGATCATCGATATTTGCCAAACAAGCATCAAACCTGCTTCGTGATTTATCATATTATAATAAATATGACGTGTGTGATTGTAGGTATGAGCGGGATACCTTCACAATACGCGGCCGTGACAGACACAATGGTGATATTGTTGCCTTCCACTTGAGCAGGTAAGTTTGACGCTTTCCAATGGCACACATATCCAAGTTTAGGAAAATGTTGAAAGAATATCTACGTCAACATACCGTTGTCTTTTTTGTCAGGACACTGGTTATCGTTTTTGTTAAGACATGTACAATTTGTTGATTATATTCTGTCAAGACATGTGGACTCTGGTAACAATGTTCTGTCCAAACGTGGACTCTGGTGGCAATGTTCTGTTTGCTCTCCTCCTATTTCCTGTGGTCTGGGGTGAGGCTGACACCGATATCGGTCGTCGATTTATGTTTCCCCTTCTTCTTCATAACTAGTTCCGTTTTGCTGCTGTCTCCACTAATCGCCTCCAATTCCCCTATCCCTCGCCCTCGCTTTCCATTCCCCTCCCACTCCCACTAAATCTCTCTTAACGCAGTCCTCCCATCTCAGCCTGGGTCTTCCTCCTCTCCTTCTACCCTCCACTCCAAGCGCATCCGCTCTCTTCGTCAATCGTACCCCTTCCATTCTTTCGACATGTCCAGTCCACCTCAGCCGGCTCATCAACTTCCTTGTGAAGCTCTCTTTCACACCAACTTCCTCCCTCAACACCTCCATTCTTCTTGCAAACTTGCTGTCTCACTTGTTGTGTTTCTGTCATCGCCATAGTCTCTAGGCCGTATAGGTATGCAGGTGTTATGCATGAGTTAAGAACCTTTCCTTTTAGCTTTCGAGAGATATGTCTCCCATCACCCGTTCCACATTCCTCCACGCACTTGCTCCAGCTTGTACTCTCCTTCGAATGTCAGTCTCCGTGCTGCCGTCTCCGTGCTGCCGTCTCCCCAAACCGCTCCACCCAGATATACAAAGCTGTATGTTGGTTCAGTTTCTTCCCACCCAGTCTAATGTCAAACAATTTTACTGCCCGACCCAAAGCTCCTTCGTCTTCTCTAGACTTACTCTCAGTCCATGTTTGCCAAAGATTTCCTTCCAATCTACCAATCGCTCTTGAAGGTCTGCCTCACTGTCTGCTACTACTGTCAGGTCATCGGTGTATAGCAACTCCCGGAGAATGTCCCTTGTACTTGCTTTCCTGCTGATCACTTCTACTACTGCAATGAATAACAGTGGGCTAAGGGCACTCCCCTGTCTCAGGCCGACGTCCAACCTGAATTTCTCCTGATGTTCCCGGTCCGCACACTACTCTACCTTTTGTATCTTCATATGTGCCTGCGACCATCCTCACCTCCGCCTCTGAGACACCCACCCACCCCAACGTGGCCATGGCCATATCTCTTGGAACTGTGTCGTATGCTGTTTCAAGGTCTATGATTCCCAGAGCCATATTCTCCTGTCCCTCTAGTTTCTTTTCTACCAGATGTCTCAGAGTGAACATCCTGTCCGCCGTACCTTTCCCTCTTCTGAAACCTTCCCATTCTTGTGTTTGATTACTGATCCAGTTTTTACCTCATTGCTTTCCTCACCCCTCTCTTGGGCCATTTTATATATCCTCTCTCTCTCTCTCTCTCTCTTTTCTCAGATTGATTTTGCTACTTCTTCTGTCCAACACGTTTGGTTTTTCATTCTTGATGATTATCCCCTTTTCCGAACGTTCTACGACACAGCTCCTCTGCTACGTCAACAAAAGTATCTTTTATGCTTTTTTGTTCTGTGAAGACATTTAAACTCTGATTACAGTGTTGTCGTAAAGCTAAACAAAAGCCATGCTTTGGGGGCAATGCACAACAAGAGTGAATAAAAACTAATTATTTGTACCTACAATCAAGAATATCAGGTTGGGGTTGTCAGAAGGTAAGTTTACTAAACAATGAACAACATATGTTTCATTCGCTTAGTTTAGAAATGAAATTGAAATGCTGTGTATTTAACAAGATTTCCCTAGTAAACCACTGGTGTAATATTCTTGATTGTAGTTGTATATAGTTGTTTTCGTAACTCTTGTGGGTGATATGGCCCAAATCCATGAGTTTTATCTCGCCATGAGGTAGGTGGACTATTGAAAATGTTCTGTTAAGACAGCTAGATTCGAGTATCAAAGTTATGGCAAGTTAAATTGATACTGTCAAGACAGCACATTTCCAGGCAGTTTTGCAGCAGTATTTGTTGGAATGTCGCAACTTTATTGTTGAAGACACAGAAATAATTGTTTTTCGGTGTTTCACATTTGTCATAATTATTTTCAGATTGCTTCGCTATCGCTGCGTTCCGTTGGCTGTAGGACGAGTTATTGACCTTAAAAGAGAAATCATTCCGGTGGCTACCAAAGCACTAACTGACAATTTTTACATTAAAGGTATGTCATCCAGCAGCCAAATTATCTATGAAATATTGGACAAACTCTTAAAAAAGTAGCATATTAACAACATTTTCATACTAATGAACCACATTTGTGATGTGCTCAATGTTGTCTTTCATCATGTTGGTTGAAATGTAGATTTTAACCAAAGTCACAGTTCGATTGTTCTCTCGGCAGGTGGAAACACTTGTTTCTATGGCAACCTGAGACTATGTAGTGATAAGAGCAAGGGCGTGTGTGCAGACGGGTTACTGCTTGAGGGGACCATAATCATGTGGCTGCCTGAGAAAGTAAAGCTGCAGGCTTCTGCGTACCCATGGACTCGGATATGGGGAGTGACTGCCAGGTAAGTGCACACTGTGTCTTCACTGTCGCGTGCGTGCTTTCGTGCGTGCGTGCGTGCGTGCGTGCGTGCGTGCGTGCGTGCGTGCGTGCGTGCGTGCGTGCGTGCGTACGTACGTGTATGTATGCAGATATGTATGTATGTATGTATGTATGAATATACGCACTCACGCACACGCTCGCACACTCATTCACACGCTCGCACCCGAACGCACGCAAAAAAACACCCTTTTCTCAACTCAAAGTGGGACAATGGCTTCCACAGCCTGCAGTCCAAAGACACTGTGAGTGCTTAACCAATCAAATTTGTTATTTTTGGCTGCCATTGCTTTCTTTTATTTGGTATCGCTTTTTTATTTGGTATACTTTTATTTGGTATAGCTTTGATCTGATGTTGTTAGGTGGGAGAATGATGTCGGCTACTGTGGCTACGTGAAGAAGACATTGTCTGTTAAAGGACCTCGTCTTCTTGATTTGATTGACATGGCAATTAGCGACTACCTAATTGACAATACAGACAGGCACGAATACGATACATTTACCAACAGCAGTTGGGGACCGAGCAGCGCGGTTATAATGATTGACAATAGCAAGAGGTAAGTTGATACATATACAATGTCAAACATTGGCATTAGCAAATGTATGAAAGAAACACTTTTCAATAGAAGCTATTAGAAAATAGTGTTCAAGCAAACTATGTGGAGAGTTCATAGGCGTGCCAGAAAGGATGAAGACTATCATCATCATCATCATCATCATCATCATCATCATCATCATCATCATCATCATCATCATCATCATCGATCACGTAACCCGTAGTGTCGTTGGGGCACCACCGCTGACCTTGCAACCAGCTGTCTCCACTTCTTCTTATTGTCTGCCGCCCTTTGTGTCTCTGAGAAATCCAGGCCTGTCCACTCTTTGATGTTGTCCTCCCACCTCTTCCTCTGTCTTCTTGCTCCCCTAGCGGTGTCTTGCAGGATGGTCTTTGTCGGATGTTCGTGAGACGTGCCCATACCATTTCAGCTTGTGTCTCTTTATCATCGTTAAGAGGTCTTCATAGGGCCCGATGGCTTGTTTAATTCTGTTGTGGACCACTTTGTTGGTTACATGGTCCATGTATGACATGCAAAGCATCTTTCGATAGCACCTCATTTCCATGGCTTGTACTCTTCTTTGGAGTTCGGCTGTAAGAGTCCATTTCTCGCATGCGTATAGAAATATTGACATGACAAGTGATCGCTTCAGGCTGATTTTGGATCGAAGGGTGATGTTTTTATCTTTCCATATTGGTTTCAGTCTTGCCGTCGCTGTTGTTGTCTGGGCAATCCTTGAAATGATCTTAGGTTTGGATCCCTCATCTGTGATAACTGAACGCGGGTACTTGAACTTGGACACTGTTTCTAATCTTTGTCCATTCACTGTGATCTTCTTGGTGATTCCATTGGTGTTGTTGGTCATTAGCTTGGTTGTCTCAGCACTAAGTTCCATTCCGTAGTACGCAGATGCATTGTCGAGGCGGCTCACTAGGTCAGCTAGCTCCTGTTCATCCCCTGCTAAGCCATCGATATCATCTGCAAAGCGTAAATTTGTTATTGTCCTGCCTCCGAAGCTGACTGTTCCTATGTGATCTTCAAAGGCGTCAGTCAGTATCCTCTCTAAAATATCTATTAAATAGAATGGGTGACTCAAATGGTGGTGGGAAACCATTACCCCAGGGTGCCATTCATAAGGACTGCGATGGTTGCCTTGTCATACAGATGTTCTGTAGCTCGAACAAGGGTGACACCAATGTTGTATTTCCTCATGGTTGCCCATAGGGCTGCATGCCATACCTTGTCAAATGCCTTCTTGAAGTCAATAAAGACATGGTAGAAATTTTCTTGGTGTTGCAAGAGAGGATTCTAAGGTTGAAAATTTGCTCTGTAGTACTGGACTTCTTGAAAGCCGGCCTGTTCTTCAGCGATGATGTCTTCTGCTTGTGGCTTGGGTCTGTTAAGGATGACCTTCAACATGACTTTACTTGGGTGGCTGATGGGGCTTATTGTCCGGTAGTTTTGACACAATTGTAGGTTACCTTTTTTGGAAGTGTGATGACCATTGATTGGGTCCATGGAGTAGGCCAATCTTCTGTCTGCCAGATCTTATTGCAGATTTCTGTGAGGATGTTGGTCACGGCTTTTCTCCCAGCTTGTATAAATTCAGCTGGTATGTTGTCAACTCCAGCTGATTTCCCTTTCTTTAAGGATTTAACTGCAACATCCACTTCTTAACGAAGAATTGGGAAGTTATCCTCTTCGGTGTTCATATGACAATCCAATATTGCTGCATTTCCTTTGGTCTGTCTGTTGTATAACTCGGTGCAGTACTCAGTCCATCGATTGACAATCTCTCTTTCTTCCGTGAGGCATGTTCCTTACTTGTGGTGTTTATTCTTCCTTTCTTCTCACTTGTCAGATGTTTTATGACTTGGAATGCTCTTTTGCTATTGTTCTTGTTCAGGTTGTCTTCTATCTTCTATTTCGCTGCACTGTTCTTCTATAAATTTTTCTTTGGCTTATTTCATGCCTCTTCTGATTTCTTTGTTGATTTCCCTATATTTATCAGATCCTCCGGGGCTGTTCTTTCTCTTTTTCAGTACTCTTCTTTTGTCACACATGTCAAGTAGTTCGGTGGTGACCCAGGGTTTCTTCTTGACGGTGTTTGCCGAGGACCACACTGGCTGTATCAGTCATTGCATTGTGGAACTTGTTGGTCAATGTCTCTATGTCGGTGTTTCTTCCTCTAGGATGGTAAGAGGCGCAAATTTCCCACCTATCATTGCCTGGAATGCTTCGACAATGTTAGGGTCTTCCAACTTTTCTAGGTCGAACTTCATCCTTACTTGCTTTGGTTTGACATTCCTTTTCAGACGGAGACGGAAATTCATCTTCCCCAAGTCATGATCACTTCCCATGTCTGCACCTGGAAAGCTCTGCGTCTTTGCAATATTTATGCCAGACCAGAATCGCTGTTTTAGCAATATGTAATCGATCCGATTTTGATGCTGGCCATTCGGAGAGTGCCACGTCCATCTCCTGGATGCTTTGTGAGGACCATATGTATTGGCCAGACATAGTTTGTTGTCATTAGCAAATTCCAGGAGCCTAAGGCCTCTTTCGTTGGTAGTTGCATTGCAGAAAGGCACGCAGATATCTTATCAGTTCTCTTGTGTATATTTGCCAACCTTTGCATTCCAATCTCCCTGCACAATTAGAATATCCTTCTTGGGAGCCTGGTTGATGATTTTCTGCAGTTGGCTGTAGAAATCTTCTATTTGGTCATCGCTGTAGTCAGTCGTTGGGGCGTAAACTTGTATTACTGTAATTTTGAATGGGTCTGCCCTTAGGCGGATGGAAATGAGTGTGCTGGAGATTTCATGATGTTCTTGTTTATTCTCTTCACCACTGTACTTCGCATTCCATCGTACTTCGCATAGCCCAAGGAGGTTCCAGCGGTATCTGTCCATCTCATATGCGAGTTCTTTTAGTTTCCCTGCTGGTCTCATTGTTCTAACGTTCCACGTTCCTATGGTGATGTTGTCTCTCCCACGTATCTTACTTATTTGATCACGAGTATTATACTAATCGCGTCCGTCCTGCTGATGGCTGCGACCGATCCAGTATGTTCTGTGTATTGATCGCCATCGTGTGGTGTGTCTAGGGCGTGATCCACTATACTACTATTTGCCCATAGCTGGGACATGGGTTAGTGACAGTGACAGAGCATGTCCACACTCAGATGGGTCATGCGCACTGCACCTCTGGGGCCCCATGCTGCTCCGAGATACCTTGTCTGATTAGCCTGGTGCCTCACGGCGATCAGTATCCATTGGTTACCTCGATGAGGTTACGACGAGAGTCTTGCTTTAGGAGAGGCTATTGTACTGGCAGACAACTCTTACCCACGCGGTGCTTGTCATTTCGCAGAAGCTAGTCAGTGGTGGTAGCTGAAAGCAGAGGTGACAAACACACTACTCACTACCACACTTGACGCGTCACTAAAACCTGCACTGCAAGCAGCACCAACCAACAACGAAGACTATACAAATTACAAAGAGGCACTTAATGCAGCTACAACTAAAATTAGACAGTATAAAAGAAGCTATGAACAAAAACTAGCATGTAACAAAAACATGACAGCAATAATTTTTATGCATATGTCAGGAGTAAACAAGATAGTGCTGGTAATATAATATCACAGGGGTTTTTAATGGCGGAAGACCTAAATGGTTACTTCAGTTCAGTGTTTACAAGAGAGAATATTAGTTCGTTACCAGTTCCAGATGCTAAATTTCAGGAAGTTAAATTTGTCTACTTAGGACCGTTAATTGTCACTTCTGAAATGGTTGATAAGAAAACAAAGGCAATGAAAGATAATAAATCACCGGGAGTGGATGCAATTCCTCCAAAACTACTATTGGAAACAGTAGAACAAACCAGTATACAACTTCGAAGAGTGTTCAACTTGTCATTAAAAGAGGGAGTTGTTCCTTTTGAATGGAAAGAAGCAGACATCATACCATTATTTAAATAGGGTTCGAGAAATAAGTCAGAGAATTACAGACCAGTGAGTTTAACGTCAGTGATTTGTAAATTATTAGAAAGGTTAATTAAAGACCATATAGTGGACTTCTTTGTTAGGCATAAATTATTAAATTCATCTCAACATGCATTCCTAAAAGCGAGGTCATGCTTAACAAATATGTTATGTTTTTTGGGCGAAATCACTAAGTGGATTGACGAGGGATCGCCAGCAGATATTATCTACTTAGATTTTTAGGAAGCTTTTGAAAAAGTGCCACATAAAAAATACTACTTAAAAGCCCATGGTATCGGGGATGGCGTAATTGATTGGATAGAATAATGGCTGACTGACAGAAGACAGCGGGTTGTAGTAGATGGAGAAGTTTCAAGCTGAAAATCAGTTTTGAGTGGGGTACCACAAGGATCAGTATTAGGACCTTTATTATTCTTAATATGTATCAATGACTTGGACGACAATAAGTAACGTACTCACATTTGCAGATGACACAAAAGTGTTTAGAAAGATTAACACTGATGGTGATAAACAACATTTACAAAACGATCTAGACAAATTAGTGAAATTGTCTGAGAAATGACAGATGTTAAATTTTGGGAAATGTAAATGCCTACATACAGGACATGGGAACTTGGATGTAAACTATAAAATGGGAGATACAGCTCTGGGTACTACTGTAAAAAAAAAGGACTAAGGAGTTACAATAAGTGCTCATATAAAAGTTTCAGAGCAGTGTGATATTGCAGCTTCAAGTGGTAATTAAATTCTTGAGTTGATTAGGGGCAACATAACTTACAAGGATAAAAAGCTAATTATACTTCTGTATGAAGCAATAGTTAGACCTCACTTAGAATACTGTATACAAGTGTGGAGACCATATCGTAAGAAGGATATAAATTTATTTGAACGCATACAGAGGAGAGCAATTAAAATTATTCCAGAACTGAGAGACATTAGTTATGAAGAACGCCTGACAGAATGTGGTTTAACAACTCTAGAGACAAGGCGGTTAAGAGGAGATCAGTATTGAAGTTTTAAGATATTGAATGGGTATGACAATATTGGTACAAATATGTTTTTCTCTCTCAAGAAAGATAGCAGAACTAGAGGATATGATTTATAGTTAGTAGAGGATCAGTGTAGGTTGGATATCAGGAAGTACTCATTCTCACAGAGGACAGTAAATTAATGGAACAAATTATCTACGGATTGTATACTCGCTAGCAGCGTGAATATGTTTAAAAACAAGTTGGACACATATCTCAGGAGGGCTGTTACACGTAGACGAACACTGATGGACTCTCGATAAGCCAATGGCTTCCTTGTCCACTTGCCATCTGGGCCTTTGGCTTGGATAACAAATCTTGTTAAATCTTGTTAAAATCGTGTATGCCATAATGTGTACATGATGGGATTATTATGAAACAGTTCATACTTAATTTTATGATAATCATTCTGCAATCAATTATTGACACTACATCACTATTCAGTTGCTTCAGGGTGAGGAACTGTGCGAATGTGGCCAACACAAACAATAAACATGTGCATATAGAACTTTTAGCCGTTTGTTTAATGCCGGTGCTATCAGTGATGGGCATCCTGTTTATGTTGTCCATTTTCACATGTGCGAGGTGCTTGCGTGCGTGCGTGCATGCATACCCAAGCACATCTATACACACATTTTATGTTTTATGCATTGTAATATTTGCTTGTAGTTTGGGACATCCATTGTATGACACAAGAGAATTAGTAGCACCTCTGTACCAGTGCTGCATGTAAGTTAAAAGTATTATTACTTCAATGTTTCTCCTTTCCAGCATTTCACCAATATTATTGATATACTTAATGTGTACATCTAATGTGTTTGGTCTGTTTGAATAAATGCTTTTGATTTGATTTGATTTGAAGTTTTAATTTTGTTCTTTCTGAGCACTGTGTTAATATACTCATTCAAACTATATTTTGATACAGGGCTCCCTATATTGAACCGTTTCAGAAGTTTCTGATCAAAAAATGTGTGTTTTCGTTGTAACGCACTGGACTTGTCGGTGTATTGTGGTTGCGTAATCCACTAACGAGTTAACGAGTTCTTTTCCTGACACCAGGGTGCGCCAGCAGACATACGATCGCCTGCTCGAACTGAGTAACGGCACACTGAGTCGCGTCCTACGCCACCTGATGGCCCACGACCCGATAGCACCGGTGATCAACGAGCTTCACTTCGCCGCAATTGACCGACGACTGGGTCATGTTATTGAGATGATCCAAGATTGTATAACAAAAACTGTTCTCATTAAAGGTTAAAATAGCTGGCTTAATATTTGTTTGCAAAAGGTGTTTCAATAATTTATATTATGGACTTAATGTCAACTTAATAAGAACACCCAATCTGAGGCAAACCAATCATAATAGTATTATGACATTGGGGTCATGAGTACGTGTAGGCATACCTGTCAACTGTCCGTCATTCGTATGGCGTCTCCATCATTTTGACATAGCCTAGATATTGAAATATCCGACATTTTGTAAAGAATAGGCCAGTTTGATTTAATAACTATTTGTATTAAGTCATTAGAACGCATTTAGTCGCTATATTAAACATCTAAATTAGTAGCAGAAAAGCAGGGTTCGAAAAGCTTGTAGCTAAACCAAAAGTAAACCACCCAAGTGGATATTGACAAATTCCATATTGTACCCAAGATTGATGATAATGTGAAAGCACTTAATTTCTTACTCTCTTATGCGAAACAAATAAAGCCACTTAATTCTGACATTTGCTAAATTGTTTTGACTTCGTTACGCCTTCGTGTTGGCGACGGCATTTCACAAATCCACATAGTATCTGAATTAGGGTTGACGACGACCAATCGATCATTGTAATATTTATAATGATTAAAACGGATTTGTTTTATTGATAAGCTGTTTTAAATGTTGTTTACCATAGTTTAAACATGGTAGTTGTAGTTAATAGGCAGTGCTTAATTTCAGAAATACAATAGTGACGATGAGTTGTATGACGAGTATAGCTAAGTAGCCAAAATAAATGTATAAAATTGAAGGATAATAAGTTAACATAGTTAAACATGATTGTTTTAGTTAATATGAAGTGTTTATTTTCATAAATATAATAGTGATGATGTATATATGGATGATGTAAATATGGCTTAAATGAATAAAAATGAAGGATATATGTGGAAATGTATATTTAAAATATTTTGAAGGCGTAACTCGTTATAAAACTCATCATGACAAACATGATTGTTTTACTTAATAGGAAGTGCCTATTTTCTTAAATATAATAGTGACGTTGTGTATATGGATGATGTATATATCGCTTAGACGTATAAAATTGAAGGATATATATGGAAATGTATATTTATAATATTAATTATTATTGTAACGTGTTTATTGCACAAACAAAATGGAAGTTATATTGAAACATTAGAGACAGAACAGACACGTGTATGCATAGGGTTGAATAAAACCAAATTAATTTATTGTCCAAATATATAAGTTACATATGAAAACATGCCGCTAACATAACATTGACAATAACACTGATTTGATATGTAGCAAACTCTTCTATAAGAGTTGGGGCTCTGAAAAGAGCCATTTGTTTTGTTGCTCTTCGTGGTAGTCATCTATGTGTCCTGGTGCAATGTCTACAAAACACCAAAATACATTAGGCATATATAATCAATAAAAGTTAATGAATCTGAATTACAGATAGACAGCAAGAAATCCCCACATTCAATGGCACAATCCAGATAAGTAAAAACAGTTAATGAAACTGAAATCCACACATGCAATTCATTTAAGCAAAAATAGAGTAACATTTAGAAAATTTATTATTTATTGAAAGAATTGTGCCGTGGGAGCTGCCAGGTTGTTTGGAACCCTAGCTTCTTGCACCTGTGGAAGAGAAAACAGAGCAACAGAAATTGGTCTCGAAATACGTATACATTTGTCAGACCCGGAATAACTTCACTGACCCCTGGTCTAACTATGCCCATCCCTACACTGACTGATGGTCAAACTGCACTGACTGTTGCCCTAACTCAACCGAAGGCTGGCCTAACTACACTGACTGCTGGCCTAACTAAACTGACCGGTGGCCTAACCACACTTACTGCTGGCCTAACTAATCTGACTGGTGGCCTAACTACACCGACTGCGGGCCTAATTAAACTGACTGCTGGCCTAACTAAACTGACTGCTGGCCTAACTACACTGACAGCTGGCCTAATTAAACTGACTGCTGGCTTAATTAAACTGACTGCTGGCCTAACTAATCTGACTGGTGGCCTAACTACACTGACTGCGGGCCTAATTAAACTGACTGCTCGCCTAACTCAACCGACTGCTGGCCTAACTACACTGACTACTGGCCTAACTAAACTGACCGGTGGCCTAACCACACTTACTGCTGGCCTAACTAATCTGATTAGTGGCCTAACTACACTGACTGCTGGCCTAACTAAACTGACCGGTGGCCTAACCACACTTACTGCTGGCCTAACTAATCTGACTGGTGGCCTAACTACACTGACTGCTGGCCTAACTAAACTGACCGGTGGCCTAACCACACTTACTGCTGGCCTAACTAATCTGACTGGTGGCCTAACTACACTGACTGCTGGCCTAACTACACTGACTGCTGGCCTAACTACACTAACTGCTGGCCTAACTACACTGACTGCTGGCCTATCTAAACCTAAACTGACTATGGACTGACTACACTGACTCTTGGCCTAATTAATTTCCTTGCTAGCTTGTGTGACCGATCTATTGCCAACTTTTTAAGTTTGAAGGCCACAATCTGGCCGTTTTCCGAAACTACCTCAGTTATAGTCAATCCCCGTTTTTTTTTGGCATACTTCTTTTCTTCCCACCCCATATTTCTTTGACCCGAGGCTGGCATGGATCACCCATGTTAAATGCAGGAAATCTCAACTCATAATCACTATTTTTGATAACTGTGGCCCCTCCTTCCGTCTGAATCCTGAATTATGGGGATGTCTTTTAGGTAATCTACCAGGAAAGTCTGTCGGTGCAGCTGGTTTCATGTAGACATTGGTAACAAAATTACGGGTGTGGCACGTTCAGGCATTTTAAATAAGTTAGATGTACGAGACTGTCTACACTAGATCAGCATGTCAATGAGATGATGACAACGGCAGGTAAGAAGTTTCATATTTTTTGATGGTCCCGTTGTCTTATAATCATGCAAAACGTTAACATGGTCGCCAATGGGAAACGTAACTGTAGGCTGAACCCAAAGTGGTAAGACCACAGTTGACCTTCCTGTTTATTATAGGGCGTATTGAATTGTGGTATGTGAATTTAAATAATTCATATGATGTGAGATAAGTGCAACTGAGCAGCCATATTCACAGGTTTGTTTGTATAAGCTATTGGTTGTGAAATAGTGCATTTTTTAGAGTTTAAGAGGCGGAGGGATTTATGGGAATTTTTCTTCTATGGGCCACGTGGGCGCTTGAATACATAGCTATTTTTGTAAAAAAACATTTACGGGCATCGCATGTTGGGGCGTTTTAAAAGAGCTGAAGTATGTGATGTTGACAAAACTAGGTCAGCATGTTAATGAGATGATAACAGTTGCTGTGAAACATTTTCAGAATTTTTCATGGTCACGTTTTCTTATAATCAGACAAAATGTTAACATGGCCACCAATGCAATCTGTACCGTGGTCTGACCCCAAATAAACGGAAGTCGTCACAAACACGGTTATAAAATATTGATATGCTCGTCGTTGTTAGCTTAAGTGTGGATATTACAGGTAATTTGGATGAAATTATTAGTTTGTTATAACACATTTCTTATAATTTTAATAATTTGCAATTCAAATAATATAATTAGGGCTCATATTTTTTAAATAAATTAATAAAAACGGTTGCTAACCTGCCCCATGTTGTGTGTGTTTGACTTAGAAAATTGTCGGTGTCAGGCTGGATAATAATATATTATATATATATATATATTTTATTGATTGCATCTAGTCAACAAGATCATTACTGGTTAATATATATATATATATATATATATATATATATATATATATATATATATATATATATATATATATATATATATATATATATATATATATATATATATATATATATAATATATTATTATCCAGCCTGACACCGACAACTTTCTAAGTCAAACACACACACACACACACATATATATATATATATATATATATATATATATATATATATATATATATAATATCAGTGTAACTGAGGCATGAACCATTTAGGAGCTGGGCGCAAGAGTATACATACTGGTTTTCTGCTACGTCTGCTATCTCTACCGGGAGTGTATATACTGCGCATGCGTTGTGGTGTAACTTCCTGCAGGAAATAGCAGTGCTGCGCGTGCGTGATCGCATAACTTCCGCGATTTGTCCTTCATGCCTAACGTTGTGAATATAACTAGCCGTGAATAAGTGTAAATGAAATTGTCATGTTTATATACATTCGTGTAGTGTGATTATTTTCCCCTCATGTCTAAATGTTTTAATTTAACTAGCCGTGTGTGAATAAGTGTAAATAAAATTGTCATGTTTATGCACGTTCATATAGTGTAATCGTAATGCCGAGTTCACATAGGAGACGTTGAGTCTTAATTGCGTGATCTGGTGAATTATGTAATCAACAGTCCAAACAGTAGCGTTGGTTTCAATAATGTGTTCTACGACATACTCATTGAGGGAGCAGGTAGTCATATAGACATGAAAACGTAGTAATCGTCTCAATAATGTGCTCTAATCCCTCTATAGTGTGCACAGCGACAATGCCTATAATGAGTGATGGTGTTTTCCTTTGATTGTATGTTCACACATCAGATGGGTTGCAGAAACATTAAAGAGCATCCTACCATTGTTTAGTCAACTGGTCTTTTACCAGTCCAGCTGTTTTAACTTTTAATTGATTCGGTGTTTTATAGAAATAACGCTTGTTAAGGAGCCAATTGTTTTTCACATTTTGTTATACGGCTATAGATTGGTAGTTTATTGAAGTGGGTGTGACGCTATTTTATGGTGATCATTGTATATTTAAAGCTGTGCTCACTACTGGTCTGTCCACAAATCTGCCTATTCCGTTGATTGATACATTTGCTTTGCCTTTGGATCGCTCTTGAATATTTGGAGTATTTGCTCTGATTATACTGAATTGGAAAAGTTACTCGATTCGCCCATCTAATTACTACTGTGTGAACTGCTTCGTGTCGTGAGTATTGCATTTGTATACTTGTAGTGGTGATATTAATGACTTAGAATAATGTTAATATTAAATGTAGTTACAAGATTAATAATCGATAGGAATGTAGCGAATGTGCACACTTTGTATCTCTTTACACCTGTGCCTTCTCACTGCCTTGGATCATGGATATATGATTTTATGTTATAAAATTGTCATAATTGTTGTACGAATTATTACATGTACGCATGCTTTATAAAAAAATTAACATCCAGATTTCTGTTTACATTCTTGCTTTGTGTCGTTTTGATAAGTTAGGTTGTGTTTAAATAGTCAAATTTAAATTGTTATTAATTTATAATGAACTGATAACTTATGCAGTCATTAAATATTATTCAGGAAATGTTATATAAACAAGGACATTATAAAAATATAATAATGGCTACTGATGACCACACACATCCATACTATCAACCTACCCCTCCCCCCAATGGAGTAACCATTACATCTCATAAAGACGGCTTTATAAGTTAACTAAGGTCGAGATCACCATGAGTAACCCACTAATGTAAGGCCACCCACTAGGTGATGTTCAATAGACGGAACAGCCAAAACATGGCCGCCGATCGTCATTAAGTCATCGTTCCGGGAGCCCAAAACATACCTTAATGTACGTGTAATTATTTCCCACTTGGTGGAAATTTGCATTATTATGTTATCTAACTACACATTCCAGTGACATCAGTATATAGTTCCGCAATCCACGCTATTCGCAATTCAATCTGGTTCCGGGCTCGTTCCGGCTAATATTCAGGCCCGCAGCGAAGTAATGCCACAAAAAGCATAATTAGTATATTTATTATTTATCCATTCTCTTGTTACTACCATATGGCATATCACCAAGTATATTTCTAAAACGTTTTGGTAAAATTATTAATTATTAGCATCACATTTAATAATCTGCATAAAGTAAACATTCAAAGAAAATTAATTGAACATTAATACATTTTTAATGATACCCAATAAACAATATTACAAGGACTGTAGCCCATATTAAATCACGTTGATATATGATATTAGCCATGGTGGCATTGTAGTCCGATATTTATCAACTTACCCTGTCCGTTATTGTCATGCTGCATCAGTTTTGCCTGTATCTCAGTAACAATTTTCAACTGCTGGGGGTCCAGTTTTGCCCGTTTCCATTTTGCCTTTTCTGACAAATCTTGGGGGGAATGTTTTTTTTGTTTGAAACTAAACCTGAAAACATAGCAAATACCAAATACATTTATTACTATGCAGTATCAAGTTGGACTCTGAGAGCCTGCAATAATAATTCATAAAATATAACTATTCCTCAGATTTATTATATATATTTTATGAATTCTTACTGCACTCAACAAGGAAGTTAATCCATCTCTACACTATTACTAGTATATCCCACATTTGTTTGCAATTATTATTTTACATGATCTTCTCCTAGTTATACACAGCATTGTGTAGCTAGACTCCAGGAGCAGTTTCAGGTGGTGTCGGAAGGAACAGGTGAAGTGTAAAGGAACGTACAAGTCAGTCAGGGGTGAAGTGTAGAGAAACAGGTTTGTCAGAGAGTGAAGTGTAAAGTTCGCACTTTCACAGGTGCTAACAACTGGATACCATGCTATGGATTCAAGAATACTAATTTGTTATGCTGCCAGACCAGGTTACAACTGTCAATCGTGTGTTGTGTGTATATTTGTTAGCTAGTTACTCTTACTTGGAACTTGTTTATTGACCAGTCCGAAAATGGTTTGACTGTTTATTGACAAACTTATACCAAAAATGAAAACCATCATTAAACGTGCGATTAGCCATTAAGGATCAACTATTGTTTTCTAGCTGTTATTTCTAACTTATAATTTTTTTAATATATGTTTACGGTTATGGAATCCTAACCGGTTGAGTGAAATCAGTACTATCTATCAGTACTATCCTTGTCACAGCAGCCACGCCAAGCCTATAATAAGTATACAAATTGAACTCCGAAATGTTAATGTCTATGTATAATGCGATATCTCGAAAACTATTTAACCGATTTTGATAACATTCACCGTGACCTACTGAATAGACAGAGCTATATGTATAGCTCAATATATATATATATACATATATATATATATATATATATATATATATACATACATACATACATACATACATAGATACATACATACATACATACATACATACATACATACATACATACATACATACATACATACATATATATATATATATATATATATATATATATATATATATATATATATATATATATATATATATATATATATAATTATAATCAATATATATATATATATATATATATATATATATATATATATATATATATATATATATATATATATATATATATATATATATATATATATATATATATATATATACGCACATGCACGCGCACGCACGCGCACGCACACACACACACACACACTTCAAAGTTCGTAGAAGAGTGCTCTAATGAATTGACACCACCTATCATCACCATCATCATGTTTGTTGGATGGAATGCTCGATGACATGAAAGTTGCTATCGTCACACCCATCTTAACCAAACATACCCAGGTACCTTGACAGTGAAACACTGAAAAGCTTTCGGCCTTTTTCCAACTTGTGCTTTTTATCAAAGTTAGTCCATAGGATTGTGGCAAACCGGCTGATTGTATATATTCGCGAAAACGACTTGCATATGCTGTTGCAAGTAGCCTCTCGAGAGCAAATTAGAGCATTTGATAGCTGTAGTAGTCCACTACCAGTAAATACTCTTCTCCTTCCAGCTCGAAGAAGTCTGCGCTCAGTGTGTGCCATGGATACGGCGGTACGTCCTTTAGCTCTTTCTGCTGAGAACGTGCATGTTGTTGGCATATAGAGCAGCTGGCAACATACGCTTCGATGTCGGCTGCCATGCCGTTCCAATACACACTCCCTTTCCCTCTGAGGCGACATTTGTCTCGCTCCTGGTGTCCTGCATACAAAGCTGTCAGGACGTATTGTTGCATTGCAGCTGGCACGAGCACTTGTTCACTTCCTTTCAGAATGACACCATCATCGATGGACAACTCGTCTCGATACGACCAGTACGGCTTTAGCACCTTTGGGAGTTCCCTTTCAGTATCTGGCCATCCGCTGACCAGAATGTCACGCAACGGAGCAAGTACTGGATCACGTGCAGTTTCTTCATGCAGTTGCTTGACGCGGAGTAGCATTCGTTGCAAACGTGGTGGAGCAGCATGAAGATTCTTGAGCTGAATCATTTCAAGCGGTTTGTGATCACATTGGACCACGAACGGTTTACAGTACATATACGTGTGAAAGCGTTCACAAGCGTACACTACCGCAAGAAATTCGCGTTCAATGTTGGTGTTCCTGGATTCAGTGTCGGTGAGCGATTTGCTGGCGAATGCAACTGGTTGTGAGTCCTGCATGAGGACTGCTCCCAGTCCTTTCTGTGAACTGTCCACCTGTAGCACAATCTCCTTGTTGGGGTCGAAGTATGCCAGGGTTGTTGTATCGCATATTAGCGATTTGGTCGTCGAGAACGCTTTGTCATGTTGTGGCAACTATGCATATTCAGTGTCATGCTTGAGGAGGTCTCGCAGGATTGCAGAGTGATGCGACAGACACGGCACGAACGATGCCATATACGTGGCAATGCCGAGGAACTCTTGAAGCTCCTGTATGCTCTTGGGCGTCGGCAATGCTCTGATCGCGTCGACTCTATCGGGATCTGGCTTGACGCTGTCAGCGGTGTACATCAACCCAAAGAATGGAATCTCGTTTGTTTTGATGATACCATCCTGAATTCTTGTACCTGCATCTCAATGATATGGCACCATGCTGCTTGATTTCGCCACCGTTGTAGGCTGTTAGTGTAACCTCAGGGCTGTGCGTTAACTGTGTTGACTTAGGATACCCGCTGGCATTCAGGTTGCGTGGAAACATACGTCTGTACGTTCGTAACGGCAGAATGTATCCTTCTGCTCCCGAGTCCAATTTTAGCTAGAGTGTGTCATATACTCGTTTGTTTGGCAGTTGCAGTTCCACTGTTGCATGCGCGGACACTTGTTCAAATGCACCAACAGTGATATTGACTGCATGGTATGCGACCTTGGCGAAGTTCTCTTCTTGTGTCTTCACCTTGAACCTGTAGAACTGCATTGACGTTTCTGCCGTCACCATGCGAGTGCAAACCACGGCTACCGCGGCGTTGCCCCGTACCTCTGTATAGCCCACGATGGCTGTAGCCATCACGAGATTTAGATCTGTAGCGAGATCTGGAACTTTCGCGGGATGGTAATTTGCGATGGCAGGCTTTTGCTTTTGCCCAATGACCCATTGCTCCGCAGTTCCTGCATGTAGACGCGCGTGCAGGACATCCTTGACTCGATCTATGGCGAAGTTCACCACAGTTGTAGCACTGGGCAGGCGACGTGCTTCCCTTTTGGACAATGCTGACGGCAACTTCACAACCTTGAATTTCTCGAAAGGCTTTCTGATGGCCTTCTGATGCGTCATAGACACGGCATGCCTCGATTGCTTTCGCTAAGGTGTATGTTTCGGCTTCCACATGC
The DNA here is from genome assembly GCA_963662155.1 of Lamellibrachia columna. Taxonomy (NCBI): domain Eukaryota; kingdom Metazoa; phylum Annelida; class Polychaeta; order Sabellida; family Siboglinidae; genus Lamellibrachia; species Lamellibrachia columna. The sequence goes on along the minus strand of OY759272.1, from coordinate 19,916,632 downwards.
AAAATCGTTGGCGTGCTTAGTGCGGTATGCGATTTACTCGATTATGCGTTCGTCTCGCTCTTTGAATTTGCATAAATTCGCTTGGTGAGTGAGGCGGCTCAGAAAATCATCGCTTGACTCATCTGCACACTGCCGTATGCGCTGGAATGTCTCTCGACCCTGAAGCTAGATTTCGGTTCAATGTGTACGTCAAACTTCTCCCAGATTTTGAATGGAATTTTGCTATCCTCGTCGGAGAGACCCCAACTATTGTACATTTTCACACCGTCATCACCGGTCATGAGCAGTGTGTGTGCGACTTGTTTTTCTATTTTAATATCTTTACACTCGAAGTACATGCATGCCTTCTGCTTGAATAGTTTATATGTAGATGCCCTATGTGGATGGTTCCAGTCCATAAATGGCGTTCTTATTTCCCCCATTGTATTGTCCCCGGGAGAGAAACGTTTTCGGCACGTCAACGGCGGTAAGGAGAATTTGCAGCTTGCAGCTTGCAGCAGCTGGCGCGACACACGCGTGTATGCGTTTAGCTGGAGGTGAGGAGAATTCGCACATTCATCATTCAGCTAAAATTGGGTGATATTTGCAGACAGTTCGAATAAGTACTGCAGGGTTTCGAGACAGCACTAGTCAATGTAGAGGCTTGAGTCATTAGTTGCAAACGCAATACATCTTACCGTTGCCACCATGTAGTAGTCTGACCGTTGGTAATTAAGCACTTTATTAATTGACTTACAATTAAGTATCATTCGAACAGCTCACGCCATGCCGCCATGCCACCTTATTTATGATGGCAACTACTGTTACAGCGGCCGCTTTTATTGGTTACAGTTACTTGGTTTTGTGGGTCACTGTTAACGCGCTTATGATCGACTTCCACTGTTTTAGCTTGTGGTGGCAGGCTGGCAGTCGGATGATAGACAACGGGTACTGCTTGTGGTACCACCTGTGGTATCAGGTGTTTACGGTTACGACGTAGCATTTGCCCTTGGGAGACAACGCTATACGATCTGTCGGTCAGTTGTTTCAACACTTGAGCATCCTTCCACTTTTGCGTGTGAGAAGTGAAGTCCCTCGAGAGTACACTGATACCTTCCTTTATCGGGGGTAAGTCTCTCGCTCTCTTGTTTAGTGGTACTGCGTTTTACGTTGTTTCTTTCTTTTATCTGCACAATTCACTTTGTCTTCCGTGCTTATACATTTTCGCTGCGTTAATATAGATCGGGTTGATCTGTTGAAAAGTCTGTGAGATTGTTTATGCATATGTCAGGAGTAAACAAATTCGGTTACATAAACTGTGGTAGAAATTACACTGTCTAGTCAGAGTAGGACTTACCAGTAGGCCTAGCACATCCGCTTTACATGACAGAGTTCAGAGTTCAAGACCTGGACCATGCATGGGTATGTTTGATGTAAAAACCTGGCTCTCAACATTGGAGACTGCGTATCTCTCGTGACTCGGATGATCACATTAATGTCGGTCCCGTCTCATTTTATTGGGGACAAAAAAGAAACATAAAGAAACATGAAGGTCGGCTTGGCCATAATGTTCAAAACAGGTTGACTACTTGAATGAGACCGCGAAACACCATACAATTGACCAGTAAACACTGATAAAAAAATGAGCAAGATTTGACTTATGACATCTAATTCCAAACAGCCGTGTCTAGGGTTAACATAGGAATGGTTTAGTTTAGAGTATTCCTTCTCTAGAGTTAGTGAGTCACTGAGTTCAAGACAGGTTTTTCCATTTCCCCGCCTGGGATCTTTTATTTCCCCTGGCATAGACACCAGCCAGAAGGGACCAACGTGTTTTAGTGTATCTTCCGAAAGATGCAGGCAAATTGAGGTGAACGAAATTGCCCAAGCTTCGAAATGGCGGAGATGGAGCCACCATCATCCCCTCACTTACAGTTACAAGTAATGGACATTTGCAAGGCTACTAGTTAGCCTTTTATAATTAACCCATATCTTACACACGTCTGTATCAATTTAATTGTTTATTGTTGATAGAGCTCGCAGATATAATAAAGTCAGCCAAGGAATTCCAAACATCTACAACTCTCTGACTGAAGAATAGCCGTCTACATAACTTCATGCATTGCTGTTTATGTAATCGACCGACAGTCGGGTGTTTTAACCAATATACCACCGCTCCCCACAGTTATCTGAAGTTGTTGTTGCTGTTGTTGTTGTTGTTGTTGTTGTTGTTGTTGTTGTTGTTGTTGTTGTTGCTGCTGCTGCTGCTGCTGCTGCTGCTGCTGCTGCTGCTGCTGCTGCTGCTGCTGCTGCTGCTGCTGCTGCTGCTGCTGCTGCTGCTGCTGCTGCTGCTGCTGCTGCTGCTGCTGCTGCTGCTGCTGCTGCTGCTGCTGCTGCTGCTGCTGCTGCTGCTGCTGCTGCTGCTGCTGCTGCTACTTGTCCACTTGTCATTTGGAGCATATCACGAGGGTGACAATCTTGTTTAATCTTTTTAAAGTCGAGCCACATTGTAGGATAAGTAGAGTCACACTGCGTAGGTGTAGTACTCAGCCAACACAATTACGATACAACAGCAAAGTGTGCAAAAACGTCACTATCCGATGTCCTAATTTGCACGGAAAATGATCTCCATGCAGTATTTTCAAGTAAAGCAACAATAGTCTACATTAATTAATCACTTCTTAACTAATCCTCCCTTGTATAGCTTAACTAGTCCCCTTTCTACACTAAGTAGTTTAATAAATTTCTCATTAATGCACGAAGCGATGCAAAAGTGATAAAATATAAATGTCTAACCAGTACACAGTTAAACCATTTGTAATTGCTCGTCTCGACACATGCTTTGATAGTTTACACACCAGCAAACATTGTTCAAAATCACCATAGGTTACACTAAATATATAAAACGTACTATTAACTCACATTTTCTGGCCGTTGTGACAAATGGCACCCATTGTACGTCACTCGTGGTCTAATAACAAGTTTAGTCAATCACTAGTGACTAGATGGTCCCACATAAGGATAGCTGCTGTCGTTCTATGGGAAACACGGGTAGCTCATGCAACCAGCCAAGTGGCTCAACTACCACTGCATTCCCCTAATCATTTTGTTGAAGAGACATAGAGCTTCGTATCCGACGTTTGCAAGTCCTGCAGAAAGTTGTCCATAACAGACAGTTGTAAGGTTTGATGAAAATACAAGTGTGTTAACATTTCACAACAATCCGTTGAGAGATTGTTATATATATATATATATATATATATATGTATATATATATATATATATACATATATATATATATATATATGTATATATATATATATATATATATATATGTATATATATATATATATATATATATATATATATATATATATATATATATACTAAACTCACACACAACACTGGTAACAACTGCATACTTTTATTTGTATTCACTTATATATATATATATATATATATATATATATATATATATATGTATATATATATATATATATATATATATATATATATAACACACACACACACACTCACACACACACACACACACACACACACACACACACACATACACACAAACAAACTAACACACAACACTGGTAACAACTGCATACTTTTATTTGTATTCACTTAGTGTACAATGTTCACCCTCAGAATCACCCTCAGAATCAAATTGCAACATGCAGCCCTCGTGCCCACGCAGGCCCCGAGCTAACAAAATGTACTCTGCGAACTCTTGCCGCGGCAGTATGACGTATTTCCTGCACTTGACCTGTCTGGGTTGTAATGGTGAGTTGTGGGGAATTTATCGAGGATCTTCACCTATTTACGTTGTTTGTGTGCAGACGGACAAAGGCGGGCGCCATGGCTGGCAAGGTATTGGTATAACGGATACCCGGTTTAATTGATGGCTTAGATACAGTACTGTACAACAGTTACGATCGGGCTGTTAAATGTGAGATATTTGCGTAACAATCCCAACTTCATCATCCACTACAAGAATAAACTGTCGGATGTACGGACCCAAGCAGAATTCTACAACATCGCAAACAAGGTGATGCATCATGGGAACATAACTACACTGCCAACGTATGAGTGCGCTGAATTGCTCGCCAAAGACTTCGCCCACTGCTTGGATGATAAAATCCAGATTATTGGCACACCGCGCAAGAATCACATCCCCGTACAAGAAGTAACGACACTCTGTGCACAGAAAACCCTGCAACCGAACATCATCTCACTATTTTCGAGCCAGTCACACAAGAAGAAACTGCGACCCTACTAAGCAAGTCGTCATCGAAGGCATGACAATGTAATCTGGCGCATGCATTGACAAACGCCAAGGTGTGCTGCTGCTGCTGCTGCTGCTGCTGCTGCTGCTGCTGCTGCTGCTGCTGCTGCTGCTGGTGCTGCTGCTGCTGCTGGTGCTGCTGGTGCTGCTGCTGCTGCTGCTGCTGCTGCTGCTGCTGCTGCTGCTGCTGCTGCTGCTGCTGCTGCTGCTGCTGCTGCTGCTGCTGCTGCTGCTGCTGGTGCTGCTGGTGCTGCTGGTGCTTCACCTGGGCTTAACATTCGACACCATCCACCATAACGTTCTCTAAAGCCCGTCATACATATACCGAGTTTTAGTTGCCAACAGTTTTTCGGCCGACAAATAGTTGGCAACTACCCATTGGCCGACCGATTTTTTCAGATGCCAGTTGTCCACAAAAAGTGTTGGTGGAGAATATACACATAACGACTATATTTGAGCTGCCAACTGAAAATGTAGTCGCCAACATGTTGGCAACTAAGTATCGGTTTGTGTCTGACGGATTCAATGTAGTCGTTATGTGTATGCTCTCCACTAACAGTTCGCATCTAAAAAATCGGTAGGACGACGGTCGGACAACGGGACAGGCAAACAGTTGACGACTAAAAGTCGGCATGGCGGGCTTTAAATACACAGAGCAACACCATCGGCGTCAACAGACAATGTCTGTCATGTAGTGCCGGATTAATAATGTGGAGGTCTGGTACTGCTGACGTTTGTAAACTTTGGCAATTTCGTTAACCCCACTGAATCCGGGTTTAAACAAAGATACTTCAGAAGGGGGGCTAGTGGTTAATAAGTAATTTTACACATTAAACCAGTTTTTTTATAGTTATTATTTAATATAAGTCAGGCATAACAAGGGGCCCAGCCGTGTTAAGGTGTTGGACTCTAAATTCGAGGGTTGTGAGTTCAAGACCCACACTGGGCACGGTTAGTTTTCGTAGCTTAGGCAATTTCGTTTACCCTACTTACCCTCAGTCTACTCAGCTGCAAATGAGTACAAACACTGCGATGGACTAGTGTCCCGTCCAGGAGAGTCAGTATAACTGCACTCTAAGTTGCTTCGAACTACAGAAACCAGGTTTAAGCACTGGCCATATCAGCCTTCATGGCTTCCTAAGGCGAAAAACTGGCTTCTCCCAAGCTAACTGTCAGACGATTTTGGAGATTGGCCCTCATAACCTCGATCCCTGTTAGCACGCACACGCACACACACTTCAAAGTTGGTAAAAGAGTGCTCTAATGAATTAACACCACCTATCATCACCATCATCATGTTTGTTGGATGGAATGCTCGATGACATGAAAGTTGCTATCGTCACACCCATCTTAAACAAACATACCCAGGTACCTTGACAGTGAAACACTGAAAAGCTATCAGCCTTTTTCCAACGCGTGCTTTTTATCAAAGTTAGTCCATAGGATTGTGGCAAACCGGTTGATTGTACATTTGCGCGAAAACGACTTGCATATGCTGTTGCAATTAGCCTCCCGAGAGACATGACAAACGCCAAGGTGTGGTTTTGCTGCTACTTGATCTGAAAGCAGCATTTGACACTATTGACTATAATATTTTCTTAAACACACTGAGCAACACCATTGGAGACAACGGACTATGTCTGTCATGCAGTGTGTGTTTGTGGGGGGGGGGCTGGTACAAACTGTTTGTGGGGGCCCTTACCGAGTGATTGAAAGACGGAGAACTATTGGCAGTCTTGGTAGACTCATACCTAAACGATTAGGGGAAGACAGTGTTGGTTGAGCCCTGGGTTAGTTGTTGAACTACTGAGCAACACCATTGGAGACAACGGACTATGCCTGTCATGCAGTGTGTGTGGGGGGGGCTGGTACAAATTGTTTGTGGGGGCCCTTACCGAGTGATTGAAAGACGGAGAAGTATTGGCAGTCTTGGTAGCCTCATACCTAAACGATTAGGGGAAGACAGTGTTGGTTGAGCCACTGGGTTAGTTGTTGAACTACTGGCTATTATACCACGATTGATGTACAATACGTGTCATTTGTTACAACGGTCAGAAAATGTGAGTTAAAAGTATGTTTTTTGATGTTTTTCGAAACTGTTGGTGATTGTGATTATTGTCTGCTGGTGTATAACTGTCAACGCATGTGACCAGCTGTTATTGTCTGTGCACTTACAAATGGTTTAGCTATGCATAGGGAAGAAGATTATCTACATAACGTCGAGCATAAATGATAAGTTAACAAAAACACTGTCAAACCGGGTCTATAGTTGAACCACCCAACGCCCAAGGGAGGGAACGAGTGTTCTTCACCCCAAAATGGAATTAATTTTTCCAAGCAAATTGGAACATTTGATAGCTACAAGGCAACATATTAGCAGTTAGTTACACTGGTTGCGATTTGACGATAGGTCTATATTAATTAAGGGTGTCGACTAGTGCCCTGCGCGGGCCTAGAATTTGATCCCAAGCCCGGCCCGCAATTAGCAGTTAGAGTCCAGGCCAGGCCCAGGCCCGCAATAATTTTTCAAGCCCGGCCCAGGCCCGCAAACTAGAATTTAGGCCCAGGCCCGACCCAGACCGTGAATGTTTGGCCCAGGCCCGGTCCGGCCCGCAAGTTTCAGGCCCAGGCCCGGCCCATACCCGCGGGCCAAAGATGGGTAAGCCCGCGGCCCGCTAAGTTTAGAGAAGATAAACCTATAATCTTATAACAAAGACGAAAAACAAATAAACTGTAAAACAGACTTATTGTTTTATTAAATAAAAAAGGTCCATAGTGTGCTGGATGAGTTCTAAAAATTCAGCACCACCAACTTCTTCAAACTTACGAATATCCTGAAGAAAAATAAAGAAAAACTTCTTAGTGTCATTACTATTAAATATGGTAACATTTGTTATATTTGGCTTTAATGTATTGGTTTATTGTTAGGGTAGTATATTTGTTTATCTAACCCTGACTTAACCCATATGCAAGCCATAATCCCAATTTATATTGTTAATTGAATTAGCTCAACTAAGTTAACATAATTTAATATGATATTTCAATTAAATGTCACCCACTGGCACTGACACCCAGTGGCATTTCCAGCAGGCCTGCAGTCACTAGCCTGAGACAGACAGGTTCAGACATGTGTGAATTAGTACAAGTGTGAATGAATGAGGACTGGGGAGAAATACCAATTACCAACTGGGTTGGGTACTGGGTAGTGGGCTAGTGGCCTAGTGTGCACTTAGCAGTGGGCAGGTCTTTTAGGTGGGCAATGTTTGGAGGGAAGACCTAGACAATAGAATGTCCACTGGTAGGGTCAAAGGGTGATAAGTTGATGGTTAATCATGGCTTGATTGCCTCTGCAAATATTTCTAAAGTAAACATTTGGGGCTGGCTACTTCCAGCCAAGTGAACTTATGGGGTCATTAGATTCCATGCAAGGTCTCAATTTGCAACTATATAATACTAAAGAAATAATTTTAAGCATTCATTAAACGGAATTACAATTTATAATCAGTTTTTATTAAACAAAAATAAAGTAATAATCGGTGTTTTGTATGAATATTTTTATTATGTCCAGGCCCAGCCCAGGCTCGGCCCGGCCCGCTTACACTAGGCCCAGGCCCGGCCCAAGCCCGATGTGTTTAAATTATTTTCAGCCCAGGCCCGGCCCGGGCCCGCAGTATGTAGGCCCAGGCCCGGCCCGCGAAATTATGTAGAGGCCCGGCCCGCGGGCTTGGACCAAAAGCCCGGCCCGCGCAGGGCACTAGTGTCGACATACTAATTAAGCGTGTATACTTGTCACTGACATGTTTTGCCCATTGGGCAGATGTGTTGTCTGAGTTGTTATGAACTTTTAGTACAAGGCCTATATAAGTTATACAAATAAAGCATTTACCTAACTTACGATATATAGTGGCTCGACTTGCCCACGCCAAGTGTTAGTTGAGCCAGCTTACCAACCTTATAATTATCTATGCATACTATATTATCATCTTGGCATAAAATTATCTTTGTAAACACCACCCCTCCCTGGGAATGTCATTGTTCCCTTCTGTGTCTCGCTGGTCCACGTCCACTCCTACCTGTGAATTCTGCCCGCGCGGTGATGCTGCTGCTCGCCTCAGTTATCATGCTGCAGGTTAATTTCGATGTGTCAGTTTGGTCTGCCATTCTGGTCTGCTCAGCCGGGCTGAGGGCTGGGATAGTGGGCGTGGCTTACCAACCCCGTCAGCTGCGCCGGGGTGGAGGGCAGGGCGGTCTGTCCGATATTCCAGTGGCGTGTCACATTCCCACCTTTCATGTCATTGTCCTATAGATATACATATGTATGTATATCTATATAGATATGTATGTATATCTATACATATTATGCGTTCACTTTTATTTCTGTAAACAGCAATAGTTCGATGCTGATGAGTTACAAATACTCCGTGTGTGATTTATACATCAAACGAGCTGCGGCCATTCATATTGAATTATCATTTAGTTAAATGTTTGTCCCCGGCAGAAGACACAAATGCTAACTTTCTGTCAACAAGTTATTTTGTGTCTTTGTTGGGGACGTAAAGTTACACCATGCAGAAGCTTCCCAACAAACGTGGGCAACCCCTTCGCATGGACGAGTGCAGTTCACATATTCCAAAGGTTCACGATACAGAACATCGGATTCTCTCCGGGATCTTGCTAAAGGAGCACAACATTTTCTGTCACCTCCGCCTCCCCTCCACCTCCGCCAGTTCGCGTACGCGCTCTTGTGCATGGAGTTCATACGCTGTGACATAGGTAAAGATTTATCTGTGTCGTGTAAGTCAGATTGTTGCTATTGCGTGTCCACACCTTTGATGTTATTGTGATATATATATATATATATATATATATATATATATATATATATATATATATATATATATACTATGCGTTAAATTGTCTTTCTGTAAAGTGCAATATTTCGATGCTGGTGAGAATTATAAATACTTCAATTTTCTTAGAAATGTAAAGGTCATATTGCTGTTCGTAATTGGGAGGTGCGATTGGGAAGTGGACTCTCAGAAATGGTGGGAGATTGCCTCCACAAACAGTTGGGAGATGAGAGGTTAAAACCCCTGCCACATACACTCAAGTATTGTCCGCTTACATTATGAAAATGTGTGAAAATTGAGAAGCGCGGTTAGAACGTCAGGCTCTCAATCGAGAGAACACGGGTTCGAATCCTCTTGCTGCCGTTTCGAAGCTTTGGCAATTTCTATCATCCCACGTTGCCACAGTTCACTCAAATGTATAAATGAGTACCTGGCTACAGACAGGGATAATGTCGGAAGGAATAGTCTTCGCGCAGTAATTGTAGATTGGATGAATGCTTTACATAGAACTGGCATTTAAATGAACAGGTCTGCCTTGAACAGTTCAAAGGACTGGATACTTTGTCTAAATCATATCCATTCTACACTTTTGTTTGACTAATGATACTACGTCCCTTCTATGTCAACCACATTCGATATGCTTGAAGGCACTATTTGTATCAGTATCTTCATAACCATTAAAAAATCCTCTATTTGGTATCATATTATTACCGTTATTCGGTATTAATCATACATCTGCAGACGGAACTGCTGTCCAACTACACCGTGAGAACAATGAGAAGGGACGTGTGTTGGGTGCTATTCATCATCAGCATCTCCATCCTGTACGTATCATATCAGATCTTCCAACCTGACACGACGACAGATAAGGTGTGTGTCAACAAAAGCTCGTCACCACACCAGTTCAACGTGACATCACAGCTGTTGAAAACGTACCACATTGACTGGAATGCTAAACTTAAAGGAAATCCTTGGGACATTGCAGATCGGTGGGTCGCACCCCGACACATCTTACCTAAAAAAAACCGGGAACTGGGTAAGAGACTGTAAAACACCTTATTCTATTTCTTTGAAAGTATCAATTGTTTAAAATTAATTAACGTTATTATTCACTGCCATATATGGTCATTAATTTGTTTACATGTCATAGACTATGACTACATTTGGTTAATTAAAGTGGCGGAACTGTTTGGTAGGTGCAATAAATAAGGAGATATTTTCTGTTCTATAGGTGCAACATTGAAGGAGATGTTTCTTCTGTTTTATAAATCAGTAATGAGGAAGCTGCCTGCCTTGTTTCGTCTTCTGTCCTGTTGCGCCGAAGGCTGTTTGTCCTGTTTGATAGGTACAATACTGAGCGTTGTTTCCATTGTTTGTTAGGTGCGATATTAATGGAACTGTCTCGCCGACGCATCATTAGTGCTGATCTTGCTACCAAGGGCACGCAGCTCAAACTGACGCTGATTCTTGAAGGCGGACAGCGGGTTGTATTTAAACCAAAAAGGTGAGTGTTCTGATTTTACGAGCTGAAATATTAGTCCAGTCTCACTTATTATGAAACTTTTCAGTTGCTGATGAAAATATTTTATAATTGGAGTAGTTAGTTATGTACCAATGTATGACACGATACATTTCATTTTTGACCAAGCATATAATTGTGCAATACATTCCTCAACATATCGTCATCACAATAATTTATACTGAAGGCTGGCGTGGGTAGTATTGCAATCGGTTTGTATATTTGTCCACAGTGATGTGTCTGTTTGACAACTGTTACAGACACAACACTGATTAAGTGTTGCTATCGGATTGTCTGTTTGTCCACAAGGATGTGTCTGCTTGACAACTGTTACAGTCATAACATTGGTTAAGTATTGCAATCGGTTTGTCTGTTTGTCCGCAATGATGTGTCTGGTTGACAACTGTTACAGTCAAAGCACTGGTTAATTATTGCAAACGATTTCTATTTTTCTCCACAACGATGTGTCTGTTTGAAAACAGTTACAGTCACAACACTGATTAAGTGTTGCTATCGGGTTGTCTGTTTGTCCACAATGATGTGTCTGTTTCAAAACAGTTACAGTCACAACATTGGTTAAGTATTGCAATCGGTTTGTCTGATTGTCCACAATGACGTGTCTGCTTGACAACTGTTACAATCACAACATTGGTTAAGTATTGTAATCGGCTTGTATGTTTGTCTACAATGATGTGTCTGCTTGACAACTGTTACAGTCACAACATTGGTTAAATATTGCAATTGATTTGCAAGTTTGTCTACAATGATGTGTCTGTTTGACAAATGTTACAGTTCCAACTTTGGTTAAATATTGCAATCGGTTTGTCTGTTTGTCCACAGTGATGTGTCTGCTTGACAATTGTTACAGTCACAACATTAATTATGTATTGCAATAGGTTTGTATGTTTGTCTACAATGGTGTGTCTGCTTTGACAACTGTTATACGCATAATATTGGTTAAGTATTGCAATCGGTTTGTCTCTCACTCTCAACACGGTTAAACATTTTACGCCAAACGTCAACGCTAAGATGAGATCATTTTATACTATACCACACACACACACACACACACACACACACACACACACACACACACACACACACACACACACACACACACACACACACACACACACACACACACACACACACACACACACACACACACACACACACACACACACACACACACACACACACACACACACACACACACACACACACACACACACACACACACACACACACACACACACATGCACACATATTTGCATTAGTTTTAACATTTAGAAGTGATACTGTTATCGTTATTTTGTATACAAGATACATGTACGTATGAATAAATAAACATTATCTGCTCTGGTCTGTTCTGGGACAGAAACTATTGATGCACAAGAGTGGCTCACATAATGGAAAGGTACCGGTCGGGAGCGTGAACTGTTCCATTGTTCCTTGCTTGATGTCCACTCATCTTAATTAATTGAATAGGGTTTTCACCATTGTGTTCCTTGCTTTGTCTGCAAACACACCAGTATTCATCTTGGTCCACAGCAACAGTGAGTAACTTATAATAGATCATCGAAATTTGCCAAACAAGCATCAAACCTGTATCGTGATTTATCATATTATGTTAACTATGACGTGTGTTATTGTAGGTATGGGCGGGATACCTTTCTGAAAGGCGGCCATGACAGGCACAATGGTGATATTGTTGCCTTCCACTTGAGCAGGTAATTTTCACGCTTTCCAGTGGCCACATACCCAAGTTTAGGAAAATGTTGAAAGAATATCTATCCCAACATACCTTTGTCTTTTTTGTCAGGACTCTGGTTATCGTTCTTGTTAAGACATGTACAATTTTTTTATTATATTCTGTCAAGATATGTGGACTCTGGTAACAATGTATAGCAACTGGCTGGAAAATGTCCCTTGTACTCGCTTTCCTGCTGATCACCTCCACTACTGCAATGAATAACAGTGGGCTTAGGGCACTCCCCTGTCTAAGGCCGACGTCCACCCTGAATTCCTCCGATATTCTCGGTCCGCACACTACTCTATCTTTTGTCTCTTCATATGTGCTTTCGACCATCCTCACCACCGCCTCTGCGATTCCCATACACCTCAACGTGGCCATGGCCATATCTCTTGGAACAGTGTCGTGTGCCTTTTCAAGGTCTAAGATTCCCAGAGCCATATGCTCATGTCGCTCCACTTTCATTTCCACCAGATGTCTCAGAGTGAACATCCAGTCTGCCGTACTTCTCCCTCTTCTGAAACAATGTTGTTCTTCTCCTATTTCACTCTGAACTATCCTCCTTATCCTTCCATCCAGAACCTTTCTAACACCTTCAGGACATGTCTCAGCAACGTAATACCTCAGTATTTTCCAGGGTTATGAACATATCCCTTCCTTTTCCATACAAGGACTATGAACCCCGTCCGCCACTCCTCTGGAATCTTCCCCTCTCTCATGCAGGTATTTAACAATCGCCTTGTCCACATAACCCCAACATGTTCAGCCATTACCAGCATCTCCACTTGCACTTCATCAATGCCTGTCGCTCTTCCTCTCTTCATCATCTTCATTGCTCTCTCTCTCTCTCTCTCTCTCTCTCTCTCTCTCTTCTCCGATTGCTTTTGCTACTTCTTCTGTCCAACACGTTTGGTTTTTCCTTCTTGATGATGATCTCCTTTTCCGGACGTTCTACCACACAGCTCCTCTGCTACGGCAACAAAAGCATCTTTGATGCTTTTTGTTCTGTCAAGACATATAAACTCTGATTACAGTGTTGTCGTAAAGCTAAATAAAAGCCAATGCTTGGTGGGCAATGCACAACAAGAGTGAATAAAAACTAATCATTTGTAACTACAATCAAGAATATCAGGTTGGGGTTGTTCTCAGAATTGGTTCTAAAAGTGGGAGATTCTGGTCAGATCTCAATTACACTGGGGGCTGACATGTTTACTGGGCGACCAATAAGTGCCCGGCTATTCTAAGAAATCGACTCTGGTTAAACACATCAAGTACCTTCTACTGAAATCGAAGAGCTGTCGGCAGCAATGCAAACTGTCAATCAAGCGCGCCGCTAAGTCAGAAGGTATAAGTTTAGTAAACAATGAACAACATATGTTGCATACGTTTAGTTTAGATATGAAATTGAAATGCTATGTATTCAACAAGGTTTCCCTAGTAAACCACTGGCGTAATACTCTTGATTATAGTTGTAAATAGTTATGTTTTCGTAACTCTTATGTGTGATAGGGTCCAAAACCATCAGTTTTTTCTCGTTATTGGGTAGGTGGACTATTGTAAATGTCCTGTTAAGACTAGGCTAGATTCGAGTATCAAAGTTATGGCAAGTCAAATTGATACTGTCAAGAGAGCACACTTCCATGCAGTTTTGCAACAATATTTGTTGGAATGTCGTAATTTTATTGTAGAAGAAACAGAAATAAGTGTTTTTCAGTGTTTCACATTTGTCATAATTATTTTCAGATTGCTTTGCTATCGCTGCGTTCCGTTGGCTGTAGGACGAGTTATTGACCTCAAAAGAGAAATCATTCCGGTGGCCACCAAAGCACTACTTGGCTATTTTTACAATAAAGGTATGCCTTCCAGCAGCCGAATGATCTATGAAATATTGGACAAACTCTTACAAAAGGTTCATTAGATGAAGCATATTAACAAAATTTTTATAGTAATGAACAACATTTGTGATGTGCACAATGTTGTCTTTCATCATGTTGGTTGAAATGTGGATTTTAACCAAAGTCACAGTTCGATTGTTCTCTCGGCAGGTGGAAACACTTGTTTCTATGGTAACCTGAATCACAGTAGTGATAAGAGTAAGGGCGTGTGTGCAGACGGAGTACTGCTTGAGGGGACCATAATCATGTGGCTGCCTGAGAAAGTAAAGCTGCAGTCTTCTGTGTACCCATGGACTCGCATATGGGGAGTAACTGCCAGGTAAATGCACACTGTGTTTTCACTGTCGTCTGCGTGCGTGCGTGCGTGCGTGAGTGCGTGCGTACGCACGTGTATGTATATATGTATGTATTAATATACGCACTAACGCCCACGCTCGCACACTCATTCATACGCTCGCACACTCATTCATACGCACGTATGCACGCAAAAAACACGCTTTTCTCAACTCAAAGTGGGACAATGATTTCCACAGGCTGCAAGACACTGTGAGTGCTTAACCAATAAAGTGTGTTAATTTTTGGCTGCCATTGCTTTCTTTTATTTGGCATTGTTTTTAATTGGTATACTGTTATGTGGTATAGCTTTGATTTGATGTTGTTAGGTGGGAGAATGATGTCGGCTACTGTGGCTATGTGAAGAAGAAATTGTCTGCTAAAGGACCTCGTCTTCTTGATTTGATTGACATGGCAATTAGCGACTACCTAATTGACAATACAGACAGGCATGAATACCATACATTTACAAACAGCAATTGGGGACCGAGCAGCGCGGTTATAATGCTCGACAATAGCAAGAGGTAAGTTGATACATATACAATGTCAAACATTGGCATTAGCAAATGTATGAAAGAAACACTTGTCAAAAGAAGCTATTAGAGAAATAGTGTTCAAGCAAACTATGTGGAGGACTTATGGGCGTACGAGAAAGGATGAAGGCTATCATCATCATCATCATCATCATCAATCCCGTAACACGTAGTGTATTTAGAGCACCACCGATTACCTTGCAGCCAACTGTCTCCACTTCTTCCTATCATCTGCCGCCCTTTGTGTCTCTGAGAAGTCCAGGCCTGTCCACTCTTTGATGTTGTCCTCCCACCTCTTCCTCATCTTCTTGCTCCCCTAAAGGTGCCTTGCAGTATTGTCTTTGTCACGCCGGATGCTCGTGAGACGTGCCCATACCATTTTAGCTGTCGTCTCTGTACCATTGTTAGGGGATCTTCATAGGTCCAGATGGCTTGTTTGATTATGTTGTGTACCTCTTCGTTGGTTACATGGTCCATTTATGACATGCAAAGGATATTTCGATAGCACCTCATTTCCATGGCTTGTACTCTTCTTTGCATTCATCTGTAAGAGTCCATGACTCGCATGCGTATAGAAATATTGACATGACAAGTGAGCGTATCAGTCTGATTTTGGATCGAAGGGTGATGTTTTTATCTTTCCATATTGGTTTCAGTCTTGTCATCGCTGCTGTTGTCTGGGCAACTTGAACTTGGACACTGTCTTTGTCCATTCACTGTGATCTTCTTGGTGATGCCATTGGTGTTGTTGGTCATTAGCTAGGTTTTCTCAGCACTAATTTCCATTCCATAGGACGCAGTTATTTCGTTGAGGCGGCTCACTAGGTCAGCTAGCTCCTGTTCATCCCCTGCTAAACCATCGATATATCATCTGCAAAACGTAAATTTGTTACTGTCCTGCCTCCGATGCTGATTGTTCCTATGTGATCTTCAAGGGCGTCAGTCATGATGCTCTCTAAAAATATGTTAAATAGAGTGGGTGATAGAAGGCAACCATGGTGGTGCGAAACCATTACCCCATGGTGATACTCATAAGGACTGCGCTGGTGGCCTTGTCATACAGATGTTCTATGGCTCGAACAAGGTTGACACGAATGTTGTATTTCCTCATGGTTGCCCATAAGGGTACATGCCATACCCTGTCAAATGCCTTCTTGAAGTCAATAAAAACATGGTAGAGATCTTCTTGGTGTTGCAAGTACTTGTCGCAGAGGATTCTAAGGTTGAAAATATTTTTTCTATAGTACTGTGTCTTTCTCGAAAGTCGGCCTGTTCTTCAGCGATGATGTTCTCTGTTTGTGGCTTGAGTCTGTTAAGGATGACCTTCAACATGACTTTACTTGGGTGGCTGATGGGGCTTATTGTCCGGTAGTTTTGACACAATTTTAGGTTACCTTTTTTGGAAGTGTGATGACCATTAAT
This sequence comes from Lamellibrachia columna, assembly GCA_963662155.1. Lineage (NCBI taxonomy): Eukaryota > Metazoa > Annelida > Polychaeta > Sabellida > Siboglinidae > Lamellibrachia > Lamellibrachia columna. The sequence goes on along the minus strand of OY759272.1, from coordinate 19,900,054 downwards.
TGGGTCCATCGAGTAGACCAATCTCCTGTCTGCCAGATATTATTGCAGATTGCTGTAAGTATGTTGGTCACAGCTTCTCACCCCCCCCCCTAGTTTGTATTAACTCAGCTGGTGTGTTGTCAACTCCAGCTGATTTCCCTTTCTTTGCGGATTTAACTGCAGCCTCCACTTCTTCACGAAGAATTGGGAAGTTATCCTATTCGGTGTTCATAGGACAATCCAATACTGCTGCATTTCCTTTGGTCTGTCTGTTGTATAACTCGGTGCAGTACTCTGTCCATCGATTGACAATCTCTCTTTCTTCCGTGAGGCATGTTCCTTACTTGTGGTGTTTATTCTTAATTTCTTCTCACTTGTCAGATCTTTTACGACTTGGAATGCTGTTTTGCTATTGTTCTTGTTCAGGTTGTCTTCTATTTCGCTGCACTGTTCTTCTATCCATTTTTCTTTGGCTTCTTTCATGCCTCTTCTGATTTCTTTGTTGATTTCCCTATATTTATAAGTTCCTCCGGGGCTTCCTCTTTTTCAGTACTCTTCTTTGGTCACACATGTCAAGTAGTTCGGTGGTGACCCAGGCTTTCTTCTTATGACGGTGTTTGCCGAGGATCTCACTGGCTGTATCAGTAATTGCATTGTTGAACTTGTTGGTCAATGTCTCTGTGTCGGTGTTTTTTTCCTCAAGGATGGTAAGAGGCGCAAATTTCCCACCTATCATTGCCTGGGATGCTTCTGCAATTTTAGGGTCTTTAAACTTTTCTAGGTCGAACTTCATCCTTGCTTACTTTGGTTTGACAATCTTTTTTCAGACGGAAACGGAAGTTCATCATCACCGAGTCATGATCACTTCCTATGTCTGCACTTGGAAAGTTCCGCGTCTTTGCAATATTTATGCCAGACCGGAATCGTTGTTTCAGCAATATGTAATCGATCTGATTGTGATGCTGGCCATTCAGAGAATGCCACGTCCATCTTCTGGAATGTTTGTGAGGACCATATGTATTGGCCAGACATAGTTTGTTGTAAGTAGCAAACTCCAGGAGCCTAAAGCCTCTTTCGCTGGTAGTTGCATTGCAGAAAGGCCCGTAGATGTCTTGCCAGTTCTCTTGTATATCTTTGCCAACCTTTGCATTCCAATCTCCCTGCACAATTAGGATATCCTTTTTGGGAGCCTGGTTGGTTATTCTCCGCAGTTGGCTGTAGAAATGTTCTATTTGGTCATCGCTGTAGTCAGTCGTTGGGGCGTAAACTTGTATTACTGTGATGTTGAATGGGTATGCCCTTAGGCGGATGGAAATTAGTCTGCTGGCGATTGGACGACATCCCATGACATATTTCATCATGTTCTTGTGAACAAGAAAACCAACGCTGTATTCATGTTTATTCTCTTCACCACAGTTTGTGTCCCTCTTCGGTTATTGTTTCGCCGAAGTTCTTCCATCGTACTTCGCAGAGCCCAAGGATGTTCCAGCAGTATCTGTCCTTCTCATATGTGAGTTCTTTTAGTTCCCTGCTGGTCTCATTGTTCTAAGGTTCCACATTCCTATGGTGATGTTGTCTCTCCCACGTATCTTACTTATTTGATCACGAGTATTATACTAATCGCGTCCGTCCTGCTGATGGCTGCGACTGATCCGGTATGTTCTGTGTATTGATCGTCACCATGTGGTGTGTCTAGGGCGTGATCCACTATACTACTATTTGACCATAGCTGGGACATGGGTTATTGACAGCGGCAGAGCATGTCCACACCCAGATGGGCCATGCACACTGCACCTCTGGGGCCCCATGCTGCTCCGAGATACCTCGTCTGATTAGCCTTGTGCCTCACGGTGATCAGTATCCATTGAGGAGGTTACGACGAGAGTCTTGTTTTAGGAGAGGCTATTGTACTGGCAGACAACTCTTACCCACGCGGTGCTTGTCATTTCACAGACGCTAGCCAGTGGTGGTAGCTGAAAGAAGAGGTGACAAACACACTACTCACTACCACACTTGAAGCGTCACTAAAACCTGCACTGCAAGCAGCACCAACCAACAACGAAGACTATGCAAATTACAAAGAGGCACTTAATGCAGCAACCTTCCTATCTACGGATTGTATAACCGCTAGCAGCGTGAATATGTTTAAAAACAAGTTGGATACATATCTCACTAGGGCGGGTGGGCTTGTGGCTTGGATGGCAACTTTTTTTAATCTTGTTAAAATGTTGTGTGCCATAATGTGTACATGATGCGATTATTATGAAACATTTCATACTTTATTTTATGATAATCATGCTGCAATCAATTATTGACACTACATCACTATTCGGTTGCTTCAGGGTGAATGTGGCCAACACAAACAATAAACATGTGCATATAGAACTTTTAGCCGTTTGTTTAATGCCGGTGTTATCAATGATGAGCATCCTGTTTATTTTGTTCATTTTCACATGTGCGAGGTACCTGCGTGCGTGCGTGCGTGCATGCTTGCTAGTGTGCGCGAATATATACCCAAGCACATCTATTCACACATTTTATGTTTTATATACCACACGCATTGTAATTTTTGCTTGTAGTTTGGGACATCCATTCTATGACACAAGAGCATTAGTAGCACCTCTGTACCAGTGCTGCATGTAAGTTATAAGTATTATTACTTCAATGTTTCTCCTTTCCAGCATTTCACCAATATTATTTATATACTTAATGTGTACATCTAATCTGTTTGGTCTGTTTGAATAAACGCGTTTGATTTGATTTGATTTGAAGTTTCAATTATGTTCTTGCTGAGCACTGTGTCAATATACTCATTCAAACTATATTTTACTGATTGATACAGGGTTGCCTATATTGAACCGTTTCAGAAGTTTCTGATAAGAATGTGTGTTTTCGTTGTTACACACTGGCCTTGTCGGTGTATTGTGGTTGCGTAATCCATTAACGAGTTAATGATTTATTTTCCTGACACCAGGGTGCGCCAGCAGACATACGATCGCCTGCTCGAACTGAGTAACGGCACACTGAGTCGCGTCCTACGCCACCTGATGGCCCACGACCCGATAGCACCGGTGATCAACGAGCTTCACTTCGCCGCAATGGACCGACGATTGGGTCATGTTATTGAGATAATCCAAGATTGTATAACAAAAACTGTTCTCATTAAAGGTTAATATAGCTGGCTTAATATTGGTTTGCAAAAGGTGTTTCAATAATTTATATTATGGACTTGATGTCAACTTAATAAGAACACCCAAGCTGAGGCAAACCAATCAAAATATTATTATGACATTGGGGTCATGAGTACGTGTAGGCATACCTGTCAACTCTCCGTCATTCGTATGGCGTCTCCATCATTTTGACATAGCCTAGAGATTGAAATATCCGTCATTTTGTAAAGAATAGGCCAGTTTGATTTAATAACTATTTGTATTAATTCAATAGAACGCATTTAGTCGATATATTAAACATCTAAATTAGTAGCAGAAAAGCAGGGTTCGAAAAGCTTGTAGCTAAACCAAAAGTAAACCACCCAAGTGGATATTGACAAATTCCATATTGTACCCAAGATTGATGATAATGTGAAAGCACTTAATTTCTTACTCTCTTATGCGAAACAAATAAAGCCACTTAATTCTGACATTTGCTAAATTGTTTTGACTTCGGAAGTTAACGAATTTCGGGAACCGGAAGAGCTCGGGTAACCATGGATGGGCCCAGCTCGCAAAACTCTTAATACTGGTTTTCTGCTACGACTTATGCGTGCGCATCACCAGTAATTTCCTTTCGGTTACGCCTGGTTACGCCTTCGTGTTGGCGACGGCATTTCACAAATCCACATAGTATCTGAATTAGGGTTGACGACGACCAATCGATCATTGTAATATTTATAATGATTAAAACGGATTTTTTTATTTATAAACTGTTTTAAATGTTGTTTACCATAGTTTAAACATGGTAGTTGTAGTTAATAGGCAGTGTTTAATTTCAGAAATACAATAGTGACGATGAGTTGTATGACGAGTATAGCTAAGGAGCCAAAATAAATGTATAAAATTGAAGGATATATAGTTAAACTATATAAGTTAACATAGTTAAACATGATTGTTTTAGTTAATATGAAGTGTTTATTTTCCTAAATATAATTACAGATAGACAGCAAGAAATCCCCACATTCAATGGCACAATCCAGTTAAGCAAAAACAATTAAAGAAACTGAAATCCACACATGCAATTCATTTAAGCAAAAATAGAAGCAACATTAAGAAAATTTATTATTTATAGGAATAATTGTGCCGTGGGAGCGAGGTTGTTTGGAACCCTCGCTTCTTGCACCTGTGGAAGAGAAAACAGAACAACAGAAATTGGTCTCAAAATACATATACATTTGTCAGACCCGGAATAACTTCACTGACCCCCTGATCTAACTATGCCCATCCCTACACTGACTGATGGTCAAACTGCACTGACTGTTGCCCTAACTCAACCGACTGCTGGCTTAAGTACACTGACTGCTGGCCTAATTAAATTGACTGCTGGCCTAACTAAACTGACCGGTGGCCTAACCACACTGACTGCTGGCCTAACTAATCTGACTGGTGGCCTAACTACACTGACTGCGGGCCTAATTAAACTGACTGCTGGCCTAACTAAACTGACTGCTGGCCTAACTACACTGACTGCTGGCCTTTCTAAACCTAAACTGACTATGGACTGACTACACTGACTCCTGGCCTAATTAATTTCCTTGCTTGCTTGTGTGACCGATCTATTGCCAACTTTTTAAGTTTGAAGGCCACAATCTGGCCGTTTTCCGAAGCTACCTCAGTTATAGTCAATCCCCGTTTGTTTTGCATACTTCTTTTCTTCCCACCCTAGCATTAGGTGGAATTTTGACCCGAGGCTGGCATGGATCACCCATGTTAAATGCAGGAAATCTCAACTCATAATTACTATTTTTGATAACTGTGGGCCCTCCTTCCGTCTGAAACCTGAATTATGGGGATGTCTTTTAGGTAATCTACCAGGGAAGTATGTCGGTGCAGCTGGTTTCTGAGGAAAATGTAAGAGTAATTTTATAACTAATCCTTCTTAGTCTAGTGTTCTTGTAATTCAGTTGCTTGGTGGGACCTTTGCAATAAAGACTTTATACCACTGAAAACATAACCTCGACCACGTTTATTACAGATTGTGGGGAACAGTGCAGACAAACCGGGAGGACTTATTATTGTTAGTAGAAGTTGTTATGAGAACTGTTAGTAGGAAGTTTTACATTTGGTTTCTTTACTATCATATTAACATCGACTGTGCCCATGACTGTGTCACTGGTCCCAACGGTTTAGAATGTTGCAGTTTCTGACAAGATTAAGAGAGTGTACGGCAAAAATGTACTCGATATTTGAAGACTTTGCAATTCAGCCAGCCATCCTGCAAAGTCACATGACTTGATCTGACCAGTGCTAGTGATGCGATTAGGGAATTCCCGAATTTTAACTTGGATGAAATCGTTGTTTACGTTGCGTTTAGGTTCTTGTACTTGTCAATATTATTACCTTACTTACTTTACTTAATCCTATTGGCCCCTTCAGGAGCATAGGGCGTCAACCATGTTTCTCCACCTCACTCTCTTCTGGGCTATAGCTTTGGCCTCTTGCCAGGTGACCCCCCCCCCCACTTTTTCAAGATCTTGTAGTGTGGAGCGTCTCCAGTTGATTTTTGGCCTTCCTTGTCTTCTCTTTCCTTGTGGGTTATAGTCCAGTGCTTGTTTGGTTGTATTTGTTGGATCTTTTCTGAGTGTGTGGCCAATCCAGCTCCATTTTCTCCTCTTGATTGTAGTGCTTATTTCTTTCTGTTTCGTTTTCTTCCAGAGCTCTTTATTTGATATTTTGTTAGGCCACCATACCTTAAGGATGTATCGGAGGCGACTGTTGATGAAGACTTGGAGTTTGTTGTTGAGAGACTGAGTAGTTTTCCACGTTTCACAGCCATAGAGAAGAACTGGTTTAACGTTGGTGTTGAAAATGCGGATCTTAGTGTTTATGGATAGTTGGGAAGAGAGCCATACAGGGCGTAGGGTTCTGAAGGCATGGCGAGCTTTATTGATGCGTAGCTCCACCATTTGTACTGATGTTGCTCCCGAGGTAGATGAAGTCTTGTACTTCCTCAACAGTACCACTTTCTAGTGAGATGGGTTCGGAGGATCTGCTGTTGACTTTCATCACCTTTGTCTTTCCCACATTGATCTTAAGACCCAGTTGGCTGCTTTTTTCTTGAAGCCTTTCTGTTTTTTGTTGCATGTGTTTATGGGTTTCTGAGAGTAGTGCTAGATCATCTGCAAAATCCAAGTCTTCTAGTTGTGAGAACAAGTTCCACTGGATCCCAGTACGATGGTGTTCTGTGGATCTTTTCATTGTCCAGTATATGGCTATCAGAAAGAGCAGTGGAGATAGCAAGCAGCCCTGTCGTACTCCAGTTCCAATCTGGAAGCCTTCTGAAACTTGTCCATTAAAGATGACATGACCAGTGAAACCTTCGTACATGTTCTTTATTAGGGTTACAAATTTTGTGGGTAAACCATAATGCCTCAGGAGCTTCCATAGAACTGTCCTATCTATACTATCAAATGCTTTTTCGAAGTCCACAAAGTTTATGTAAAGGGAGCTCTGCCATTCAATGTATTGTTTAACGATAATCCTGAGTATAGCAATGTGATCTGTGCAGGATTTGTCCTTTCTAAAGCCAGCTTGTTCCTTTCTTAGCTTCTTGTCAACTGTTTCTTGTATCCTATCCAGGATGATACGGCAGAGAATTTTACTGGGCACTGATAGAAGCATGATCCCTCTCCAGTTCTTACATTCACTGAGGTTCCCTTTCTTGGGGATTGTAAGTAGCATACCTGTCTTCCATTCAGTTGGTATTTCCTCTTTATCCCAGATCTCATTTAGCACGCTGTATAAAACGTCTGTGGTGGCCCCAATATCAGCTTTTAAGACATCAGATGGTATATTGTCAATTCCAGGTGCTTTGCCTAGCTTCAGCTTTTTGATGGCAGTAGTTATCAGAGGTTTCTGAGACCCCCTTATCGGGTCGATCAAAAGATCAAAGGAAAAGGCCTCTAATATCGCCCACCGCTAATGAGTGCGCGCAGCCAATCAGAAAGCAGCACTAGACCTTTGAGCGCCCCCTGGCGGCGGCGGCGGCTGAGCGTGGCGCGCATGCGCGTGCCGCGCCCCTAGCGACCGGAGGAGGAACGAACAGTGACCTAGTTACGTGTATGTGCCGAAGGGTCGTTGACCTAGTAAGGAGACGAACGCAATCGTACGGTGCACACGTATTTTATTAAATACAACAAAGCGGCAGCAGCAGTACAAACGAGGCGATCGTATGCGATTGGATACAACGAGCCGGGTATGATGAATATGATGATGAAGTGGAGGCGACTTGCGAATGGTGACCATCGCGCCAGAGGTCGCGAACTTACGGGTGTCTCCACCGCGCCAGAGGTTCGAGGGCGAGCTTACGGGTGGAGCGACCACCGCGCCAGAGGCTCAGTATGACACGTTATAGTACGGTATACCCTTTTTTAGCAGCCTGATCCAATCGAACACGCGACAATCGTTAGCGACCAGATCGGTGTGGAAAGCGTTGACGAAAGTTCTCATAGGAGCACCGTTACAACGAAGCATGATATAAGTGACGCAATATTGTCCGCAAACGTTAGACAGAGGACTCTGGAGTCTCGTGCTGTTATGAGTCCACTCGGAACAGTGTTTGTTCAAGAAGGTGCGGAACGCCGCGTGACGAGGCGGCAGACCGTACGAACAGAAGTATTCGCCGCGCCCGTCGGAGGACAGGTACAGCGCTATCCAGTGTTCGCCCGGTTCGTCGGCGTCGTCGGTGTTGCACACGAAGGCGATCGGCAGAGCGTCAATTGTTGCAGGCAGTCCATCTCGGGGTACGACGCCACCAAAGACGGATGCGGTCTTCGGATCCCTCGCCAGTAGACGGGCGATCTGCAGGGTGTCCATCTCAGTAGTCGTAGATGACGTTGCGGTTCTTGTCGATTTCCAACACGGACTCGAATTCGGCGTAGGCGACGACGTTCACGGTGGTCTGAAGCGCTGCACGGAAATGAAATTCTAAGCGCAGGTTGCCCTTTTGTACCATATTAAAGCAGGGACCGTCGCACTGGTCGGGGGTCAGGTCGAAACAGAAGTAGGTGTAGCCGTCTCGGTACTCTTCGCGTGTCAGACAGTTCCCCTCGTCCTGCCACACCTTGCCGGTCGCGGTGAACATGCTGGCGTAGCTCCTGGCGAAGAGGTTGTCTACGAAGTTGGGCTGGAAGGGTTTGGCGGGTATCTGACGACCGTCGACGTACACGGCGACGAAGCTGATGTCGTTGTTCTTGGCGTGAAACGGGTTTGTGGCGTACGTGCCGTTGTAGGCGTCGTTGTCGATGCAGCACAGTACGAGGCGTTTCGGCAGGGAGCCGAGGAACAGGTTCTCGTGCGTGTGCGACAGAGCACCCGTGGGAATGGAGTACACCTTGGTTTCGACGGGTCGTAACGCATACTTGACCGTGGTCCGAGCGAGAGCCAAGATGTGAGCCTTCTGCACGGCCGGAGCGACGGTGGCCTTCTTGACGAACAAGGACGCGTTGACGACGGTTATCAAGTACTCGTTCGCTCCAGCAGCCATCAGCGCAAACTCGGGCTTACTGCGCACCAGGCGTAACTTGACGTCGACGCCGTTGATCAGGAATTTATCCTGCAGAAACATATCCACGTGGAGACGACCTATCATGTCGACCACGCGACTGTTGGATATGTACTCTCGACGAGTCACGAACCCGGGGTTAGGATCGGGTCCGGCGGCTAGCTCTTTGGCGTGCATGCGACTGGCCTTGTCCATGTACCACAGCTGATTCGTCATCTGCGTCGACTTGGCGTCGGATCCGTAACTCAACAGCGTCTCTATGAAGGCTCGATACGGGTACGCGTTGAAGGACGAAGAGGTCACTTGCGTGTTGTTCAGGGAGAGGTCGACATTGCTGAACAGCGCATGCAACCAGTTGTTCACCGGTCCCACGGGTTCGCCCGCGTCGATAGGGTTACCGTTGGCTCGCGTCACCTTCACCTGCAAGTGTAGCATCGTGTTGGCGAGATCCATGTAATCGTCTCCCGATCCGGGGATGAAGAATTCTATCGGTCCTCCAGAGTCCAGAGAGGCCGTGGGTTGATGTTCCACCACGTGACTCTCGACGATGCAGGTCTGAGTGGGGGGTACGGTAAAGAGATCCAGCTCGGTCTTGACTCCCTCGCACGACTGTCTATGCACGAACGCCATCTTTGTCGTCGGTGTCGAATATGTCGGCAGTGCGTTTCGGGGACGTCCGTTTCTTGCGGCGGCGCTTGACTGCAGTGAATGTCGCCTTTGCGGCCGTTCGTTTTATACGTTTACCAGGAGGGGCTCGAATACTACCGATGGCGTCGGTGACGCGTCTTTTGGCAGCCGTTTTTATGTTCTGACCCGCTAAGACGTCGCCGGCTATGCGAACGCCGGTCTTCAACGCTCCCCTGCCCAACGCCACGGCACCTCTCTTGATGAGCGGCATGGCGCTGCGCAACAGACTGCCGAACAGACTGCCCAGTCCGTGACCTCGCTGGTATTGCGCACCGGCGAAGTAGGGTAGTGCACCGCCAGCCTGGCGCGCGTAATAGTCGTTGTAATTCATCAGAACAGTCCGGGCTTGCGTCGACGAAAATGAAGCGTCACCGTCACTCTACCGTATTCGAATGGCACGCATCGACCCATGTCGTTCCTTATATCCACCTCTATCGAGTCGAAGTTCGAGCGCAACAGCGGTACGTAGTGCACGTTGGTGAAACGATCGGACACCGTGTCGCCGTTACGTCCGCTGATCGAAACGGCGCGCAACAGAGGTGCGAGAGTGTCGCCCACATTACGCGACTCCACGACGTCCGTGTAGATGTAGAGGGCGTGGAACCCCTGCGTCAGGTTCACCACATCGTCGGCCTCGATGTGGAAGGGATACGACGAGTCGGGATGGCGGGTGTCGATGGGGAGGACGGGAGACGACTTACCCGACTCCAACTCCGCCGGGCTGGCTACGGGTCCGCGGAATCCCAACAAGGTCGCCATCGCGCTGTGGTACGGTATGGTGAACACGGTGTTCGCCGTCATGTGTAACGTCATTTTCTGAGTGACGGTACTATAACTGATCTGAGCCTGTGTCTCATACGTCCGCATATTGGACAGTCCCTTGTTGACGTGATACAGCAACGTAAACGGATCGTCGTAATACCCACACGGCAACTTCGAACGTATGGAGGAGTCCGTAGCATCGATCGTGTTGAGGAAGAACCAGACGTCGCTATCCGTGACGTTGTACCAGGTGTGCGGATACTGGACCTCGGCCAACCCACACTCCCACTCGCCGGTAAGATCGATGCGTTGGGGCAAGGCCGTGACGTAATGGGTCAAGGTGTTGTCGGGGTGCATCTTCATGGAAGCGTTGCTAGGCAGCGTCATGTAGAAATCAGTCGCCATTGCGTCTCAACGTGGGATTGGGCAGTAGGTAACCCAACGAACTACTCAACAGAGCCGTCCACAGATTAGAATCGCCGCGACCTGTCGTCAGGTTGTAAATGCTGATCAGAATGACCGTGTACAGGACGACGACCTGACACAGAAACACGATCTCCTCTTTGGGACACGCGGTACCGAAAATATGCCAGGGAGTGCTGTCTGGCTCGTTCGGTGCAGCGTCAGTACAATCCGTCTCCTCCTCGTCTATGGTGGTGAGGCAGGGCGGTGGTGGTGATGGTGTCGCGTCGTGTGTCATTCCTCGAATGCAGTGTCGTCGTGTACGCGGCTAGTCTTTATAGTTGACGAGTCCCTTGGCATCGATCCAGCTGTTGAAGTAGGAGCCATAGCCGAACCATTTCACCAAAGCTTCCTTACGTTTACCAACCGTACGGCGTTTCAGTACCGCTTCAACACGGTACACTTTATCAAAGGGTACCGTCACCTTCTGCAGCTCCAGTTCGTAGAAGGTACCCTCCAGCACTTCGCCGAGATCGTCCCGCAAGCGATACACGGGTGGGTCGGAGGGGTGAACCTCGTGTACCGTGAACAACTCTTCGCTCCAGTTCGTCTCGTAGCCCTTTTCGAACGTGCGTTTGTACTTGCTGACACGCACGCGATCCGACACGTGCAACTTGGGCACGCCCTTACCGTCGTGACCGTACAGACGTTGCCACACCTCTTCTTGGTTCTGTGCATTAACCTGTGACGGAGCCATACCGATCATGCGGTGGCGGGTGTTGTTATACGATCGCATCAAGGCCGGAAGGACGTCGACGTACCGCCACGTCTGGCGTTTCGTGAAGTAGCGCCACATGCGCGTCTTCAACGTTCGGTTGAACCGTTCCACGACGGCTGCCTTCGTCTCCGCGTTGTGCGTGGAGAAGTGATGGATGTCGTAAGCCCGCAATATAGACTGAACGGATTTGTTCCGAAATTCTCTGCCGTCATCCGTCTGCAACGTCTGTGGCCACGAACCGTCGATGAACGTGGATTGCAGCGCTTTTACCAACGACGCCGCGGACTTGTTCTTCATGGGAACACACCAGGCCACTTTCGAGAAGACGTCGATCACCGTGAGGAGAAAGGTCATACCGTTGTTGAAGCGTTTGAACTTCGACATGTCCACGAGATCGGCCTGCCACTGCTGATGCATACCACCCACGATGACTTGTCGTCTCTTGAAATGACGTCTCGCTGGTTTGTGTAAGGTGTAGGTGTCCTGTGCCGACAACCATGCCTTGACGGTCTTCTGTGGCAGACGCGTGACGCGTCGCAAGCCAGCGACGCCACCATAACTGCCTACCTTCGTGGGATCGAAGTAGACCTCGCTCATGGAGCGTTCTTCTCCCCTCTGAGTCATCAAAAGAGGTGGAGGGTCGATGTGTTGACGGGGGCGGTGACGTTGACTTCGGATTCCCACTGCTGACGAATGACGAGGAGCACGCCGACGTGTATTAGGACGCATACTATGGCACCCACAATGACAGCGGTGGAACAACAACGAGCTAGCGGAGTAACCATAGTCGGAATAACAGCTGTTGTAGAAGAATGTCGGCTGCAACGTCTCCCAGCACGGTAAGTCCTTCGAACAATAGCGCAGCGACGATGGATCGGTACGTGTCCTGTGGATCTATGAGCATGACTGCTACGGAGACGCGTCGTACCACCTTATACGTTCTTCCATCCAACCAATGACGACGACGGCGAAGCCTTGCGTGATGCGGGGGGAGGTTGGGTGGGTGGACGAGGAATGGTCCATTCGTCGAGCAATGGAGGTTCGAATAACGCCTGTTGCATAAAACTTTGGAGTATACCGTGAGCCATCATGTAAAGTCCACTGATAAATATCGCACCGACGATGGAACGGTACACGAGGTCCTGTGGATCGGGCGACATGACGAACACTGTGCTACGGACACGCATCGTACCATCCTATAGATCGTCCCAACCAGCCAATGACGTCAAAGCCTTGCGTCTTTCGGGGGGTGGGGTGGGCATGGAATGTTCCATTCGACGGCTCTTACGGCCGAGGGGTGTCCAACTTAGCGATCTGCGTGCACTACCTGCAGCAGCAGCACGCAGAGGAGTACGTGACCGACGAGAGGGAGTGACCGGCGGCTCCGGACGTATGTAGGCTCTTCTGGCGACGTTACCGACCAACGTCATGGGTAGGTTGATGGCACGGAGTTGTCGTGCGAATGGCAGCCAACCCGTCGGAGCGGTCTGTCTCTTACGCAACAGATCGTTAACGAGATCCACCACGTTACTTCCGACAACCGGCACGCCCTCGTGTATCAGTTCGCCGCGAGCGGTCCACTCGACATCTCTCTTGAGATGCTCCATCAAACGGCTGGCTTTGGCCTGCATGGTCTTGGGAACGGTGGCCAAGACGGTGGCTTCCAGTCCGCTAATAGGAGCTGGTGCTGTACCCGCCGACCCCGACTCCGACGCCACCTCCGACTCGTTCACCGTGACCACGCGTAGCGGTTCCTTGATGCGTTTATCGGCCAAGACGTTGTAACGCTGCAACACCTGATTATACAGGGTCACCTTGGTCCAGTCGTCTAGGTCCGTTCTATCCAGGATGGTCTTCATCTCGTCATCGAGGGCTTGCACCTTCTTGCCTAAGGTGTCGGTCGCGGGTGGGGGTGACCGAAGCGTGTCCAACAGTCGCGGGTCCACCAAGGCCATCTTGCGTGCGTGCTCCATGTATCTACCTCCTTTTGTTCAGCACCTCTCGGAGCAAGGGTAGCAAGACCGAACTGGCCAACGGTGCTAGGAAGGCCGATAGGAAACCGCCGCTCTGTCCCTCGCCAACCTGTGGTTGCAGCAGTAGACGTCTTCTCCTGGCAGCTGGCGTTCGTCTATTAGCCAACGCGCGTAACCTCGTCCTGTATTTATTCAATCGTTGCCTCTGTAAAGGGGACAATGGAATGTTCTTTGTTAGTATGTTGTATGCACACTCGGCTAGTGCACACAGCAGATCGGAGTCGGCGTTGGCGATGATGGCCTTTTTAATTTTGTTGTTCTTGACTCTGGCCAGAGCCTGTATGCACACGATGTGTCTCTTCACCCTGGCGGACATGATGCGAATGAAGAGACTATCCACACTCGGTCGTTTTATACCTTCGGCAGGTACACGTACTGAACACCGTCGTCTGGAAAGATGGCCGTGCGCAGACGCATGTCCTCGGGCGTGTCCTGTTTGAGATCGACCAACAGATAACCGTACGGTACCGCCGTGGCGTCTTTAAACGCCTCTTGCACGAACTTGCCGCGTCCCGGATACATCTGCCGCGCCAAGGTCGACATCTGCGATGCGTCACGTGGATTCTTGAACACCACCATGTACTGCGAATTCAGACTGATGGTGCGACTCTCCTTGTTTTTAGGGAACAGGTTCTGTACGAGATACAGCACGGACGTGTTCCTGTGGTGACTTTTTTTAGTGAACAGGGCCGTGACCCGTTCGTCCGTTTCTGCCATGAGATCGTCTATGACGATGAGGTTCCTCGTTGTCGGATCGAACATGGCCGCCGTCGGTAACCCTTCCTCGAATCGCACGTGACCCAATTCCGTCGTTGCGTAAGCCTCTTGCCATTCTCCGTAACACCACGTGATCTGCTGGGGCGGTGGATCGATCATCGCAGCGGCGTGACGCAACATACGCGTCACGAAAGTACTCTTGCCGCACCCCGTCGGTCCGGCGACGATGCACGTGAAGGGGTGTTTCCATCGCGCATCCATGAATGCGTGTGCAACGAATGCAGCGTGCATCGCCTTTTCTACTATACGTCCACCGGACCCGTGGTCACCCCGTCCTCGTGCACCACGCGTTTGGCGTAAAAGAAGGTGAGCGCATCCCGATTCTGCACGTACGTCATGACGGTGGAGTTATGCACCCGGAAACCCCGGTTCGAACCGCCTCCGCTCCGACGGTTGGTGAGCACCTCCAGGAACGCGTCCTTGTCTATGGTGTTGTGCCGTTTGCTGAGACCTTTGGTGCTGTACTTGTCGGTGGCGCCGAAACAGTAGTACGTCTTGCTACACAACCCCACGAACCCCGCACCGGACCACTCGACCTTGAACAGACCCGGCGTCCTCTTGTCGAACGCTCTGCGTGCCTTGCAGCACGCCTCGTCGCCGACCCACGGTCTGTTGGCGAGACGACAGCGCACGTAGTCGTTCCGATGGTCGTCGCAACATTCGGACGGCAGCCATTCCGACCGATGGCGGAAATAATGGTCTCGTAGTGTCGGGGTCACGAGGTCGTCGACGGACTCGCCAGCCAAGGCCAAATAGGCAGAATCTGTATCCATCTCGCAGTACTCGAACAGAGGGCGCTCCACGTACCTGACGATGAAATCGTAATAGAACTGCAACATGCGCAGCTTGGCGTACTGCAGAACGAAGAATCCCACGTGTACGGGTAGGGTGTACTTGACGGTCTTCTTGTTCAGTTCTATCTCGTACGCGTCGTCGACGACCATGTCGAGTTGACGGAATCGTTTATCGTTGACGAGGAGCGATGCCGCCTTCTCCGTGCAGTAGCTGACGTCACGATGTCGGTCGACGTTGGTGATGGTCTTTCCGTAGCCCGAGTTCCCCAGCAACTTCATGGTGTCCGCGATGATGGTCCTGTCTCGGTGAACGTCGCCCTCGCGTCGGGCCTTGGACACTGCATCGCCGAACCGCCGGAAACACGGAACGGGATCGTATTCGACGACCTGGTACACGTGCAGCACCTCGAGACCGTGGTCCAGATACCATCGCAGCAGTGGCGTTGCGAGCAGTATCTTGTCGCCGCAATAACTACCCACGAGCATGCGACGCGGAGTCTTCATTATGTCGTGCTCTTCGGCGTATCGGCGCATGAACGGACCGAGATCCTCCCGTTGCATACCGATGTTCTTGAACACGGGCTGCATCTCGGCAAAGTGCGCGCGCAACGCTTCCGGTACGCGTACGTCGCACTCGATCATGCCGAACACGGTTCCGGCACGCACTCCGTTCAGGATCTGTTGTGACGTCATCGTCCATTGCACGTGTCGACGTCGGGGAAATGCTGCATCCACACACTTGCGTACGGCCGGTGTTCGTCTCATCTCCTTCCACTCGCATTCCCACAACTCGACGACCGTGACAAAGTGTCGTAGGTAGGCGGTGGTCTTTCGGGTCTCGGCGAGCAGTTGCGCCATGGGTTTCCCGTTGACGGCGTTCACCTCCTCTCGGTTGCACGAGCAACCGTGAAAGAAGCAACCTTGGAACTGATAAGCCGTCTTCGTCTCGCTGCACCATCCGTCCACCCGATGTTTGCCTATGCGCTTCTCTCGTCCGTTGATCTGATGCCGTATGGACCGTCCCGTGCGTTCGGATTCCCACGTCAACCATTCTCCGGCCATCTGTCCGTACAGCTGCGCCGATTCGGGGCGGAAGTCCTTCTCCGCTCGTCGTCGCGTGTACCATCCCATAGGCATGTCCTGCATGAGCGACCACAGGTACAGTGCGTTCGCATCGTATCCGACGATCGCTCGACAGGGACGAGCCGCCTCTCCGTACTCGTTCCGACGTAGCGTGGTGACCCCTGTCTCGTGATAGCGATGAAAGATGATCGAAGGCCCGCCTACAATGTTCGCTTTGACGAGGTCGTGCAGGTCTTTGTTCTTCTCGTTGAAGATGGTAAAGTAGGTCTTCTCTGGCAGATCGTTGAACAGGTACAGCAGGGTCAGACCGGGTACGCTGATACCTTGCTTGAACATGTCTATTCCCCGTTGTCGATAGAACGCGAACTGTCTGTCGATGGCCTGTAGAAAGGGAACCACGTCCCTGTTGTTGTACCAGACGAGAAAGTCGCGCAACGTCGTCATGCCATTGACGCGCCAGGCTTCCTGACAACTGGCGTAATCCTCGTCTGAAATCCCTTCGTTCTTCAGTCGACTGAAGAAGGCCTCTTTCGGTGGAAGTGCGGTGTCGTCGAGTCTCTCCAGCCTGTCCATGTACTCGTACGGAAAATGACCTTTCGTCACCTCGCATCCGTACGCTTTCAGATACTTGTCGTAGCTGAATCCGGGGGCTATGTAGTTGATCATGTCTACGAATTTCAGCTGATCCGTCGAAAGACACATGAAAGTGTTGTTGCGTTTGATTACGAACATTGACCCGATGCCGTCGGTCTCGACTTTCCCGTTGCCCTCCTGCTCCCTCTCGTCCGCGGCCTCGTCCTGTTCCACGTCGGTCTTTGAAGTCGTCAGGAAGTACGGTATGAGGAACTGTTTGATGGCATTGAGATCATACTTCCCCGAATTGAACCCGACGACGGGTAACTGACGCATCCATCCATACATTTGTCCCATCAGCGTTTTGTACGGATTGGTTGCTGCTCGCCCTTTCTTCTCGCCGGCCTCCCGTGCAGCTGCGTCCCGTGCAGCCTCCTCCCGTGCGTCCCATTTCGTCAGCTCTTCTGCGAGTTGTTCCAGTACATGATCGTACGAGCCTTTGATCTTGTCGTACGCGGCCTCACTCATCGTTTGCAGGACAGTCATCATGGTGCTCACCAACTTGTTGACGTCTCCGTCCGTGACGATGCATGTCACCTGTTCGTGTCCGGGTACGTTGGATGCCACGCTGACGCTCAACGGGACGTGACGCGCAACCCAGTGAACCTGGGCACTGTCCGCCGGAAGGTGTTCGGTGTCGAACCAACACTCGAAGTCGAAGGTGGCTCGGTACGGATAGTACTGCAACGCTTCGGCCACTCGGATGTTCTCGTCTGCCAGACGTTCGAACACCGATGGAGTCGAATGGTACACGCCACCAGGATAGACTCGGCGCACACCCCCCGTACACGTGCTCTCGTGGTTGCGTAGATGCCATGCGTCTTTCCACAACGAGTCACCGCACTTCCGACATCTGTACGAGTGACAGTACATGCGTCTATCCTGGATGTAGGAAAAATGCGTCCCGTGCAGATTGAGGTAGAGTGTGTCCGGGTATTTACATACCGAGCGACGAACGAGTTCTGCGGTCGCCTTTCCACCATCCTCCTCCGCCTCATCTCCATCCGGTTTTACGAGACTGTACACGCACACGTTTGTTTCGAACGTGGTCTCGACACGATAGAGGTCGTCCATCGTGACCCCGGCAAATGCTGCCATGGGTACGCCGTCTTGGGCGTACGTCGCGTACAGCGTCTCCACAGCCGGTTCCAATCGACGCCGTTCACATCCGCGATGCAGGGCCAGACATCGAAAGAGACACAGGTTGTCATTGTACCTTTTGCTATACTGAGGCTCCGTGTCCAATGCGATGACGGCTCTGTTCTTCTTGATGTACATGGGAAGGTCGGTCATTCCTACACATCCTATCGGGTGATCGATGATGCGATTGACGAAAAATGTGACATTGGTCACGAGTTCGCACACCCACGCCGAATCCGGTCTTTGATTGATGGCCCATTGCAAGACGTCGGTTTCGCGGATGCGTTCGAGGAACGTATCAAAGTCCTTGCTGTTGGTGATGAGACTGGGCTCGTCCAGGTAGCGTCCACAGCAGTTGCACGAGGGATGGTAGTACTTGTATTGACCCGTGTTCTTGTTCCTCAGAACGAACCCGTAACTGAGGTTAATCTTGAACGCGTTGGTCTGTTCCTGGAACACGTTCCTCAACGACGGTTCTAGAACGGTCGTGTCCAGCGTCGTTAATCTGTAATCGTACCTGCACTGGAGAGGACCTCTCGTTACACGTGTCCGTATGGTCGACCAGTGCGCTCGTACGACATCTAACAGTTCCGGCGACAGGTTGTCGGCGAAGGGGAGTCGGGCAGGTGGGTCTATAGGGTCGGCATCGGTAACGAGTGGATGGTTGGGTGTGGTGTCTTCCCTGATTGATATCTTAGGCGATGGTGGCGTCGTGTCGTCGTCGGCGGTACACGCATTTCGTACGTGTCTGGTCAGGGTACGGCGTCTATTGAACGTCATTCCACATTTCGCACATGTGTACACTGTGGTCTGTTTTCTATTACTGCTACTGCTACTGCTACGGCTACGGTTACTGCTAAGACGACATACGGACCTCACATGGTGTTGTAGATCGTCCCATATGTCGAACGTTGCATCACATTTACAGGAATACTTAGTTCGCTTTGCCTGTTCGCTAGGTGGCTCCTCCCGTGGCACCTCCCGTGGCACATCTAGTGGTGGCGCCACCGAATACGTATGTTCGATCACTGCCGGTGTCGCATGACTCGCTAGGTGGCGTTTGAGTGCTGCATAGGTGTCGAGCACCTGTCCGCAGTGACGACATTGGTGTCTTTTCATGTTGCTCTGCTCTGCTCTACGTGTCTACAACTGAGAGAGTGCGGTTGTTAGTACAGCTATATAGTACGTGTGGTGGTGGTGGTGGTGGTGGTGGTGATGGTGGTGATGGTGGAGGGTATTGGTGAAGGGTGTATCACCTATGGTGGTATTGGCAACTGTGTGTGTCCCACTATCCATGGCTACGGGTTATATTTCAACTCATGACAACACCACTAACAACACGTTTCGTTCATTGTAAGACGTTTTATTGCGTATATAAAGACATAGCGATATACATAATATACATATACATATACACGGTTAGACCTATATAATTACTATGATGATGATGATGTTGATTACTTGTGGGTTTGTGGGAATGTTCCATCCTCGCCAGTGACCCCTAGCTTACGGTCGTTTATCGACACGCCAGTGGCTAGTACAATGATTATTAACTTGTGGGTTTTTACACCGCGACAGAGGTTCCGTACAATGATGTAATATATAGGTTAGTATGTATATTTATATATATATGTATTACTATATGTCTTGCAAATACAATATGTGCGCGAATACATACATACAATACAGGCGAGAGAGAGAGAGAGCGAGAGAGAGACACTACCTACTATTATCCCGTTGCAAACGGTGCTTATTGAAATGCGGAGGTGTCAAGCATGAAATCAACAATTCCCTGTATTAAAATATGTATTGTGCGTCTTCTCTCATCCCTTGCTAGCACGGGTGCTTCCTCTTCCTCCCTCTCCTCCTACATAACAAGAAATGCGTCTACTGTATTCGTATACTGATATGATGTTTTCTATTATCTTTACTAATTTCAATAATGTGGTCAGCAATGTCGCTCATTAATTCATGTAATGGACGTCTCATCTCGTCCCTTGCTGGCACCTCGTCCTCCCTCTCCTGCTCCTACATAACACAATAGATCTACTGTTCATCATATGTTGATATAATGTATTCAAGTATCATCACCACTAATTGTCGGCATGCCCGTCTACGCAGTTCAATCGGTGACACAGGTACGTCATCCTACAGAACAAATTAAAGGATACCAATATATCACTCCATATTACGTCATACACCAACTACTTCTAACTAGGTTATGTTTACTACTGCTACTACTAATAATAATACTCTGTTGACGACGTCATATATGCGGAGACCAATACTCGAGATCGCTCCCGAATGCTGGCTGGGAGGACGGGTGCCTCGTCATCATACTCTTCACTCTACATAACACCAATGTTACTATTACTAATAAATACAATTATTACGTTTACTACTAATTACCACCTATTTAAACACCAACAACAACAACAACAACACCTTCTACCTAAGCGGTCGCGTTATTGCCCGCGGTTTACGGATGGCACATCGCACGTATTGCATTGTGTGCTCTTGATATTCGGCGGAGAGTACCGTGCTGGCCAGTGCCCGACACACGTCGACCGTCACCTCTTCCACCGTGGCAGGGGCGGTTCTCCGCCACAGTTTAGTTATAAGACGTGCGAGGTGCATTTGCATTGTGTGGAAACACACCTTGCCCGTCTTGTCCGCGTCTTCTTCGTCGTCGTCGGTGGCGTCGTCCTCTTCGTGGGCATGCGCCGTCGACGTCGACGGCTGCGGCTCCGGCTCCGGCTCTGTGTGGGTGATGGTATGTTGATCGGGGATGTCCACCTGTTCACCGTCGCGGGTCAATACGACGGTTTTATCCGGGAAGACATACAGGGTCGTCAGGGATGCGTCATCGTCGTCGTCGGCGTCGTCGTCGTCGTCCTGCTTGCGCTGGACGAGTGGTGGCGACGCTGGACTAAATTGGAAGTCCGCATCGTCGACTTTCACAGGCTCGGGGGATGATGCAATCGCATCCTCATCCTCACTGTAGTAATGGGGAGGGGTTTTTATACTCCACGCGTCTTCCTCGGACTCATCAGACTCCGATGGGATGGTCCACGGTGGTAGCAACCCCTCTTGGTTGTCCGGATACGATTCGGGATTGGTCAGGGGTGATGGTGGGTAGAACGAGGTTGTCATAGAGGATGTCTTCAGCCTCTTCGCCGCTCGTGACACCCCATCCTCGCTGTCGTCGTACAGTGCCGCCAGGTCGCGTTTATACGCGTTCTGGAGTTGCTCCAGTCCCATCTATTGAACAGAACGCATAGGTTACATTACGTGGGTTATATTATTCCGCGTCGCCCTGCATATCGTTATTGTCGTATGTTTCGTACATACTCTTTCTGACCAATTCGGTCACTCGGTTACGCCATTTCATGGTCCCGCACGTTGCGATGACATCTATAGATAGCCACCGCAAGACGTGCATGACCATGCTGGTCGATGGCACGTAACGATCCTTATCATCGTTTAGATTCATTATGCGTTCAACCTCGTCACTGGCATATCGCACACTGGCGGCCTCTAGCGCCTTATAGAATATGTTTTCATTCGTCATGGCTTCGGATCTATCACGTAACCTATCTAGACCGCTAACAGTAGCCTCCATATCAGCGCTACTGCTAATGCTATAATGTGACGCCGACGACGCACTGTTCTCCCCCTGGTCGTCATCTGATATTACAATCAGTGGTGGCGGCGAACCGCTGTCCACCGAGGAGGAGAACAGTATTTCCGTGCTGTTAGACTGTAACCATTGCATTACCTTAGCGCGTCCATCTCCGTCGATGATGTCATCGCCGCTTCCGGTTGCCACTGCAGTGGCTGCCGCAGCGACGATCGAGCCAGCCTGTCAACGGAATGGTTCACACTGTGACTACTTCCATGTTGGCCACCGTGTAATTTACGTACGGTCCTGCCATACGTTTACGAATGGTCACCATGACTCGGGCCCCCCGCAGCATGTCCAGTGCTGCATACCGCTCGGCATCTGACGTCATGTTTATGTAATCGTTCCCCGTGTATCCTAGCAACTGGACAGCCTTGTCGTTAAATATGGTTCCCCACACTTCGCTGCCGATGGCGTCTTGTAGGAGGACACGCATGGCGAACCGATACACTACACCCCGCTGCCATCGATGAATGGGACACACATACCCGTTGTTTTCGGGAATGACCCGTTTGTTGCACTGCTGACATGATGGATAAACGATATATTTCTCTTGAACGGCGACTTGTACTATGGTTAACGGTCGTCTTATTATATAGGTACCGTTACCTACCTGCTTCTCGAGTTGGCTCAGAGTGGTCATCATCTCGGCGTCCTGGTCGCTGGTTGTCTTGGTGGCGGCCATTTCTATGTCTCTGCTGGTGCTGATCGTGAAAGGTTTTGAAGTCGTCTGTGAAGCGGAGAGCGGTTGTATGCCTCTATCACTCCGAGTCGGGCTTATATAGTCCTCTCCCCGACTGTGGCGCGCTTTCTTATCGTCGCCCCTTGGTCGAGCGCGTGACGCCGATGCTGATGCTGCATGTCTGGTATCTGCGACCGACCCTTGGTCGATCGCGTGATGCGGCCGCTGTATGTCTGCCATCTGGCTGTACTCTGGAGTCTGATGTAATCGTATGGCCTCGCGTACTAGCATGGTTATATGTCCTAGCATGTTCTGACCGGCTTGACCACTGTATGTCAGTGCACCCCAGTATCCTTCCCGACTCTTGACCCATTCCTGCAACTGGGAATGCCCAGTGTCCAACAGTCGTTTACGTAGGGTTGGATCGCGATATTTAACGGTCACTAATCCATACATTATTCCATATCGTTGTCTCTTCCATTCTGCGCGTAACATTTCCTTTTCTCGTATGCACTTGCTGAGCTGTTTCGCCTGTAGACCCGTGCGCGTGGCCAGCATCCTTTGCGCCGTCTGCATGTCGTCATGATGCATGCACTTCCGCCATTGATACGCGCTTTCGACACTGGTGAATTCTCTATTACAGGCGTGTATCCTGCAGGCGTAGAAATTGGACAGGAACTGTTTACCTCCTTTAAACCTTATAGGTTGGTTCATGGTGACTTTATGACGTTAACATGTACAGTTACTGTCTTAACTACGCGGTGTTCTAGCACTGTAGAGTACGTAACCCCCTGCTTTTTCCTTGCGTGATGGATGCCAGGTGTTGGTAAGCTGACAGTTGCCGGCCGCTTATCTCTTTTCTGCCGGCCTCTTATCTGTTTTCTCATTAGTGTGGTATTGTTCCTAGGCTGACGCAGGTTCTAGCATGCTCTATATAAGCCGTCTGGGTTCGTCGTGTCGTCATACCAACCACCATTGCCGTCGACATCGTTATTAGCACACACACGCATAATGTCTGTATTCGGCTTGCGCGATTGCATGGAGTTCGTCGTCGTCGCCGAACTCCTGCAGGCAGTACCTCTATTACAGGCTATTGTGTGAGTATTTCTTTTATTTATTTATTTATTTATTTCTATTTTGTTACTTTCATAGCTCTCCATAGCTCATACCTGTTTTATCTTATGCCTTTGCATATTGTGACTCTTATTGTGTCCTTTACTTATTACAGCGTTCCATGTTTCAACTGGGCCTGCGTCCTCATCGAATTGATGGAGGACGCCCCCCTCCGCCGAAGCTGCCAGGCGACCGTCCTGTTCCGAGAGGCGCTCTCCGATGCCGGTCTCCTGTCGGCCTTCGGTCTTCATGCCAGTCGTTGGCGCCACGTAATGAGTGACATTGCGTTTATGTACGGCGATGGATATCGCACCTCGACCGCCTCCCCAGAGTCGTGGGACGACGACTTGATCGCCATCGACGCAGCCGTCACCGACGCTCACGCTGCCGACGAGGACTTCGACGACGCCGGAGAGTGGGACGACGACATAGCCGCCATAGACGCCGCCACCGAAGCCCACGAGGTCGAGGTGATGGCCTTCCGGGCTCATATGACCAAATGGGAGCGGGTCATGCACGAGTTGATGCTCATCCACGCCCCATCGACCACATCCGTTTTCAGTCACGTTCACCTCGGCCCCGTCCATCTCCCTTCACTCTTCCGGCGTCGTCGCTCTGTATCGCTACGAATTGCGTTGGCTCGCAAATTGACCGCTCGAGCCGTCCGGAGGTCGTTGCTGTCGGCTTTCAACACTGTTCAACAATGCCCTTGACTTTTTTATAACTACTACTACTACTACTACTACTACTACTACTACTACTACTACTACTACTACTACTAGCTTTTATATTTGTACTTGTTCTTTTTCGTTTTATTAAATTTGCATCACCTCATATTCACGTCTTGTATTGCGTTCTTGTTCCAACTGCGTGTTGGCACATTATATTATATTTTATTATATTTTATGTCCATTTTCGTCCTGCTACATTTTATTTAACGAACGGTCCGATTTCCCTCGTCCAGCGGTTATATTGTAGCCATGCATGTCGACTATTTATTCACTTTTACACATTCGTCTTATCTTTATCGGTTTTAATTTTATCACGTATTATGTCCACTACATATAACAGGCTATAACATACAGCGGTCCCACATCAATGTCGTCACTGCAACTTAGTTGCTGTTTATCGCTTATTAACTCAGCTCACTTGCTACATTGTACTGATTAGCGTCCTTTGATCTCGCGCTATGGCTCACAGCTGGATAAACGCTTCGGCTTACAGTTAACTCCAGTCGTTCGGACGTCCAGTTGTCATTAGCTAACCACTCGGACTGGTCACTCCGTCGAGGTCACGGTCACGTGTTGTCGTGGGTGGGTGGGTGGGTGGGTGGGTGGCGGTGGGTGGGTGATATTACGTGTATTTTCTTTGTTCCTATGTCCATCATAGATGACCACCGGTCACTGTTCGTTCCTCCTCCGGTCGCTAGGGGCGCGGCACGCGCATGCGCGCCACGCTCAGCCGCCGCCGCCGCCAGGGGGCGCTCAAAGGTCTAGTGCTGCTTTCTGATTGGCTGCGCGCACTCATTAGCGGTGGGCGATATTAGAGGCCTTTTCCTTTGATCTTTTGATCGACCCGATAAGGGGGTCTCAGAAACCTCTGATAACTACTGATGGCTCTCTTGATCTCCTCTTTGGATATCCTACCACAATTAATGTTAAGGTCTTCATTTGTTTCCTCAATGTCTGGGATTGAATCTGGTGGAGGCCTATTCAAGATATCTTGGAAATATTCTTTCCAGCGTTGTAACTGTAAAGATTCCTTAGTGAGAAGGTTTCCCTGTTTGTCCCTGATGGGGCGACTAGTGCTCTTGTTCTTCCCTGCTAGCTGTCTGGTGATCTTGTATAACTCTCTGGAGTTGTTTTGCCTAGCTGCGATCTCAGCCTCGTTTGCTAGTTTTTCGACATATGTTTTCTTGTCCCTCTTTGTCTTCTTTTTAACTGTTTTGTTTCTTTCCTGGTATTCCTGCTGCAGTTTTTTTCCTTGTGTCATCTGCTTCCTTGTTGAGTTTCATTTTAGTCTCCCTCCTTGCCTCAATAGCTTCCCAGGTGTCGTCTGTAATCCAGTCCTTCCTCCTAGCTTCCCAGCAGCCTAGGACTTGTTCACAGGTGTCTGTAATTGCATTCTTGCATCTTGCCCACTTTTCATCAATGTTTTTTCCCTCTTCCAATGCTTGGAACCTGTTCCGTAGTGTGATTCCCAGTTCCTGTCGTATTTTAGCATTTTGAAGTTTTCTCAAACCTTCTTTGTACCTTGTTATCCGTCTTCTTCTTTGCTGCTAGCTTCATCCTAAATTCACCCACAAGGAGGTGGTGGTCGGAGTTAATGTCAGCTCCTCTTTTCACTCTGACGTCTAGAAGCACTCTCCTCCATTTCTTGGTGATTGTTATGTGGTCAATTTGGTTTTCTGTCTTTAGATCTGGGGATATCCATGTGGCTTTGTGTGTAGGCTTGTGTGGAACGAGAGTTCCTCCGATTATCAGTTCATTGAGAGTACAGAAATCTGCAAACAGGAGACCGTTCTCATTCATCTGTCCCAGACCTTCTTTCCCCATTGTGCCTTTACAACTGTCATTATCCTTTCCAATCTTGGCATTCATATCCCCCATAACAACTTGGATATCCCTCTTCGGTAGTTTTTGGGTGACTGTTTGTAGATGTTGGTAGAAGGTCTCTTTCTCTTCAAATTCAGCAGAGTTGGTTGGTGCATAGCAATGTATAATGGTGATGTTCCGACCTTTTGATGTAAACCTGGCTGTGATGATTCTCTCCGAGACTGGTTCCCATTCGACGAGACTTTTTGCTGCATCCTTTGAGAGGAGCAGCCCTACTCCATGTGTGTGCGCATCTTCTTCTCTCTCATTCCCAGAGTACAAGTAAGTTTCTCCAGAGCTAGTTGTAACCTTCCCAAAGGTGTTCCATCTGCTTTCACAGACTCCAATGATGCTCAGCTTGTATCTTCTCATTTCTTTGGCGAGCTGTGCCAGTTTTCCTGCCTGGTACAGTGTCCTGACATTCCAGCATCCAATTCTATTTTTTTACTTGAGCTGTAGCAGACTCTTCCTCCCTTGGGCTTCCTGTCGGCTTTCACCCAAGGGATTCATACGCACCCTTTCAGGACAGCCTGCTTTGCTCAGATCGAGGTGTGGTTGTGTATTCATGGTTTCGGTTTCTGTAATCGATTTCAATAACAACTGAGTGGGTGATTAGCCCAAGCCGCTGGCTGTGCCCACAAGTTTTCCGCAGTGGTCGTAGACCATTTTCCTCCCGGGCTCCATGATCAAGAGATGTGGCTGGACTGTGCTTTGTCTGACCACTCGCCCCAGACCTGCCCGGTATGGTTGGACCTGCCAGGAGTTGCCTCACACCGGTATAGCTCAGAGGGTCATAGGGGTACACAAGCCTCCTTACCACGACAAGGTAACAGTCCACAAGGAAGATATTATTACCTTGTTAAGCTTTAAATGTCCAGATTCACACCGTTACACGTAGTGTAACACATAAGTCAATATGTAAAGAGATACAAAGTGTGCACATTCGCTACATTCCTATCGATTATTAATCTTGTAACTACATTTAATATTAATATTATTCTAAGTCATTAATATCACCACTACAAGTATACAAATGCAATACTCACGACATGAAGCAGTTCACACAGTAGTAATTAGATGAGCGAATCGAGTAACTTTTCCAATTCAGTATAATCAGAGCAAATAATCCAAATATTCAAGAGCGGTCCAAAGGCAAAGCAAATGTATCAATCAACGGAATAGGCAGATTTGTGGACAGACCAGTAGTGAGCACAGCTTAAAATACAATGATCACCAGAAAATAGCTTCACACCCACTTCAATAAACTACCAATCTATAGCCGTATAACAAAATGTGAAAAACAATTGGCTCCTTAACAAGCGTTATTTCTATAAAACAGCGAATCAATTAAAAGTTAATACAGTGGGACTGGTTAAAGACCAGTTGACTAAACAACGGTAGGATGCTCTTTAATGTTTCTGCAACCCATCTGATGTGTGAACATACAATCAAAGGAAAACACCATCATTCATTATAGGCATTGTCGCTGTGCACACTGTAGAGGCATTAGAGCACATTATTGACACGGCTACTACGTTTTCATGTCTATATGACTACCTGCTCCCTCAATGAGTATATCGTAGAACACATTGTTGAAACCAACGCTACTGTTTGGACTGTTGATTACATAATTCACCAGATCATCAATCAGGGTGCGAAGTTTTCATGTTTATAACACTCACGCAATTAAGACTCAACGTCTCCTATGTGAACTCGGCATTACGATTACACTATATGAACGTGCATAAACATGACAATTTCATTTACACTTATTCACACATGGCTAGTTCAATTCAAAAGGTTAGACATGAGGGAAAAATCATCACACTACACGAATGTATATAAACATGACAATTTAATTTACTTATTCACGGCTAGTTATATTATGCTAGGCATGAAGGACAAATCGCGGTAGGTTATGCGATCACGCACGCGCAGCACTGCTATTTCCTGCAGGAAGTTACACCACAACGCATGCGCAGTATATATACTCCCGGTAGAGGTAGCAGACGTAGCAGAAAACCAGGATGTTTACTCTTGCGCCCAGCTCCTTAATGGTTCATACCTCAGTCACACTTCATGATGTGTTACAGACGAATACAGGGCACAGTAATTTTAGATGTGTAACTTTCAAAAAAGGCACAAGGCACGTGTGCGTAGTAATTCATGTAGACAGTGGTAAAAATTTACAGGTATGGCATGTTCAGACATTTTAGATAAGTTAGATGTACGAAACTGTCTACACTAGATCAGTAAGTCAATGAGATGATGACAACGGCAGGTAAGAAGTCTCAAACTTTTTTATGGTCCCGTTGTCTTATAATCATGCAAAACGTTAACATGGTCGCCAATGGGAAACGTAACTGTAGGCTGAACCCAAAGTGGTAAGACCACAGTTGACCTTCCTGTTTATTGTAGGGCGTACTAAATTGTGGTACGTGAATTTAAATAATTCATATGATGTGACATAAGAGTTTAACAGGCGGAGGGATTTATGGGAATTTTTCTGTTATGGGCCACGTGGACGCTTGAATACATAGCTATTTTTGTAAAAGAAATTGACGGGCATTGCATATCGGGGCGTTTTAAAAGAGCTGGAGGTATGTGATTTTGACAAAACTAGGTCAGCATGTTAATGATACGATGGCAGATGCTGTGAAACATTTTCAGAATTTTTCATGGTCACGTTTTCTTATAATCAGACAAACCGTTAATATGGCCACCAATGCAATTCTCTACTGCGGTCTGACCACAAATAAACGGAAGTCGTGGTCACAAACACGGTTATAAAATGTTGATATGCTTATGCTTTGGTCGTCGTTGTTAGCTTAATTGTGGATATTACAGGTAATTTGGATGAAATTATTAGTTTGTTATAACACATTTCTTATAATTTCAATAATTTGCAATTCCAATAATATAATTAGGGCTCACATTTTGAAAATAAATTAATAAAAACGGTTGCTAACCTGCCCCATATTGTGTGTGTTTGACTTAGAAAATTGTCGTTGTCAGGCTGGATAATAATATATTATTATATATATATTTTATTGATTGCATCTAGTCAACAAGATCATTACTGGTTAAACGCTATTACTATTTAAAATGTTTACCCGTCTGCTTTATGAGTTGTCTTATAACCGATCTACAAAATTAAAAAAATTTCAAATAAATGTACATTTTAGCTTTGTACTATAACGTTTGATGTGCACGAGCTGATATGTTGAGCAATTTGATGTTTAATATAATATTTCATTGTTAATAAACACAATTGTGTTATTAACATGTGTTAAAATAGCATTAAGGAGCTTGTGGTAAGCTAAAAATCTACAATAAGCAATGCTTAGTATCAACAATAACTGTTGCCTTTCCAAAATGCCTATTCACCACATATCAATACCTATTTCATCTTGTGCGAAGTACTTTGTAAATGTTTAGGCACAAGGAAATGAAGGTATGCCACCCTAACCTTAGCTAACCCCATATCAAGCTAACCACAACCCTAGTCCTGAAGTGGTTTACAGAAGATATAGTCATTCCAATAGGCACATGTTGATAGGAAAAGTGTACCGTTTCTTGGAAAAGCAGACAGCAGTAGCAATCACGAATAGCATGGTACAGATGGGATGCCAAAATGGAAATTTGGTTAAAAAATAGGGGGTATGACACCAGTATTTGAGGGAGCAGGTAGTCATTTTGCACTAAAACAGTCATTGGTGATATTTCTTTTGTGGCCCAGTGCACTAGGAACATTGTGTAGCAAATTTGGACAAAATATAAAATCGCGCTTCGAGGTACCGACATACCAGGAACAGTGTTCAAATTTCGATGATTCGGTGCGCTATCGATCGCCTGATCCAGGTATTCAGCACAGATCGTACCAGTCATAAGATAGTCGGACAAAAAAAAGACAATTGGACGAAACAATGGCAAGGGAAGACAAAAATGGCCAGAGTTACAGTGAACATTTTGGATGCTCTCATAGCGCTCGTAAAGTCACCAAATAACGCTTTCCGTGTGTAGACCTACTTGAAGTCAAGTTAAGGGTCTCAGTTCTGAAGGAACTTTAAGTCATTGTTTCTTATACGCATATGAAACGGCTAACTGGTGTGTGAGCAACACTGAACATGATATCATAAATGGCTACCCGTTACAATGTCAACAAGATTGTTATAAAAGAAATATAAGTATCATAACTGCCAAATTACACTTCATTACTGCGGCTGAAGCAGACGAACCATTGATGGGCGAGGCCTCGATACTTTCTGGGCGGCATGGCAAAGCGGGCTTCGTCTGCAGTTGTTCGCCACTTTGCTAACACTAATGAATTGCCCCCCCCCCCCCCAGCAACGTAGACTCCTAGCATTTTCGATGGTAAACAATATTGGCATTAAGCACCGTTCGACAATAATCGGTACATCGACTGCATCGACTGTCATCGCGGCAGCAGCAACCTCGTTCTCCATTTTCTCCGCGTTTGTACAAACTATATAACCAAACTATAATGTAATCGGCTGAAATTGAATGGGTCAGCAGTAGAATGTTCGCCTGCTACGCAGGCAGCGCGTCTATTGCATCTTTTTAGTTGTACTTATGAAGTTACACTTAGACAAAAAATTAAAATTAAAATAAACATCACGAAATTAGTAAAATAACCTTTAAAGTTTATCATAGCTCCTCAACACAATACGAAATTTTAATATGTTGATTGCCTAATAAAGAACTATGCATAGTTAAAAATGGTTGTCATATAACCACATTCTCATTTTGGGTGCTGAAATTCGTAATATATACAAAAAATGTAAGTTTAAGGCTGAAAAGCACCCCCTTTGTGGGCAAAAAACAATTTGGCCTATTTATTTTATCTAAGACGGAAATGGTTAGCGCGGTTACAAATACACTTAACTAAATAGTACTAGAATTACAGAACTTTACTAAAACAACTACTATAAAATGCATTTTAGTGGAGTGGCTTATATGTTTTGTATAATATATATTTTTAAACATTAAGCATTTTCCCCAACCATCGATTTTATAGAACCTACTTAGTTATTATAGAAAATAAACGAACTCCTTTTGACAGGTTATATATTGTTATGAAGAACCTCGTCTAACCAATAATCGTTAGCGAATCCTTCACAAGATACGCTTCGCACAATGCGCGCAAGATGGTATACATGTAACAACGGTGCCATGCGTAGTGGACTGTGCACCAATCTATAAGATGAACGACGAACCACAATTGTGCTGCCATAGGCTGTTTGGTAATGCTATTTATATAATTTGTAATTTTATTATATAATTTGTGTTAATACCTCCCACCTCAAAATCCCACCTCCCCATCTTTTAGGCCAACCTCCCACTCCACACGTATTTCTGAGCCAACCTCCCACTCCACACGTATTTCTGAGGCCAACATCCCACCAATTTTTTAGGACAATAAAACATGCAGTACATGTATTAAAAGGTTTAATTTATACAATCTCCACAATGTATTACATTTGCCCCGTAATGAATGTGTCATAGGAGACGCAAGTGATTCTCGTTTCGAGTCGATAGTTGACGAGATAATGCACTTCCGGCCCCCAAGTTGTGCACACCATAACACGCTAAAGGTATCTATGTCATCATAAAGCAAGCCATTGTTATTAGCACTATCATCACATTTTAAAGACAGTTGTTTTAATAAATGATATAAGAACATGTGTTATTGTTTGTTCTCTGTTTTAATTCTAACTGTGTTTATGTGAAATGCGACAGTGACCGGAAGTGAGCATCAATGGGTATAAATCCAACATGGCGCCAAACGAGACTAGGGTGCCGTATTGTAATTACAAAAACATATGCCATATTTTCGTCTGAATTAACATTAACACCTATTATAACAATATATAGGTGACGTCTAAACGGCTATGTCACATATTGGATTAGTTAAAATACTTTTGCTGTGGGTTCGGTTAAAACTGTTCAATGTGAAAATAATAATAATTTGGCCCAAAAATCAAATTGGCATATAACTTACTATACGTGCTGTGGCTCCTCAAATCGAAAGTGCCAAAATTGCTTTGGCATCATGTTGCATCGGTTTATTTGTAGATGGCGGCACTAATAGTTGGATCTGCCGAAATAGATGGGGTGTGTTGTGCCCCACCTTCCTCTATGCACCCAGAATCTGGGTATTAAATCCCGCTTCTGTAACAATGGAACCTACGTTCTGATTCCAACCACTGGTTTTAACTAGATTTAACAAGATCTGCCTCCAGGCCAAAGGCCCAGATGGCAAGTGGACAAGGAAGCCATTGGCTTATCGAGAGTCCAACAATATTCATCTATGTACTGAGATATGAGTCAACCCTGTTTTTAAACATATTCACGCTGCTAGCAGTTATACAATCCGTAGAGAATTTGTTCCATTCATTTCTTGTCCTCTGTGAGAACAAGTACTTCCTGATATCCAATCTACACTGATCCTTTACTAATTTTACCTCTTGTCCTCTAGTTCTGCTATCTTTCTTGAGTGAGAAAAACATATTTATATCAATATTTTCATACACATTCAATATCTTAAACGTTTCAATCTGATCTTAACCTCCTTGTCTCAAGAGTTGTTAAACCACATTATTTCAGGCGTTCTTCATAACTTAAGTTCTGGAATAATGTTAGTTGCTCTCCTGTGTATGCGTTCGATCGTATCTATATCCTTCTTACGATATGGTCTCCATGCATATATACGATATTCTAAATGAGGTCTAACTATTGATTTACACAGAGGTATAATTAGCTTTTTGCCTTGTATGTTTCTCCTATTCAACCCAAGAATTTAAAGATGCAATAAAGCACTGCTCTGAAACGTTCGTATCAGCGCTTATTTTAACTCCTTAGTCCGTTTCTTTTATAGTAGTGCCTAGAACAGTATCTCCAATTTTATAGTTTACATCTAAGTTCCCATGTCCTGTATGTAGTAATACTGATCCTTGTGGTACCCAACTCAAAACTGATTTCCAGTTTGAAACTTCTTCTACAACACGCTGTCTTTTGTCAGTCAGCCATTGTTCTATCCAGTCAATTATGCCATTCTTGATATCATGGGCTTTTAATTTAAGTAGTAATCTTTGATGTGGCACTTTGTCAAAAGCTTTCTGAAAAGTTAAGTAAGTAATATCTACTGGCGATCCCTCGTCTATCCACGTAAAGATTTCTTCCAAAAAAACATAATATAGTTGTTAAGCATTATTTTTAGGAATACATGTTGATATGAATTTAATAATATATGCCTAAAAAGAAGTCCACCATATGGTTTTTAATTAACCTTTCTAATAATTTACAAATCACTGACGTTAAACTCACTGGTCTGTAATTCTGTCTTATTTCTCGAATCCTTTTTAAATAATAGTATGATGTTTGCTTCTTTCCATTCAACAGGAACAACTCCCTCTTCTAATGACAAGTTGAACAATCTTGCAAGTGGTATATTGGTTTGTTCTACTGTTTCCATTGGTAGTTTTGGAAGAATTCCATCCACACCCGGTGATTTATTATCCTTCACTGCCTTTATTTTCTTAGCTACCATTTCTGGAGTTACAATTAACGGTCCTAAATAGTCCGATTTAGCCTCAATTATCCAGGTTCCGTGCTGTGGCGCCATCGTTTGTTGCACACATCATCGCCTGGATGCAAAGTGTACTTTTAATTGTGACAGAAATTATGTACGGTTGCACACATAATTAGATTAATTAGTTCCCATCTGGGGATTTCATAAAATAAGAGTGAACTTTTATTAGTTGATACGATGCAATTCGAATTAACGTTAAACTTTTATTATATTGACACAACTGTCAGATTGAAAAGTTAAATCTTCACGGGAACCCCTACACAAAATAGGGTGGTGACAGTGCAGAAGAGGTTAGCAGGCTACGCGCATGCGCGAGAATCACAATGGTGATTGCCGGAAATTCAGAGCCAGTCTGTTGACAGCGTTCGACGGCGAAGGCAGACCTTTATCGGCGTCCGCTTTCATTCCGTAATCTCAAACTAATCACTTGTCTGAGATGATAACACTATTCATATGTTATAATATTAAAACGTTTGATACTTTGTTGATATGCTTTGTTGATGTTAAGTTAAGCTAATCAGCTCCCATGGGCTGTGGGCTTGTCATTTGAAAAAATGTCAGAAGGGTGTGATTCAAATGCTAAATTAAATGTCAGTTGATGTGTTCCATTCTCATAATTATTTCAAGTGAATAGCATGCATGGTTCTGCTTTATGCAATATGGCAGTGTAACATTGTCCTAGATAGCTTCTGGTGGCATAAGGATAAGATTGTCAACACATGCACTTTTATGAATATATACATATATATATATATATATATATATATATATATATATATATATATATATATATATATATATATATAATATATATATATACATATATATATATATATATATATATATATATATATACATATATATATATATATATATATATATATATATATATATACATATACATATACACACATATATATATATATATATATATATATATATATATATATATATATATATATATATATATATATATATATATATATATATATATATATATATATATATATATATATATTCGATTCGAAACAGCATCACAACGATTGGAAGTCGGGTTCTCTCGATCTCAAATAGTCCTATTTCGGTAGTTTAATGGGAATTTCATATTAAACATATTTATATTTACAAATTGTATGTGTTAAACATGTTGCTATTTTTGCATTGACCTAACTAGTAAATTACTCAATATTATAATTAATTAGATGATTTTTTGCAATCACAATAATTATATGCTTACTTCATACGTACGTGAGTAAAGCCAAAGGTTGAAGCCATGCAATCAATTCAATATAATACAACGAAAACGTGGTTGAAAAAAGTAACTCTTGCATGCGAATGCACTTAATTAGCCTCGTGTGTTGCTGTGGCCATGTGACTTCGCCAATGACAAACGTTGTACGGTATTAACAGTGAATTGGTCTACAAACACCGGATGACACTGACAATGACAAGCAGTTTGTCGAAGGTTGTTCAATAATTCTTATGTGATCAACAGTGTTATGAATGAAAATCATTTTATAATGTTATTACGCTTTGTAAGACGCATACAGTTCAATGCAAGTCACATGAGAACGTGAAACATTACTTGCGGCAAACGTCCTAAAATAATTTTTTAAGACAATTTAACGCACTGCAATACTGAGCATGGGCGATAATGAGGAATGGGCACGTATGCGAAGAACAAATTAATACAGTAATCATCCGGTTCTTTGTGGTTCTTTTTAAACTTAGATATTACATTTCACAATGATTGTTCTTCAATGTGGTTTATATCTCTAAAGGTTTATGAATATTTTGCAATTTGATTTTGCTTACGAAAACACGTGCGCTTGTTTTTGTCAAGTTCAACTTATGAAAACTAATCACACGGATCCTGAAAATTATGACGATTGCGACAGTTTGTTTCCCTAGTTATCAGTAAAAAAATTTAGCAAAGGCCCAGATGGCAAGTAGACAAGGAAGCCATTGGCTTATAAAGAGTCGAACATTTTTAATCTGCGTGTAGTCCGCCCTCATGAGATATGTATCAACCTTGTTTTAAACATATTTACGCTTTTAGCAGTTACACAATCTGTAGATAATTTGTTCCATTCATGTATTGTCCATTTATTGTTGTGAGAACGAGTACTTCCTGGTATCAAATATACACTGATCCTTTACTAACGTACGTTACCTCAAGTCATCTAGTTCTATTATCTTTATTGTGTGAGAAAAAATATTTCTATCTATATTTTCACACACATTCAATATGTTAAAAACTTCAATTTGATCTCCTCTTAACCGCCTTGTCTCTATGGTTGTTAACCCACATTCTTTCAGTCATTCTTTATAACTAAGGTCTCTCAGTTCTGGAATACATTTAGTTGCTGTCATCTGTATTCTTTCAAGTATATCTATATCCTTCTTACGGTATGGTCACCAGGCTTGGATACAGTAATCTAAGTGAAGCCTAACTAATTCTTTATACAGAGGTATAATTAGCTTTTGTTCCTTGTATATTATATTTTTCCTAATCAACCCAATACTTTATTTTCCTTTTAAGCTGCAATTACAACACTGCTCTGAAACTTTCATATCAATACTTATTAAGTCCTTTTCTTTTACAGTAATACCTAGAACGGAATCTCCCATTTTATAGTTTACTCTTGCAAGTGGTATACTAATTTATTCTACTGTTTCCATTAGTTGTCTTGGAGGAATTCCATTCACTCCAGGTGATTTATTTTCCTTCGTTGCCTTTATGTTCTTAGCTACCATTTCTTCAGTTACAATTAACTGCCCTAAATACTCTGATTTAGCCTCCTGAAATGTAGCATTTGGAACTCGTAATGAACTAATATCCTCTATGGTAAACACTGAACTGAAGTTTCCATTTAGGTCTTCCGCCATTAAAAAACCATGAGATAATATTTCCAGCATTTCATTCGTAGCTGCATTAAGTTTCTCTATGTAAATTTTTCATCCTTTCTAGTACGCCTATAAACCCTCCACATAGTTTGTTTGTACGCTATTTGTAATAGCTTCTGTTGACAATTGTTTCTTTCTAGGCCGTTTTCCTTGTTTTTTTCAAGGGAACAAATTGACCGATGATTCTGTCAATTACATATTTTAGAATGTTCCAACATTCAATTGCGGTCTTATTCCTTAGTATGTTATTCCAATCTAGCTTTGCTAAGTATTTACTCATCTTTATATTTACCTTTGTTGAAGTTTCTCCTGTATTTCTTATATTTTACTTTCTGATTTTACTTTGATGTCAAAATGTTTTTGATTATGATCATTGTTACCCAATAGCTCATGTATTTTTTACATTGTCCACTAATTCGCTATGTGAAGACAAAATTAAATCTAATACATTCTCTCCCCTGGTTGGTTCATGTACGTGTTGAGTAAGGAAGCTATCCTGAAATAAAAGTAGAAACTGTTTGTCCTCACTTCCTGTACTCCCTATCGAGATTTCCATTGTACGTATCCGTGGTTAACATCACCCATTATGATACATTCCCCTTTACTCACTTCCTTTATAGTGTTTTGTATTTTACTGTTATCCTCTTCGCTTATGCTTGGACTTCGGTAAGCTGATCCAATATTTATTGTTCAATTTCCTGTAACTACATTGCACAGTCTTTATTCAGCATCTATTTGTTTTTGTTGGCCTATGATTCGGTTAAACCAATTGTGTGTAACAAAGTGACCTCGCCTTCCGGGTCAGACCCTCATCTCGGAGAGGTCACGAATGCTAGCGAGTCGGGTAAACGAGACTAACCTACCTCCGATTTGTGCCATAAACGGTGGTGCCACATCCCGGTACTTGGATAATTGAGATTTAAGCGTGTTGATGAAGACCTACCATGCGATACCTAGCGAATTGGGGTCATTGTGTATTCACGAATAGTTATACTAATTAATATTTAGTTGTCAACTGACTCACCTCAGATATCTGACAATGATAAATGTGCAGTTCTTTCGTCTACACATACAAGTGACGACGCTGACACACACTTGTTAGGTGACGCAAGTGTCTATCTTTACTATACTCTCTCTCGGCAGGAGCCATAATGGTGCTGCCGCCTAGCGACCATGATAGATGGCAGACTCCACTTCACAATGCAGTTATGTTACACAACACAGTTATAATTATATTAAAGATACAAAATCTGTTATACAGTATAAACGATATATCTATTCTAAAATGAACCACATAATTGGATCATTACATATTGATCTTCTTCTTCTTGCTTGATTCAAGAGGGGGGTCAATGACGTGTCACATTGTAGGTCCCAAAGCCAGGCGTGTGCTGGCCGGCAAGCCTGACCAGGTCCCCGTTACATTTGTGTAGCGAACATTCACTGCTAATGTGGAGTGCGGTCTGTCTTTCGGCTTTTCGGTTCTTATTTGATTGAGGCGCGCCAGTGAGTGTCCGCTGAGTTCGTGTCCAACTGGTTTAATCGATGGGATAGGGATAAATCCCCTTAGTCTGCAAGGTGTGCCGTCCCAAGTTCTCAACCAAGCCTCGTTTGTCCATGTGGTCCTACTCTTCCCGGCAGTGTCGCTGATGATACACCGAGTGTGCTCAGAGAACGGGTGTCGAGATCGCAGACGCTTTCGTAAAGGTGCAGTTGTTGTCACCATAGTGTGTAGTGTGTGTTGGTCATCTGCTTCGGCAAGACGAGCAAGTGCGAGGCATTGTTTGTTTCGACGGATGTATGGGGGCGTTACCCTAGTGACGACTGGCAGCATGACCGTAGGTGTCGATCGGATGCACCCGCGGACACCAGGCGGAGGTTGCTGTTTAGTGCTGCATCGAGTCAGCGTGTGTGGACACTGCGACACCACATTGGAGAACAGTACTCGGCCGAAACAAAAGCAAGTGCGATTGTTAATTTTTGAAGAATGTCAAAGTGTGCTCCCCATTTTGTGCCGGCCAGTCGTCGAAGTAAGTTGCCCCGCGCGTTGACTTTCTTCGAGAGCTGGGATAGGTGTTTTGAGTAAGTCAATGACCTGTCGAATGTAACTCCCAGGTACTTGGGTATTGCCGTTGTCGGGATCGTTCTCTCCCCGCAGCTAACTTCCATCTGGTGGTTTGCCAGGCAGTTTGTCAGATGAAAGCAGCTGCTCACTATTTCGTTGATGTTAAGTCGGAGAAGACATCGTTGGAGATACAGGCCAGCATAGTTCAGTCTCGATTCCATGAGGGCGATGTCATCAGCATAGATGTATAGCGTTGATGCTGTGTGCGGGATGTCCGAGGTGTAGATGCTGAAGAACATCGGAGCAAGAACTGAACCTTGTGGTACCCCGTTCTTGATGGTGTATGTTTTTGACGTGTCTTTGCCGGCGTGTGGCTTGAAGCTTCGGTTTGTGATAAGTTCTTGTACAAATCGGACCATGCATTTGCTTCGTATTATTCTGGTTTCAAAGGCTGCCTCGGTGTCTTCTGTCAGCTTGACAACTTGTTCTACAGTGCTACAGTGCTTCTTGGGCGAAATCCTGCTTGCTGGCGTGGCAGATGTGGACTGGAAGCAGACGATTGTAGATCAGTCGCTCGAGAAGTTTATAGCCAACCGATAGTAGCTTATCGGACGATAGCTGGCAGCTTCATCTGATATCTTGCCCGGTTTGAGGATAGCAATAATCTTTGCACGACACCAGATTTTTGGTATTCTTGTGCATTGCATGCAGTTGGTCATGAACACGTGCAGCCGGTTCAGACATTCTTTGCATCAGAAATTCGGGATGAATCGAATCTGGTCCCGGGGCTTTACCGGATTTTAATTATCCTAGAGCGCGTTGCATCTCATCGAGTGTAAAATCACTGCAGAGGTCAAGGTCGGCTGACGCTCCTTGCCATTTCTCCTTGTTGACTTCGCGGGTGAATTCGATGAATATCAATCATGCCGTTCAGCATGCAATGTAAACTATATTTGGGGCGTTATTCAAATTAATTTATACACAGATAACCATCAATTTATATTGACACAACGTGGTTCAATAAAACACATTCGGGTGGCTAAGAATATATATAGTTTATATTAAATAACATGATTTTATTATAAGAACGATCCAAATATGTACCTGTAATATTAGACGTCAACTACTTATGCAGCCAGATAATGTAAAGGATCCCACCGTGTGTCATCTGTGAAAACTGAAAAATTTAGGTATTCATGGAAATAGTCATCCAATTAACGTTCCTGGTTATGAATACTTGAAGTATTATCTTAACAAAATTATAACATAGCAGACTTCTAAAATAAGTATTGGTTACTTATGTATTGACAACAGTAAAATTTTATATTTGAAACACGTGAGACAAAAATATTGAACTAAAATACCAGATTACAAATGACTATTCCCATACCGATTCTACACAATATGTGAAATAGCAATCTTACTGTAACACCAAACCACAGCCTTTCTACACCCAGACTGTTATGAACACGATCTATGTAAGACAACTATATTTGGTGTAGACACTTTGTGATATTTTTAACTTGTTGTTTTTTACTTTCTTTGAGAATTCAGGTTACATGTGACAGGACAGTATATTTTCCTCACAGCACACACGAGGAACAGTTTTGACTCGATTTAATCAGTGGTATTTTTTGTCACAAGTTTAAGACATTATAAAAAATATTTTTACATCTGCCATGGCTTACGTAATATATAATATACTCGATAAGAGTAAAACAAAGATCGTCCAAATAATGGCAGCACTACCTTAGAGGAATCAAACTGAGCGAGGCATAACATAATTACATTTATCCACATGTCATTCTAGCAATGAACTTAGCTTAATTGAATACTGTCATATATATTTGTGTGTGTGTGTGCAGGTGTGATTCCGCACTGTACTCACAAGTGATATCAGGCACATGTGAACATCATCAACCAAGACTTTAAATCAACCCCGTCAGACTAACGGCCAGCTTAGAAGCCAGGAATGATATGTCCTTTCTTTTTCGAGCGGTTTATCTTCTTGTCGATGCGCGAATGTTTCTTCTTCTGGATGTTTCTCTTCCGTTTGTCCTGGTGTTCCTTCTTTGTCTTCTGCACCCTCTCCAAGCGCTCCTTCCACTCCTTGCTGTGCTTCTCACGCAGCTTCTCCTTCTTCTTCAGAGACTTCTGCAGTAGCTCTGGATCGTCGCGCACTTTCACCCCTTCAGCTTTCTGTAGAACCGATTTCCACTGCTGTTTCTTCTGCAGTGTCCTTGCAGCTCCGCATCCATCCATCTCACGTACCTTTGTCAATTTTTCCTTGCGCTTCTCGACTTTCTCAAGCAGTTTCTTGTAGTTCTTCCCTGTGAGAACATCCGAACCTTTCTTCTCCTTCTTTCCACAGTTGGCGTCGGTGAAGTCAAACTTGCTGAAAACCATCTTGCCCTCCTTGTTGAAGATTGGCTTTGTGGCAGGGCTCTTTGTTGGGGTGGCAGCCTTCATAGCCGGTGCCTCTCCTTTAACTTTGTTCTGCTTCTCAGTCTTGCGACGTAACTTCAGCTTCATCTTACTGACTTTACGTGCCAACCGCTTTTTCTCCACCCCACTGTCTCGTGTCAGGTTCTTCCTCCGAGCTGGTCAAACAAAGAGGCAACAATATAAAATGAATTTGCGCTGGCAAGAAGTCTGCAGTCATTTTAAGTGAGTGATCATTACTATGGAAATTCCCTACAGTTGTCCCAAGAAAAGGTAAAAATGT
Source organism: Lamellibrachia columna (assembly GCA_963662155.1). NCBI lineage: Eukaryota > Metazoa > Annelida > Polychaeta > Sabellida > Siboglinidae > Lamellibrachia > Lamellibrachia columna. The sequence goes on along the minus strand of OY759272.1, from coordinate 19,858,891 downwards.
ATTTCTTAAGAGTGGAATGGATAAATATGACTTTAGTGCCGGGTGACTATTTTTGCCATGGATGTTATGAGGGGGAAAATTAATTAAATGAGAGGCATGCAAGCTGTCCCAGCCATGTTAATATCCATTTCATTGATGCAAGCGGGGGTGAATTGAGATTATCCCTGGATATGGTAAACCACCCTATTGACAAGAACCAGGCGCTACATGAACTTCCTCCACCCCAGTACTTCCAGGAGATCATCGGCAAACACGAGAAATTAAAATCTGGCAGACTTGATTATTATGGGGTGGCACCCTGAGCCAGAAATTTTGGGGCATTCAGCTGCAAACATTTGTGCTCTACCTACTGAACTACCATACACCACTGTTAGTCTGTAGTTGAAAACTCTATTCGAATGTATCATAATCGATTATACGTATCAGGGCTAGATTTTATAGATCTAGGGTGCTTGGAATAACAGATTACCGTTAAAATTGAGCCCTGCAAATCATCATTGATAAATCTGAACAATTCCTTGTAATTGATAGCATGCAGCTTTGAGAAAATTTGCCATTCAATTTTCAATACCGTGCAGCTTTAAAGGTTCAGTTATCACACCAGCCACATTTTTGGATTGAAATCCACATTTTTTACTTGAAATTCTGCATAAATCTGTATCACATTACATCTAGACATTCCTATTCCGAAAGAGTGTCGCCATCTATCAGGTTATGAAATATACCTACATAAAAAAAATCTGCTAGGGGTTTTGTCAAAAATATACCTACATAAAAAAAAATCTGCTAGGGGTTTTGTCGAAAACTGCCTAGCATCAAGAGTAATTACTCTCCAACAGGTATAAATCTTCCATTCAATTTTATACTTGTGTAACAAACACAAGAAAATATTGTACTTTATCACAATTTTTCCATTTTAAACAAATCTGAATTACAATGGGATATGGTAGTGTTCCTCCCAAATTCTGCATTGTACATGGGAAATCTGAACAACGTGGATTGAGTTATACTTTACTGCAGCATCAACAAGACATACCTTGAAATAGGGTTGATTGTTACCAAACTTTTTGTATTATGATATACCTTGATACAGAGGACCATACCACGATAAAAGAATTCTGCATACGCATCACAATATATTGTGTTTGTTTTGGTTAAGATATAAGATGGCTTAACCTGTTATGCCTGACTTATATTAAATAATAACTATAAAAAAACTGGTTTAATGTGTAAATTTTTTATTTTTTTTGGTTTTAAACATAGTTATCTGGTGTTGTAAATATGGAAAATACAGACTATAATTATATGCATTGCATTAAGCAAATGATAAACACACAGGCATCTTATCTGTTATACATGAACTTAAACTCTGAGAATAAATTATTCAAACCTGAACCACGAACAATTAATAATAAAGTTTAGTGACTGGATCTGGTCCTCTGGATCTGTCAAAACTCATAATTACTAATTAAGCTAACTTCTGACAAGTTGGAAATGCTAAATTAAAAATATATAACATATACTGGTACATTGAAGGTATATCGTGACACATATCACACAGGAAGAAATATTGCAATATACCAATAATATTGCGCAACACTACCTTGAAGCATCTCTATCTTCGCACGCAGTCGTTCGCGCAGGTCCTCGCAGCTGTCTATAGAGCTGCCGAGCCCTGTATCCTCGTCATCCTCCAAGCTGTCAGGTTCCTTCACATCATTGGCATCACCTTCATTATCCTCAGCCGTCTTCTTGTTTCGTTTCTTCTTCTGTTTCCTTGTCCCTGTGTGTGAATTTACAACATTGATGTTCTTTTCACAAGTGTGCATCTAGTATCCATTTTGGCAGCATTCCCACCAAAAAAAGTTCTGTCGAAATTAACATGATAAAAATACAAAAATAACCAATATGATTTAATAAACAGTTCTGCAAAACATCGAAACTGGAAGCCTTACTTGAATATAGAAGTCTCAGTGTCTATATTTGCTCAGATCTTAAAAGTATATAAAGCTAATTATCCCGCTTGTGGTCACCATGAAACCACAAAGCTAAAGTGGAAATATGAAGATGATCCAGAGATTATGAGGCACCGTAGCGGACAATAGGGTGATGAAACTGCAAAACCTGTAAAGTTCCGTGAGAACCGTCGAGTTCTGTAAGAAACGTCAAGTTCTGGTTGTGATATCGATCGAGTTCTGCGAGATTGATCGAGTTCTGCAAGAACCGTCGAGTCTGGTCACCACTGAACTGAAAATAGCACTGCAGCGAAGTAATGCAGCAAAAAAAACATAATTATAATATTACTTACTTACTTACTTAGGCCCTTAACTCCTCCTGGAGCATAGGCCATCCACAACATTTCTCCAGTGCCTCCTGTCTTGGGCAATCCTCTCCAGTTGTTGCCAGCCATTCCCTGTTTGCTTGATGTCTGCCTCGAGGTCACGCCGCCAGGTGTTTTTTGGTCTCCCCCTCTTTCTCTTGCCTTGGGGGTTCCACGTCAGGACCTGTCTGGTTATGTTTGTGCTTGGCTTTCTCAAGGTGTGGCCGAGCCATCCCCATCTCCTCTTAAGGATCTCAGTCTCTATTTGGGCTTGGAGTGTTCTATCCCAGAGGTCTTTGTTGCTCACCCTGTCCATCCAGTGTATTCGCAGAATTCTTCTCAGGCAATGGTTGACAAATGTCTGGATCCTTATCAGTGTGGTCTTGTTTATTCGCCACGTTTCCGCTCCGTACAGCAACATGGACTTTACATTTGTGTTAAACAAGCGTATTTTTGTGGTTTCTCCAATTACCTTTGACTTCCACACATTTCTCAACAGGTGGAAAGCTACCCTTGCTTTGCTGATCCTTTTCTTTACGTCAGCCTCTGTCCCTCCATGCGTATCCACTATGCTGCCTAGATATCTGAAATCTTTGACCTCTTCCAGTGTCTCTCCCTTAAGCATGATTGGTGTTTCGCAAGTAGCATTTCTTCTCAGGATCTTTGTTTTCCTTTTGTTGATTTTCAACCCAACCCGCTCTGAAATCAATGCCAGTTCTGTTGTTTTGTCCTGCATCTGCCTGTGGCTGTGAGACAGGAGTGCAAGGTCATCCGCAAAGTCCAGGTCATCAAGTTGGGTCAGCATCATCCACTGGATTCCATTTCGTTTCTCCTTGGTTGCTGTTTTCATGACCCAGTCTATGACTAGAATGAAGAGGAATGGTGACAGTAAGCATCCCTGTCTCACCCCCGTCCTAACCTCAAAGTTCTTTGTAAGTTGACCTTCATGAATGACTCTGCATGACATTCCCTCATAGGAGTTTTTGATCATGTTGACCAGTTTCTTGGGCACCCCATAGTGTCTTAGCACTTTCCAGAGTGTCTCCCTGTCCACACTGTCAAAGGCTTTCTCGTAATCAACAAAGTTGATGTATAGGGATGAGTTCCATTCGATGGATTGTTCCATTATGATTCGCAGTTTTGCAATCTGGTCAGTACACTATCTGTCCTGCCTGAAGTCTGCTTGCTGTTCACGCAAAGTTTGGTCCACTTTGCCTTTCATTCTCTCTAGGATTATTCTGTTTAGAATCTACCCAGGTACTGGCAACAACGTGATTCCTCTGTAATTATCACAGTGGCTCAGGTCTCCTTTCTTGGTAATCTTGATAAGGTAACCTTCCTTCCATTCTGCTGGAATTTCTTCTTTTTCCCAGATCTCCTCAAGAAGACTGTGCAGCATTTCTACTGAAGTATTTACATCTGCCTTTAGTGCTTCTGCAAGGATACCATCAGGGCCTGCTACTTTCCCATTTTTTATATGTGCGATTGCCTTTTTTAATCTCTTCTCTAGTGGGTTTATTACAGTCTATCGGGAGATCTGTCTCAGCTGGTTGGATGTCTGGTTGATTCTGCGGTGCTGGTCTGTTGAGCAGCTCTTCAAAATGCTCTGCCCATCTGTTAAGCTGTTTGTCTGCCCCCATCAGGACGCTCCCATTTTTGTCTCTGATTGGCCGCTCTGATTTCTTAAACTTTCCAGCTAACTTCCTTGTTGTATCAATTATAATATACTATCCAGATAAAAGTGGCTAAAAGTTACCATAACAGTAATTTATATTTCATATATTCTCATGAATCACTCATGAAGTTATTCTCACAGGGAAAAATAAATGAAAGGAAAAAACTTCTGTAAATGCTAACGTGAATATGCTTAAAATCAAAATTGACAGTTAAGACGACAATGCCACAAGACGGCCTGCATGAATTCAGTGCAACTTTACATGTCAGCTGTCGTGGCTTAGCGTTACCTTCCAAGCGTAAAGTGGACGCTCTATGCTTGGAAGGTCACTGGTTCAATCTGCGGTATGTCCGAGTTACATTTTTTTCTTGTTTAATGTTCTTATTACTAGTATTTTATCAATATTCGCTTTTGTTTAATTTCGCTGATTGGCAATGTGTGGTACTAAATATTTCCAAGTGTGGTTTAGTATAAACTAAACAACTAAACTGGTTATGATGTTAAACACCAAATAGAATGTGCATTGAGTTCTTGCAAAACTCAAAGGTTTTTGCAGAACTCAACAGTTCTTGCAGAACTTGGCAGTTTTTACCGTTTCATCACCCTTTTGTCTGCTATGGTGCCTCATAAGAGCCATTTTAGAGCATATACATACTTCAGCACTGTAACTTTTAATGATGATAAATTATTTTTTCTCAAAATCCTTGAGTACCCGGTATATTTATTATTTAACACCATTAACTTGTTACTACCATATGGCATTTCACCAAGGCAATTTTCAAATAATTAGAAACATTAATTTGTAGTTAACTAGTTAATTTTAGTATATTTCTAAAATGTTTTGGTAAAATTATTAATTATTAGCATCATATTTTGTTAATATTTGTAATAATCTGCATAAAGTAAACATCCAAAAAAAATTAATTGAACATTAATAAAATGTTGAATGATACCCAATAAACAATATTACAAGGACTGCAGTCCATATTAAATTACGTTGATATATGATATTAGCCATGGTGGCATTGTAGTCCGATATTTATCAACTTACCCTGTCCGTTACTGTCATGCTGCATCAGTTTTGCCTGTATTTCAGTAACAGTTTTCAACTGCAGGGGGTCCAGTTTTGCCCGCTTCCACTTTGCCTTTTCTGACAGTTCTTGCGGGGAATGTCTTTTTTTGTTTGAACCTAAACCGGAAAACAGAGCAAATAACAAATACATTTATTATTATGCAGTATCAAGTTGGACTCTGAGAGCCTACAATAATTATTCATAAAATATAACTATTCCTCAGAGGAATCGTTATATTTTATGAATTATTACTGCACTCAACAAGGAAGTTAATCCACCTCTACACTATTACTAGTATATACCACATTTGTTTGCAATTATTATTTTTCATGATCTTCTGTTAGTTATACACTGCATTATGTAGCTAGACTCCAGGAGCTGTTTCAGGTGGTGCAGGAAGGAACAGGTCAGTCAGGAGTGAAGTGTAAGGGAACAGGTCAGTCGGGGTGAAGTGTAGAAAACAGGTCTGTCAGGGGTGAAGTGTATAGTTCGCACTTTGACTAGTGCTAACAACTGGATACCATGCTATGGATACAAGAACACACATTTGTTATGCTGCCAGACCAGGTTACAACTGTCAATCGTGTGTTGTGTGTATATTTATTAGCTAGTTACTCTTACTTGGAACTTGTTTATTGATAAGTCTGAAAATGGTTTGACTGTTTATTGACAAACTTGTACCAAAATGAAAACCATCATTAAACATGTGATTAGCCATTAAGGATCAACTATTGTTTTCTAGCTGCTATTTCTAACTTATAATTTGTTTAATATGTACAGGTTTGTGGGTCATGAGTCTGAATAAAGATGATAATAATAATAGCTGAGGCCTGAGGGCTCGTTATTACTGGCATCCTGGCATAAACCATGGTCACCTGTATTTTACTTTGTTATGGCTCTTATGCCAAATAAACTCAATTTCAATTTTATATCTCTGACTGATTATTGATCAGTGCAGGGGACTGCATTGGGGGGAATCATTTTCTAGCTATAGATCGTCTATCAGCGATGGACATTTCAAAGTGCCAGTGTGAGATGGTAAAGTGACCCACATCGAAAACTGAAACCCCCCCCATAGAATGTTGACCTCATTGCTAACGATTCATTGGCCACAGGCTGCAATTCCTGCAGTTATTATGTTTAACTAAATTAATAAACCCGAAACGATTATATTACATTGGTCACTGGGACTATGGTGCGTATACAGGAACGGTGATTCATTTCATAACTTCATAACAATTATTATCTAATTATCCCCATTTATGTATTATGTAGTTAGATATATGGGTCATTCATTCCGTGTCAAATCAACCAATGGTCAAAAAGTTGTTATCACAGAATTTGCTTAGATTTTAACCAATGAATAAGTAGCTATATTTGAGTATTTCTGAAAAAAGGATTTGCTTGCAAATTGTGTCTGTAATGCCCTATTACGTAAAAAGGGGATAGGAGCCCAAAAACTAGAAGCCTACTGAACTAATTAGTTATTGCCAGTATCCCTGACAATAGATGGTAGCAATTTGAACATTGTACAATGGAATTCAGACTGCTGAAATCTTTCTTGAAGTTTTAAAAAATGTTCTTTTCCATTTTCGTGCACCCAGTATACCCATTGTCCTTTGCCCCATCATTCTTGATATTATTCTGTACCGATATGTCTACATATTCAGCAAATTTCAGATATGTAGATTGAAAACTACTAAAGTTAGAAGCGCCTGAAAATAGATAAAAATAATGGGTGCAATTTTGGGCATTTACCCCTTTTTCACAATACAGGGTGTTACTGCCACAATTTGCACGTAAATGCATCTTTTACAGGTATAGCTACTTATTCATTAGTTAAAATTTAAGCAACTTCCAACACATCAGTTTTGAAATTTTCTGAAAATTGGTTGATTTGACACACAACGACGCATATGCTACCAATCTACCTAAATGTGTCACAAAACTCCTACCCACTTATTATGTTTTTTTTTTAAATTTAGGATGGGGTTACAACTCTATAATGTGGGTCACAATTCAATGGGCAAATAGCTGTAGAACAGGCCAACAGATGCGACCATTAGGCCTGTGATGCGACCATTAGCCAAACTTTATGCGGTAATATTAATGGATCTGTAGCTGCTGCTATGTTGTGCAAGCTCAAAGGAAGTTCTGGACCATTCACAATTGTCAATATTTACCTATTTGTACAAACCATACTAAGGGGGGTCAAGGCCTGTGTAAAATTTTTTTTCAATGTTGGTCGCATGCGAAATATGACCACCGTTGTGTCAGCACAGTGAACTGTTAGGGAACTATTATTATTTTAAATCGTAACCGTTGATGGCTCAGCGCTGTTAAACAGTCCAACATCTTGGCAATTCACAACTTCGTGGAAAAAATAATCAATATGACACCATGGAAAGCTAGTTTTCAATCTGGAAAATTATCAACATTTTAAAGAGGTATGAGAATTAGTACACTTTATACAAATAAGTAAATGTCAACATTTGTAAATGGCCTCATATATATATATCGGGACAAATAACTATTTAGTATTAGATCCAGGCATGGAGCTATAGCAACAGCCTAGAATATATTCAGACACGATTGTGCAAAATATCCCTTCGTAGGATAATTCACAATACAAGGAAGATGATATTCACAGTTGGAAGTTTTTTCAATAAATATTCACCTCTCTCAGGTTTCTGTTCCTTGTCATCTTCGAGCATGTCATGGATTTCTTCTTTTGTATCATTGTCAAAATAGAAGTGTGGTGGAATCAAGTCAATCATTTGCTTGAGAAATGCATTGTCTGCATCGATTACGTTTCTATCCACGATAGACCCTTCCATAATACTAAATCCAGGGTCCGGGAAAGCCGTTTTACACATAAAGTAGGACGAACGGTCCGGAACCTATAGAGAACAGTCTAATTTGCCAAGAGCATATAAGGCATAATGCTTAAAAAAAAATTCCGCAATTCAAATGTCACTCAACTGTTACAATCCCATGAGAAGTTTGAGAGCAAAAAAGGAAGGTAACATGCGGTTCACTCGTTTCAACGTATTATCGCTCACTGTCCAGCTGCAACATCACCCAAGAAAATACTATTTGGACATACTGCCGCAAGTTTCTGAAAGCAGATCTATACTTTCTCCCGAATACAATTACGAGTCTTACGGCAGAATATTAAAACACAAAACAATTATCAAGTTCAGCCAAACATGTTCTCTGCTCGAAATTTCTCATACACGTTGCACTTTTTTATCGCCCACTTTCAAGCCGGAAAGCAAATCGTTCACTGAACATTGCATTGTGGGAATAATTAAAGGCGCGTTTTCTTTTAGTAGAAAGTGTAACTTTTGGTATCGATGTCAATAACTATTATAATATGGCTTATTGAACATCTCAGCGATAAATTCTGGACTGAATTTGTTTACACTTTCAATGTGCGGAAGAACAGCTTGGTAATTATGAAATGTCGTGTCCACAGAACCCGCAGTTCAGGGCAGGGGCAGGGCCAGGATTTCAGGAAAATTGTCGTCTGCTAGCTTAGTAGCTAAGCCTAAGCTAGGCACTTCAACAAAATGCGCTGCCTCGGTCGTTCCGCGCGCACGAAAATCCGTTCACTATTTAACGCTGTTACGATTACCGGAATTTCGTTAACGTTTTGTTTCGCCGCGTGTTTTATCGGCTGCTTCCGTTAATTTTCGTCAGCTTTGACGCACCTTTGAAAGCGGTAAGTTAACTTTCGTGTCGTGTTTTTCTTATCGAAATTGGACCAAAATAAAGCTTACAAAATGTCAGTTAGACTTCATAGGTATATTTCAAATGCAAGTAGCACAACTTCATCGAATTCCTCAGAATATTTCAATGTTGTGGTTGCCTTCTATAGGTCGAAGTTAGTATGTGAGGGAAATATCTTGTTTCCGCACGAACGCGAAATGTGGATTTAGTCAACCGCAACATTGTGAAGTTTTACGGATCTGTGACAGTGAGAACGAGTCTCCAGAACGAAATTATGGCTTATTTACATTTCTCTGAATTGAATTCACTACAATTTCAAAGCCAATACAATCTGTTTTACATGATATTATTATTACAGTTTATGTTGTGTGGGCCTTGGATAAAGCCTAGAAAAATAAAAGAATAAAAAATAAAATTTTTGAATGATTTTAAAATTTGTAAAAAACGTTGTGCAACAGATTTATATTCTCAATTACAAGAACAATTAATTTTATTCATTAAGTGTAAACTGACTGTTATTAATTATTTTATTCATTGAGTGCAAACTAATTGTTAAGCCATTTTTTAGTTAAAATACTTGTAAAACAGTTACAATTAATTATTGAATTACAGCAAGACGTTTTGTGACAAGCTGCCAGTGCCCGTGGAAAAAATTGCTGAATATAGATACACCTCTCAAGACCAAATTTCAAGATTTTGTTTTCTGACCTAATATATTATGTGAATTTTCACAATTAACTTAATGGGGGAAGACTGTATAAAAAAACAATATAACAATATTTACACGCAGAATCAAGATAATTAGACCAAATCATAACTGCAGCAAGAAATGTATAAATCATTTAGACAAATTTTATTTCTAGATGTTCTGGCTGAAGTTCTTCCGTTGATTTCGGTTATGCGATCTCAGCCAGTATAGATCTTTGCTGGTTTTGAAGACGCTTGCTGACTTCCAGCAGATCTTTGTCGAGGGCAGTTGGGAGTGTTGTTCAGGTCGCCCTCGCCAGCCAGCAATGTCAGTGGGTGTGAAATATTGGTCTATGGCCAGCTGTGCAGGGGCTTCACGTAGCATGCAAAACACATTGTATATATATTTATATTTATATTAGTAATATATTAACATATAATTGTTTTTAATATATACTTTATTGGTTGATGATGATTGATGATATAGGACTTTTTTATTCCAGGATATATGAGACAGTAAACTGTGAATATTGCTACACTCAGCATACGGTGTACTGTGAACATTGACATGCTTCACCGGCATATATTTATGAAACAGTGAATATTGCTACACAGCATACAGTGTATTGTGAACAATCATCATGCACTTGGCTCCCAGATGGAATAATGTAGAATCTTGCAGCCGTCGTTCATTCAACACAAGAAATGTCGGATTCAACAGTGAAATACTGTTTAAAAAAATTGTAAACATTACATCATGTTGAATTGCACAACGTAAAGTCAACATTATTATATGAAGCAGTGACTGAAATATAAATATTGCTGTACTGAACCTGCAGTGTACTGTGCAGTCCCAGAATATGTTATAAATTGTGTTATATTTATGCAATGGCATTGTTTTTCTTTTACACATTTAGCACTCTGTGGAACACCAATTAGTATATATTTCTCAAACAATTATTTCACCATTATCACTATGCAAGATTATTTTGGTATTCTTTATGTGTGTGCGTGCGTGCGTGCGTGCGTGCATATATATATATATATTATATATATATATATTATATTTATATATATATATATATATATATGCAGGGAATGAAAGTCCAGGCTCTGCCAAAAGTTATACAAATGTCTTCATAATCATGGAAGTTATGGCTTTTTATTGAAATGTATTGGTCTGATGAAATAGCATGCTAATTAGCCATTGTTGACTTATTAATTGAGTTACTATTAATGATGACTAATGTATATTTATGACCCTACTTAATGTGTTTTGAAATTATACAAATATATTCATAATGATGGAAGTTATGGCCTTTTATAAAAAGGTGTTGACCTGTTGCGTTTGCGCTTTAATTAGCCAATATTGATTTATTAATTGCATCAATTGAGTTATGTATATTTTATGACCCTGTTTAATGAGTTTGTAAATCCTGAACAAATTATGCAAATATCTTCATAATCATGGAAGTTATGGTCTTTTATTAAAAGGTGTTGGCCTATTGAGGTTGCGCATTAATTAGCCAATATTGACTTATTAATTGCATCAAATGAGTTACAAGTGTGTGTGATGTATATGTATGACCCTTGTTAATGACTTTGTAAACCCTGAACAAATTATACAAATATCTTCATAATCATGGAAGATATGGCCTTTTATAAAAATGTGTCAGTCAGTTGACTTCACGCACTAATTAGCCAATATTGACTTATTAGTTGCATTAACTGAGTTACTATTAATGACACGACTGGACTATATATATATTTATGACCCTACTTAATGTGCTTGCAACTCCTGAAGAAATTATTAAAATATATATACAAACAAAAAAGTTATGCCATTTTAATCATACATTTATTGAAAAATAACACAAAAATGAGAGACTTTTGCCTGTATACAAGATGCACAAAATGTTTGGATTTTAACCGCATTAAAATCGCAATATCTTTGGATCTAACAAAGATATATTGATAAAATAAACAGTTTTGGGTTCCTTTACATGTCACCTTACATTTAAATCAATTGCCAATGTCCTACCATGAGATCTCATTTTTGTTTGAAGTGCCTACCTAAGCTAAGCGGCTTACACTTACAAATAATGAGCATTTGTAAGGCTAGAGACAAGCCTTTTATAGTTTGCGGCGATCTTTTACTTTCGGACCTAACCATTAAAACGACCACCTAGAACACCCAAACTTCTCGCTATATATCTAATATACATATTTAACAAGATTTAACAAGATTTGCCATCCAAGCCAAAGGCCCAGATGGCAAGTGGACAAGGAAGCCATTGGCTTATCGAGAGTCCAACAATGTTCACCTACTTATAACCCGCCCTCCTGATATATGTGTCAACCTTGTTTTTAAACATATTCACGCTGCTAGCAGTTACACAATCTGTAGACAGTTTGTTCCATTCATTTATTGTCCTCTGTGAGAACGAGTGCTTCCTGATGTCCAATCTACATTGATCCTTTACTAATTTTACCTCATGTCCTCTAGTTCTGCTATCCTTCTTGAGTGAGAAAAACATATTTCTATCAATATTTTCATACCCATTCAATATCTTAAAAACTTCAATCTGATCTCCTCTTAACCTCCTTGTCTCTAGAGTTGTTAAACCACATTCTTTCAGGCGTTCTTCATAACTAAGGTCTCTAAGTTCTGGAATCATTTTAGTTGCTCTCCTTTGTATGCATTCAAGCGTATCTATATCCTTCTTACGATATGGTCTCCATGCTTGTATACAGTATTCTAAATGAGGTCTAACTATTGCTTTATAAAGAGGTATAATTAACTTTTTTCCCTTATATGTTATGTTTCTTCTAATCAATCCAAGAATTTGATTACCCTTTGAAGCTGCAATACCACACTGCTCTGAAACTTTCATATCAGCGCTTATTGTAACTCCTAAGTCCTTTTCTTTTACAGTAGTACCAAGAACAGTAGCTCCCATTTTATAGTTTACATTCAAGTTCCCATGTCCTGTATGTAGGCATTTACATTTCCCAAAATTGAACAGCATCTGCCATTTCTCAGACCATTTCACTAATCTGTCTAGATCGTTTTGTAAATGTTGTTTATCACCATCAGTATTAACCTTTCTAAACAGTTTTGTGTCGTCCGCAAATTTCAGTACGTTACTTGTTATACTCTCGTCCAAGTCATTGATATAAATTAAGAATAATATAGGTCCTAATACTGATCCTTGAGGTACCCCACTCAAAACCGATTTCCAATTTGAAACTTCGCCATCTACTACAACTCGTTGTCTTCTGTCAGTCAGCCATTGTTCTATCCAGTCAGTTATGCTATCCCCGATACCATGGGCTTTTAATTTAAGTAGCAATTTTTGATGTGGCACTTTGTCAAAAGCTTTCTGAAAATCTAAGTAGATAATATCTACTGGCGATCCCATGTCTATCCACTTAGTGATTTCTTCCAAAAAACATAACATATTTGTTAAGCATGACCTCGCTTTAAGGAATCCAAGTTGAGATGAATTTAATAATTTATGCTTAACGAGGAAGTCCACCATATGGTCTTTAATTAACCTTTCTAATAATTTACAAATCACTGACGTTAAACTCACTGGTCTGTAATTCTCTGACTTATTTCTCGAACCCTTTTTAAATAATGGTATGATGTTTGCTTCTTTCCATTCAAACAGAACAACTCCCTCTTTTAATGACAAGTTGAATACTCTTGCAAGTGGTATACTGATTTGATCTACTGTTTCCATTAGTAATTTTGGAGGAATCCCATCCACTCCCGGTGATTTGTTATCCTTCATTGCCTTTATTTTCCTAGCTACCAATTCTGGAGTTACAACTAACGGTCCTAAATAGTCAGATTTAGCCCCCTGAAATTTAGCATCAGCAACTGGTAATGAACTAATATCTTCTTTTGTAAACACTGAACTGAAGTAACCATTTAGGTCTTCCGCCATTAAAAACCCCTGTGATATTATATTTCCAGCACTGTCTTCTAGAGGTCCAACCTTGTCTTGTACGTTTTGTTTACTCCTGACATATGCATAAAAACTCTTGCTGTCAGTTTTTATGTTACATGCCAGTTTTTGCTCATAGCTTCTTTTAGATTGTCTGATTTCAGTTGTAGCTGCATTAAGTGCCTCTTTGTATTTTGCATAGTCTTCTTCCTTTCTGGTATGCCTATAAACCCTCCACATAGTTTGTTTTAGCATTATTTTTCTAATTGCCTCTTTTGACAAGTGTTTCTTTCTACACCGTTTTCCTTGTTTTCGGAAGGGAACAAATTTATCAATGATACTCTCAATTTCATATTTTAGAATATTCCAACATTCAATTGCAGTCTTATCCATCAGCATGTTATTCCAATCTAGCTGTGCTAAGTATTTTCTCATATCTTTGTAGTTACCTTTGTGGAAGTTTCTCTTGTACGTTTTCTTATTTTTACTTTCTGATTTTACATTGATGTCAAAATGTATTTGATTATGGTCACTATTACCCAATGGTTCAAATATTTTTACATTGTCCACTAATTCTTGTTGTGATGACAAAACTATATCTAATACATTTTCTCCCCTGGTTGGTTCTAGTACGTGCTGAGTAAGAAAGCTATCCTGGATTAAACATAGAAATTGTTGATCCTCAATCCCTGTGCTCTCTAGAGAATTCCATTGTATGTGTCCATGGTTAAAATCTCCCATTATGATACATTCCCCTTTACTAACTTCCTTTATAGCGTTTTTTATTTTTGTGTTGTCCTCTTCGTTTATGTTTGGACTTCGGTAAACTAATCCAATAGTTAATTTTGAATTTCCTGAAACAATTTTGCACCAAACAGCTTCATCGCAATCTGCTTCCCTTTCTAGTTTTATTTCATAAGCCTGAATAGATTCTTTAACATATAAAATAACTCCCCCGCCCCTTCTTCCTATTCGATCTTTCCTAAACATTACGTATCCTGTCAGTCCTAATTCAGCATCTGTTATATCTATGTTAGCCCATGATTCAGTTATACCAATTATGTGAGGGTCAATATCTTCTACCATAATGTTTAATTCGTTTTTCTTATTTACTATGCTCCTTGCATTTAAACATACGCATCTATAACCTTTTTCAGAGATGATTTTCGGATGATTTGATATTGGTTTATCTGTGCTAGTGGCCTCTTGTTCTGCTTGAGACACCTCTAGGTAACCCCCCTGCACTTCTAGTTTAAAGACTGTTTACTTCCAAAAATATTTGTCATTGTACCCAAGTCGCTATCTACTGCTGCTGAAAGTTTGTCCGCGAATACTGCCGCCCCCTTTCCACTTAAATGAAGCCCATCCTTCATGTACATATCAGCCTTCCCAACAAAACTTCCCCATAAATCCACAAATCCAACTTCCTCTTCCCTACACAGCCTCTGGACTAACATGTTAATTGCCATCCCCCGACAATTTCGATATTTATGACCCCTCCTGCCCATTACAGGTAAAATCCCTGACAGTATTACCTGCTCAACCCGCGTCTGTTTTAGTGTTCTGACCAACTGCCTATATTTCCTAACTATGGCAGTTGTACCCTCCCTCTCTACGTTATTTGTCCCTACATGTACTAAAACAGATCCACCCTTACCCGAGCCTACGATGTTTTTTACCCTCTCAGTTATCGCCTCTATTTTGGCTCCAGGCAAGCAGACCACCACATCATCTCCCTTGTTTAAAACTCTGTCGGTCTTCCTAACTATCGAATCCCCCACAAACACCCTCGCTCTCTTCCTCACCCCCTCTATCACTGCTGCAGAATAACTCTTCCTTTCGATCCCCTCCATCACATTCTGTCCTGACCCCTTCCCTTCCGTCTCCCCCACTCCCTTCTCCTTCCCTCCTGTCTCCCCTACTCCCCTCTCCTTCACTCCGGTTGTTTTCCCTCCCATCTCCCCCACTCCCTTCTCCTTCCCTCCTGTCTCCGCTACTCCCCTCTCCTTCACTCCGGTTGTCTTCCCTCCCGTCTCCCCCACTCCCTTCTCCTTCCCTCCTGTCTCCGCTACTCCCCTCTCCTTCACCCCGGTTGTCTTCCCTCCCGTCTCCCCCACTCCCTTCTCCTTCCCTCCTGTCTCCCCTACTCCCCTCTCCTTCACCCCGGTTGTCTTCCCTCCCGTTCCTTTCCTTCCCGTCTCCTTACGTCCTGTCTCCCTATGACCTGTCACCTTCCCTCCTCTCAGCTTCCTCCCAGGCTGAGGTGAGCTCTCCCTAGCATCTCTTGTGTCTTTCCCCACTTTATCGTCTACTGTTCCCTCACCGGAACTACCGGCACAACTCCCCTGTTCCCTTCCCACCATTGCCACAACGAGCAGCCTCAGCTCTTCCAACTCCACCTCTAGTTCCTTCATCCTTGCGCATCCCCTACACTCAAAACTAAAACTATCTGCCTGGACCTATACACGTGTCATGATCAAAAAAGTACATTTACTTTCTCAAAACGATCAAAATTTACAAAAGAATTAAACCAAGACATTGCCATCATATATAGCACACAGAAAAAATAAAAGTAATATAGAGGCATTTACATAATTACACGCAATGAGGCATGCACGCACACAATTAAAACACAGAAATACATAATTGTAAATAGCAGTGACGCCGCACAGTTTCGGAGAAACTGAACGACGCCTTGTCATATGCATCGATTTTACGGTAGCCTTGCTCCCTAGTGGGGTGGGGTCCAAGTCACTTGGTAGCTTCTTCCACTTTCCTTGTTAATGCTCTCCATCTCCCTCTGTCTTCTGCGATGGTCTTCCACTCTTGGCCGTTCGTACCTGTCCTTTCAAGATCTCGTTTGACACAGTCTTTCCATCGCAGCTTTGGTCTTCCTCTTCTTCTGCCACCCTCTTCTGCTTTCCATGCTCTTTTCACAGTCTGTCTTCACCCATTCTTTGCACATGTCCTACCCATCTCATTCTGCTTCCGGCTACTTTCATCTTTAGGTGTTTTTTCATGGCAATCTCTTCTCTCAATTCCTTCATCTTCTATCTTCTTGGGTTACTTTGCATATTCTTCAGACCCAGTTGTGTTCTGCTATCTGCATCTTTGATCTCCTGTCTCTCTGTAAGTGCCAGTATATACAGGCGGGTACCACGCAGGCTTCCAACACTTTACCTTTTAGTTGTTTCTTCAGTTTTCTGTCCCACATAATGCCTTCCACTCTCCTCCATGCTGCAGCTCCTGCTTGCCCTCTCCTCTGTATTTCCTAACTACTTCCTCCATCCTCACACACTGTACCGCCCAAGTATATAAAACTGTTCACTTGTTTAATGGTCTTTCCGTCAACAACTTTATGTAGGTCCACCTCCTGTTCGCCTATCCACATTACTTCTGTCTTCTCCAGATTCATTTGGAGGCCATGATTTCTAAAGATGTTACTCCATGTCATATTCTTAGATAATTAGTTTTGTTCATATTATCATCAGATTGTGTTATATATGTATTTTAAGTATCTCAGATTTACTGCGCTATTTTAATACCAATTGCCTTTTTAAATACGGTAATTACATTGGCACCAGTATTAACGCATAATTTAAAGCGCACTGTCAAATCTAATACAAATGACCTCAATAAAAATATTATTATTCCTTTGTCGCAAAATTAGTTACTAGTATGTATCTGTTGGTACCACTTATTTCTCTACAGATCAGCGGTTGCTACCTCCCACAATCAGTATGAAGTTAAACACAAAATAAGACACATGCGCAAAGACTGCAGCATATAACACATTCTTCAGGAAAAGTAGCGTGTTTTTATTCAGCATGTAGATGTTTCATGCATAAAAAATGTATTATTAAAACAGCATCATACCCAGACATCACTCAGTATTAATACATGTAATCATCACCATTTGTTTAATTTACAATAACTTCAACTTATAACATTTTACTAGTTTCAGCATCAGCACACATGCATGCACGCACACACGCATGCATGCAAGCACTTATATAGTGCACATGTGCTTAAAATACAAAGTTTATGAAATTAATGAGTTAAATAAATTAGGTAAACATGATACATGTGTGTGTGAGGGGGTGGGTGGGTGGATGGGTGGCTGTGTGTGTGTGCACACACGCACGCACGCACAATTAAAACACAAAAATGCTTCATCGTAATAGCAGCGCCGCCTCACGGAGTTTCGGAGAAACTGAACAACGCCTTGTCATATGCATTTTACGGTAGCCTTGGTGCTATGCGTAGGTCTCGTAGGAGATGGCGATGTTGTGGTTTAATTCTTTTGTAAATTTTGATTGTATTTAGAAAGTAAATGTACTTTTTTGATCATATGACATGTGTATATGTATAGTAGATATATGAGGAGAAGTTTGGGTGCTGTAAGTGGTCATTTTCATGGTTAGATCAGAAAGTAAAAGATCGCCTAGTTTGCCCATATCTTAACCCAGTTTTTATCTATTCTGTTTCTAAAAAATTTTAGTAGAGGGTGCAGATATAATATCGTTGGACAAGGAATTCCATACAACCCCCACCCTTTGACTGAAAAATCGGCATCTGCATAGCTTCATACATTGTTGTTTGTTTAATTTTTTTGTGGCCTCTAAGGTTATTTAGATTAATGTTAAAAAAACTGATCTGGGTCTATGTTCTCTTTCCCAGTTAACTTAAAAGTTTCAATTAAATCTCCGCGTAATCTCCATTCTTTAAGTCTATAAAGTTTTAGTTGTGTTAATCTTTCCTCATATGTAAATTCCTTTAATCCTATTACCAATTTTGTTGCCCTGCGTTGTACTTTCTCAAGCAGTAAAATATCGTTTGCATAATAAGCCTTAGGCTTAGTCATTACGCATTAGCCTGTTTAGGCTTTAGTAACTATCTTCCTTGTCAATTTGTTAAGTTATCTCTTCTTCTTGTTAGCTACCACTTAACTTGTTAGCTACCACTTAACATGCTGAAGATTTTGTAGTGTTAGAATTAGTTAGTCCACGACAGGTTGCACATTTATATACTGTGTGGGTCCTGCATGCCTCCTGCCCAGCCTAGGCTGTGTCTGTGGGGTTTGATTCATTTACTTCCCTGCATAGACACTAGACCCAAGCCAAGGCCCGTATTCTCAAAAGACTTAAAAATTCATAACTCAAGTTTTTCATAAATATAGTGGCAAAAGAATCACTGGGTAAATATTATTCACGTGCTAAATACTGAATAGGCCTACTGAAACTTTACATAATCCATTAAATCTCAGCCAACACTGCCAGGCATGCATTATAATCCTAAGTTCACCATGTCATTTTGGTATTATATATTCCATGAGTGACTGCCCCGACGGCAGCTTTGTCGTCATTTTTACGGAAAACTTGAGTCTTTCGAGAATTTGGGTACAGATAGATAGAAGTAAGGGAACAACACAATGCCAACAGCTTTAGTTTTAGTGTCTCTTCCGAAAGACACAGGCAATATGGGGTGAAAGAAATTGCCCTAGTTCTGAAGCGACAGGATGTGGTTTTGAACCCCACAATTAAGTTACTAGTTCAGTTTAGACAGTGACCAATGGTAGTTAAGCTTTGGTCTATTAGATCTAATGGGGGCTGGGATTTTTGTGACTCAGAATTCTTGTTGTCAACTAATATGAAATAGATGTTGTCATTGTTGTGAACACAATGAATTATTGAATAGACCTATGCTATAGTACATTATTAAAAAATTTACTTATTGGAAGAAAAAAAAAACACCCCTGTCTGGCCCAGGTCTTGAACTTGGAACTGTTATATAAAGTGGATGTGATAAACGCTAACATGCCTCTCAAAATATTATTTAAAATATCATATGAGCTATGCTTTTCATACATCACAATAATTTCATCTAAATTAAGTTGCTAAGTTAACTTGAATACAAACGAACATTCTCAAGTCAAGACAAAATCTAGAAATTAGACAGTCAGACGTTATTAAATGGATAAGAAAGGTTCAGTCCTATGTGATTTGGCCTTATCACGTTGAGACGTGTTGGTCAGTTTTTGCTATCATTTGTAAGGTCTCTGGTTTTGGAATAGATATTATCTTGCTTGCAGCACATTACAACCAGATGACATCTGTCGAGCATGTGGTCACATGAGCGCGGATGGCCGGTGGACACAACCAGCATGGAAGGCACCTTCAGGGGACAAACAGTATCAGCCATCTTACAATATAGGGCCAACCTGTTACCTGCAAGTATTTTACTAATCGAGCACTAACAGTGACAAGAGTTATGGCGGGACTTCATGACAGTGATGTTTTAATGACTAATATTTACAAGAATTTTTTATTATTTATTTAATTATTTAAATTATATATTCAGTAACTTTTTCTATTTGTATAACTTATGGATATTTATTGTTTGTTGTGCACATGTAAGTAATGCGAACACGTATACATAATTTACAAACACACAAGTACATATGAAACATTCATACATACTTGTATAGTGTGTACTGTTTTAACAAACATTGCAAGCCATGATTTTATCACACAATTATCCATCAGTAATGTAGAAACCACAGCAACAACAATAGGAATACATTTTTTAATTGCATATTCTGATTTAATAAATCTGATAATAGAACAAGAACAAAGTATAGTTGGTTTACTTCTTATGTTCCATTATAATTTGGACAACGTTTGATGACCGTATACATTATTTTTTGCAATCATGCATGCAGTCAGAAAACTCCTGTGAAATCATTTCATATTTATTGAAAATGTAGCTAGTGTACTTCTACATATGCTAAGCAGCCAAGTTTACCAGGTAGATGGATACATTTATATAATAATAAAGTTGTTTTAATATGTAATTTTTTTTTGTAGTCCTGTGCTACTCGCCAAGACACATTTTACAGAAGATCTGACCAAGTCACCCACTGATGTGGGTTATTGTTGTCAAGGCTCGGATGGGTCAGAATTGCACCATTTAACCATTTATAGGTGTAATTGTAATGTAATGTAATGCTCAAGCACAGCCATGTAGTTTTATTGTAATTTTAATTAAAAAAATTTGTTAACTAAATGCTCAATTACAAAGCAGTTGCATAAATGTTTTTGTTTACTAAATGCATCAGTTATCAGGCATTTATCTTACCTAATGTGTTTTTGGTATCTAGACTTGTAAGCAGTAAACATAATAAAATCTGCATGTATAGCATTTTAATATATGGTTCTTTATTGAAATGCGTGCAGAAGAAAGATTCATGTCAGAACAAACAGTTTTGCAAATTCTTAAATGGTGCATGCCTTAGATAAATTAATTGTTGTTATCATAGACCTATAGGTTTATGTTGCTATGTAACTTTTATAACCAAAGCAGACAAAAATTATTGTAATTAAAATGTAATTGTAATCATCAATCTTTGACATTTTCCCCAGGCAATATTCCTGTGATTGGATAATTCGACCGATGCGTTGGGGCCTTGTGCCATCATGGCACACTGGCGACCCTAGCAAAGTAGGGTTCAACATGATTAACGCATGTAGCGATACTATCCTGAAGAAGAAATCTTTCAGTGGACCGTTGGAGAAAGGTCGAAGATGTGTTATATTGGTCGAGGGGTAAGTCACACAGTAATACACACGGCATGTGTTTTGTCATTGGGACCAGAAACCAACAATGTTTCGTGAATGTATTTTCCTGTCGCTGAAATTGTGTGACCGTTTCTGTTGTGCAGTAGTGATGAACATAGATGCATCACTGACAGTCAAAGTGGGAGAAAATTATGATAATTTTGCAAGGTTTAGGACTTGTTTCAATATCCAAAATTGTTTAATTGACTAAAACTTGACTTGAGTCTTCACTCCGTAGCAGAGTATAGGCCATTAACGACTCCAGTCACGTTTTTGGGCTTGCATTTCCAGTCGTTTCCTTCTACATCCTCTAGGCTAGCACTGGGCCTAAAATATGTTTAGCCAATTTGGTTAAAGGTTAAAATTTATTTTAGCCAAATGAGATTTTATTTTGAAATTTTATTTAAATCAGATTTTTTAAATTTATTTGAGTAGTCGTTTATATAGATGTTTATATTTATAAACTGTCAAATGTGTTCTATTCAAATCTATTTTGGTACTTGTCTTAACAGAGGGTACGTGATTTTTGCTTATATAAAGACATTAGACAATGTCCACAAGGCCTCACCCCCTGTAGTTGCATAATCTGTTTTGGAAAGAAAAGCATGCTGTGTGTCTGTGGCCGTAGCAGTCATAATTATTGTTTTCTGAGAGAGTGGATTAGCACCTGTCCAGGGCTCTGTGTATTAAAGTCTAAGAGTACAGTATTAGACAATTGTAGCCCAGACTGTCTCACTTGAGTCAAATACAGAATTGGTAACAACTAGCACAAGCTCTAAGTGGACTTTAACTCAGGGCTTCTGACTTGAAAAGATACTTCCTCTTGAAGACAAGTTTGTATGGTTTCACTGCATTCAGAAAGGGAATAGCTCAAACATACACAATGTCATAAAATGTTTGAGTATCAGGATATCTGGTGACAATACAGCTACACAAGTGTGCGCACGTTGTGCTTTTGTATTAAAAAACACAAAACTGTGTTGATCTTGATGCTAGTAAACAATTATTTGTGTTAAATTCATATAAATCAGTGATTAAGAAAATCGGGGGAAAAAATGGAAATCAGTAAAAAAATTTGGAGTGATTTAAATCAGTGATTTAAATCAAATGATTTAAGTCAACCCTGATTATAAATATAAAACAAGAAAATCAGTCACACACTGCAAATCTCCAACACAGAGGACGTCTATCACCACACAAGTGTCCTCTACCACTACTCTGCGACAGTGTCCATCTATTTCATTAAACCAGTGAATCCGGGACGCTGCTTCTTCACCGTCCAGATCTTGAAAGCTTCCACGTATGAAAGCGTTCTTAACTGTCGGGAGACAGTGCTTCTCTTGTGTCAACATGATCCGCATCTGGGCGATAATCGCTGACTTCGCGTGATCGTTCGCAGTGACTCTTGTAGTCATGAAGTCCATGTGGGCTTGGCACAGTCCTTCCCGGTGACAAACACGTTCTTTGCTTTTGCATGCACGCAAACTTTGCAGCAAAAGACGTGGCTTTTGCAAACATGGCTTTCGCTATCGTGAATAAGCCACTCAAAATGTAATCCACCTTGATGAAACGTGGCTGCATCGTTTTCTGTCTTTTCTTTCCATGATCATCGTCTGCCGTACATTTACGAATCATTTTAACCGATAACAAATTGAAAAACTGCGAGGAAGTGAGCTCCCACATTTTGCTGGTGGTATTTAAACAAATTATAATATTATTTTGTAGCTGCCCCGCAGGCTGCCCAGCAGGACACAAATGATTGGCTTTTGCCAAGAGCAATTAAATCGTTGGCTTATCATGGGCCAGTTATAGATTGGGGGGCGCGAAAACAAATCCATGGGTGGCGGGCAGCAATGATTCAAGGGGTCATCGCTGCTAGCATGACAATGTGGCCATAAAAGCAATTCACCAAATTGGCGAAGTTTTTTCCTTTCACCAAATGGGAAACCATTTCATCTATGGCACAAACGGCAATCGGCAGCACTAGCCTAGATCCTGCTTTTACCATTTCAGCTGTTCTTCTGTTGTGTTTTTTGGCTTTTTCCTTTTGCCCTGAGGGTTCCGTGTGAGTGCTTGTTTTGTTATGTGTTGTGTTGGCATTCCCATTTGATCAAAAACATGTATGCAATTTCTAGGCTAATGAAGACTTCTTCAAATTTAATTACCATGTCAAATATTTATATGGACTTTTTAAATAAATTGGATGGTTAGTTGTATAATTATGTAATAACTTAAAAGTTAACATGAAATGTGCATATTAGTATCTGTTTTGCAGTTATTTTGAGTGGCAGAAAGGCAAAGATGGCAAGAAGCAGCCATATTTCATCTATGCCTCATGTGGCGAAGACAAAGAGACGGGTCAAACCGAAGGAATCAACATGTCAGTGTCAGAGCAACATACCCAGGATGTGGAGACAGAGAGCGGAAAGCAGGGAAAGGAGAAGACGAAGAACGAATGTGCAACACAATGTAAGCAATTGTTTTCCACTGAATTTGTTTTGCATCGGAAAACATTTCCAATAATGTAAGTTCAGAATGTGATCAGTAATAATCCACCATTTTTGTTGCACATCTTGTGAGGATGACGAAAATCTGCCCATTGTTTAGTAATACATGGGTGTTAGTATCTTGCCAGGTAGATTAATAGCATGACATTTTTTTACATCACTTAAATGTCCTTTCTCAATTAGATTTTTTCACTCATCTTTCAATTATTTCACAAAGAATTTGTTATTTTCTTTTGGTGGAATCATCGGACACACAGTTAATTTATTTTGTGTGTTTAACACTATTTATCATATATAATCTCCTGTGGGTTGAATGTGTTCAGGTCACCAGGTGGATGTCTTGGGCGTTACTATTTTAATAATGTGACATAGTCACTTGTCAGTTCGAGTAGTTGAGTTACCCACCACATGATGGCAGCACCCAGGGTAATGTAATGTAATTTAGAGAATATAGTTAGTGAACTATTATTGCTATGATTATTTGTCCTGTAATTAGTTGTATTTACTGTGTAGGTAGTTGGTCTTATTACTAATAATTCAGTTGTTTAAACATAAATTTTACCCTAGAGACAGGGGTCACGTGTGGTCAGTGGAAGGGGCCCTGCCCCAGTGGGCCAGGCGTGATTCTACAGTTAATGACAACTATGTTTTGGTAAGTCCCTAAATGATGTTTTCTACCTTATTAAGCAATGTTTTCAATTTATAATTGTATCATACTGTGTGATAGAGAATTGTCCATCTGTTTATGTCAAGGCATTTACTTTATCAGTTATAATTACTTAGTGGTGACTTTGATTACTAATATGTGGAAGATCAGGAATAAGTGGTCGTTGGACCTTATGGAAAAATGCCCAACAGGGCTTAATGAGATTTTGACCACTTGCAGTCAGTAGCTTGTAAATGTACAGATCCCTTTAGAAAGTTAAGTTTTGATCATGTTTAGTGGTGCTACTGTTATAGTTAATATGTTATAAGATGTGATAGACATGGTGCAAGCATAAATTGTGCATGTATATAGGTATTATGTAACTGTCCCTACAGTTAAACCAGGATCAGTCTGGTGCCCTCTCTCCCTTTGAAGTTACATTGATTAATTGCTCTAGGAGGTGGCTGGGAGAGGGCTGATCTTGAGTATTCCCTAGAGACATGTAAGTTGAGCAGTGTCCAAGACTTGCTTGTAAACAACAGTGGAATGACAGCTAGGCTAGTCAGGGCATGCACATGTGAAATTGACAACATTGTTGACTGTTGAATTTATTATATTAAGGGTGTTTTACATGTAGAGTACTAGTATTACATTAATACCGACAAGTATGATTATATATTAGTACTGAATAAGATAACAGGTATTTTACATACAATATTGTGAACAACACCAATGTGTTGGAACTATGGTATTTAACAGATGTTGATGTGTCATCTTACACTGGACACTATGATATGCAAATAGCTTACTGGTTTGGTTTGTATTTGTACAGGCGAACGCAAGTCCTGGCCCACTCCTGATTGTGGCCAGTCGTCTTTTAAGACATCTTTTAAGTCGTCTTTTGGGTCATCTTTGTTATTGTGTTCAATGTCATCTGTTCTTTCACCTTTTATTGTTGTTCTTAACGCTCTTGCTTTTGGTTGTATTTTGAACTTTTGGTTGACATTTTATACTTTGACGAGGTACCGAAGTTAGATCAGTAGTGCAAATTGTGCAAGGACTGAGAAACTTGGTTTTGTATCATTTTAGTAGTTAAACTGTAATAAACGCAATCTTATCTTCAAATTTGCCTTACAGTGGTCTATTCTTAATTTAGGCATAAGCTTACCACCCACAGCCTACAATAAGTATACAATGTAGGCACTAGGTGGCATCACAATATATGCAACAACACATTTTTGAGAATGTTGTTCCCGGTAATGAATTGAATTTTAATTAAGTGAAATAATGGCTTTCATGGTAAATCTGAATCGGATGCTAGTTTGGTATGACAAGTTTTGTTTTATCAGATACTGCCAGATAACAGTTACTTTTAATAGACAAATTAACTGAACCGATTGCGAATTTGTAAGCTTTAAGTCAGTAATTCCACAATTGATTCTCTGTCTTTATCCTATAATAACACTGTGTTTTTGTTACCAACTACATTCACTAGGCAAGAAGAGGGAACAACTGGTGAGAATGGCTGGACTTTTTGATGTGTCATCACAAGGCAAGGTCTGTATACAAATAGTTTTAAATAAAAATTAAAGTTCTTTGATACGCCAGTCTGTAGCTTAAGCCAATCACTAACAAGAGGGCAACACAACACTAATTTAATAATAATTGACACACCAGGGGAAACGTGCCCTTTATTCTCTCTTTATTATGTCTGATTTGCATGCGTTTAGCCTTTTTTCAAAAATAATTTAATATTTTAACTTCCAAATGGTTTATAGATCAACACATGACTACTTTTAATGTAATGCCAAAACATAAAAGACATGCAAAATATTTGACTATATAACATGAAATATATAAGTGTCACACATGTAATGCTATGTTATGTGTGTGACACCTAATACCTGTTTATGATGGCAGGGTGTAATTTCACAGGTTTTAATTGCTATAATTTAGTTGCTAATATGTGACAAGAGTGCAACACAACACTAATTTAATAATAATTTACACACCAGGGGAAACATACATTTAATTCTCTCTTTGAAATGTCTGATTTGCATGTGTTCAGCATCAGAAAATGTCACTGTTCCTCTTCGTTTCATTCACAGGGCATAACAATTTTTATTTATCATGGTGTATATGTGATTATTAGTAGTAGATACAATTAGTACAATTTGGAAATACATGTGTCCTAAGCTATTCATATTTTTTTCAAATATATGAATTGAATCATACACCTAACAAAAGTGTGTCACACATGTAATGCCACATTTATATTTTTTATGAAAAAAATAACAGTCACAGTCATATACCTATGCATAGTATACCTATACATATATGCTTTCTTATAATAAAGCAACTTATTAACATACTTCCATAACTTCACAGACTTTTGGCAGTAACTAATGCACCCGTCTGAATTTTTATTTTCTGCGTCACACATAATGCTCCACGTAATATATTAAAAAAAATCCAGTATTTATGGCACATAAGTTTTGTCTACCCTACCTATTGAACAACATGTAGAACAATGCTGTGATAAAAATTAAAACAGCAATAAATTAACATGAATCTGCAGAGTTTTAAAGATGAAAAATGTAGTCTAAACATCACTCACGTAATGCTGGAATTGCCCTGTTGGTGATTTTCAAAGCTGTTTTTCCTCAGAGACTCGGTTCCTTGTGTGACTTCAAAAAGTCATCTCTGGAACTAATTAGCATATCAGTTTTATGTATGGCTTGTTTTGAAGCAAAAACTCTTTTTAATGGCTAAAAACTTATTTTGACATATCTGGTTTTGGCATGGTCTCATAAGCACATCGTTATGTAAAGCTGGGGAGAAAACTTAATATCTATTTTTGTGACATAATTTCTGTGAATATTTTCACTTACTTTGTTTACATAACTATTTTTGCATCTTTATTTACAGTCAGAAGAGGGTCCTCTCTACTCATTTTCTGTAATTACCGTAGATGCTCACAAGAAGCTGAGTTGCGTGCATGACAGAATGCCTGTAAGTTATAGAAAGTTGTATCATATTTATATCGCAAAGTATTATCAGTTTAGAAGGCATGGTAAATTTTCACAGGTGCATGTTCAAAATTTGTTCGAAACTTGCTTAGGTAATTTTGCAACTAGGATTTTAGTTTTTACCAAATAATTTTTTGTGTATATAAATGGCATGTTTTCAAAGTATTGGACATACAAATAGTGTGTTAATAAACAACATATTTATGATGCAAGAATATAACGTTTGTTGCGAGTTACCTGTTTGATCAGCCACAATGGCTTCCTTGTCCAGTTGCCATCTTTGCCTTAGACGGTAATCTTGTTTGATCTTGTTCAATTGGCACACAGCCAGAAAATGACTAGATGTAGGCAAGAGAAACCATAGCAAAGTGAATCATTGTTAGTGGGAACTGGGCTAAAGTTCAACATTTGTTTGCAGGGTCTGGTGGGAGTAAAGATGTAGTCCAACCACTGGTTCATGAGGTTGAATTATTTTAGACAACTAGTTTTCTGCACCTACTTTAATAAGGTGGTGTGAATAAGACTGTTTATCCATTAACAGGCAATTCTCAATGGAGAAGCAGAACTGAGGGAGTGGCTGGATGTTGGCAAGATTCCCCTCAAGACGGTAAGATAATGTCAGAAGGCAGCTTAATACATTTTAATTTGTTAAAAATAATTTTATTTCATACCTTTACCAATGCTGTATTACTGACTTATAGGTGTTAACATTACTGCTTTCCGGCAGGAAATACCGCTTTTTTCCCTTGGACCTGTTTTCCCGCTTTTTGGACAAAATGTCCCGCTTTTTTGTAACTTAAAAACAAACACAATTCACGGTAAAATCGATCTATTCGTTGCACACGAGGCCATTCTTACTTATTATCCTCTTTGCACCCTAGTTGGTGTATAAGGCCACTAGTAACTTCACCCTAGTTGGTGTATAAGGCCACTAGTAACTTCACCCTAGTTGGTGTATAAGGCCACTAGTAACTTCACCCTAGTTGGTGTATAAGGCCACTAGTAACTTCACCCTAGTTGGTGTATAAGGCCACTAGTAACTTCACCCTAGTTGGTGTATAAGGCCACTAGTAACTTCACCCTAGTTGGTGTATAAGGCCACTAGTAACTTCACCCTAGTTGGTGTATAAGGCCACTAGTAACTTCACCCTAGTTGATGTATAAGGCCACTAGTAACTTCACGCTAGTTGGTGTATAAGGCCACTAGTTACTTCACCCTAGTTGGTGTATAAGGCCACTAGTAACTTCACGCTAGTTGGTGTATAAGGCCACTAGTAACTTCACGCTAGTTGGTGTATAAGGCCACTAGTTACTTCACCCTAGTTGGTGTATAAGGCCACTAGTAACTTCACGCTAGTTGGTGTATAAGGCCACTAGTAACTTCACCCTAGTTGGTGTATAAGGCCACTAGTAACTTCACCCTAGTTGGTGTATAAGGCCACTAGTAACTTCACCCTAGTTGGTGTATAAGGCCACTAGTAACTTCACCCTAGTTGGTGTATAAGGCCACTAGTAACTTCACCCTAGTTGGTGTATAAGGCCACTAATAACTTCACGCTAGTTGGTGTATAAGGCCACTAGTAACTTCACCCTAGTTGGTGTATAAGGCCACTAGTAACTTCACCCTAGTTGGTGTATAAGGCCACCCGAAAAAATGCTTTAAAACTATGAAAGTGTGAGTGTTTCCTGCTTTCATGAGCTCTTTCCTGCATTTCCATGAATAGACATTGACACCTATGATTCTAAACAGAATTTGTGCGGGTTACCATTGTGTAAATTTATGTCAAGATTAGCATTATTAGACAATAAATAAGTTTGTTGTGTAGTAAATAGTGATATCAAGTGACACTAGAATCAGACACTACTGGGTGAAGTTGATATTACATGAACAACATGAAAGTTGATCATCTCAACTGGGATAAGGTAATTACCATATGGCTTGGTAATGAAGTGAGTGTATTGTCTGTAGTGTAGTTTTGAATGTTTATGGACTGCAATGTATGTTCAGTCTGAAATAAAAGTATTAATTGATAAATCAGTCATCTCATCACACAGGGCAAACAGAAATCAAATGTAACAATTATGAATTCAGTGCAATGTTGTTACTGCTGGATATTTACCAGTCAGTGGTTATGCCATCCTTAAAGCAAAACAGGCGTCACGTTTTGGGGCAGTGCACCTAAAGGAGTTAATACAAACAAACCATTTGCAACTACAATCAAGAATATCATGCTATTGGTTTGCTTAGAATTGATTTTAAAAGTGGGACATTCTGGTTGAATTTCAGTTTTCATAGCAGCTGACATATTGACCAGAGCGACCAATAAGCGCCTGGCAATTCTAAGAAATCAGTGCAACTAGACTTCCGCTGTGACACGTTAAGTGCTTTCAATCGAAATCAAAGGGCTGACGGGTGTACACTGAAGCAACACAAACTCTCAATCAAGAGAGTTGCTAAGTCAGAACGGGAGAAGTTTAGTAAACAAAGGCCAAAATATGTTGCATAAGTTGAGTTTAGACGCAAACAGCATGGCCATATTATATTGGTAAGTATAGGACTTGGTGTTTACAAATAGATTTTCATTTGATGAGCAAACATTGCCAGACCACACACACCCGTGACTTACGGTTATCTAACACTATGGTACGACCCATGAAATTGTGCATAAAATCTTGGTGTACGTGTAGATGTCTAAGGAACACCTCTCTTTGTAGGCTATCTGTTTACTGCGTCCGGTTGACTGCGTGGACTTCCATCCAGTGTCGACTGTTGTGAACAGTGTACGCAACAACACAAGTGAATGCGTGGAGCCCATTGTCCTAGGGTATGCACCAATGGGTCATCTCAAAACCTATGTTTGATACTAAACAAAACTAGTGTTATTTGACCTCAGACCCCCGGGGCAGTGGTGGTCTAGTGATTAGAACACCTGACTGTCGATTGAGGGGATGGCGGTTTAATTCCACCAGCTGCCATTTTGAAACTTGGGCAGTTTCGTTCACCAAGCTTTGCCTGTTTCTTTTGAAAGAGAAATAAAGGCATAAGTCCCTTCTACCTAGAGCAGGCAGTGCGTATGGCTGTATTGATGTAGCTGACTCCCTACAGGGGTCTTGAGCAGTATAAGGATGGATGGAGATGCCCCTACATAATTTGAATTACATTAACCTGTAAAAATGTCCTCGTTCTTCATTCTCTAGCCCTCACATACTGTTCATATTCAGCCGTCACAAAGCAAAACTGTTGAAAGAGCTTTATGTAGAAACATCAACAAATTTAGTGTACATAAAATGTACAATATTTCAGTAGGTGAAATAAAAACTACTAAAATATGTCCCTGTTAAAAAAGCAGAATGTGATGACATATGACAGAAAAATCAAGTAAAAGCAATAGTTATAATGAAGTTTTAAAAGAAAGAAAGTAAAATAAAAACTGGAAATGTTCAAGCTATTGAGATTACTTACTCAATGTTTCGGCTGCCATCAGCAGCCTTAATTTATTCAGGGATAACTAAAATAATAAAAATTCTGGGATAACTAAAATAAAATGCTTCAAAGTTTGTAATCCTTATTGGTCACACAGTCCATCTACAGTATTCCTGTTGAAACAGTGGCCACAATATGAAGTAGTTATTTGAATTTAACTTTTCAGTAAACCAAAAGAAACTGGAAGCAGCAAGTTCATGAATGCCTGGCTGAGTCAGAACAAGCAGTCACAGCAGTCGGACAGTTGTAAGAAGCGCACGTCCAGCATAGGTGAAGAGACTACAGGAAAGAAACAGAAGACGACACAGACCAGATCAGTTGAATGAATTCTGCATGATGGATCTGACAGATGTCAGGAGAATGAGCTGAAGGTGAAGAATCATATACCAAAACTTGAACTGTGACACTCTGAAGGAAATACTGTCCCTAAAAACCTATATTTTGACACTAAGCTTACAACTCTAGGTGATGTAGTATTTAAGATATGGGGAAATTGGTTTTGATGACATCTTTAAAAATGGCAGATATGAATGTTGGAGAAAGTCGAAAGTAAAATATTTGAAATCGTTGCCCAAAAAACATATTTTGGTACAAAAATTGGTTTTCACGGCTTTCTTAAAAATTGCCGCCTGTGCTATATATGAATTTTTTTTTGATGGTTCTATAGTCAGATATCTTCGTTAATGCATTATCTAAGTGTGCTAAGTTTCATGCTGTTATAATTATTTTACACGTCTGTTGTACTATGTGTCTGGTCAACCACTAGGTGGCGCTGTAGGCCACCAGGGTCGCTGTTCTATTGGCATTGTTTAAGAAAAAATTTTCAGGGTCTCAAGTAGTATGTGTATACAAAGTATCACAATGATATACAAAAGTGCACAGTCTTTGTGCCCATACGCCTAACTATAAGTGGGGAACGGTGTTGTACGTTGTTTGAAGGCAGCATTTGATGGGAGCGGATTGAAGTAGATTTCTAGGTTTACATGAGCTATTATGGTACTGATTTGTTTTGTGGCTTACATTTGCGTTTAGACCATACCTTGTCTACACATTGCAACTCGGATCTTGACTCTATGCTTCTGCTTTGAAGAAAGGTACTAATGGTTGCACCTGGTGCCAGCGCTGCGTATAGGGAAGGAAGGTCGTTTTTTCACGATTTGATTTTTGCATATGTAATTTGTAGATGATAACTTAGCAAGACTGGGAGAGGCACACAGAGATCAACACCTGTCATGTATCATGTGAACAGCGATAATAAAAGTATTTGATTTTGATACTGTTACTGCCGTTCTAATGCTTATTCAGAAGTTCGGTTCATAGGATATTCTAAACAGACTTCGGGTTTAATCACATTGGAATTGAAACGCTTGTCTCGATGCCAAATTTGGTTTTCTACTTGACACGGTACATCTCATGGAAGTTCAGCACCAAGATTCTACTGATGCCACTCTCTGTCAAAACTGTAAAGATCTTGCAACAGTCTACCACAGCGAACTCTATCCAGAGATATGCGACTGCAGAATGCTCCTCAGAACCCGCCACGACAGTGAACCGACCACTCCTCTGGAGCTGCTTTCGTTCGTCGTGTCTTGTATAGATGTATTCCCAAATCTCCGCGTCGCCCTACACATGTTAATCACGATTTAACCAGATTTGCCATCCAAGCCAAAGGCCCAGATGGCAAGTGTGGACAAGGAAGCCATTGGCTTATCGAGAGTCCAACAATGTTCATCTACTTATAACCCACCCTCCTGAGATGTGTCAACCTTGTTTTTAAAACATATTCACGCTGCTAGCAGTTACACAATCTGTAGACAATTTGTTCCATTCATTTATTGTCCTCTGTGATAACGAGTGCTTCCTGATGTCCAATCTACATTGATCCTTTACTAATTTTACCTCATGTCCTCTAGTTCTGCTATACTTCTTGAGTGAAAAAAAAATTCCTATCAATATTTTCATACCCATTCAATATCTTAAAAACTTCAATCTGATCTCCTCTTAACCTCCTTGTCTCTAGAGCGGTGTCAATTGCTAGCTGTGAACGCGGTGTCAATTGCTAGCTGTGAACGCTCGTTCAGTAAGTTGAAGTTAATCCTGACCATAGACATAAATAGAACGCCCGTTAGTTTATAGGGGGGTGATTAATGATGTAACTCTATGATCCTGACGTATCTGCGAGCGTCTATGGAACAAGATCGCCTCAGTGACTTGGCCCTCCTTAGCATAGAGCGGGAGACGGTAGAGCAAATCAACTTTGATCAGGTGATTGATAAATTTGCTGCAGTCAAAGCAAGAAACGCCGTCTTGGTTTGAACGTTGAAGTGGAACCTTGTTTGTGTTTCTAAATGGGTCCATTGCTTTTATGTGTGACTAATTACTTTCCCACAAACAATTCACAGTTCATATCGAAGAAAAATGTGAACTTTATACTTGTGGTGTTCATACATGTTAAGTTTCAGAAATGCCAATCCAGGAGATTTAGACGTAAATCGGAGGGTCTCGGAAAAACGGGGATTTATACGTAAATCGGAGGGTCTCAGAAAATCGGGGATTTATACGTAAATCGGGTAGTCTCGGAAAATCAGGGACTTGTATGTAAATCGGAGGGTCTAAGAGAATAAAATATTACAAAAAGAATACTTTCGATGACAGTAACAACCATTTTTTATTATCACCAATAGTTCATATATGATACAAAAGCACATTATATATATATATTCACAAATAACTCATGAGCTCTAGACATCTGGCACAGAAGAATAACGCCTATGTCGATCTCACATAGAGCATGCAGGGTGACTTTAACAAGCATGACGGGCACACGCCTATAATTTATGAAAACCCTCACACATATCACAAATCTACCAGAAAAGAATAACGTCCATGTCGATCTCACAGAGCACGCACAACAGACACAAGCTTACACATTTACTGGTGAACCTTCACATAATTCCATGTAGCAACCTTGGCCGACTTGATAAGATCCTTCTCTGGCACAAAGGAATAGCAAAGATCGTCTGTGTTGATTTTGCATGACAGCAGCGCACGCAGGGTGTCGTTGCCGAGCTGTGACCGAGTCAGTGTTGACTCAGAAAAAACATACTCGAGTCAGCCGGAAATAAAACGCAATTAGGCCATTCCGAGTTCAGAAAATAGCATAGATTGATCATTTGAGTAGCGGTGGCGAGATGTATTTGTAGTTAGATTATTTTAGTGATGTATTCTTATCCAAAACTAGCTAATGCACACACACTTTTTCCAAGAGGAGACGAACGAATTATAAACAGGGAGAACATAATACAATGAACAAACGTTGGGAACAAAAACGTATGAAAATCAAGGCATGGACTTCAAATGAAAGGCTTTTACAATCATCATTTCATTGACACCAATGACAATAGACCCTACGATGTCGCGCTATTGCGAAACAGTAAGACAACAGGCACAGCAGCAGCCAGGTCCATCGTGGCAGTAAAGTGATAATACAAAAGAATCGGGACGACCTCTTGTTCTAGTTGCATCCACCCTTTCTCTGTGATGTATTTTGGACACAGGCTGTTTTCAAACGCCAAATAGAACTTGTACGTTTTGTTTATGAGTTTTTCACACGCCTTACTGAGCTTGGGCAAACATGTAAGATTTCCACACTTGCCATATACGTCGACTGGAATGTAACGTTGCAGCAGCTTGGCGTAGTCGCTCCTCACAGCCGTACAGTCGGATACCATCCAGGCAACCAGTCGGCTCTTGCCCGCTTCTCGGTTGTACGACACATATGGCTTCTCTTTCGATAGCCACGGTGTTGTATCGGCTAAAGTGCCGTAGATTTTTTTTTTATAATCTGTTATGCTACTTGGGTTTTTCTTTATGGCTTCACGATTTGGCAGACAAAACCCGTAAGGTTTCACAATGTCAGCATTACTCGAGTAGGTTAACGTCACGTTGAACGATGAGAGGAATCGAGTCAATTTTCGAAATTGGTTAATTCTTGGCGCTTTTGTGTAGTAAAATAGCCATTTCTGGTGAGGAAGTCGGAAAGGTGGCATGTCTCGTTCATGTCGCAGAAGAAAGGCGTTGATCATGATGATATCGCTCGAGTTGTACGATGACTGAATTGTGTATTCGCACGGGATAGCTGTTACGCAATTTCTAAAATCTTCGTTATCCACCTTTAACCAGTTATGATCAGGCGGCGTCCATTTAACGATACGGATCACTCTTTTACTTTTTGCTTGGACCGCCTCGTTGTTACTTGGAACTTTTAACAGCACGACTATAAGGTACAGTTGTAGTAACGTCAGACAAAAGCAATACACCACGAGGCATTACAAAAGCAATATGGTATATACAAAGATAAAATATGGTATATTATTGACCAAAATTAAACTTTCGTGTCACACGATTAAGTCACATGATCATCAAAGTACCTGGAAGGGGAAACTGGCGTCCACGAGTCGCTGGCTGGAAAGAAAGTTTTGTTTCGATCAAATTTCAATATTTATAAGTGGCATTGGTTAGATATTCAGAGTGCTGAGTGAAGCCCTTATATCAGAGCTATTGTTTGGATCTTACGTTGTTGCTCTATCCAGTGTCAGTGATATTTAGTTCCCCCCTACCAAATATGTCTCTGTGTTGGGGCACGTACGCCAGTGTACCACGGGGCAAGTTCGCCCCTAGGATATCTGGTGTAAAATGCTCAGGATCACTTGCGAACATAAACCCACTAACACGCACTCTTATAAAGACTTCCAATTGTCCATTTTAGTGTTACTTTCTAGTGAACAAAGTGATGAAACCACATTTTTATTTCACTTTTTTCTAGCCGTTGCAGTGCCAAACCTTGTTTTTGCTTGCCTGGTTTATTTATATTAATAAAACATAAATTGTGAGGATTTTAAGTTTCTAACAGAATGTCTGTCAAAAACATGACGTTTTTATATAAAAAATAAGACAAAACTGCACTGTTCTTGTGTATTTGCTGTTTAAAGTACGTTTGGGGCGAACTTGCCCCGGCCCCTGGGTGGACTTGCCCCGACATGGGGCAAGTCCGCCCATGCGTGGGTATAGGTCTACGAAGAGTCAGATTTGGATATTGTAACAATTTTGCCATTTGTTGATAGCATAAATGTGGGCAACAATTTAAGGCCGAAACTGAACCCCTAGCTCTTGTGTCTAAGGAGACGGACTAGCCCCTATCTCCCCTAATAATTTGAAGGAGAACCCCTTCTAAACATTTTGGCGTTTTACGGCAGATAAATAAAATATATCTCTTCCATAACCTTGTATGAATAAATGACTCGTCTATAATATAGTGTAGTTTGTGACTCTGTATGTCTGTCTAGGGGCTGATATTTTATAAGCGTGCCCGGGGGCCCATGGCGATGGTTCGTACATTACAAAAAAATTAATTCCCCCGATTCCCGCGGGGCGAGCGTATTACGAAGGGACGTATGCGGACGTTTGACGTATATAACGTAACTCATAGCAATTAATAGGCCTATGTCCCATTGTTAGCAACTATGTGCGTGTTTCTATTATTGTTACGTGATTTACGTCAAACGTCCACATAAGAACGCTTCGAGAAACCGACAGTTGGCCATGGTTTGGAGGGCACGAAATTGGCACTGCCCTGCTAAAATTGGGCATTGCAAGGAGTCATAAGCTATTGGAGTTGGGCAACGTCGGGTAACTTAAGCTTTTGACAAAGTGCCACATCAAAGATTACTACTTAAATTAAAAGCCCATGGTATCGGGGATAGCATAACTGACTGGATAGAACAATGGCTGACTGACAGAAGACAACGAGTTGTAGTAGATGGAGAAGTTTCAAATTGGAAATCGGTTTTGAGTGGGGTACCTCAAGGATCAGTATTAGGACCTATATTATTCTTAATTTATATCAATGACTTGGACGACAGTATAACAAGTAACGTACTGAAATTTGCGGATGACACAAAACTGTTTAGAAAGGTTAATACTGATGGTGATAAACAACATTTACAAAATGATCTAGACAGATTAGTGAAATGGTCTGAGAAATGGCAGATGTTGTTCAATTTTGGGAAATGTAAATGCCTACATACAGGACATAGGAACTTGAATGTAAACTATAAAATGGGAGATACTGTTCTGGGTACTACTGTAAAAGAAAAGGACTTAGGAGTTACAATAAGCGCTGATATGAAAGTTTCAGAGCAGTGTGGTATTGCAGCTTCAAAGGGTAATCAAATTCTTGGATTGATTAGAAGAAACATAACATACAAGGGAAAAAAGTTAATTATACCTCTTTATAAAGCAATAGTTAGACCTCATTTAGAATACTGTATACAAGCATGGAGACCATATCGTAAGAAAGATATAGATACGCTTGAACGCATACAAAGGAGAGCAACTAAAATGATTCCAGAACTGAGAGACCTTAGTTATGAAGAACGCCTGAAAGAATGTGGTTTAACAACTCTAGAGACAAGGAGGTTAAGAGGAGATCAGATTGAAGTTTTTAAGATATTGAATGGGTATGAAAATATTGATAGAAATATGTTTTTCTCACTCAAGAAGGATAGCAGAACTAGAGGACATGAGGTAAAATTAGTAAAGGATCAATGTAGATTGGACATCAGGAAGCACTCGTTCTCACAGAGGACAATAAATGAATGGAACAAATTGTCTACAGATTGTGTAACTGCTAGCAGCGTGAATATGTTTAAAAACAAGGTTGACACATATCTCAGGAGGGCGGGCTATAAGTAGATGAACATTTTTGGACTCTCGATAAGCCAATGGCTTCCTTGTCCACTTGCCATCTGGGCCTTTGGCTTGGATGGCAAATCTTGTTAAATCTTGTTAAACTTGGCTAGTGACAATAAAGAGATAATTTACGAAAGTTGTAACATTTCGGATCAAGTTGTTTGATTGGAATTCCCCAAATGGTCGGTAACCAGTATTCTGTATTAAACATTACAATTCATTCAGTTAATGTTCACATTTCTATATAGCACAATATTAAGGTTGATGTGGAAAATAAATAACAAAGACAATTGGGAAAATTGGAATGTACCAGCAGAAATTATTCGAAGGCCGAAAACATGGCGAGACGGAGTAAAACGGATTGTGAGTTTGTTCCTTTACTACAACCCGTGTGGAAGTCCTCGACGTACTCACGAAAGACACATAATCTACCGAATCAGTGTCCTCTGCGTGCTGCACTATGACTGGGATAGCTCGCACACGGCACTGCACGACACCAACATACTTGCCAGTTTCCTCAACACGCAAGTGTATTGGCCTAAGACCACTTGGAACATCAGACTCCACCAAACAAGAAAATACGAGAACATTGGCGTTATCCTGAAAAGGAGAAGATTAAAATGGGCAAATGGCTCGGACATGTCTTCGGAATTACCAGTGACCTAGTAGCGAAAACAGCGTTGACTTCGTTCGACCCCAGAACACGCACACGAACCGAACCACCAACTTCGTCCGCTTCCGTACAAATCGGTCTGAGAGTGATTTATGCTGAAGCGGACGACTTTGCGGCTCGTCTGTGTTAAAACAACGGATGACGACGACGGATGACGAGTTCGG
Organism: Lamellibrachia columna; assembly: GCA_963662155.1. Lineage (NCBI taxonomy): Eukaryota > Metazoa > Annelida > Polychaeta > Sabellida > Siboglinidae > Lamellibrachia > Lamellibrachia columna. The sequence goes on along the minus strand of OY759272.1, from coordinate 19,820,582 downwards.
ATGACAGAAACGGACAGGTGTGTTCGCCGCATTAAGCGGTGAATAATGTTATCAAAACCTTGGTGATCACTGGTGCAGTGATTTTCCGAAGAGGGTCATCCATTTTTCTAGAAGCACCTGTTTTCAACAACAGCACAACCGGCCGACAATTCCAGGCATACGTCCTTCATGGGTTCACTGCTGGAGCATGGTATTATGAAATAATACCGAAAAAAGAATATTTTTTATTTTCTAGAATTCAATGCTAATGAACAAACTCATCCCATTAAAACAACGACGCACTCGGTGTTTTTATACAAACCTATCACCTATGATTATAAAATACTAAACATTTCGATTTAGGAAATCGAGGTGCCTTCATAATATGTATATATCTCGGTGACGTGTAAATGAGATAGTTTAATCATTCTACATCCAGTGCCGACTTAATAATATGGGGCCTGGTACAAACATTTTGTGGGTGGCCTTACTGAGTGCGTGAGAGTCGAAGATCGAGTGCATTATTATTTAGATGTTCCGTGGTTATTCTAAACCCCGACTGCCAGTATTAGTGAAAATGCCCATCCTCTGGACGGGATGACTTTGTAATTGAATTGGTTTTTATTTAGTAGAACTAATACGCTTTAGATAGCGTTACTAATACTAGCAAAATGTCCATCCTCTGGACGGGATGACTTTGTAATTGAATTGGTTTTTATTTGGCATAATTAGTAGAGATAATAAAAAGCGCCAGTAATAACTAAACCAGTTGAAGCAACTGGACGCCCTAAATGTCATATAATATAATATATAATATAATTATACATGAGATAACGTGGGCATTGCTTTTTTGATATTTTTTTCAAGCAGCTGGACACCTTGAATTACGAATAAATCTTCTAATTTAAGTATTCCTCACTTTTTTTTAGTGAGGTATGTATGTGCAATGAATTTGTTTCGTGTATCATACTAAGTGCTTTCTTTTGTAGTTTAAATAGTCTAGCATTATTGTCTACGTGTACTTTCTTACTTAATCCTCTTCGTGTGGAAGTGCACACAAGGCTGACACCAGAGCACGCCACTGCAGTCTATCTCTTGATGTTTTCTTGAGCTTCCCCCAGGTCAGGTTATATTCTTTCATTTCTCACTCCATCGTTCTTCTCCAGGTTTCTTTCGGTCTTCCTACCCATTTTCCATCTGGTGTCCATCTGAGAGCAGTTCGGACTATTGATGTCTGCGGCATTCTCAAGACGTGGCCAATTAATCCACAGCCATCTGTGTCGTTTTATCTCCAATGTGATGGGCTGGGTTGGTGTTCTTCTGTGGAGTTCTACATTTTACATGGTATTAGGCCAGAATATATTGAGTATTTTGCGAAGGCATCTGTTCTGAAAGACTTCAAGCCTGTGGTTGATAGTCTTTGTCATTTTCCAGGATTCTGATCCATAAAGGAGGATACAAATAACATTGCTCTTGAAAAGGCGTATTTTCGTTTTCTGACAAATTTTCCCAGATTTCCAGATGTTTCTGAGTGTAGCAAATGCTTGGCCAGCTTTTGACAGTCTTGCGCTTATTTCTCTTTCAGAACTTCCATCAGCAGTCATCTTGGATCCCAGGTACGTGAACTCCTCCATCTCTTCAATGTTTTCTCCTTGTAGTTTTATTGGTTCGTTTGTTCTGCTATTCATCCTCATGTGCTTGGTCTTTGTTATGCTGGCTTTGAGTCCAATCTTTTGTGCGGTAGTGGAAAGATCTTCTGTCTTTGACTGCATGTCTGAGAGGCGGTGGGATGTTAGGCAGATGTCATCTGCAAAGTCCAGATCCTCGAGCTGAGCTGTCAGCTTCCATCTAATCCCTCTTCTGCCTGCACTTTCTACTTTTTGCGTGATCCAGTCCATGTTCAGCATAACATTATCTACATGTCCATGAATATTATTGTACCACGCAAGAAGGTCATATGACAGGTGAGGTTGAATTAAAGCATTATAGATTTGTTTTAATGTGCTCGATTGTATTAGTGGTTTGATTTTATTTGAAACTACTAATATTTGTGAAATTTTCTTGCAAGTTTCATTTGTATTTTTTTTCCAGTTTAGGTTTTTATCTATCCAGATACGTAGACATTTGAAGTGCTCAACATTTTCTACTCTATCACCGTGTAGAACAATGTCAACTTGATTGTGCAGTTGACTTTGGGTGTTTTGAAATAACAGGCACACACACACACACACACACACACACACACACACACACACACACACACACACACACACACACACACACACACACACACACACACACACACACACACACACACACACACACACACACACACACACACACACACACACACACACACACAAACACACACACACACACACACACACACACACACACACACACACACACACATATTCACGGTCGATTATAATAAGACGTTCTCTTCACCATGTTCACCATACATCACTTTGTGGCGATGTCGCATTCATGACCTCCGAAAATTTCATTTTAAGAAGGGTACCCTAAATTGACAATTTCCGCGACTTGCGTCAGGGAACGTATTGATTATTGCATATATTACTCCATGGAAATCTCTGTATATAATATATGTAGACAAATGGACTACCAAATAAAAGATAAACATCCGCTGCATCTGATGACATGTAGTTTGTCGCTATATCTTGAGTACTTGTGAAATAAGAGCTCTATAATGACAATGACCCTATTGTTGTACAGAGACTCCAAAAATGAGTCACACAAATCATAACATAATTTTATATAAGCTGTTAAAAAATAGTTTGGTGGCAGTATTAAAAGTGTTACCTATTTTGATGTGAAACATGTGTTTATTAAATACAGTTTGATACAAAATGTATGTCCATATATTATATACAAATGTATTTATTGTGTTGGCAACATGACAACCCAAAACAACCGAATAAGTACGGTTGGTCATTTCCATAATTAAACATACATGTGAAAACACTTTAAAATACAATATCATCCTACATGTTTGACCCAAATAAGCAACTATTTATATATTAAAACTTATTTTATTGTGTACAGAAGAGTATAATATGGATAACTCGAATTAAGTCAGCCATTTTGAATTTCCAGATGGCCAACAAAGAAATTCCCATTTTACTAAATTATTACTAATTGTTATAAAACTATATGTAGAAACGAACTTTAACACATTTCGAATTACCATTTCATTAGAGTGGGAGTATTTTGGTACAATTACACATGCTTCAATAAAAAGATCCATTTGCACCCAAACAGCACAGGATTGGTATTAAATTAAAGGCATTGATCTCCTACTCTATTTGCAATTGATCAGTGCTACACAACTCTACACGAGCACATCTGTCTGGTTTAGCTGAACACTTGCAGGCAACCAGAAATTGCAGAAATTTTCGGAGGTTTAGCAAGAGATGTGGCAGAGAAGGCCTCGTGATTATTCATCGAGATGAATCTAATAAAAATGAGGTCTGCTTTCCACACTAAACCATGTCTACTCCATTCCCCAAACCTGTCTCTGGATCCTGCGTTGAACAGAGGCCAGAGACCGATTCAAAGAAAGCGAAAACGGCTAAACAAGTGGATTATGATTGATTTTGTGGTGGGCCTTTTTGTGGGGCGGGGGGCTTTTTATGGGGGGGGGGAGCTTTTTGTGGGGAGCCTGATACAAGTATGCCGCTTGAACCATCGTTAATCCGGCAATGTCTATACATCCCGATCTATCCAAATACTGAACATCGACCCAACAGCAATGCCCGTTCTACCAATAAGCTATACATGTAAGCTTGCATTCGCCAGCCCCATGCAACCACTTCTATCAACTTTCGAAACAACAGAAACAAGCATATAAGAGACGTGGTTGGAACATAACCAGTCCTTGATCACATAAACCTAAACTTACTTGGGATGTGAGGTAGGCATGCTCCCTACTGTGGCGTGCCTCGTCTAGACACGTCTTTCTCGATTGAGTTGTTTTGAACAATGACGCCGATGCGTATGGATTACCAAGGACGACAAGAAGTGTCGTAGTTTTTAGGTTCCATGATACATATCGTTTGGTAAACGAAGTACCTTTGGTGGTACACAAATGTGAAATGTCCTTCTGGCAGTCTAACATGATGTATTTGGTTAAAACAATTGATAGGGTGTGGCAGGAAGTGAGAGGTGAGAGGTAGGTCCTAAAATAGTGGGGGCTGGATTGGAGGGAGGTGGACTCTGCCTATTTTTACAGTCACCTATTGTGGATGTCGACCATCGTGCATGCAGCCACAGCGTATAACCAAAGACGGGGATGCGATCGCACCATAACCGTTGTCATCACCAAGTTCGGTATCTTTGGTGTAATTACAACCAAGCACGCACCGCCTACTTGTTGTTAATTGAAGGGTTTGCGTGCGCAAAATATATGCAATGTTGTTCTGTCTTTGGTAAGTGCGGTCGTGAATATATGCTCTGGTTGTTACGTAGACCACTAAGCAGTTTGTAAGTATGAGATGTAATCGCATGTGTTGTGAGTGAGACGGTGTTGGGGCGTATTGTAGTATTTTCTCGTGGCAAATTTTGACCCTTTAGGAGACCTCTCAAAACTTCTCATTGCGCAAATGTGTATTGCATTAAGCATTTAAATAAGCACTTGTTAACTGCAGGAGCAGGATATATCTGCAGTTGCTGTTTTTTGCTACAACTAGCCCCGGTCTCCCCGACTAACTACTGAATATGTGCAGAATTTTGTTTGACTGGTTATTTCGACTGGGAACGTGTGCGTGAACTGATTCTATATTGTTTCGCAGGCTCCGATTTTCAGGAATGAAACATGACACACATCGTATATTTTTATATAAACAGTTCTGTGATAGTAAATTTACAGTATGTGTCCAAGCAATCATTTCATGACGCAAAGTCTTTAGCATATAACTTGGACGTTCGGCAAATATTCATCTCCATTTCATAGTGTGTCGACGCAGTGGTTTGGCCAGCATGTGCCATTTTTCACGTGTAGTGAGCGATGATCCGGCTAATCGGAATAACATTAATTAGACAGACACATGGCCCGCCGTAATCGTTGAACGATAGCAGTTTTCATCATAAACCAAAGTTACACAAAAGTGTCCTATGAAGTTCGTCGGTTTGCTGGGCGATAGGATATTGTTCACAGATTAATTTTATTATGTGAGATAATGTAATTCACCGTGTTCTTCGCCCAGGAATGATTCTATAATGCATTGTTCTATCGCAGGCACAGCTTCTCTGTGATCCTGCATAATGTCAAGTAAAATGTGTATACTTTATCAATGTCCGCCCCGCTCCAGACGTGTTGACGGTTAAATCTGAACGTCTCGTCAAACCCGTGGTCATCAAGTACATTGAGAGTAATCAACTCACTAAATAGGCATAATTAGTCTCTGTCTACTGCATGTAGGCTTATAGAAGGATACAAGTTGCCTCGTCGATTTTAACCAGGCGCCATGGCATCTTAAAGCGGTAAGACAACAACAGAGACTAAATATACTAACTCAGTTACTTAATTAGTACTCTGATTGTAAGGGGGACAGTGGTAAAATCCACCGTAGGTCTTGATTACACCAACGATGCTGGTTCTGCCTATATGAGAGAAACTGTAACGATTCGGACGTAGGCATACTCGAGCAACAGCAGTCTGTCTTATCGCGCGGTCTGGCTTGTTGCGCGAAACTGGGAGAACGACCGCTGTGTAGTAACCGCGCGTGCCAACAGGGGGCTTTCCGTGTTTAACGACTGATGGCCTTTACGGGCGCAACGTTGCCGACATCGGATTGATATTCGGAGAACATTTCGGGTACGCAAGGAAAGTCGCGATTCGATATGCCATTCCACACATGATTCCAGCATTCCATAGTGCCACTTGTCAGCTGTCAACTGCGGATTGAAGGATTGTAATCCCGTCCCTGAAAGGAAATATTTGGTTGTGCTTAGACAAACTTGTAATGCTAAAAAATGTCATGTAATTTACGTCCAGTTTCAAATAAACGTCTCCCTATGATTGTGTGCGTGCCTGTATTTGTTCCTGTGTCCTGGCTGTATAGTGATAATAATAATTCGGTAGCGTGTGCTGTCATTGCCAGAACCGCTAGATGACATACTGCTTTGCCTCACTGAGACTCCGAGTGGACCACTGGAAAACTGACCCGGTTTGATTCCTCTGAAGCAATACTTTTCAGATCAGAATCAAGATAGGTTACCCGGAATAACCCAGCCACGGATTATTCCGGGCAGTCTATCTTGATTCTGATCCGAAAATTATTGCCTCTGGTTTATAATATAACGCTAACGTAACGGTGAAATTGCCGACGGGAGTACAACACGTAATTCGCGCTTTTTGCCGTGCGCTGAAACAATCGTGTCGCTATGCCAACGCATGGCCAATGGCGTTCGAAGTTATTCAAATGCTGGATAATAGCCGATTTTTGCGTTTCGATTCTAGCGTTGTGATTTCTGTATAATATCATTAAGTGTTATTGTTGGTACTATGTATTCTTTGCTGGAAATTTTTTTTCCAACTTTCTAATTTTAAGTTCCCGCGATGCATTGCGTCTATACACGTCCGCCGTCAGGCGATCAAAAAGATGACATCCCGGGTAACGAATATTCTAACAGTATATAGACAGTAGTATCACAAGTAAGATGGAGAGCAATATTATTTTACATAGTTTATGAGGTGTCAAACTGGGGATGATATGGACACAATATCACAGGGAAAGAATGTTTTGTGTTCAGCGGGCTTATCAATGCCAGACACGTGCATCAGTCGGTGTAACTGTTTGATAGGAACATCTAAATACTATTTGATTAAGTAAACTTTAAATACACTGCATTGGTTCATGTGAGTAGGGCACTCTCTGTATGCAAGATGTTTTACTAGCTTTCGTATTTTCAGTAAGCCAGAAACGTAGCTACACAGATATTTCAAACACCGTGCTGTTGTTTTAAAACAGTGGCCTGACACGATCGACCATCATCGACCATCGCTGAATGTTCAGTTATTTTAAAACTTCGAACAACATGTGCTACGTGCTGAACCATTGCTTACTTACCTGAGCTATTTTCTCGTCCAGTTTTCGAAAGAATTCAACTTGGCTCTTGGTCGCTTCTCTGAAAAGAAGACATCAGTTTTTTCACAAAGATGTGTATATTTACAAGTGAATAACAGAGTGAGGAAGATGCACACATACGATGCGAGACTAGATGGCTGTTGTAGCTCAGGAAAGACGACGGTGGCATGCGATAGTTTCCGCCCTGCGCGACGCCGTAGTTCTAACTAAAAGCAGCGCTTGACACGTAGATGCCTGTTGCGTCTCTAGATAGCAGTCTGTTCGGCGTTTGCAGAAGCTGACACAACGGGGGCGCAAGAGCAACGAAAGGAATACTCACGTGCATTGCGTCGTCTCCGCAAAGCCACCCGATGCCTCCGTACCTTTCGCCTTCGTCGTCTAAAACAACAAGACAAAGTGTGGTTATGGAATATGCACAACACCACGAATACAACTGTTTCAATAAGCGAGTGTTCAGTCGGGCCTGCTGATGAATGGACGCGCTTGCTTCTGTAAGCAACGTTGAACACACCACAACAGTATTTTAATCATAGTAAATGTATTGCTAATATAGATAAATAGAATTAAGCAATATATATATATATATATATATATATATATATATATATATATATATATATATATATATATATATATATATATATATATATATATATATATATATATATATATATATATGTATATATGTATATATATATATATATATGTATATATATATATATATATATATATATATATATATATATATATGTTCGTCCGGAAAGAAATGGCTAGTGTTATAGCGTCGATTATCCAGACTGATAGGTTAAATCAGGCAAAAAAGTTTAGTGTGGAATCTTGATTGGCTGCTGGTGCTTTGTGGGAACGCCTACACAATATGGAGTGGTAATAGTGGGTGTAAACCAACACGTAACTGGGATTGTAAAGGACCACGTATGTTCGTTCCACCGATACTCATCTCTGGCCGCCGTATGTCACCTTACCTGTATGTGCTTAAGCTTAATACTGACATTGAGCGCGTCCGGGGTTCGCGCTCTCTCGCCCAATACCGTCCACTTCTTGCCGGTGCCTAGAGCGATCGTGCGGCGGGCGGCCGGCTTCGTGAAAACGTTGCGCGCCAGATTCAGTCTCCCCAGCAACGACGGGCCTGTGCCACGACCTTCTCCTCCGTCCTCTCTGCTCGCCTTTCTCTGCTCTTGCGCCTCCGTTTTATCAGCTGCAACGCCGAACAGACTACTATTTAGTGACGCAAAGAGCATACGTGTCAAGCGGTGTTTTCACTTCTCTAACCTGTTGCCGAATCTTGTGCCAGGGCGTCGGATATGACTGAAACTATCACACACCATCATCCTCTCTCCCGGGCCACAGCCGCCATCTTGTCTCGTGTCTTGGCTTACAACAATTCTCTCTCCCAAGAAGGTGCTTTTCGTGGTTTCCTTAGGCCTGTGAGATGGGTTCCATTAAAGTGCTTAATTGGTGTACTACATATCATCCCCTATTTGTTTGTTCAGTTTTAAACATGGCATAGCGTATCTACAGGCGACCAAGTCCCCAAACTCGCCTACAGTTATGGCACTGACGGGACAACGATCATTTAACGCAACTCTCGCTTAGGGCGCGAAGTTGGCTTCTTCTGAAACGAATCCACAATTAATGCTATCAACTAAATTACGTCACGTGTGAAATTACATATCACGATTTTTTTTCTCACAGGAACACCCCAAACTTAATACCCCTCAATTTCGTCGCAGCTCAGTGGCTGGTTTTGAAATATTGGTGCGGTCGGACTAATAGCCACTGTGTTGATACGCTTGTTGTCACCAACATTTCATTTCTGATTACTTGTAAGCTCTGACGCTGTGGAACAAAAACTTTACCCGAACTACCTCGTTTACAAAAGTAAACTTTACATTAATCCCCATTCACACAGTTAACAGCGCGGATGCTTCACATAGGTAGTAGGCCCCTCCCTATGTGAGGGGGTGTGGCAGAGGTCCTAACCTCCCAATCTACCACCTGTTTTTGGTCCAACGTCCCAATTCCCTTCTGTCCAACCTCCCATCTACAACCATATTTGAGAGTCCACCTCCCATTTCCCGCCAATCCCACCATATTTTTTAGAGTCACCTCCCACCAATTTTGAGGCCAACTTCCCACTGCTCACCATTTTTAAGACCAATCTCCCACGTCCTGCCACACACGTCTCATCTGTGGACTCATACGGACTTACTTGGCTTGAGTGTGCCAGAGGGTTGTTGCTGGCGCGGGACGTTGTTGCTACCGTCACCTCGCGCCGAGTTTCCGTTTCCATCTTCGCCGCCGGCTTCGCGCGTCGAATTCGTCCAGTCGGCCGGGTGTGTACGCTTCCTCGCGGTGCCCAAGCGAGACAAGCCACAGCCCATGTTACGCCACAGTCTCATCTATGTGTGCTGCCCACAGGCGGCAGCACTGTCCTATGGCGTCATCGGATGCCGGGAGACTGCGTGGCGGAACTGCAAACGAATTTGCGGACTGCCGTCCATTTTGTTACAAAAGAATGTGAATGCGCAGAAGCAAGGTTGTTCTTATAAATAAAATGTATGTATGTATGTTGCCATCAAACATTTATAAAATAAACAATTTGTCATGCAAGTATCAGCAGATAGGCTTAGCCTTGGGAGTTGATAGGTTACTATGTAAAAATGCGGTCATGTCTTGGCCCGTTACAGCAAACAGCGTATTGACTGGTCGAAACATGCATTTCGACTCCGCTAGGGGAAACTTTAACGTTTCGGCCGCCGAGCATTTGCCTGCGCTGGCCCCACGCTGTGGAATAAACTTCCTGCCAACATACGTGGAAACGGCAACCACCCGCAATTCAAGAAGCTACTAAAGACATTTCTTTTTTCCACTTAATGGGTTTTACCGCTTTGATATTGCATTTTAATGATCTTATTACATATTATCAATCCTATTTATGTTCTGTACTATTGATGATATTATTTCCTATTTATTTTTATTTTTTATATACAAATGCCATGTAATCAGCATACTTTTTCTTAAAATAATTTACACACGCGAACATTCTGTATAGTTTTTAACATTTTATACAGCGCAAGTATTTATTATCACAATCTACATACAAGTTTGTATCGTGTGAACTGATGTCTGTACACACCCGTGAACGGGGCAGTAGCCCCGGATTTGATGGTGTAAAAATAAAGTTTTATTATTATAATTATTTATTTATTATATATTACAGTTGTCTATTCCATAATTATGTCTAGTCTAGTGCTGCCAGATGACGAGTGCGGCGGTTTTGTGAAATTCCAGAAGCTTTCCCGCAACTTCAGCCAGCTCGCAGCAACATGGCTGTGTTTTTGAGTTTTAGGTCTATCACTTCACGTGATCTTTTCACGCGACTGGCAACAGTCCACCTTACGGATACGCAGCACGATTCACGAATAATAAACGGAATATTTGTGTCGGTTGAACATCAAATGACGGACCTTTTTTTAGATATGTTGAATGACGGAGAGTTGACATGTATGCAAATGCTCTGGCGTATCTAGGATCTCGCAAAGGGGAGGCCTCGGGGTGGGGGGGGGGGGCAAGCATAGTTATCCATGCTACCATGTAGCGCAGCAACGGACAAATACGGGGATAAAATCAAACAAATTAAGCCAAATGGGGTCATAACCCAATGGCATCCCCTCTAAATACACCACTGGTTGCGTGGTAGTCGTCTATCTTCAATTTGCATAGAGTAAAAGGGGGCACAACGCCCATGTGAGGGGAAAGCCCATTCTCTCTATCGAGCTAAGAATATCGAGATAGCCAGATAGCACCCCAAAATGTTCATCTGGTTACATCTAGCATCCTCGACACCAGGGGGGATTGCCGATAAAACAGTACCCTGGCAGATAACCCCGTTTCAACCGGTTTATCCGCCAGGGATAGTGTACGTAGAACTACTACCACTCACGGGGCCTGTTACATAGACAACGAGCATATGATAATGATTTCGTCCTAACGACAATTTTTTTAACGATATTTCCTACGATCATTTTGCGTGACTGTTGCAAAAAGTTGGTCGTAGGGGAATCATAAATCGTTGTTTTTTTTCGTTGTTCACCGTGTTATCGTTGTTGAGGTTCCTATCGTAGTGGACGATGAAAAAACGCCGAAAAATACCAGTGAGGATCGGAAATGATGGCGTCACGAGATTTCCGGTTGTTCGGGCGCATTTATCGTAGTGTGACAACAGCCATCTCAGCTCGCCAAAAAGAGATGGAAACATCACAAATTAAGGTAATCACTTAATCAATTACAGTTGTTAAGCATTTACCACTAGATGGCGCAAGTCTGACTACTGCCATTGCAAAATACTTCATATATAGCTCTTGAACGTGTAGCGTCAGTGCAAGTCCCATAGTATCGTTCCTTTACCTTACTGTAGCGATGTCACAGTGTCGTTCCAATGGTAGCAACATGCCATTCCTTGCAGTTTGTAGTAAACTATCCTTTGAAAATGACAATTCTGCCTTTTCAGACCCAGGCACAGCCTCGAAATGTGTCTAAGCTAAAGAAGAAGGCCCCGTTCGTTGACCCCCCCACTCCTGGTAAAACCCGTGACCATACAGGAAATCAGATTAACTACATGCTCTTATTCAATGATCCACATTGTCACGAGATATACCCCAGCTGATACCAGCTGGTGGGGTAGATTTGGACTGGCTGCATAGTTGCAACCTTTGGACTCTCTAGTGCAATACCCATATGGATATTAGTCCCAGACTCCATAATGATATTAGCATATAGAGTAGTGAGCGTCGCGTCTGTAGTAAAGCAGTCTACGCTAGTAAACATGTATAACTAGTGAGCAGCACAATAAACTTATAATCTTACACTTTGGGACCATCTGCACATTACGTTACCATTGTTCCTCTCATAATTACACTTTGGGATCATCTAAAAGTTACGTTACAATTGTCCCTCTCATGATTACACTTTGGGACCATCTAAAAGTTACGTTACAATTGTCCCTCTCATGATTACACTTTGGGACCATCTACAAATTACGTACGCACAAATTCTTCCGTAATTTGTAGATGGTCACTTTATATTTTATCATGGGAAACAACGCTAGGGTTTCATTACATTAATATTGATATTGCCAACATTCCTTATTCTGTGTGTACATCTCAGTTTCCTCTGGAACATAAACCATGACTGTTTTTTTATTTTCTTGGTTTGATGCTCATTATTTATCCCCCTCTTTACTCTGTGCAGTGAAGTGCAGTGTAGGGTGCTGATGAGGACCTGACGGTGGACGAATGCAAGAAGAAAATGACGTACATCCAGTCGGAGTGTCGTGGAAAGCTAATTTTCCATTGTTATTCCCTACAATAAGGATTGTTTCGTATGCAGAAAGATATGGTTAGAATAAATAATTGTTAGGCTAATTATATAATTATGAAGAATCGTCATAAAATCCCACCTGAATGAATGTATCTTCGTATAATATGCAGAACATAAGATTAAAACATATACTTAGCTTCTGTTTGCTTCAGTATGCAACATTCACGAAACAATACGGTCACACTGGCGCGCCGGCCCCGCCCGAACATGCAAAACTGAACCAGTTGGACGCTGGATTGTGTTGGAAAGGAGGTGGTGGCAGGTGTTAATGTTCTTGTGTGATCGCTATTACTGTAGATATATCACTGTGTCGCTCAAACTTAAATGTCCAATTTGGAATTCGAGTAAGGACTTTGTTGCATCACGGGACCTAACGTTTGCGTTGTAACACTCCCTGATATTTAAGAATGTTTTATGTTCGTCATCTACTTAATGATTTGCTGTATGACTTCATTACCGCTTTTCATTGAAAGCTTGCCTGTGTCACCTTGCTTTTATATGCCTGATCTCTTGCTTTACTTGGTTTTATAATTTGTTGTGTCATCGGCCCTAGCAAAGCTTTATGTGGTGAGGGGGACATGACATACTTTGACTTTGTTTTGGACCGTTTTGCTTGACCTACTTGAACCCTCAGTTGGACTTTTTTTAATTTGGGAAATTTTGGGGGACGTGTCCCCCTCGTCCCACCGGTTGCTACGCCCATGTGTGTCATCTCTCTTAACTGCACTTTTTTCCGTATCCCTGCATGGGTTATCAGCTAGTGGCACCAAGAAGCAGGAGGGTTTGGCGTACAAGAGGAAAACACCATCAGCTGCGACCTGCGCACGTTCTGCTAGGAAGAAGAAACGCCGTCCGCCCCACCATCACCTGAAGACTCGTCCAACGAGTCTGAAGAGGAGGAGGAGGAAGCAGAGGATGAACAAGAGGAACAGAATGGGGAAGACCAGCAGGACTGCGATAGCTCTATCGATCAATACTCCACCAACGTGCACACAGCAGATGGTAAGCTTTTGTCCTGAATGAAAGAGTGAAAGGAAATGCGTAATAAAGGTATTTTTTTCATATAATGATTATTCTAATATAATGATAAATCTCTGATGTGAATTTTAACATACACATTTATGATAGCATTCTCCTACAATTGCGTTATTTTAAATGCCTCTGCCTATGGGCAGTCCTCCTTTTGAAGTAATGCGCTGGTTTTCTTATAATGATACCTCTATATTGCAATAGGCCCGATGGCGCTTCTGGAAAATCTTGCACACTCCAGCTGGCAGAAAACAGAAAGGCAGCTACAATATATAAGCGAGACTGGCATGGTTGGGAGAGGGGGCAAACCTGCCAAGATTATACGAGTTCTGCATGATCTGGATGATGAGGAGAACGAGGAATCGCAGCCAGCGGTCGTGCAACCGATACAGTTTATCTCCATCACACCAAAGAAGAAAGGCTTAGGTCCAAGGCTGTTGCTTCCCCAGAAAGAGAAGGCAAAATCAGGTAAGTGCCATCTAGGGTATCTGTCAAGACGATTTCTTACAACATTTCTGTCCAGAAATTCTCATTAGTGTGGTATCGTTAAAATTGATCTCTCAGAAAGATGAAATCAAACCCTCCTGTTAGCACTGCCTGAAGTAGTCCTTGTTCCTTTCTATAAGGATATTCTTACATGTGCGATTTATCCGATCTCTAAGAAGGATAGATTGAAATCCTGCTGCGGGAATGGTGTAATGGTCTCTGCTCATGCTTTCTCTTACTATAAATGTCCTTTTTGACGTGTAACACTGATTTCAGGTATTGCCAATTAGCAACTAAAAAGATTGTATATTTTCAGTGGTGCGAAGCTTTGCAATGAAGACAAAATCGCCAAAGAAATCCACCGTCACCGGTTCCAATAACCACCAGCTCCCGTCGTCCAGGTAGTCTATCCTTGTTGATTGAATAACGATTTTTATGTAACAACAATTATCGTTGTTGTGAGTCTACAACAATATCGTTGTTTATGTAACAGCCCCAGCGAGAATGGTTACAGTACGGTTGAAGCAGAACCAAAACACGCGGTAAACTGTTAGTATTAAAATTTGAGCTTCACAATTATACAAAACGTCCTTACCAAGGTGGGACTATGTACAATAGCTACGAGAAACTGAGAAAAAGGATGTGACTGTATAGAATATGCAAATATGATTGTGGTGATGGTATAAATGTATTGGTCGCGGACGATATATGCAACAAATATTCAAATAAAGAAATAATAATATTATTGCGTTTTGCCCCATGCCCTTCGATAGGACCTCCGCTAAAATGGCTACAACTTTTTTTCAGAGACTAGGTACATTACAAATTTCAAAACAAGTAATGTGCCTAACATGAACTAGATCATTCATAACACAGACGATATAACCGAAGGATCCTTTTCTCAGTATCGGATGTCCTGAATCCTGGGCGTTTTGCCCCGCTTTATTATATATCCTGTTCAGGAAGTCGCTGTCCATATTTGTTTTCGTGAAATCGACGTTTTTCTCCAGCTATTCCACCGGCCGCTGTCGCCGTTCCAAAGTCATCTGTGATGTCCTCCCGTTTCTGTCATGGCATGCTGTCATCGTACTGATAGTTTAAGCCTGTGATGTTAATCCCATTTACTTTATACGACGGCGACATTACCAATGCTTCATCCTGGGACGGGCCGACTAAGATATTAATTAACTGTACGTTATTCAAATGCAGTTCTTAGAACAGTGAACAAGAGGACAACCTCTATCGAGACACACCAAATCGCTGCTGCGGACTAATGTTCTTACCGTTGTGCTTTTCATTATCTGCGTGTGATCTGCCAGCAGGAACCGTTTATAAAAATTAGTAAAATGACATCACAGTGTTACGAAATGTTTCATTTTTCTTAGATTAATTCAGCAAAGCTCCGGAGAAATAATAAAATGACCTACGTCACCGTGTCGGAAGCTTAACTGACGTAGTTTCCGAGCACGTGATTATTGCGTCATTTCCGGTCCGGTATTAGCATCAGGCACGATTGTTGGTACTAGCTGGTTTCATGATTCCTTGCTGGGGAAAAGAAAGGGTAATTATAAATATTAAATATATTGGCCACATGGGACACATGTTACAATTACACATCCATAAGGACATATAGTATTAAATAGAATGACGTTCAATATAAGAACGCCAACAATTTAAGCAAGTTCTAACCCACTAAGTTCCAAGCAAACACGGCAGCAAGACAAAACAGGATAAGATAAGAGTTGAATAGAACTGCGTGCAACATAAGGATACCCAGTATTAAATAGAATGGCGTGCAATATAAAGACGACGCTAACTGTTAAATAAAATGCGTGCAAAAAATATAATAAACTAATAAAATATAATAACTCTCTCCATACACTTCGAACAACGTAAGGCTGCAGCGACTGTTTCTTTTTAAATAAATAACTGGAAATAACATTCAGTTTTTTAGTCGCAACTGTTGTTGGTAATTGCAAAATAAAAACCAGACCGTGCAGCGCGTGAGTGCGTCACGATTTACTTCGATAATACTCATTGATGTGGATGTCGTTTTTTTATGCGTCGCGACACGACCGCCTGATTGACTACAGCTAATTCGATTGCCTCTCGGCCTACTGACCCCCGAGTCTAGTGCACTAAATTAATGAAGCTCGGAGTCATCGCCTACCTTGTACACCACAGACAGCGCATCATCAACGAATACATCCATCCTCTTCATCGGCAGACCAGCGTTGGCATTGGGTCACAGCCGCGGTCTTCCCGGCAGAGGAGTGCTTCTGCTGTGTTGACGAGGAGTGTGAGAAGTCGACGGTGCAATCATTGGTCACCGATGTAATCACAGTCCAGCGGTGTCGACTTCAGAAACGCCGCTGTGATCGGCGCGAACGAATCGACTGCGGCGATCGATGCTGACGATGCGACACCTGGACGTGGATTGACGTCATCGCGGTGCCTCGAAAGAGATAGCGGCCGCTGGGCTAACGAAGTGTTCGTAATTATATTTTGGTAGCATTGGGGCGTATATATATCCATTTAGAACCGAGAGACCGTTGTCATGACAAAACGCCTGATAGAATGTCGACAATGTGGTTAGATTTGAGAGTGCTTGCGTGTCCAATGCTAGGCTTCATAATTATGTCGGCTACACATATCCTTCTTGCTTTGTCAGCGCTCATTAGCATTTGTTCAACTCAACACGTTTTTGATCTTCTCCAGCAATGTTTACAAAAGGCGGTGATCTACTTTTCATGTTTATCCACTGATCTATCTAACTGAAGTAAACGAGTGCACTTATTGGAAACCCTGAAAGAAAATGTGAAGACAAGGCAGAATGGAGAAAGGGTTAACGGAGCTAAAGTCCTGCCACTCGGCAGAATACTCAGAAAAAAAAAAAAACCCAGATATCTTACTGATTGATTTCAAAATTGACATCATTCGAGCAAATCACAGTCAAAGCCTATATCTGGGAACTGTAATTGTCTTCATTGGTGGCTATATTAAATTGTATTATTCGGTTTTTAAAATAGTACATATTATATTAATAGTAATATTTCAACGCATTGTATTTGAGTGCATACATACTTAGTGTTTTGAGTGCTGTGAAACCGATGGGTAAGAGAGATAGAGGGGAGCCATATTCACTCATCTACATTAAACACATCCATGTGTACGTAAATGAGCATGTGACGTGTACGCATGTGTGTTGAGAGAGGGGTGAGAGTCATATTCACTAATCTACATTAAAAACATACGGTACCACAAAATGAAACACAACTGTACATATAGCCGATACATATGCTATGGTTTATTAATTATACTCGCCGAACGTAATTACTGCCGCGCAACAAATTAACTTCGTGTACGGGGTGTATTATTAACTACAGTAGACTAAACAAATTAAGGACCAATATCGATGCCTCACCCCGAACTTCAGGGCCAAAGAGAACAACTAGTCCTCAGCACACGTATCAGCATCACAACATGACGTACTCAACCTGGGTTACTCCGACGATACCATAACCATGCATTTTGTTTATCCCAACAACCTTATTAAGTACCATTCAAACAATATTCTGTTAGGACTACATTTGTAGTAACAACGTTGTCACATCCAAACTACAGCCTCTTAGTGACTGTTCGTGGTTTCTGTACAACTAAAACATCTTAGGTTTTCCACGTCGCGCTTCATTTCCCCGAAACATCACGCACACAAACCATCTGTATATGCATGGGTGTTACAAGTGTTCACGCCAGGGCAGTTCTGCAACTAGCGCTCAACGAAGAATAGGGAATTTGTAATATTTCATGTATGTAATTATAACGGAAAATGCTCGAGTCCGTAGCCACAGTGAACGTACGTTGACAGCATACGCTTGAAACACGCACCACTTTACCTGTCATAGAACAACTTCATGTATCACCTGGTAAACATACACTTGAAACACGCACCACTTTACCTGTCATAGAACAACTTCATGTATCACCTGGTAAAGGTTACCACGATGGGAATCGATTCAAAACTTAGCGTCTAGCGTTACACCATAATAGCGACGAGGGCACGACTATACGTAATTCTACAGTTATCACCACACGGAAATGCTCAACACGCAGACACGTACCATACAGTACAACAATTATAGCTGGGATATTATGCTGCAAAGCTCTGTGTGTGCGCGTATAACCAGAGAGAGCCACATTCACTGATCTACACTACAAATATATATCACAAAATGAAACACAATCCACATTAAAAACAGACAGTATCACAAAACGAAACGTATGTGTGCGTATGATTATGTGATGTGTATGTGCATGTCTAGATAGAAAGCCATATTCACTAAACTACATTAAAAAAACAGACAGTATCACAAAATGAAACACAAATGTATGTGTACATATGACCATGTGATATGTATGCATGTATGTGCTTAGAGAGAGGGTAATGTACAACAATCTACACTAAAAACAGACGGTATCATAAAATGAAACACAATTTATGTGTACCCATGTGAAGTGTATGTTTAGTTATGGAGCCATATTCACTAATCTACATGAAAAACAAACAATATCACAAAATGAAACACAAATGTATGTGTACATATGTTTATGTGATGTGTATGCATGTGTGTTTAGAGAAAGGGTCATGTACACTATTCTACATTAAAAACAGACAGTATTACAAACTGAAACACAAATGTAAGTGTACCCATGTGAAGTGTATGTGCATGTTTAGATGTGGAGCCATATTCACTAATCTACATAAAAAATATACGGTATCACAAACTGAAACAAGAATGTAGGTGTACCTATGATTGTGTGACGTGTATACATACTGGTGCTTGCTTTGATATAGCTATATTGAGTAATCTACATATAAAACAGAAGGTATCACAAATCATTTAAACACTATGTGTACCTACGATTATATGACATGTATGCATGCGTGCGCGCGACATCAATTTTAGTAATAAGCAGGTATTAAAAACAACTACCGACAAACAGTTTCCGCTAGTGTACACTTTCACCAGCCATCAACAAGACATATCAAACACAACTATACATAATAATTCGGTCAAGCTCTTTCGTTATTTCGTGGTCCGGCTGCGTAAGCTACGCGACAAAACGGTAACAATGTCTACCGTCACGCTCACAGCAGCATGTCTCATTTCATTGCAATCTGAGCGCTACTGAGGAGGAATTCAATGGCTGTGACGGGGTCATCCAGGTAAGAGACTCCGCCCCTCTTCAGCACCCAGGCGGGTCGTAGACGAGTGTGTTTGGACGACGTCGGCTTGGATAAGCCGCCCCCGCCGCAGCGCGAAGCAGCCACGCGTGTCCGAACGTCCGCCAGTCGCTCTTTGATGCGATGTTTGCGTAGTGTTAGCTGGTGGATGGAGCGCAGCTTGTCGACCACCTTCGACATTTCGCGGACAACCTGCAAGCAAGGACGGTGATGCAGTGGAATAACGCGCACACACGTCATGGCGGAAACACAAGAGATGCCTAACAGTGACACGATCGTGGTCAAAATAAACGTTGCCCTAAGGCGACGAACACACCTGTTCGCGTTTGCTTCCGTCATTCGCACTAGGCGAATTGTCGCCCGCTTCCGCACAAATCGGTCTGGAAGCGACTTGTGTGGAAGCGGGCGACGTCGCGGCTCTCCTCTGTGTAAAAAAAATGTCAACGGACCACTAGTGCCGATGACGGATGGCGATGACAGGTGTGTTCGCCGCTTAAGGCAACACCTAATCACTCAGTTAATGAGCAGATAGAGTGATTCTCTGAAAGCGCAGTAATTAAATCAGGATAGCCTTGATGCTTTCTGCAGGCAGTCGGGAGCAAGACCCCAAGATATAGTCTACCGTAACAATCGTCTTCTGCACCAGTTTAATTTCGGCCAATACGCTTGCCTGGGGAACCACCCTGCGTCAGTGTGTAGTTTGTCAGTCATTCAACAAGTGGGTTGATACATCTGCTGTGTCATTAGTAGGAAGATTTTTGCTGGGCAGTGCGTGCGTGGTGCGTGAACGTGAAACGACAATGGTCAGTCGTGCAATAGACTTACTAGAGACATATTTCTTTTAAATATAAAGCATACGCTTGCTTGAAAACATTAACTGTTGTAGTACTGCCAGGCGAATTTACAGAGTTGTATGTTTGAAACAAGGTATTCCTACTGTTGTGTGGCCTGTTGCAACATGTGACAGCATTTGTAGTTGGGTGTGATCACTGTGACATAGCCAAAACGAAACAATGGCTTAACTAGTGCAGTAATTGTTTAGAATATATTAGTGATAAAAATAAATCAGTGCTAAACGCAAAGTTAACTGAACATATTTTGGTTGTTTGCACTGCTAACCCCACAACTGCTACAGCAATGAAACCGGTGGCTAAATTCAATATTCTGATATAGCGTAAACTAGTTACAGTGAAGCGCCACTGCCGTGGACTTCATGTTAGCACGGGGATATTGCTCTCACCTGTCTGCGACTTGCATCGTAGCAGAGCACGCCAAGTAGGGTGCACGTCTTCGTGAAGATTGGGCCTTTCTCGCGATAAACCTGCAGAAGCTCAACTAGTATCTCGACCGAGCCGTCTACGTCAAACACCGCTGCCACCGTCTTCTCATACTACAAAGAAACAACAGCTGGTTAAGACAGGACAGGTACCTCTGAGAACATCATGCTGCTTAAGGTGGCTGGAGCGGCTAGCGCGTCAGTTGATTTTTTCTTCATAACATGCTATGATATACTGAACCAAACATCGACACCACAAAAAATCACCCGGCACTAACGTCATATTTCGCCAATTCATCCGTTAAAAACGCAGTCCTATTGGAAATCCCCACAGTTTCCATAGTAACGACCGCGTTACTACGATGTTCGAACCAGCTATATTCGTTCGCCGTGAAAGCGGAACACATAATCTGGTTACTGTAATGCTAGTACACATCAGTATTGCATCTACCTAACTAAATCATGTACTTAAACCAGCAAATATCAGCATTCAGTGAGCGTTAACGTAGTTTATCGTGCCTTTAACACTAACGGAAATGTCGAAGCATATGTGACCTGGTGACCCCGCGGGATAACGGGCCAATCGAAATGACCCTACACACACACTGTCACGTGTTTGTTAGATTTAACAAGATTTGCCATCCAAGCCAAAGGCCCAGATGGCAAGTGGACAAGGAAGCCATTGGCTTATCGAGAGTCCAACAATGTTCATTTACTTATAACCCGCCCTCCTGAGATATGTGTCAACCTTGTTTTTAAACATATTCACACTGCTTGCAGTTACACAATCTGTAGACAATTTGTTCCATTCATTTATTGTCCTCTGTGAGAACGAGTGCTTCCTGATGTCCAATCTACATTGATCCTTTACTAATTTTACCTCATGTCCTCTAGTTCTGCTATCCTTCTTGAGTGAGAAAAACATTTCTATCAATATTTTCATACCCATTCAATATCTTAAAAACTTCAATCTGATCTCCTCTTAACCTCCTTGTCTCTAGAGTTGTTAAACCACATTCTTTCAGGCGTTCTTCATAACTAAGGTCTCTCAGTTCTGGAATCATTTTAGTTGCTCTCCTTTGTATGCGTTCAAGCGTATCTATATCCTTCTTATGATATGGTCTCCATGCTTGTATACAGTATTCTAAATGAGGTCTAACTATTGCTTTATAAAGAGGTATAATTAATTTTTTTCCCTTGTATGTTATGTTTCTTCTAATCAATCCAAGAATTTGATTTCCCTTTGAAGCTGCAATACCACACTGCTCTGAAACTTTCATATCAGCGCTTATTGTAACTCCTAAGTCCTTTTCTTTTACAGTAGTACCCAGAACAGTATCTCCCATTTTATAGTTTACATTCAAGTTCCCATGTCCTGTATGTAGGCATTTACATTTCCCAAAATTTAACAACATCTGCCATTTCTCAGACCATTTCACTAATCTGTCTAGATCGTTTTGTAAATGTTGTTTATCACCATCAGTATTAACCTTTCTAAACAGTTTTGTGTCATCCGCAAATTTCAGTACGTTACTTGTTATACTGTCGTCCAAGTCATTGATATATATTAAGAATAATATAGGTCCTAACACTGATCCTTGAGGTACCCCACTCAAAACCGATTTCCAATTTGAAACTTCTCCATCTACTACAACTCGTTGTCTTCTGTCAGTCGGCCATTGTTCTATCCAGTCAGTTATGCTATCCCCGATACCATGGGCTTTTAATTTAAGTAGTAATCTTTGAAGTGGCACTTTGTCAAAAGCTTTCTGAAAATCTAAGTAGATAATATCTACTGGCGATCCCACGTCTATCCACTTAGTGATTTCTTCCAAAAAACATAACATATTTGTTAAGCATGACCTCGCTTTAAGGAATCCATGTTGAGATGAATTTAATAATTTATGCTTAACGAGGAAGTCCACCATGTGGTCTTTAATTAACCTTTCTAATAATTTACACATCACTGACGTTAAACTCACTGGTCTGTAATTCTCTGACTTATTTCTCGAACCCTTTTTAAATAATGGTATGATGTTTGCTTCTTTCCATTCAAACGGAACAACTCCCTCTTTTAATGACAAGTTGAATACTCTTGCAAGTGGTATACTGATTTGTTCTACTGTTTCCATTAGTAATTTTGGAGGAATCCCATCCACTCCCGGTGATTTGTTATCCTTCATTGCCTTTATTTTCTTAGCTACCAATTCTGGAGTTACAACTAACGGACCTAAATAGTCAGATTTAGCCTCCTGAAATTTAGCATCAGCAACTGGTAATGAACTAATATCTTCTTTGGTAAACACTGAACTGAAGTAACCATTTAGGTCTTCCGCCATTAAAAACCCCTGTGATATTATATTTCCAGCACTGTCTTCTAGAGGTCCAACCTTGTCTTGTACGTTTTGTTTACTCCTGACATATGCATAAAAACTCTTGCTGTCATTTTTTATGTTACATGCTAGTTTTTGCTCATAGCTTCTTTTAGATTGTCTGATTTCAGTTGTAGCTGCATTAAGTGCCTCTTTGTATTTTGCATAGTCTTCGTCCTTTCTGGTACGCCTATAAACCCTCCACATAGTTTGTTTTAGCATTATTTTTCTAATAGCCTCTTTTGACAAGTGTTTCTTTCTACACCGTTTTCCTTGTTTTTGGAAGGGAACAAATTTATCGATGATACTCTCAATTTCATATTTTAGAATATTCCAACATTCAATTGCGGTCTTATTCATCAGCATGTTATTCCAATCTAGCTTTGCTAAGTATTTTCTCATATCTTTGTAGTTACCTTTGTGGAAGTTTCTCTTGTACGTTTTCTTATTTTTACTTTCTGATTTTACATTGATGTCAAAATGTATTTGATTATGGTCACTGTTACCCAATGGTTCAAATATTTTTACATTGTCCACTAATTCTTTTTGTGATGACAAAACTATATCTAATACATTTTCTCCCCTGGTTGGTTCTAGCACGTGCTGAGTAAGAAAGCTATATTGGATTAAAAATAGAAATTGTTGGTCCTCAATCCCTGTGCTCTAGAGAATTCCATTGTATGTGTCCATGGTTAAAATCTCCCATTATGATACATTCCCCTTTACTAACTTCCTTTATAGCGTTTTTATTTTTGTGTTGTCCTCTTCGTTTATGTTTGGACTTCGGTAAACTAATCCAATAGTTAATTTTGAATTTCCTGAAACAATTTTGCATCAAACAGCTTCATTGCAATCTGCTTCCCTTTCTAGTTTTATTTCATAAGCCTGAATAGATTCTTTAACATATAAAATAACCCCCCCGCCCCTTCTTCCTATTTGATCTTTCCT
This sequence comes from Lamellibrachia columna, assembly GCA_963662155.1. Classification (NCBI taxonomy): domain Eukaryota; kingdom Metazoa; phylum Annelida; class Polychaeta; order Sabellida; family Siboglinidae; genus Lamellibrachia; species Lamellibrachia columna. The sequence continues at coordinate 19,796,738 of OY759272.1, read as the reverse complement.
AAACATTACGTATCCTGTTAGTCCTAATTCAGCATCTGTTATATCTATGTTGGCCCATGATTCAGTTATACCAATTATGTGAGGGTTAATATCTTCTACCATAATGTTTAATTCGTTTTTCTTATTTACTATGCTCCTTGCATTTAAACATACGCATCTATAACCTTGTTCAGAGATGTTTTTTGGATGATTTAATATTGGTTTATCTGTGCTAGTGGCCTCTTGTTCTGCTTGAGACACCTCTAGGTAACCCCCCTGCACTTCTAGTTTAAACAATGTTTACTTCCAAAAATATTTGTCATTGTACCCAAGTCACTATCTACTGCTGCTGAAAGTTTGTCCGCGAATGCTGCCGCCCCCTTTCCACTTAAATGAAGCCCATCCTTCATGTACATATCAGCCCTCCCAACAAAACTTCCACATAAATCCACAAATCCAACTTCCTCTTCCCTACATAGCTTCTGGACTAACATGTTAATTGCCATCCCCCGACAATTTCGATATTTGTGACCCCTCCTGCCCATTACAGGTCAAATTCCTGACAGTATTACCTGCTCAACCCGCGTCTTTTTTAGTGTTCTGACCAACTGCCTATATTTCCTAACTATGGCAGTTGTACCCTCCCTCTCTACGTTATTTGTCCCTACGTGTACTAAAACAGATCCACCCTTACCCGAACCTACGATGTTTTTTACCCTCTCAGTTATCGCCTCTATTTTGGCTCCAGGCAAGCAGACCACCACATCATCTCCCTTGTTTAAGACTCTGTCGGTCTTCCTAACTATCGAATCCCCCACAAAAACCCTCGTTCTCTTCTTCACCCCTCTATCACTGCTGCAGAATAACTCTTCCGTTCGATCCCTTCCATCACATTTTGTCCTGACCCCTTCCCTCCTGTCTCCCCCACTTCCAACTCCTTTGCTCTTGTCTCTCCCACTCCCCTCTCCTTCACTCCGGTTGTCTTCCCTCCCGTTCCTTTCCTTCCCGTCTCCTTACGTCCTGTCTCCCTACGACCTGTCACCTTCCTTCCTCTCAGGCTGAGGTGAGCTCTCCCTAGCATCTCTTGTGTCTTTCCCCACTTTATCGTCTACCCCACAGGACCTCAGCCCAGGACTTCTCGCACCCAGACTTGACGAAGTCCACCTAGTTACTGCAACTGCCACAAATTAAGTGCCTTGTGGCCTTTAACTGCCGTTTGCACAGCGCCATCATACAATTTAGTTTTAATTAGTTTGTTACGTTAGCCTTGAATAAGGTTGTTTTTGTGATCAAAAGAACACTTTAGGCTAATATACTTGCTAACTATGTCTTCTATTAAGCTCGCATGAGAAAAAAAACCTGCCACCTAGCAAATACGGAGAACACTGTGTAACAAAACAACGAAATCAGTGTGTACTAATTTACGCTAAAATCCTGCTGTTAATTCCTTTTTACCGAAAACGTTTACTACCACTATGTCAGATATTACCTTATGTATGTAATTTAAGTAAATATATCACTTTATCTTATATATATATTAGCCAATGTAAACGATGTAAAGTTCGATGCACGAGTTGAATTCACGACCTGTAAACAAACTCCCTTTTATCACTCGTTGAGTTTGAATCCGGGAAAAAATACTACCTCTGTTAACAAAAAACGGTTTCTTAATATATGTCTACAAGAAGATGGCTGGCGTAACCTGATACCATAGACGACAACATGTTACATTTGTGACTGCAAATTAAGGGGACATGTCAATATTACAAATGGACATAAAACGCCAGTGAAAAACCGTAAATTTCAACACAAAGACAAGCATTTTGAGTTTGCAGATTGTGTTTTCATTAATAACCAGGAAATGATGTTTAAATATTGTTTGAAAAAAATTACAACTCTCACGACTTTGCAATTTTGCGTATGAAGCGTCTTACGTGCACACAACGTAATACAGCAGTAAATTACGATTGGTGAAGGGTTTGTGTCCAAAATATACTGCCACCTTAGGCTGTCATTCAACTTTTGCTAATTCATTCATGGTGGTGTAGCAGACATAACTGGTTTATGTTAACCAAAATCTGCCGAAAAGTTATCAGTTACACTGTCATACTTATATGTATGTCATTTATTTCTTTGGGGATTTTCTCAAAATATTTCAACTACAATTTGTGAAGAAATGGTTAATTTATCTTAAAAATTTCTACTGAAACTAATCAATTCAAGACAAGCATATAATAGCCACCCCACCTACCTTAATGTATAGGCATGTGGTTCTGTTACCCAAATCTTTACATTCCATTATAATCCACCAGGGAGTGTTAATTTCCAAACCAAAGCAGACTTAATACGGCATAGTCCTGTGTGTGCGTGCATACATGCGGGCATGTGCACATATGTGATTTTAGTAGGAAATACAATAGCCAAAAAAAAGATAGAACAGAAATAAATCAAAAGATGATGCATTTTGTGGGGACACACACGCCAAACCTGTGGAAAGAGGACATGCCATTTATGCCACGACTCACCTTGGCTAGGTTCAGTAGGATGTTAATTGAATGTTTGATAATCTCCATGTGAGGCAGACTGCGGTTGCAACTACGGACGAGTTGGTAGATGACCGGCACTGCGTTCTCCTCCGCCATGCGTTCACAGCATCGTGGAGACAGGCGCGTCGACACATCTACAGCGACAGAACAGGTTACACTGTGTCAGACTTGTGGTCAAGTCAAGTCTCAAGTCATTTCTCTGAATTACAGGTGAAGTAAATATAGGTGACTCGAGTCATCTCAATGACACCAGGGTTCACTAATCGTCATAATAGTAGTTTTTTTGTGTCGTAAGTTTTAGAGGAACATTTGGATGAATGCTGCCAAACATAAGCCATTCCTAACAAGTATTTAATAATTATTGTCTTCGGTGTGGCCTGCCACAACAACGTGGTCTTGTTTTGTGTACATTTCGAGCCACAAGACTTGCTGGCAAGTCACAAACTGGCAAGTCAAGTCTCCATGTGACTTCCAAGTCAAGTCAAAATGGGCGAATCAAGTCAACATGTCTGTACTGTGTCTGTGTGGTGCTCAGTATGCAAATGTGCCCTTCCACAAAATTGGGCAACAGAACGAAGACCAGTGCATTAAGGACAACTGGGTTGGTAGATGTGCAGAAACTTATTACAAATTGGTTTCCTAGCAAAGTTTAGATTTATCTTAACCAACTGTGAGATTAAAAGGTAATGTTTTCACTACGTCTTGTCCAACACAACAAATTGTGTAAGCTACAGAATTCGCAAGAGCGAACACATAACGCCTGTGTTACGTGAGCTACATGGGCTTCCGGTGAAATACCGGCTCCGCTTTAAGGTTAACACCTTCACATATAAAGTGCTCAATGGATTGGCACCGGCATACATGAGTGACATTGTACAGAAGCAACAACCAACGCGTAGTTTAAGATCAACGGAGAAGTCACTTCTTGTCGTACCTGTGCCACGGACTGCAACTTATGGCGAACATTGGTTCAGCCGACACGCGGCCATACTGTGGAACGACTTGCCTGAGAACATTAAACAACTGAACACTCTCAACTCTTTCAAGAGACACTTAAAACACATCTCTTTAAACTGGCATACGACTGACGGTATTGAGTCACGCTCTCGTTTTAATGACATTGCTATATACCAATGACTTATTCGTAATGTTTTATTCATGTGTGTACTATAAGTGTAATATCTGTGTTTATTTATTTGTTATGCTTAAATCAGTTCCTTTACACTATGTACTTTTAAAATAATCTACATTTTATAGTTTTATTTAATTTATGCAGTTTTATGTAAATGATGTATTTTATAGTTTTATTTAATTTATGCAGTTTCATGTAAAGCGCCTGAGAACATTTTATCTTAATTGGATTCGGGTGCTATATAAATTCCAATATAATAATAATACATAGATTTTCTATTGAATTCTATGAATTTTTCTTATTGTGTACACACAGTACTTATTCGTGGGACATCTTTAATATATTAAAGGTCCCTCCTCAATTCGGTTTTTTGCTAGTCTCATATCAAATTCATTTTGCGAAAAACCAAACCTATCAAGTATCCAATGCAACATGCTAGCTCGTTTGTACAACTTTTGTGTGTAGTTTTTCTGAAATCATCAGACAAACTATTTAAATACTTAGTGCTTGTTCAAGCATTAAGTGTGGTGTAAATCGAAATGCTAAAAAATCTAGATTTTCACCCTTGGTGAAATTTCATAACTTTGTCATGTATGTGATCGGATTGAAGTCACGCCCATGATCGGCACTGACTCGCACAGTGTTTACCATTTTGGATGTCCACTATTTTGATCCTTACCAGATCTAATGACAGTCAATTCTTTCGATGATTTTAACCAAAATAGACATTACTAGTCACACACTACACATCTGGACATAAATGAACCAGATCCGCGATGGGCTGAACCATTTGAGGAATCAGCAGGGCTCGACATAAAACGCTTGTCTGGGACAAGTAGCTACCAGTGTAGGACAAGTACATAATCCTGGACACTTGTCCCACAGGACAAGTAGCTACCAGTGTAGGACAAGTAGCTACCAGTGTAGGACAAGTACATAATCCTGGACACTTGTCCCACTGGACAAGTTCATGCCGTTCCAGTATACAAAATGTATTATTAAATTTTAATAAAAAGATTGAAAGGTTTTGACTTGTTGACACCCAAAATAAATAATGTTTAATGGAATCTATTATTTTGTTCGATGTCGCACGTAGCCTCGATTATAGTATCGCCACTTTCTTTCCGCCATTCAAACTACTGCCAATGTATTCACCAGGTGGCACATGTAGTATTTTAGAAACTAGCTTACTCACTAGGACAGTAACGCTGTTCTGTTGAAAACATGAACGTGCTGTTACCATTCCTCATATAAATGCCCCCTTCCATAGCCACACTTCTGACATATATGCCCGTTTTATGTTTTAAAATTTTTAACATTATTGCTACATGGGAACACATAAAATTTGAATCTAATGTCAGAAACAGATCGCGATCATAACAAACGCCAGCGCAACGGCCTAACGCCACTCGGCTTTGGCGCGACAGCAAAAGTTATGCGTATTTGTATTACTAAGCACGGTTTGTTATACATACTCTGAAAATGCACTAGGACATATTAGTTAAAAACATCATCCTGAATATTATATACATCCAGGTGGGTATTATATCATGCCATAGTAATTCAATGCATTTGTAGTTTTCAGGGGGGGAGTATAGTGTTGGTGGGACAAGTAAACATGACCCGCTACTTGTCCTATGGGACAAATGCCAAATCAAATATAATGGTGCCTACAAAAAAAAGCAGCTATGTGTATACAACATTTCCGATATTCTTGCAAGCAAACTGTGAGTGTTTAAGTGGCCAATAATAGCATAGAGCACACGGGACAAACAAGGAATGACGTCTCACCAAGGGTAATGACGGCCTCAAGGATGTACGACAGTTGTCTGTAGCGTAGTAGGAAGTCGAGAGCCGACGCTGTACGGTTTCCCAGTTTGTTCGACTCGGCTGCATTCTGTGTCGCAACACGTGCGCGTGCACACACATCGTGCATGCGCCGACTCTTGATGCCACGGCGCACGCGACTGCCACGCCACGTTGCCTGTATTCACAAATAATTAAGAACATTACAACCAGTAGCAGTTTCAACTAAACGACTACTTGTGATAAAGTACCAGTCTTGTATGATAAAATCTCACAAAGTTCACCACAATACATCAGCCCCAACATGCATCATCACTGCATAGGAACTACCCACCGAAAAGCCTAAATTGTTAGCTCAATTATTAGCATACTAATACTAAAAAGTGTACATTGATAATCTAAAACTTATATCATTTATATAACATAAATAATTGCAGAAAGTGTGAAAGAGATGTCCACTCACCTGAATGAGTAGCGCCGCACTCTGTTGCCTTGTCACGGTCCGACGCACGAACCAGCCACGCACAACCGCCTGCAGGACAGTGACAGCCACCACGCGGCGATGTAGGTACATGCGCGCCGCCTGCTGGAACCGCACAACAGCCTGGCGCTGGCACAGGTATCGCTGCCGCTGCAATCTGCCACGAACCCAGCTCTGTAAACAAGGCAAATCATGTCAGGATGAACCCCTGTAAACCTCATAGTGCAGCACAGTTTGGACTACTAGATTATATTAAGTACTACCCACCAATTAATATATACAATGCATGCTGGTCACTGGTACTGTTATCAAGAAATTAAATATAAAAATTAATAATAATGGCTATTACAGTAAAATAAAAACCTACTAAAAATATAATTACTACAAAGCCTAGAATACCATTGTTTATTAAATTATTTATTTATTAAATTTAATTATGTACACATGTACAAGAAAGTATCATACATTACCGAATACTATAGAATCATTCTTTTTCAGAATCTTTCCATATCACACAAACCCAATAAAGAGGTATCATGCTTATTAAAATTTGTTTTCATTGTTTCATAATTATTAACATGGTGCAATCCTAGATGGCCAACATAGACTCACGTCATTGACATAACTTGTGGCCAGAACTGTCGGACATAGCCATAACATTTTGCATGTTTTTGACTTGCACATAGTACATCTTTACATACAAAGACCGACCGTCATTCGGAATAAATCAGCCCTTAAATGTCAATAAGAATTCACAATACCTGCAGCTTGATCAGGATTTCAATTCTTTCTTGCGCCGCCCGCATGTATACAAGCCGCCTGTAACACCGTTGGATTCGAATGGCCGCTAGATGGCGTCGCATTATTGCGCCAACTATTGCCAGATGGTGTCGTCGCAGGCGTTGTTGCTTCTGCAGAGAAGTATTAATACAGGTTGGGTTTAGAGGGAATGAATCGCACAAACAAGTGTAAGACATGTGAACAGGAAAATATGTCAACAAAAATATTTGTGATAATAAAGTTAATTTAAAATAATAAGAAATTTGTCATTTTTAGCAACTTATTTACACGTTCTACGGTGGAGTAGAGGGGGTCGTTCAGTTTGAACCAACTTAACAATCGCATTGAATGTTACAAAAATCAACTGCTCAGTGACAAAAGTACACTTGTTCATTGAAACACCAACTCCTTCTCTGGGAAGCATTCAGCCATGCCACAGTTAATGAGCAAAAGCTATTCTTTCGCATAAAACCTACCAGTGTCTATAGCCAGGTACCCCTGTACTCATTTATACATCTGAATGAACAGCACAATTAATTAACTGAATCATTAATGAAGATCAGTTTTAATGAACCCTACATAAGTTTCATGGCCACCTTCAACGACTGCTACAAACACTGTGCACGTACCTCCAAATGTCTTTCGAGGCGCAGCTTCCGGAAGCGTCTCTGGATGAACAAAGCAGCCCACAACCTTGCCCTGTTCTCCTCGAAGTGTCGCCGTGCCAACCAACCTCGCACGCAGCTTTGCAAGATGATAGCCATCGCCTTGGTTTCCTCGAACCTCCTGCGTTGCATGTGACCACGGAAGCATGCCTGAATCGTGATGGCCGCACGTAATCGACTCACCCTCCTCCTTGCCAGATGCCCTCTCACAGCTGCTTGGAGTGTGACAACACTTTGCCTAATATGCAGATACTGTCGTCGTGCATAACACTGCAGGAGGAACCCTTTAATGTGTTTCTGGAGTATGCACACTGCCACACGACGTCGGCAGTAGGCAATCCGCTGTTGCCGTTCTCGGTACCACGACTGGATTGTTACTGCAGCTTGCCTCAGGGACAGATACCTCGACCTGACTGCATGACGACGGTACGCTGACTGAATGACAATTGCAGCATAATGTCGGTTCTGGCAATACTTCCTGGTGGCATAGCGACGGAAGGCAGCTTGAATAGTAGCCACGGCTGCAATCGTCACCTGAAAGTGTCGCTGACACTGGCGCATTGCCAGAATGGCACGCCACTTGCATTGTAGGAGCACGGCAGCATTGCGCATTGACTGGTAATACTGTCTCGTGATGAGACCTCGGTAAAAACACTGTATTCTCACTACAGACTGTTTCATCAAATTGAATTGCTTCCGTGCTCGATATCCTCGGAACCATGCCTGGATCATGACAGCAGATTGTCTGTGATGCTGGGCCTCAACCCAGAACCTGTGGCAGCGGTAGGCCATCTGTATTACAGATGCAGCGTGCTTCAGACGAAGGAACTGTTGTCTCTGTCTGTGACAGCGGTAGGCCATCTGTATTATAGATGCAGCATTCTTCAGACGAAGGAACTGTTGTCTCTGTCTATGGCAGCGGTAGGCCGTCTGTATTACAGATGCAGCATTCTTCAGACGAAGGAACTGGTCTCTCTGTCTGTGGCAGCGGTAGGCCGTCTGTATTACAGACGCAGCATTCTTCAGACGAAGGAACTGTTGTCTCTGTCTGTGGCAGCGGTAGGCCGACTGTATTACTGATGCAGCATTCTTCAGACGAAGGAACTGTTGTCTCTGTCTATGGCAGCGGTAGGCCGACTCTATTACAGATGCAGCATTCTTCAGACGAAGGAACTGTTGTCTCTGTCTCTGGCAGCGGTAGGCCGACTGTATTACAGATGCAGCATTCTTCAGACGAAGGAACTGTTGTCTCTGTCTGTGGCAGCGGTAGGCCATCTGTATTACAGATGCAGCATTCTTCAGACGAAGGAACTGTTGTCTCTGTCTGTGGCAGCGGTAGGCCGCCTGTATTACAGATGCAGCATTCTTCAGACGAAGGAACTGGTCTCTCTGTCTGTGGCAGCGGTAGGCCGTCTGTATTACAGACGCAGCATTCTTCAGACAACGGAATTGGTCTCTCTCTCTGTGGCAGCGGTAGGCTGTCTGTATTACAGACGCAGCATTCTTCAGACGACGGAACTGTTGTCTCTGTCTGTGGCAGCGGTAGGCCGTTTGTATTACAGACGCAGCATTCTTCAGACGAAGGAACTGGTCTCTCTGTCTGTGGCAGCGGTAGGCCATCTGTATTACAGACGCAGCATTCTTCAGACGAAGGAACTGGTCTCTTTGTCTGTGGCAGCGGTAGGCCATCTGTATTACAGACGCAGCATTCTTCAGACGAAGGAACTGTTGTCTCTGTCTATGGCAGTGGTAGGCCGACTCTATTACAGATGCAGCATTCTTCAGACGAAGGAACTGTTGTCTCTGTCTATAGCAGTGGTAGGCCAACTCTATTACAGATGCAGCATTCTTCAGACGAAGGAACTGTTGTCTCTGTCTATGGCAGCGGTAGGCCGACTGTATTACAGATGCAGCATTCTTCAGACGAAGGAACTGTTGTCTCTGTCTGTGGCAGCGGTAGGCCGTCTGTATTACAGATGCAGCATTCTTCAGACGAAGGAACTGTTGTCTCTGTCTGTGGCAGCGGTAGGCCGTCTGTATTACAGATGCAGCATTCTTCAGACGAAGGAACTGTTGTCTCTGTCTGTGGCCGCGGTAGGTCGTCTGTATTACAGACGCAGCATTCTTCAGATGAAGGAACTGTTGTCTCTGTCTATGGCAGCGGTAGGCCGTCTGTATTACAGACGCAGCATTCTTCAGACGAAGGAACTGTTGTCTCTGTCTATGGCAGCGGTAGGCCGTCTGTATTACAGACGCAGCATTCTTCAGACGAAGGAACTGTTGTCTCTGTCTATGGCAGCGGTAGGCCGTCTGTATTACAGATGCAGCATTCTTCAGACGAAGGAACTGTTGTCTCTGTCTATGGCAGCGGTAGGCCGTCTGTATTACAGATGCAGCATTCTTCAGACGAAGGAACTGGTCTCTCTGTCTGTGGCAGCGGTAGGCCGTCTGTATTACAGACGCAGCATTCTTCAGACGAAGGAACTGGTCTCTCTGTCTGTGGCAGCGGTAGGCCGTCTGTATTACAGACGCAGCATTCTTCAGACGAAGGAACTGGTCTCTCTGTCTGTGGCAGCGGTAGGCCGTCTGTATTACAGACGCAGCATTCTTCAGACGAAGGAACTGGTCTCTCTGTCTGTGGCAGTGGTAGGCCATCTGTATTACAGACGCAGCATTCTTCAGACGAAGGAACTGTTGTCTCTGTCTGTGGCAGCGGTAGGCCGACTGTATTACAGATGCAGCATTCTTCAGACGAAGGAACTGTTGTCTCTGTCTATGGCAGCGGTAGGCCGTCTGTATTACAGATGCAGCATTCTTCAGACGAAGGAACTGTTGTCTCTGTCTATGGCAGCGGTAGGCCGTCTGTATTACAGATGCAGCATTCTTCAGACGAAGGAACTGTTGTCTCTGTCTATGGCAGCGGTAGGTCGTCTGTATTACAGATGCAGCATTCTTCAGACGAAGGAACTGTTGTCTCTGTCTATGGCAGCGGTAGGCCGTCTGTATTACAGATGCAGCATTCTTCAGACGAAGGAACTGGTCTCTCTGTCTGTGGCAGCGGTAGGCCGTCTGTATTACAGATGCAGCATTCTTCAGACGAAGGAACTGTTGTCTCTGTCTATGGCAGTGGTAGGCCGTCTGTATTACAGATGCAGCATTCTTCAGACAAAGGAACTGTTGTCTCTGTCTATGGCAGCGGTAGGCTGTCTGTATTACAGATGCAGCATTCTTCAGACAAAGGAACTGTTGTCTCTGTCTATGGCAGCGGTAGGCCGTCTGTATTACAGATGCAGCATTCTTCAGACGAAGGAACTGTTGTCTCTGTCTATGGCAGCGGTAGGCCGTCTGTATTACAGATGCAGCATTCTTCAGACGAAGGAACTGGTCTCTCTGTCTGTGGCAGCGGTAGGCCGTCTGTATTACAGACGCAGCATTCTTCAGACGACGGAATTGGTCTCTCTGTCTGTGGCAGCGGTAGGCTGTCTGTATTACAGACGCAGCATTCTTCAGACGACGGAACTGTTGTCTCTGTTTGTGGCAGCGATAGGTCGTCTGTATTACAGATGCAGCATTCTTCAGATGAAGGAACTGTTGTCTCTGTCTGTGGCAGTGGTAAGCTGTCTGTATTACAGATGCAGCATTCTTCAGACGAAGGAACTGTTGTCTCTGTTTGTGGCAGCGGTACGTCGTCTGTATTACAGATGCAGCATTCTTCAGACGAAGGAACTGTTGTCTCTGTTTGTGGCAGCGGTAGGCTGTCTGTATTACAGACACAGCATGCTTCAACCGAAGGAACTCCTGTCTCTGTTTACGAAGTAGGCAGCAGTGGAGGTACCAAGTCTGAATAGCGATGGCAGCACCCCGTTTGACGTGGAACACTATCTTGTCATGCTTGACTTTGCACCAGCCTCGATACCACCTCTGAATGAGCACAGCGGCTCTCTCCTCCCATTCATGCGTCACAACCTTGTGTGCCAATTTACCTCCCATCCTCTGCTGGCAGAACAATGTTTCTCCAAGCAGATTCTGGTACCGCCTGCGTGCCAATGCCATGCGCCAGTAAGACTGTATTGTTGATGCAGCCTTGTGTAAATGCACAGACTCTACGTCTGTCAGGCGAGTGGACACAGAGAATGCTGTTTGGTGTTCAAGATCCAGTACGCCAGAATCTGTTGACTCGTGGTCCAAATAATCCAACGCGTTTTGTACCGCCTGAACACTGCCCTCTAGTGGCAACTGAACTGCCTGAAATTTACCTGTGTCTCGATCTTTCTCCAAATCAGAGACAGGATTATTCACCACAGTAGTAGGTGCATTTGGCAAAGACTTGTTAGCATTGTCTGCCTCCGTATCAGTTCCATCTAGAACCGGTTGCATGATGGAATCCTGCAAGTTTATGTAAACCACACCAGCATCTCCCTCTTGTACCAAACTGCCAGACCTATTTATCACGACACATGGGGCGCCATCTTCAGTCAGACCAGCAGCACCATCAGGCACTGAACCTGTGGCTTTCAGCATGCCGTCAACGATTACAACGTTGTCTTCCTCCAGTAACAAACTGTTGGCCCTATTCATTAGCAAATGTTCGGTATTGGTGACTGTCTCACCAAGTGAGTTGACCACGACTACATTCACCGTGCTGTCTTGCTTAGAGTAATCCCCACCACACTGCAACAATTCAACACCAGCTTCTGTTGGTGGATCAGAGGCAAACTGGTCCTTCACCTTGGGAGAGTCCCTGCCCTCATCTGTCAGGCCGACATCTCTGCTGCTAACATCTTCATGCGCGTTGGACTCATCAGCTTTCTTGGTAGCGGGCTCATACTCTATCACCCCCATGACATCACCAAGTGATGGCTGCACCACGTCGCATGGCGTCACCTCTGTGGTGGCATCTGCTGTCGTTGGCTGGCCGTTGTTTCCAGTCGACAGTGTTGCCGTGCTTACCTGCCATACAATAACACAAGTTATCTACATGTATCCTGGGTCAACCTTTATTTTAAACAAAAGTTAAAACAAATTATATTGACCCACAAAAGTTAATTAACATTGATATCCATATTTAAAAATCTATTTTTCCACCATGGTAACTCTTCCTACTTTGTGACCCAATATCTCACACCTGTCTCCAGTTTTCTTAAATGCCACAAAATTGTTTAATCGCTTAATCGCAACAATTAACCTTTATGATATGTCCCAGCACCCATCGCATTTTATGGTGCTTATTGTGATAATCCTCATCTTAAGCACAGTGTTATTTCCCTTTCAAAATGTAGCTAGAATGATAAGATTTCCCTCTTTTCACATGAAAGTGTTGGCAGCAAACAAATAGGGTTGTTTTTTACAATGGCCTCCCACCTCCCTTACAGCCATCCAATACACGTTTTCATCTCGAATTCAAATTATGGTTTAAAAATATAAAATTTCACCATTGGAGTTTTGGCACAAAATAATTTCCAAGAGATTTCCACACCTAAGCATGCCCTACACATTTGACAAAACATAAACATTCCCTGATTTTATCCAGGAAGGCAAAATTCCCTGACCTTCCACTGAAACAATACAAAATATCTGACTTTTCTGTGCCCAGTGTGAGCCACGACTAGCAATCGATTCAGTCAAACTGTACCAGTGTTCGCCTAGCAAGCTGTCGGCAGAGAACGTGACGTCTCCATGCCCTCTGAATGACGCGAGCCGCACGGGTCTCATGTCGGATGTCGAGCAGACGTGCACAGAGCAGTGACACGTATGTGATAACAACCTTCTCGTCGGGAATCGTGTTCGACATGTCGGCTGCACGCAACATCACTGGAATGCCCCCCAACTCTGAGACCTGAACACATCAGTGGCACATCTCAAAACAAATGGCATCATTTTTAATCGAAACAAAGACATTCCAGTCACAATTCACAAAACACAACTGGTAGTCATCTTGAATTACGATTTTGATGTTTTCCTGAATGTTGCCGTTGACAAAAATTTTGTAATTTAAAAAGCAAACATAAAAATTGGATCACTGTTTTAGTGTGGAGATGGCTACATCTGCTTCGTTGGATTGACTATGGCAATGGCAGTGGAACATTTTGTATAACACTGTGACTCACAGTCTGTGGTATCCCAGTAGAGCGGCAGTGCAGTGCGCGCAGATGCTGATACTGTTGGATTTACCGTTTATTTGTTCTACGTGTATTCATATTTCTATGTAAACTACATGAATAATTTTTTTGTTTTAATCATCTCGAGTCTTTGTACTTTCATTCAGTATGCGTGTTAATCCAACTGAGTATGTACTCAAGTTAAACAAAACTTAGTTTGATATATGTTATGGTCACTCAGTGAAGTTATAATATTCGTACGCACCCGGGTGACACACGCCATCTTGAGTACTACTCAAAATGTAGAGCTTCGATTTAGCGGCAGTAACGGATATCGACTTAAACGATGAATTTACAACGGCTTTGCAGATCGTAACAGGTATGTATTTGATGATTAGTTAAACTAGATTATTTCATAGCAGTTTGAAATTGGTAGGAATTACGTTTAAATATTTGCCTTTGAAGTCAGAGACCTGTTGTGCAACTACTTCGCAACGGGAAATTGAGTAATCACCACGGTAGTGTAGCAATCGACAGTGTACTAAAATCTAGCTTTGCTTGTTACACTTACATAAAAACAAAGTTTGCAATAATTAATTTGTCGTAAATAACATATTTCGTTTGTTAACAAATATCGTTAATGTGGCATCTAAGAAACGAAAGCGGAGAGTCGGTCGTTTGCCTAGGCGTTGGGCGATAATACCATCATTTAGTGATCGGCGTATTCAGCTTGCATGAATCTTATAACTATTCATTGCCTTATTTAAAAGGTCAATGTATTATAAATATGTTCCTTTATGTAAACACCTTAGTTCGTGTAAATTAAAAAGAGCTAAATTGAAATGCATCAGCTGATGGTAACATTATAAGAGTACACAGTCTCAGACTCAATACGTAATTCACATGCATGATATATTTTTATAAAGATAATTATTGTTTTTCGGCTGGTGACACGCTGGACTTGTTCCGGTCTGTGTTTCTTGCTGTGGTAGAGGCCGACGTCCATCGCTCCCCAAATACGTTAGGAGGGCTGATATGTACATGAAGGATGGGCTTCATTTAAGTGGAAAGGGGGCGGCAGTATTCGCGGACAAACTTTCAGCAGCAGTAGATAGTGACTTGGGTACAATGACAAATATTTTTGGAAGTAAACATTCTTTAAACTAGAAGTGCAGGGGGGTTACCTAGAGGTGTCTCAAGCAGAACAAGAGGCCACTAGCACAGATAAACCAATATCAAATCATCCGAAAAACATCTCTGAAAAAGGTTATAGATGCGTATGTTTAAATGCAAGGAGCATAGTAAATAAGAAAAACGAATTAAACATTATGGTAGAAGATATTAACCCTCACATAATTGGTATAACTGAATCATGGGCCAACATAGATATAACAGATGCTGAATTAGGACTGACAGGATATGTAATGTTTAGGAAAGATCGAATAGGAAGAAGGGGCGGGGGAGTTATTTTATATGTTAAAGAATCTATTCAGGCTTATGAAATAAAACTAGAAAGGGAAGCAGATTGCGATGAAGCTGTTTGGTGCAAAATTGTTTCAGGAAATTCAAAATTAACTATTGGATTAGTTTACCGAAGTCCAAACATAAACGAAGAGAACACAAAAATAAAAAACGCTATAAAGGAAGTTAGTAAAGGGGAATGTATCATAATGGGAGATTTTAACCATGGACACATACAATGGAATTCTCTAGAGAGCACAGGGATTGAGGACCAACAATTTCTATTTTTAATCCAGGATAGCTTTCTTACTCAACACGTACTAGAACCAACCAGGGGAGAAAATGTATTAGATATAGTTTTGTCATCACAAAAAGAATTAGTGGACAATGTAAAAATATTTGAACCATTGGGTAAATAGTGACCATAATCAAATACATTTTGACATCAATGTAAAATCAGAAAGTAAAAATAAGAAAACGTACAAGAGAAACTTCCACAAAGGTAACTACAAAGATATGAGAAAATACTTAGCAAAGCTAGATTGGAATAACATGCTGATGAATAAGACCGCAATTGAATGTTGGAATATTCTAAAATATGAAATTGAGAGTATCATCGATAAATTTGTTCCCTTCCAAAAACAAGGAAAACGGTGTAGAAAGAAACACTTGTCAAAAGAGGCTATTAGAAAAATAATGCTAAAACAAACTATGTGGAGGGTTTATAGGCGTACCAGAAAGGACGAAGACTATGCAAAATACAAAGAGGCACTTAATGCAGCTACAACTGAAATCAGACAATCTAAAAGAAGCTATGAGCAAAAACTAGCATGTAACATAAAAAATGACAGCAAGAGTTTTTATGCATATGTCAGGAGTAAACAAAACGTACAAGACAAGGTTGGACCTCTAGAAGACAGTGCTGGAAATATAATATCACAGGGGTTTTTAATGGCGGAAGACCTAAATGGTTACTTCAGTTCAGTGTTTACCAAAGAAGATATTAGTTCATTACCAGTTGCTGATGCTAAATTTCAGGGGGCTAAATCTGACTATTTAGGTCCGTTAGTTGTAACTCCAGAATTGGTAGCTACGAAAATAAAGGCAATGAAGGATAACAAATCACCGGGAGTGGATGGGATTCCTCCAAAATTACTAATGGAAACAGTAGAACAAATCAGTATACCACTTGCAAGAGTATTCAACTTGTCATTAAAAGAGGGAGTTGTTCCGTTTGAATGGAAAGAAGCAAACATCATACCATTATTTAAAAAGGGTTCGAGAAATAAGTCAGAGAATTACAGACCAGTGAGTTTAACGTCAGTGATTTGTAAATTATTAGAAAGGTTAATTAAAGACCATATGGTGGACTTCCTCGTTAAGCATAAATTATTAAATTCATCTCAACATGGATTCCTTAAAGCGAGGTCATGCTTAACAAATATGTTATGTTTTTTGGAAGAAATCACTAAGTGGATAGACGTGGGATCGCCAGTAGATATTATCTACTTAGATTTTCAGAAAGCTTTTGACAAAGTGCCACATCAAAGATTACTACTTAAATTAAAAGCCCATGGTATCGGGGATAGCATAACTGACTGGATAGAACAATGGCTGACTGACAGAAGACAACGAGTTGTAGTAGATGGAGAAGTTTCAAATTGGAAATCGTTTTTGAGTGGGGTACCTCAAGGATCACTATTAGGACCTATATTATTCTTAATTTATATCAATGACTTGGACGACAGTATAACAAGTAACGTACTGAAATTTGCGGATGACACAAAACTGTTTAGAAAGGTTAATACTGATGGTGATAAACAACATTTACAAAACGATCTAGACAGATTAGTGAAATGGTCTGAGAAATGGCAGATGTTGTTCAATTTTGGGAAATGTAAATGCCTACATACAGGACATAGGAACTTGAATGTAAACTATAAAATGGGAGATACTGTTCTGGGTACTACTGTAAAAGAAAAGGACTTAGGAGTTACAATAAGCGCTGATATGAAAGTTTCAGAGCAGTGTGGTATTGCAGCTTCAAAGGGTAATCAAATTCTTGGATTGATTAAAAGAAACATAACATACAAGGGAAAAAAGTTAATTATACCTCTTTATAAAGCAATAGTTAGACCTCATTTAGAATACTGTATACAAGCATGGAGACCATATCGTAAGATGGATATAGATACGCTTGAACGCATACAAAGGAAAGCAACTAAAATGATTCCAGAACTGAGAGACCTTAGTTATGAAGAACGCCTGAAAGAATGTAGTTTAACAACTCTAGAGACAAGGAGGTTAAGAGGAGATCAGATTCAAGTTTTTAAGATATTGAATGGGTATGAAAATATTGATAGAAATATGTTTTTCTCACTCAAGAAGGATAGCAGAACTAGAGGACATGAGGTAAAATTAGTAAAGGATCAATGTAGATTGGACATCAGGAAGCACTCGTTCTCACAGAGGACAATAAATGAATGGAACAAATTGTCTACAGATTGTGTAACTGCTAGCAGCGTGAATATGTTTAAAAACAAGGTTGACACATATCTCAGGAGGGCGGGCTATAAGTAGATGAACATTGTTGGACTCTCGATAAGTCAATGGCTTCCTTGTCCACTTGCCATCTGGGCCTTTGGCTTGGATGGCAAATCTTGTTAAATCAAAGGTAGCCAATTTAACTTGGCTTCAACTTTTCCACCTGAAGTTGGAGGCGTCTTGGGGTACAGTGACAGACTGGACAAGGCTTCTGTTCCCAGGACTCCCTTCGCTGAATCCACGCCGCATCATGGAGAAAGTTGCGTGTGGATTCTCCAAGATGGCCCACAAAGACCTCTTTGTGACATTTGAAAATTAAACAGGTTAAACTACATTGTGCTATTTTTCAATATTTTTGTCTGTCGTGCTTAGACTCGAGATGTGATTTTTTCATGAGTTCTTTGTATGTAAATTGTTAATAAGAATGGATATCAGTCAGAATTGTAGTATTATATGTGTCTTACTTATATCTACATTCTGTGAAAATTTGATGATATCTTGAAAATTAACTGAATTAATGTCTTTTTTCTGATTTTTATTGTCGGTCAAACCTTGGGACATGTGCGAAAGTTACACATATAGCACTTTTCATATCACTGTATAATTTTTAATACTTATCTAAGGACCCTGAAATTAAATAGTCAAATTCTGTGTATAACTGGCTAAGATTAGTGTACAATTTCAGTACCATATTTGTATTCGTTATGTATTTATGGTTGGCTAAATATGGCACTACGTGCTATTTAGCAGGTTTCTGTGAGGTTATTTTCCGATTTGGCCTACAGAATTGTTATACTCATAATGAACTGATGTTTTAACAATGCACACATAATAAATAACAGTTACGTAGAAAATTTATATTGATGGTTTATATCAGAGTAGCTCTGTGGGAATGTGTATATTTGTGGCTTTAAATATTAGAGTAGCTCTGTGGGAATTGTGGCTTTAAAGATGGCTTTTGTTTATGCGTTAAAATAGACGGGCACAGTATTTCCTAAAGTGGAAAAAATTTGAACTAAATAACCACTGAAGCGATTTTGTTCAAATAAAGTTTATAAGCCCATTTAAAATATAATTTGACAAGTTTGAATTTTTTTTTTACATACTTACTGTGAAGCTGACGTTTAATTTTTCTTCGCTTCATGATACAAAAATTAATTAATAGTAAAACAACAATTTTAACAGTACTTCATACACACAATTTCATTTCTGTGTATAATGCAATTAATTTTGTATCATTTCATGTATTGGTTGTCAAAATAGGCTCATTCTACTGCAAGCCATGCATGACAAAAAGCCAAATTTGCGACCATATTGAAATTGCTTGCCTGCACAAAGGCATATTATGAACATAGTATCTGCCCAGTACAGTTAAATGAACATAGTATCTGCACAGTAGTTAAATGTCAAGAATATTTGTTACTTCTTTGTGTGTGCAACATTTCAAGAGACAAAACAAATTGTTGTGAGGATTACATATTTTCTATTACCTTCTCATAGAGCAGTCTGAAGTTGGCTCGTTCGTTTGCCAGCAACTCCTCAAAGACATCCGGCTGAGCAGATGCTGCAATGTGGAAAATTACTTAGTGTTATTTCCTGTTACCTTAGATATCAGTGCACTACTTGCTGGAGCTCTCAAAATTACCCAGAATGCATTAGAATGTTAACGACGATACTACCAACACCTGGAACAGAGAAAAATACATGCAACTTTTGAAAGATCAGCAAAGTAATCCAGAAAAAAAATGGATATTATGGAAAATTACATTTTACAGGGACTGAGGCAAGAATGTATCACATGAAAGAGCGACAGCAAATGTTTGACCATATGATTACCAATGAATATAAAAAAATATGACAGTTACATTTTCATCAACCGATTATTTTAATGTTAATAGTTTGCCTGACAAGGGCAATATCTAGTTTTTTATCTACCCTCCACAGTTCCCTCCTCAGACAACCGTACGTCATAAACTGTGTCAATCTGTGTCCATACCGAGGCCAGAGAGCTGCGTCCCACTGCTGTTGCAGCTGTCATCAGAAGACGACGCAACAGACAAGTCAGCGTCACCAGTGTATGTCAGTGTCGTCGAGGTGTTGATGGCGTCGAGGGCGATCAGCTCGGGGTGATAGTGGTGCAGCAGATAGCAGAGGGCACGACCGTCAGAGAACGACACGGTGAAGTTGTCAAGCTACAATTAACATGTTGGCATTTGACGTCAATGCAGTTGCAAACATTCCTTCTTCCCTAAGAAAGGCCTTCTACTTTGTATTAGATGGTATACAGATGTTTTCAAAAACAGTTTGGTTGGTCAGAAAAAAGTTGTCCCATATTGGCCAAATGTCATGAATGAATCCTGATATAGTGTCCGGCAATTAAATTCTTTTTTATCATTCCACGTACAAAAAAAAAACCGAATATTCTTTTAAAATATTGCGATTTGTGGTCCAGATAGAGCATCCAGGGTGAGCGATAATATGAGCCACTAACGCTCCGACTTTATTCAGGAAGGCAAAATTCCCAGACCTTCCATGGAAATAATTAAAACCCCTTACTTTTCGACAATATTTTTCTCCCAGACCTGACCTGTGTGAACCGTGAGCATTCCCGAAGAGTGAAAGTGTAACTACCTTCGTGTCGTAGAAGGCACAGACAGCCCTACACCAGGTGAGAAGGAGGCCGAGGTGTCGGTTCTCTAAGTAGATGTCTGCTCCAGTGGACAGCTCACCTGTGCAGCAATAGGTATAGCATTGTTTACCTGTACATGGATATATGTAAACAAGACACTTTTATTGGACAAATGTTAGACTTCTTTTTGTGTTTTTCCTTTATAAAGGGGAGAGGCTAGTTCATGTACTGCTGCACTGCCCTGTCTGTTAGCCCTTCCTAATTCTCCCCATCGGCAGCCTTCTCCCTCCACTTGTCAACCTCCTCTGCCTTTCTTACATCCCTCTTTACGCAGTCCTCCCATCTCAGTTGCTCTTCTACGAAGTAATATTACAGTAGTTCATTTGAGTAAGCTTAATTTAACGAGTGTCTTATCTCTATTATGAATACATGAAAAAATAAGTGAAACATTTGACGTTGCAAGCATGGAACCAAACACTACCAGATGTATCATGCGACTGCAGTAACCCAAGGCTGGTTTGGACAGCGTAATTCTCCTGCAGAAACGCCACCTCATCTCGCAGCTGCTGCTTGCTCACTGCCAGCTCCACCTAGCGGAAAACGTGGGACATTTTGGTGTTAAACAATCATAAAACCCCTCAATTAATTTAGCCCATCGTGAATCAGGTTCGTCAATGTTCAAATCTGAGGAATGTGAATAGTTCAAGTAATATGCGCAGTCGGCTTAACAAGAATACATACTTATATTATGGAGAAAAACATAAATAACCTTCTTAGATAAATAACTATAACACATTATTACTATAAACCATGTCATACAGCATAAGAAAACAGGTCGTTGTTTTAAAATCACATCATGGTGATGAAAAACGCAAATTTATCACTTCAAATATTTGTGAATGTATTATTAGTGTCTTAGGAACACTGTACAGTTTATCACTACGTGCGACTAAGGCAACACAATTAGTTGTAGGTAGAGTCATTACTTATACCTAACAGAGACTCCACCATGTCTTAAGCATGAATCAAGATGACAGTATTTTTGAAGACTCAATGAAATGCCAGTGGTCATCTGCACGTTGCCTTACCTGCAGGTGACAAATGATGGTCCAGAGAAGGTGCAACGTTCTCTCTCTGTGTCCGTCCACAATGCTCCGCGGCTCTGTCTTCCGTGCTGAACGAAATACAATACAATACAAGACAATGCGACAGGTTGTACCCTTGACCCCATCCCTCTCTGCATGCATTTAGACCAAGCCGTTCTCTTTTTAAAGAGCCTGGTTCCCCTGTTATTTGACCAAATATATGAAAACGTGAGGCAAGAACATTCAAGTGTGATATCTAATGTGTTCTCTAAACTATCCGCCAGGGCGCACCACTTGAACAGACTGAAATACACTGCCATTTTGGGCTGGGTTTGGCAGCATAGAAGCATCAGTCTGCAGCCAGGTTTGGCCGACGCGAGGACTAAAGGGTTTTAAACCTCCACCAAGTGGCAAAGATGTAGTTAGGAGTTATCCTACACAGAATCAAGCTGGAAAATTTGGACAGTAGTAGACATTTTATCAGTATTGGGAGCAGACATTTTTTTTTACACAGATGAATCACTTTTAGCCTTCTTTTATTGAACATATTAATTCAATTCTAGTAGAGATCATACTTCACATCTAAGAAATAGAAGACACAAATTCCACAAAACAAATATGAAATTAAGACATACAACTGCTGAAAATCAAATATTGCTGCTGGGCATGTCATGCTCAAAGAACTAACTTGTAACCACTCTCAACAAATTGCACCCAAACAAACACTAGATTAGAGATGATTTTAATAAATAATATGACCCAAAAAGATAATTTCATTGATTCTAAAATTCTCATCTAAATGTCATTTTTTCCACATTCAACTTTCTCCAATTTCACGTAACAGTATCGTCACAGTCACATGGCCGTCAAATACTGTTGACGTCAGAACTTCAATAACCTATTACATGCGACAACCTCTATTCAAAATTCAATTGCCACATGGTAACATTGTATGCACACTTTGTTCAAATTTGGATAAATGTACCACCTCAGATCTTCAAATGTCTAAATACTGTCTAAACACCCAGGCGCTCACAGAAGCTCATACCTTTGAGTAAATCCATATCAGCACCACTTCTCGTCAATGCTGCGAACGTTACCCCGACGTTGTGTATCTTCTGCATGCGACTGATCGCAGGCACGCGCAGTTGCTGCGACAACATCAAGTCACCAGAGAGCAGTTCCAGGACGCGTCTGTCGATAATCCCAAAGGGCCAATCATCAAACCGTCGACTTCATTTACTTGTCCACTTGTGTGGAGCACATCTTCACGTATTGAACACTTGATGTAAGGGCAATTAAGTTCGGTCCAATTACGTAATTGTATTTGATTACAGACAAAATGTTGTATTTATAATCGATTCTGGTTTTGAAATTATGTCGTAACTGATTTACTTTGTGTAACTGCAACAGTAACATTAATTATGATTAATAGTATAATATTACATTATATTAATAGTATATATTTTTTTATTTTACCTAAAAAAAATAATCAACAGTGCTGCGCATACATTTTATCAATCGTACACAAAATATCCAAATACAGCAACACGAATGCCATACAATTAACAAATATTTAATGAACTTTTGGAACAAATAGTTGGTCCTGCATCAGCTCATAATTCATCTGCAATTGAAATGTGTAATAAAAAAAAATTAGAAGTGTAATAATAACTGAAGAATGAAAATTGTAATCAATTTTTAGTAATTGGACTCAGTTCTGCTGGCAACACCTCTCAAGTCAAATGTGAGGACACCACTGAGAAACAACATGTGTGTGTGACAACCACTACAGCAGTTGTTTAATCGAGCTTTGTTACACTTCAACCTGATTAACATTCCACACAGTGTTCCTTATAAAACACTTGTTTCAATGTGGACATACGTGAGTCGTACGCCATCACGCAGATCCATCGCCAGATTCGTGACTGCGTAGTCGTACTCGTCTGCCTGTGTTTGTGTCACCGTGACGACATAACCGAAGAAGTTGAGGTGCCTGGTGACGTCGCCCTCACCACTCAGATAGTCCCGGGAGAATCGCAGCAACATCTCGCGACTCGACTGGAAAATACCACAAAATGTGAAAAAATATTGAATTTTAAATATCACTTCCTGCAACTCCAGACTGACAGTACAAAATGATATTCCACTTTGCTGCAACTTTAAATGCATAAATGATGTTGCAATATGCAACAGATACCTTTCAGTAGATGATTTACAGAACGATATTATACAGAGGCTAATTATCCACAAAAATACTGCTTGCTCTAAAATGACCCCTATCACTACTATAGCCCTGCTCCTTCCATGTAGAGAGTTGTGGACTGTCCCATCTGTGGAACACCTAAAGGGAAAGACCTGCCCAAGCATGGGATGGGAATATATGAAGGATGTATCTGCAGAAAGCATTATATCCATTTTGAGATAAATCATGTTTTTTGTTGCACATTGCTAAGCAACTAATGTCATGGTGTATAACATGTTTTGCCATGAAACACTTTTACCTCCACCGCTACGACGTGATAGCAGCACAAATTCACACTTAACTCAATTAACGTGGTCTTGGCGTATGACGCATTTTGCGTATAAACGCTTCATGTAATCACTCCCAAATGTTACCTTGATGGGCGCGTCCTTGCGGAAGAGGCAGGGGTCGTGACGGACAAGTCGGCTGACCTTCGCACGGTCGAGGAATAGCACAAGAAGAAGAAACTTTTTGAGCATGAAGCGCGCCATTGCCTTGTCGTAGCCTGCAACCACAGGTGTTCACTATCTGCATTCATAGGTATCAACATTATCGCTTTCATGTGGGAAATATTGTTTTTTTCCTGGTCCCACATTTTGGACGAAATGTCCTGCAGGTTTTGTAAAAATAAAAATTCACGGTAAAATTAATCCGTTTGTTGCATGTGAGGCCATTCTAGGCACATTTTATTTTTTGGGTCTCAACTGATTTCACACTTTCTCGCGCATGCGTTCACGGCAGACAAGAACGGTGGTAATTGCAAACTCACCATGGTAGACCTTAGCGTCACCACGTCATTAAGACTAGGACAAAAACAGCCAGCCAGCTTACACGACTGAAAATCATGTCATCAAAGCAGCCCACTGCAACGCTCATTTGTTTGCCCAACATCACCAGAAAGTGACACCACAGCCAACTTTCTCTCAATGGTCTGAGCTGCGTGCTGACACACAAGGCTTGTTACTTGCCCTCCGCCTTGGCACCTACCTTGGTGGAAGAGATGCGGGACGGTGGGATGGGCGAAGCGTGCTTCAATGTCCGGGCAGGCCAGTAGACGTGTGAGAACGAAGTGTGACAGACCGGCCGTGTCCGAATTCGACTGCACGCTCAAGATCTCGCCATAGATAGTCTGTCAACACATACAAATGTCAATTCTAATGTAGCTCCTATGTCTGGAACTTAGTGAAGACATGCATTTTGGAGGTGGTGGTTAGATTGCTAGCTGTCTGTCTGTGGTAGCATGGCTCATGACTGGGCAATTTACATAAATAATGTAAAGATAACTTGTTTGTTATATCCGTAACTACATTAAGCCAGTAAGTCCAGCATCAATGCACAAAATGAATCAATTCAACATTACAAAACTAGAACAATCAATAGAACATGTGTTCTTGCACAGACATAGAATTTGACATAACATTTTCATAACAAATATATTTGAGGTCATCACAATCAAGTTAAACAGTAATTTTGCAGTCGTAACTTAACGTGTAAACCAAGACACTTACTTCGAGACCAATCCTTAGCCACAATGGGCTGTAACAGAGGATCATTTCCACGATCTTCTGTTTGATTCCTGCAGCAGACACACGTTGTCACATAACATTTAGCACATTTGTGGCCAAATTAAACCGAGGAACTGGCCACAACTAAGCACACTTAGTTCAGACTGTGGAAAATACTAGAAACTAATAAGAATGTTGTGAACAATTGTATCAATGTATAAATTATTAAGAAGTCTACAGTGGAAGGATTTACATTGATAAATGCTTTGTAAAACTGGTGTTTTGCGTGTTATGCAGAAAACCGTCTCTCTAGTTGGCTGGTAGTGATTGTACCCATACAGAAGGAAACACTACTTACCAACATCAGCATGCACTTTCTTGTCAGCACGCACGGCAATGCGGCTGTGTTCCACCTCGCGCTCCAGTCGCATGACAACGCGTGTGATAGTGTCAGATTCATACAACTGACATGCGGCCCGACGCAGCCTGTTGAGGCGTCGGTGGGCCATGTAGGCACGGTACGACAGCACCTCTTTCGACGGTGCTACGTGGGTGCACGTACCAGGGTCACCAAGGTTCACTGTATGCGCAACGGCTGAAAAAGATGCAACACACATTCAAACTAGTGTCACTATTTAGCACAGTATCCAGTCCTTAGGACTGCTGAAAGCACTTAACATTTCATGTTCATTCCAATGCCATATTTGATGATTAGCCAAGTCAATGTGGCAAAAACAGCCAAACTCTGAAACAGCAGCAAGAGGATTCGAACCGCGGTCCTCTCGATTGAGGGTCTGACCAGTGTTCCCACCACTGCGCTACTGAACCCCACTGGGTTGATTCAAATTTTAAGTGTGCTTCAGCCTTTCTCCATAACTGCCCGGAGCCCACCTTGGCTCCATACTGCATTCGACTTTCACCACAAAATTGTTGATCTGGGGAAGTATTTTGTTCAATCAGATTAGGAATAAATTGGTCAGTTTTGCATGTAATAAAATATTTTATTACATTGGTAATTGCTACTGATAATGTGCTGTCCTGCACGGTGTGATGTCCGGTTGCTTCAGAAAATTGTATTGGGCTCACAAGCTCGCTCAATCCAACATTCTGAAGCAACTCGTGCTTAAAAACCCAGTATCGTTCAATAAGCGTATAATATTTTTATATTTTCCTGACAATAGCACATGCCAAACTTTCTGATCTAGTTTAGTCATCCACATGTTCTCAATAGTAGTCATCATTTTAGTTACATCGCAGAACCCTCCTATTATATACAAGTTGCATAGTTCCCAGTCTCTGTAACTACCAGTGTAGGACAAGTACATAATCCTAGACACTTGTCCCACCGGACAAGTTCATGCTGTTGCAATATAAAACGTACTGTACTGTTCATTTTAATAAAGAGACTGAGAGGTTTTGACTTGATGACACCCAAAATAAATGTCGCAAGTATCACCGATTTCTTTCCGTCAGACGACCACTGCCAATGTAATCACCAGGTGGCACATGTAGTATTTTAGAAACTAGCTTACTCACTAGGATAGCAATGCTGTTCCGTTGAAAACATGAACACACTGTCACCGTTCCTCATTTAAATGCCCCCTTACATAGCAAACTTCTGACATATATATAACCATTTTATGTTTTGAATTTTTAAGGTTACAACGCATAAAATTATAATCTAATGTCAGAAACAGATCGTGATCGTAACAAACGCCCGAGTCAGCGTAACGGCTTATTGCCACTCAGCTTCGGCACGGTGGCAAAAGTTACGTGTTTATATTACTAAGCCTGTTTTGTTGTATATATTAACGCAACGTAGTGCAATCATATCACATGTTAACGCAAGTATGCTGATAGCTACAGCAGCAACTCTAAGCCATACACTCGCAAGCACGAGTTCGTTTTGGTAATTTGTCGGTCTAGTTGCATTCACAGTATACGTAGGTCATAATGAAAAGCATATTAATTAACGGTTAATTTATTCTGCTTTATTAATGCAATAATTTTTTAGTCGTTTATTTTGTTGCATATTGTTACCATTTGATTACTGGATTAATAATAATTAATATATTATGTGATAAGAAATTTAAGTGCTAGCAATATTTGTTCCATGCAGAATATTACAGTTCATTCTAAATATGCACTGTTGTTATTTGTAAACATGAAAATATTGCGTCTAAGTGTGCACTGTAATTGAGTTATTTCCTTTCGGTCAGAATATTAAAAGTTTGCAGAATAACTTTTTTTAAAGTTGGTAAACACTATCTTATTTGTTGGAATTATTGACATCTTTCCTTCTACACTTAGAAAATGCACTAAAACATATTTGTTAGAAACATCATCCTGGATATTATATAGGTCCAGGTGGGTGTTATATTATGCCATAGCAATTCTCTGCATTTGTAGTTTTCAAGTGGGACAAGTATAGTTTTGGTGGGACAAGTAAACTTGACTCGCTACTTGTCCTACAGGACAAGTGCCTTTTACAAGTTAGTGTAGAGCTCTGAGCAGCAATGCCACATATGTACCATAACCACATGCTAATAACACAACCATACCAGCCAGGGTGACCACACCGTGAGGCGACTTACTAGGCTGAGGCTTGCGCACGACGGCGGACTCATCCGGCGGCGTGAGGACAAAGTTAAGCCAGCGCACAAAGCCCCGTTCTTGCTTCTCCATCCACCGCTCATCGTAGTAGACATTGTGCGCCGCAAACGGCATTGGATGCTTTGGTGTCGCTGAAATTGAGAATATCTCTCAACTGAGCATAAGAACAACTATTGTCTATATGGAACTAAAATATGATAGAGAACTAAAATATAATTAATATTTTTGCTGTTCATGGCAGCAGGGGTTTAAACAGAAAAAATTCATGACTTACTTAAATAATTCACTAACATTATAGCAAGGAATACATATTATTTGATAAATAATTGCAAATTTATCACACACATCAATGTTTAATTATGTATAGGTGTCTGATAAAATAATGACATTTTGTAAAAAGATGCAAGTTGTGAATGCAAGGCTACATGAATAGCTGGAGAAAGTTTAACATCAAGTTGTGAATGTAAGGCTATGTAAATAGCAGGAGGAAGTCAAACATTGAGTTGTGAATGTAAGGCTACGTGAACAGCTGGAGGAAGTCAAACATTGAGTTGTGAATGTAAGGCTACGTGAATAGCAAGAGGAAGTCAAACATTGAGTTGTGAATGTAAGGCTACATGAATAGCAAGAGGAAGTCAAAGATTGAGTTGTGAATGTAAGGCTACGTGAACAGCTGGAGGAAGTCAAAGATTGAGTTGTGAATGTAAGGCTACGTGAACAGCTGGAGGAAGTCAAACATTGAGTTATGAATGTAAGGCTACGTGAACAGCAAGAGGAAGTCAAACATTGAGTTGTGAATGTAAGGCTACGTGAATAGCAAGAGGAAGTCAAACATTGAGTTGTGAATGTAAGGCTACGTGAACAGCTGGAGGAAGTCAAACATTGAGTTGTGAATGTAAGGCTACGTGAACAGCTGGAGGAAGTCAAACATTGAGTTGTGAATGTAAGGCTACGTGAACAGCTGGAGGAAGTCAAAGATTGAGTTGTGAATGTAAGGCTACGTGAACAGCTGGAGGAAGTCAAACATTGAGTTGTGAATGTAAGGCTACGTGAATAGCAAGAGGAAGTCAAACATTGAGTTGTGAATGTAAGGCTACGTGAATAGCTGGAGGAAGTCAAACATTGAGTTGTGAATGTAAGGCTACGTGAACAGCTGGAGGAAGTCAAACATTGAGTTGTGAATGTAAGGCTACGTGAACAGCTGAAGGAAGTCAAACATTGAGTTGTGAATGTAAGGCTACGTGAACAGCTGGAGGAAGTCAAACATTGAGTTGTGAATGTAAGGCTACGTGAACAGCTGGAGGAAGTCAAACATTGAGTTGTGAATGTAAGGCTACGTGAACAGCTGGAGGAAGTCAAAGATTGAGGAAAGGAAGAAGTTTGGATCAATCTGGAAATAAATATAAAATCAGCCCACAATAGATTGCATAGAAGAAGTGTTGCTTCGACACTGTGTCTGCGAGATGACATTTCTGAAGAACACATACCTTTGTGTGATGAGGATTTTTTGACAAGTATGAGACGAGACTGGGAGAGTCCTTTGATCCCATCCTTCCTCCGTGTCCGATGAGCAGGCATCTTCACATGACCACGCCCACCTTCCGTCTTGTTGAACTTGTCATCTGAAACAGTGCAGGTTACAACTGGCTGCAAATGTGCAACAAACTAAGAAATAGACGAGAGTTTGTAAGATACAGATGGATTCCTGGTATCACTGCTAGTTCAGAAGATTCCATAATCTAACTAAAATACATAAATAACTAATAATTCTTGTGAAAAACCAAACACAGTGAAGAATTCGGAAATCCCGAACATGATGTTAAAAATGCTGGTCAAAATGCTGAACCAATGGATCTACTACTAGGTTAGACAATTCTATGCACAAGAAATACACTGACAAATTGAACAGCATTCACCAGACTATTTGTCCTCCCCCATGCACACATGAATGTACACTAAATATAAAAGTTGTACCATTCGAATGTGTAAGTACCTGGCTTCTTGACTGACCGGGTCGAGCAGCTGGACCGAGTAGCGGTCAGTGAGACCGACCGAGCAACAGAACCAACAGCACGTGACGCCTTAACTTTCTTCACCACAGTGACATTACGTGCAACAGGAGCGACGCTGTCCAACATCCTCTTCTGCCCATGCGTCCATGTCCTGGTTGTCGGACGAAGGAATTCAGAGGTCTCGCTTCTCGCCTTTGACCCACTCTGTGCGAAACTGCGCTTGCCGAGAACTGGGTTTTGACGAAGCGTCATCTCCTGCACGCCGCTGATGTCACATTCCACCACCAGGTGGCTCACCACCTTCGTCTCGGAGAGACACTGTCGATTGGACACACTGTGCGACTCTTGCGACGGAAAAAGTTCCTTCGATGGATTCACAGCAGGAGCCACAGCAGGCATCTGGAAGATGTGCTCTGATTTGGATTTCGTCACAGTTACGGTGTTGACAACCTGGATGTCGCTAGCAGCTGCCAGATTGTCAAAGGTGGCACCTTCAGCTGTTGGATCACTATCAGGCTGTGCACGTGCCCAGGTTGGTCCAAGTGTGTACAGCGACGGTCGTGGGACTTTCGTCACCGTAGCCTGATCGACTCGCTGGCCAATGATTGGACTTGGCATCTCGGTCAGTGCTGTCATTTCACTGACAAAACCCTTGCTGGACGGTGGGCGAGGGCATGTCAGGGGCGTCGAGGAAAGCCGGTGCTGCATTTCAATCGCTACGTTGTCGGGCAGGTGAAGCGCCATCTGTTGGCAGGTGGACTGCGCTAGAAGCTGTGCAGGACTGTGCCACTCACTCTCATCAGAGTGACGTTGGTCTATGTCGCACGAGCTAGTGGTAACGTCACGGCTCGCCAATGATGAAGGTGCGCCAGGTTTGTCATTGAGGCTGTCCAGACTACGATCACTTGTGCTAACAATGCAGCTCGCATCTGATGCCTCATCATGGCCTTCTATGCTGTCACTACACGGACTCTCATCAGAAGATGCCTGCCTGGTGTCAATACGTGCACTGCACACACCTGACGTCGACAGGAGCTCTTGCGAACTTTGCGATTCTTCCTTCTCTGATGTTCGCGTTTCCTCCACAATGGGAGGCACTGTGGCTGTAGACAAGTTATCTACACTGATCTGTCCAACTTTTACACTGGCCTCGATGACAGGCAACGATGCCACAGAATCTTCAAAGATTTCGTCTTCTGACAGGTCGTTCTCATCACCACTGAGGGCGCTCTCGTAGTGCGTGCTGGGTGGGCTCGCAAAGCTGCAGTCATTTTCCTCACTGTTGCCGGAGTCGCTATCACCTTCATCGGCGAGCTGCCGGAGACGCGCAAACCGAGCTGCCAGAACATCGCTGACACTCTGCTGGGGGTCAATGTTCTCTGCGTCCTCCTCTAGCGAATCAGGGTGATTGTCCAAGTCGCTATCCTGGCCCTCCACGATCCCCGTAAGACGGTGCACAGTGGGAGAATGCGGACTGTTTTGGCCCAACTGCCGAACATGTCCAACATTTACAGGCTTCATCCCTCCATAAACAGACTGTGCCCGTAGCGGTATCAGGGACTCGGGGCTGCCGACTACAGGTGTGTTCGGCATGGCTGACTTCGGCTTCAGGAAGGTCGTTCTTCGTATCGGTGTCACCGGAAGAGAGGGATCGTCTTTGACAAATGTCATCCGCTTGGAGGGTGTCTCCGGGAAACTGGGATCGTTCTTTACGAATGTCATTCGCTTAGATGGCGTCTCCGGTAGAGCTGGGTCATCTTTTACAAACGTCATTCGCTTTGATGGTGTCTCCGGCAAAGCAGGGTCATCTTTTACAAACGTCATTCGCTTCGAAGGCGTCTCCGGCAGTGCTGGATCATCTTTTATGAAGGTCATTCGCTTGGACGGCGTGTCCTGCATCTGCAGATCATCACTGACAAAGACAGTTGGCTTAGCAAGGGAGATTAAAACATTCGCTTCCTGTTTCCGCCCAGTCAATGTAGACTGGGCTACATCTGGCGCATCCCCTGCACAATTGTTCAGGGGCACTGATGGTAGTGGATCTAGAGGACACTCAAAACATGTGTTCTCAGTTTGCGCAAACCTGGACGAAACTACCAGTGGGCTGCAGCATTTCCCATGTGCTTCCACCATTTGTTGTTTGGCTGTCTTCTCAACAGGCGCCAGAGGGAAGCTGTGATGTTTAGCATGCTTCGACACTGCTGTCAACTTATTGCCATTATTCATTTGTGTTATTGAAGTGCTGCCTTTTAGCTTCCCACTTGGAACCACCTTGTTCGTCCGACCGCAGGGTGCCCCATCGCAGTGTATCTGTAGGATGCCAAAGGGCCTCTTTACCTGCCTTGCAGATTGGTTCCGCTGAAATGCCAAAGCATAAATTAATGCAACATTATACTAAAATGTCAAAAAACATGTTTCAATTCTTAAATTGAAGTTGATTTTTGTTGTAAGGGAACTGGAACTGATTTTGTAATAACTGTTTTTATTTCATTTCTTTTTAAAATATGATCATTAAAATTAAATATGCTTAAATAACAGTAATGTTAAATAGATTAGTTTTATGTTCATGGCCAAAAGTTTGACAAATTTGTAATCTTCACAGAAATTATAACTGGATCATTCCACATAAGATCAACCTAGAAAAAAATCCAAAATATTCTCGACCCCCGTCAGACTTTAATGAAATCTGGCACACATGTTGTGCATGTTATGGAATGTACTCATATTTAACAATAGCACAGAAAAGAATGTACATAAGAGACTGTGACTGTGTGTCAAATGTTAGTAAGTGTCATAATAAGATGGTCATTTGACTAAGCCAGCTTCTGATATTTACCGAATTTCGTTTCTTGGTCTTATTGTTTGCCAATGCACAGCCGAACATGACGGCTTGTAGTCGGTACACGTTGTCGACGTGGAAGAGAACCAATTCTCTACAGTTACCGCCCTCACATGGGGACCAAATCAAAGTCACGCAGCACTCATCATGAGCGTCAACGCACACCTCTCTTGCATCGATGGCGAAATTCTTATCAGAGGGAAATCGCTCAACTACGACATGCTGTTCGAAGTCACATGGGTTATTTAGACGAAGTATGCGCGTGCTTGTCTGGCCTACACGCACGCTCCCAAAGTCAATCTTGGGTTGCACTGCAAAGTGATTCAGTTGCAGCGTCTCAATGGCTTCTGTTATGGCACGGGGCACTGGCTTCTTGCAAGGTTGTTCGACAGCTATCTCAAAGGTAACCGAGGTGGAGTCGCTGAACCATGAACGGCGTTGACGAGGCTTGGCCTTCGGTAAACCAGGGCCATCGCCACCACCCTTATCCAACAAGTCAGCCATTATGGGTCTTCAAACAACCTGTTGAAAAAGGGATTGGTGGTTTGTTAAATTTCTTTTAATAATAATTATGAATTAGTTTTGTTATAACTGAAAATAATGTTAATCAGAATAATCAATCACAATACTTCTGAGTTTGTTTACGACTGTATTGTAATGTAACTAACAGAGTCGATCACAGCTTGTGTAGCCAAACTTTTGTCCTACACTTCTAACACTGCTGAACTGAATTTTTCTGGACCTTTCCCACAATTTGTAGCAAAAAGTCATAGATAAAGATAACGACGTTAGTTCCATTCCCATAGCCCAGGCGGGTTCCGCGTAGGCACGAGGGTGATGAGGGGTCATCGCCATCGGCATCTGCGGTGTTTGGACAGTTTCCTCAAAAACAAGTTTAAAAAAAAACGTTTCTTATTTGTCTTTCGATAACAACTTATGTGTATATCAGCTATCAGCGTTGTTTTATAAAGGCTGGATTTAGTAGGGCTATGTTCGAAGCTGAGCACTAAATTAGGCCTGACGCCCTGAAACTTGAAAGTTAAACCGAGTTTTGAGACTTCACAAACACAAGTAACAACGACTCCGAACGAGTCCGAGCCAATGTCAATGTGTCCCGCATCATATTCTAGTTTAAATTCTGCCTAATAAGTGCATAACATAGTTTAAGACACGAACAAACGTAGTGAGTCCATGATGGGATAAATGATTGAGAAGCAAATATACCAGGCTTACCTTAAACTGTTGATGAGTACACATCATTTTTAAAGCACCTCACATTTCGAAAACCAAATTTTGTGTACCTTAAAATCCAACCACTTACAGCCATGATGTTATATATGTATTTGACCAATCACACAATCTATAACATATCCTTCCCTAAGTTTAAAAACAAGCATCACGTGGCTGACACGTGACTGACCATCGGGTGCATCAAATAATATTTGGCCAATCTCTCATATTGGTGAATCGCTCTGCTGCAATACATTTATACATGCAAAACACACACTAAAGATATTTGGTTTGATTGTGGTATGGCGTGAGTCGGCGAATTTCGTGACGTAATGTTGAAAGTTGGCAATTGATATTATGCATTAACTCGAGTCAGTACAAAACGCCACTTAGAATAAAGCTTGCGTATATTGAGAGATGGTGCAAAGGCGGGCGGCTCGCTTTTGTCAAAACGACTACACATCCAGAGAAACTGGGTGTGTGTGTCAGAAATGATTACCAAATTACACCTAGAGCTACTAACAACCAGGAGAACAAACAGACGGCTCACCATATTTCACTAAGCCATCCACAGTCATTTATCATTGCCTGTCGCAAACCTCCTCCAACCCATCAAACGCCACTCACGGCATCTAAATATCAAAAAAGCCTTCAACACCATACACGCGAGCAAGAACTGTTACAAATTTTCTTATTTTCCCCGAACAATAAAATATTGGAATAAATTACCAGACGCAATAGTCAACATCACATAACTACAGCAATTTAAGCAAGCTCTCACACACTTAGTCCCAAACAAACATGACTAAATAGCATGCGCACCCAACCCTG
Organism: Lamellibrachia columna; assembly: GCA_963662155.1. NCBI lineage: Eukaryota > Metazoa > Annelida > Polychaeta > Sabellida > Siboglinidae > Lamellibrachia > Lamellibrachia columna. The sequence continues at coordinate 19,762,257 of OY759272.1, read as the reverse complement.
ACCGTTTGACTCCATAGGAGTGTTGGCCAGTATTACTACAAGACAAGACAAGGCACCGATTGCTCAATTAGCCCGAACACACTGCATGTTCATCTGCTAATTTACGTTTAGCACTCAAATCAGTATTACTGTGCTATTCTTATATTTTTACTTCTCATTACTTTGAGACCAAAAGTAGATGGACATACTAACATTTGTATGGGGTATCTAGCGGTAGGGTCTATGCATAGTGATAATAATTAAAGAATAACCACTAGTTCACAAGAATTAATTATTTTAAGCAACTAGTTTTCTGCACCTACTTTAATAAGTTGACATTAATAAGAAGGCTGTTAATTTACGGCGAAACAAATGTCATGGTTTGGGGGCAATGCACCTAAAAGAGATAACAAAAACTAACCATTTGCAACAATAATAAAAAATATCACGTCAGTAGTTTACTCAGAATTTGTTCTTAAAGTGGGAGATTCTGGTCTAATCTCAGTATTCGTAGCGGCTGACATGCTGGCCAGGACGATCCATAAACACCCGGCAGTTCTAGGAAAACGATGCAGCGACGCAAACGGCATGGCCATATCCTACTGGCAAGAATGTAGGACTAGGAGTTTACAAATAGATCTTCATTTGGTGAGCGACTACAAGCAATTGTGACGTATCTAACAGTACGGCGCGGTCCATGAAATTAACATGCTGTGTGTTCAACAACATTTTCCTAATAAACCACTGATACCATTGATTGATTTTTCACAAAATGAATTTGAAATGTGACTAGCAAAAAAAGTCGAATTGAGGAGGAACCTGGAGCAACAAAGGGAAATCAGTAGCCTCGCAATGTTTTACAAAACATTTTATGGATAGACAGCTCTTCCTTTGCCAGATCATCTTGTTCGGGCAAATAACGACACACGTGGCCATAGTGACATATGTAGGGGAACGCAGTGTTAGTTGAGCCACCCATGCTTACCAGGAAACTTCAGCAAACACAGCGTGTATCTGGATTTTTTTGGACGTATATTCGCGTGAGCTCATAGTAGATGTTAACTTTACAGCTTATATATATATATATATATATATATATATATATATATATATATATATATATATATATATATATATATATATATATATATATATCTTCTTTGTTGCGCCTCCCTGGAAAAATTCCTGCGGACGCCCGTGGGTACTACCCAGTGATTGAACATGTTATTAGAACTTGACTGACATACAATAAGTGCCATTTGTTACAACGGTCAGAAAATGTGAGTTAAAAATATGTATGTTGATGTTATTCGAAACTTTTGGTGATTGTGATTAATGTTTACTGGTGTGTAAACTATCAACGCATACGACCATACTTTATTGGCTGTTCACTTACATATGGCTTATACCTATGCACAGGGAAGTAGATTTGGACATTGGATAGCTACAATGCAACATTTTAGCAGTTAGTTACACTGGTTGCGATTGGCCTATAAGCCTATATTATTTCATTGTGTCGACTTATTAATTAAGCGTGTAGACTTGTCAGAGACATGTTGTGCCCATTGGGTAGATGTGTTGGCTGACTTGTTATGAAATTTTAGTACAAGGCCTAATTAAATTATACAAATAAAGCGTTTACCTAACTTACGCTACACTGTGGCTCAACTTACCCCACACCAAGTGTTTGTTGAACCAGCTTACCAACCCTATTTGAATCAGCTGCATCTATGCATAGTAGATATAGATTGTCTTGGTATAAAATGATCTATTATAATCCTAGTTTAAAAATGTTGACTCATGAACATGATTATGCCTAGTTATAATAATAATAATTAACTTCTATGGCGCTTATATATCCTCATGAACCTGAGCTTAGAGGCGCAACAAAACATAGTTATTAAGCATAATAAAACAAAATTAAAAATGGCTCAACTAATATTGCCTTCCCCTATCCAAATGTCGGCCATGACACATGTTCATGCCAACAGTTTTTTCTTCACCAGAACTTAAAATAAGATCTGGAATCCGAAAGAACTATATAGGAAACAGTTGTGTCTGCAGCCACTGTGGACACTTTTAAAAACAGATTAGGCAGGCAGATCTTCCGTGCAGTGCTTTTCCACTTAACCATACATTGGCGCAATAACCTTCAGGTTCTTGCTGATTATCACATACACATAGACATACACATACACATACACATACACATACACATACACATACACATACACATACACATACACATACACATACACATACACATACACATACACATACACATACACATACACATACACATACACATACACATACACATACACATACACATACACATACACATACACATACACATACACATACACATACACATACACATACACATACACATACACATACACATACACATACACATACACATACACATACACATACACATCCTTTGACCGTTGTGCTGATAGTATATTGGGGTGAGACCACAGTTGACCTTCCTGTTTACTGTTTCACGAATGTAGGGCACGTGAAATTGCGAAATGTGAACTTAATAAATTCATATTATGTGACATGAGTGCCTTTGAGCAGGAATATTGACAGGTTTGTTTATAGAAGCTATTGGCTGTGAAATAGTGCATTTGTTGAGAGTTTAACTGGCGGAGGGATTTATGGGAATTTTTCTGCTATGGGCCACGTGGGCGCATGAATACACGGCTATTTTTGTAAATATTTACGGGCATCGCACTTGGGGGCATTTTAAAAGAGCTGGAGGTATGTGATTTTGATAAAAGTTGGTGAGCATGTCAATGAGATGATGGCACATTTATTTAAGAATTTTTGATGGTCAGGTTTTCTATAATCAGACAAAACGTTAACATGGCCACCAATGCAATTCCCTACTGTGGTCTGACTCCTATTGTGCTGGTTGCAGGCGCACCCACAAGCGCAGAGCGATTAACCAATCGCATATATAGGCTAAATGCGCTGAACAGCAATACATCTGATTAGCATGTTCGGGTAGAACAAGAAGGGCACGTTTGATTCGGAACTGTTTACATCAATCAGACATAACTGTTCTTCCAAGATGATGAAAGAGGTATGCACTTACATTGATTATGTACTAATGCCAATGGGAATAGTAATTCCACTTATTCACCTAGACAAAGAGTAGCAAGTAAAACATGCAACTAGATTCTAGAATTACCGCGTACCGTACGTTGACGTTGTGTCACAAGACCCTAGGCCTAGACGATATGCCATATATTCCAACTACCCTATAACTTCATAAGTCCCCAAAATCAGTTATTGAGACAGTGTCACAGCGAGAAAAGTGATGAAAAGGAGAGGTCTTCAGGTGGACACTGTTGTCTGTTGACTGTTGACAAGTACTTCACTTCTTTGTAAGTTTCTTTCATGAACTTGTGTCTTGTCATCTAAGGCTAAGCTAAGCCTAAGGATGTTTATCGGGTTACTTCAAGGTGACAGTGCTGTGATTGTAGTGTAAAGGCATTCTGATTATTTCTGTTGGATGATTTTACCACTAACCAAGACTATGACTTGATGTATGACTATGAGTACTTAATGAGTGCCTTATTACAGTTACTTGTGTCATGACGTTTAACTCCAAACAGCCGTCTCGGTCTAACGGTCTGTCATAGACACAGCCTCATAGCTTAGGAGTGGTTTATTTAAGAGTTTTCCTTCTCTACAGTTTGTGAATCCACAACAGGTTTTTTCCGTTTCCCTGCATGGGATATTTTGGTGCTTGGACTACTCGGCCTGGGACAACTCGGCCCAGTTCGAGACAACTCAGCTCCGATTTTGAGACAACTCGGCCCAGGTGTCGAGACAGCTCGGCCCAATGATAAATAATATGATGGCGCTTAGTTAGAGATAGGTCGGCCTAGGTGTCGAGACAGCTAGGCCCAATGATAAATGATATGATGGCGCTTAGTTAGAGATAGGTCGGCCTAGGTGTCGAGACAGCTCGGCCCAATGATAAATGATATGATGGCGCTTAGTTAGAGATAGGTCGGCCCAGGTGTCGAGACAGCTCGGCCCAATGATAAATTATATGAAGGCGCTTAGGGCGATAACGGGGAAGTGGAACGTTTTCGTGCCGTAGTTTGAATTACGAACCAACATCACTACACATATAATTTTTTCATTATTACATATGACAACTATTGCATGGCTTTGTTAACGTACATTTTACATTTGCTGTGAGAATGTAATTAGACACGACTGCCGGTGCACTACCAACGGTGAGAGTAGCCATGGCCTATGATAATGGGAAAGGTTTCCGCATGCGCAATAATCCGGCTTTATTCCTCGGAATTATAATTGTTACCAGATTCTGTTTGCTAGTTTATGCAAGTAATTTTCTAGTGGTATGATTGGAACTTCTGGGCGACATCATAGTCAGTTTGATGCAAATAACGTATTATGATTCAGCTATTAAACTGGAAAATACTTTTTATTGCATTTGGCTCATTCCAATTTCTAAAGATCTGAATGAATTATAACAAATAAAAGCGGTAAAGGAGGTCAATATATTCTTCATATGCACCCACTTACATGTTCACACACATGACATGTGCATAGTATTTATTATACATTACGTACGTATTATGTTGTTTCTTTCCTCTTTACCCCTGAATTCCGGTTGAGCTTGGCATCGATACTGGGTGTCAACTTCCCCTTCACTACCGTATCCACCACCTGTCACCACTCCCTCTATCCCTCGCTCATTTTCAGTAGTTCTCGCACTCTGGTCTGATTTTCATGCTGTTTATTATGGAAAGAAATGTATTCTTCGTGTTTGTGTTTATGTTTGTAAATATACATTACTTGGGTGTTTGGCTTCATTTGATATTTCAAGAAAGGTGTGAATGAAGCATATAGCAGTTTTGGCAACACAATAGAGAAGGAAGGTGTGTGCTCTATCAATCCCGCCGTTGATTGGTCTGTGTCTGGTGTTGACTCCGCCCACGCCCGTCTCCAATTGGCCGTTGATTGATTCAATGCCCATCTCATACAGAACCCGCACTATAATATTTAGTTGTTATTTCTATGAAACGCCTGCGTGACTTTACTTAAAATTCTTTAAATGTTTTACGTATATTCTACTACATCTAAAGCATGTGTGTTTATATATTTCAATCCATGGCGTGTGTGTGGATGATTTTATATGTAGTTTATTAAATGTATATGGATCCATATTTTACCTTTTGTACTCCGTTGTTGATAATGTACCATGTTATATTAGTAGTGGATTAACGATTGTGCATTAGGTGATACAAGCATGAAACTTGGTAGATGTTATGTAGACTAATATATAAGGATCATGTTCAGATTCACTACGAATTTAGCATAACAAAGGCATACTACTGAAATGGCTTACAACTAAGAATTTTTAACAGAACATTACCCTGAACCAATTTCCACACCACACGGGGGAATTTAAACAGGTGTTATATTTCTTGTTAATTCTATTCAATGCATTCAAAGGCGACTTGGTTGTGGTAGGCCTTCTCGTCATCAAAGTCAAAGGGAAGCCAACTTCAGGAAAATACTGCTGATGGCGGATGCTTTGTTTCAATGCACATTGCTCAACGAAACAATACAAGAGTACCAAGCCAATTACTACAGCCTCCGCACACTGCTAACACACATAAATCAAAGGACAAACGACTTGAAACAATCTGCTAGGTAAAACAAAGCAGGAGTAGTGAAGCCAGTTAATATAGCCTTCAAATATGTTAACACACACAAACCAAAACCAACCAACGTACAAGATCAGCTCAGTAACACAATACAAGAGTAGGACGTCAATTACTATGACAAATCAAAGGACATTGTCATCATTTCAGGGTAATGTAAAAATGTTAGGGTAATATAAGTGTTGATAGGTGTACTATAATTATGGAGTACACTCTATAATGAATTTATACACTTGTATACGAAGATAAACAGTTTACCTTCAATAATCTCTAGAAAGTCAAAACGAAAACACACACGAAGCATTTTATATCTTTATTAATGATAATAATATTTTATTAATAATAATAATAAAATAATATATATATATATATATATATATACACACACGTTAATATATGACATAGACCTACGATATCGTGGTGATTTTTGCCAGGGTTACAGGTGATGTGTTTCAAGAATACATGGGATAACATTTCGATTCAAGGTTAATTTAGCAATTTATCATTGGGCCGAGCTGTCTCGACACTTAGGCCGAGTTGTCTCAAAATCGGAGCCGAGCAATTTATCATTGGGCCGAGCTGTCTCGACACTTGGGCCGAGTTGTCTCAAAATCGGAGCCGAGCTGTCTCGAACTGGGCCGAGTTGTCCGTGGGCCGAGTAGTCTAGAATTCGGATATTTTACTTCCAGTGGATAGACACCCGGTAGAAGGGATCAATGGCTTTTCGTGTTTCTTCCGAAAGATGCAAAGTGGAGTAAACGAAATTGTCCAAGCTTTGAAGCGGCAGAGGTGCAATCAAACCACCATCCACTCGATAGACAGATGGGCCCTATACATACATACATACATACATACATACATACATACATACATACATACATACATACATACATACATACATACATACATACATACATCATCTTCAGCGCTTTAAGGCTAATAGCCTTTTAGCTGGTCTTTACTGTAGTTTGTGCACATGGGTGGGAAGTTGTCATTTTGCTCAGAAGTGTAAGCGCACTACAATTTGTCTAGTTTAGCTTTGAATGTATTTAGTGTGTGTGCTGAAACCACATCCTCTGTGAGAGAGTTCCACCTGTTCACTACTCTGTGTCTAAAGTAGCTCCTCTGTTGTCTAGCTGTCACACGTTCCTTCTTGAGCTTCAGGCTGTGTCCCCTCGTCACTGTGTTCTGGTCCATCTGAAGTGGCATTTTGTCGACTTTGTAGATGCCATGCAGATATTTGTAGACTTCAATCATGTCTCCTTGCTCTTCTATAGGCTTGGTAGCTTCAATGCCTTCAATCTGTCACAATACTCCTGGCATTTCAGTTTTGGAATTAGCTTTGTTGCTCTTCGTTGTACATTTTCAAGTGTTCTTTGGTTTCTCTTGAGTGTTGGGGCCCATATAACATTTCCATATTCTAAAATAGGTCTGACCAGACTTGAGTATAGCTTCTTTACTGTTTGTCCATCCAAGAATGTAAACGACCTTCTAATAAACCCGAGCATCTTGTTAGCCTTATTTGCTATTAACTCCACATGTTGGTCAAACTTTAGTTCCGGGTCCACTTGCACCCCCAAGTCTCTCTCGTTTGTGGTCTCCCCCAGGGTGGTATTAGTTCCACTGCTGGCTATAACAATTAGACTGGCAATTTATACAAGTGCAGACAGCAGTGCATTCCCGACAGAGTATGCCACATTCTTTCATAGATTATATCATTTCTGAGACTACTCATGTAGTATAATTAATAATTAATAATTTTATTTTAAGTAGTTTTTGGCAGATGTTTGTCACCAGAAAAAAAGGCATTCATTGTGCAGATTATAGATATTATGGCTTTCTTTTTACAGAGTTTCTATTTCTCCTCTGAGGTGACTGATCTCTTGTTTAAGGGATGGAACTCAACAACACCTGCAGGTACGACTGCCCAGGGCTGGGTCCAATTATGTAATTGCAATTGTAATTGATTACAGCAAAATGCTGTAATTGTAATTAACTTTGGTTTTGAAATTCTGCTGTAATTGTAATTGAAATATGGTGTGTAATTTCATCAATTACAGTATTTTTTCTATAACAAACTACCAAAAAATATATATAAATACTCTCACACAAATTGAAAATCAAGATCTTAATTATAACACCTGCAGGACCTGCTCATATAATCAAAGGAATATTCAGATATAACAAGTGCACCAACAGAATACCTTGATCTGGCCTTCCTAAGCAATGTTTAATTGCAACCTGCCAGCAGACAGTTCACACCTGGTTTCCAAAGGGCTCCAAATATGCCAAAAGGCATCACCATTTTTCTTTGATTCTGTGATCTTCTATCAGTGAAGGGCCAGGTGGTGGTTTCTGTTGATACAGTACTTAGATCATGTAATTAACACTGCCCAAGTCAGTAAATAAGCTCAATTGAGAGTGAGCTACAGGTTTATTAGGTAAAAATACTGGGCTTGAAGTTGAAGCCAAGAGACTTATGGTAGGCAAACTAGGGTACAACCTCAAAGCACAACTGCCAAGTAAACCAATCTGGTAGACAGAATGGGTGTACACCAAGGAGTATACACAAAACCCCTTGGGACGTATCTGGATGTGAACATTGCTAACGTACTGGTATGAATTATTTATGGTTAAATTTTACGAGTGGAATTGCTTTGAAATGGCTTAGTAGATTGGAGAGACCCATTAGGATTTCAAATGGTTGTGGCCTTTGTTTATAGTTGTACTGTACTCCGTGTAATTAAACATTAATTAATGAACCGAGCAAACATTACATTGTATTTATAAGGAACAATAATATTTATCTAGTTAATTGTATATGAAATCATGAAGTCACGGTTCAACAAAATGTACAAACATAAGTTCATTATATTTGTACATAAATTAATTAACAAATGGTTCTCCATAATACAAATGTAATTGAAATGGTGTAATTGTATTTGTTATTGATTTGAAAATTTTAGAAGTGTAATTGTAATTGAACTGAACAATTGAAAATAATTGTAATTGATTTGATTTTGTGTAATTGGACCCAGCCCTGCGACTGCCACATATCACGACTAGTTACTCTTGAGTGCCAAATAAATGTCCCTAACACCTATTTATTTGATGAAAAATGCCACCCTATATGCACCTTATTTGGCACTATACTATTATTAAATTTAAACATTTGTGCCAGCCTAAAGTCTCCAATAATTGTGGCAAATTATGCAGGGCTTAATTTTCAGGAGAGCAATAACTCTCACTCCCTATTGCTAGCACTAATCAATCATCCACGAAGCGGTTTACCCCTCGCGCTAAAATCACTCCCAACTGGAGCTACATGTGGCTCCCTCTGACGGCTAAGTTTTCATCCTTTCGAACGACAATCAAGAATTTAGCCGTATCCCGTGCTCCTGAGGATCCTAGATCATATTATTGATCCCGAAGCGTTAGACCGTTAGATTTCTATGATTAGATGAATCGGTTAGAATCTTAGTTCTCGGGAGCTCGACATGGTATATTATTAGTTAAAACGTCATTATCACAGCATAAACCAACTGTACATGGCTGCCGTGTGCAGCGCCTCAAACCGGTCGTAACCGGCTGGCAGTGGTTTCCCCTGAAATGGGCTTGCGTATTAAATTCAGTAAAACTTTAATGTCCATTTAAAAACGGAAAATTCCCTGGTGACGCGAATACGCACAAAGTTTATGCATATTCGACAGAAAAACCCAAAATACACGACGATACGCGTAGTTTTCTATGGACACCTTGGGATTGGCTTCATGTTAAGTAAAAAAAATTCTTCAGTGCTAAAAAAGAACAAATATACTAGTGACTTTTTCGCACTACTATTATTTGTTTTGAACAATTTGCCCCCCCCCATACTGTTATTCGGCACTATACTATTATTAAATTTGACCGATTTGCTACCCTATACTGTTATTTGGCCTATACGTTTATTTGGCACTCGAGAGTATTAAATAACAAGTTGATTGAAGTCTTGCTATGAATAAATGCTTTTGCTGCAGTGGCATTGATTCTAATACAAATTAACAAACGTCTGATAGAATGAAGCTTAGATTAAATATTTTAATTATAACTGACAATATCAATCCAGTTGTAATATATTACACTACACAGTTGTAATCATGTTTGTCTTAAATTGATTAGTTTCAGTAGAAGTTTTTAAGATTAATTAACCATTTCTTCACAGATTGTAGTTGAAATACTATATTTTTTATAGCTTTTATTTGGTTATGTTACAAGTTTAAAAAAAAATTTGTAAATGTAAAAAATAGCCACTAAAATGAAGTTTAATCATTTTGAGAAAATCCCCAAAGAAATAAATGACATACATATAAGTATGACAGTGTACCTGATAACTTTACGGCAGATTTTTTTTACATAAACCAATTATGTCTGCTACACCACCGTGAATGAATTAAGCAAAAGTTGAATGACAGCCTAACGTGGCAGTGTATGTTTGACACAAACCCTTCACCAATTGTAATTTACTGCTGTATTGTGTTGCATTTACGTAAGACGCATTCATACACAAAATTGCAACGTCGTGAGTGTTGTAGTTTTTTCAAACAATATTTTAAACATAATTTTGTGGTTATTAATGAAAACACAATCTCAAATGCTTGTTTTTGTGTTGAAATTTACATTCTTTCACTGTTGTTTTATGTATTGTTGACAAAACAATGGCCATTTATAATATTGACATGTCCCCTTAATTTGCAGTCACAATAGCCCTTGAATATGTACTTGTAACGTGTTGTCGTCTACGGTATCAGCCATCTAGCAGACACTTGACAGGGTGTGTGTAGGGTCATTTTGATTGGCCTGTTATCCCGTGGTGTCACCAGGTTACATATGCGTCTGCATTTCCGTTAGTGTCAAAGGCACGATAAACTACATTAATGGTGTTTTACCCAGGGGAAAAACGGCACTTGCGATGTTGATGTTTGTTGGTTTTTGTTGCAATCTTGTGAAATGTTGTTAAAATCTTATCTAAAATTATAGGGAAAATTTGTTTACTGCTTTTTTAACTGCCGTGTCAGTTACTGTATATAATATATTGTGTGGAGACCCATGTGTGTGTTACAGCGTTGTTGGGGATGTGTTTTGCGACGGGAGGGATGGTGTTGCTTCTGGAGGTCCTTAAAATATCCAAGACCTACTGCGGCAAGGCCAGCAAGATTTGTCAACCAGCCACGGCTGCAGACAATGGTCAAGCTCACCTCAGACCACTGGTCAATGGTACAGAGGAACGACATCACAAGAAGAACAGGTCAGTAAATAACACGTGTCAGTGTGTAACAAGAAGATAAGTGTGTGACATTGTTTATCCACTATGTATTGCCCAGTACAGTGCACTAAATGCAAGCTAGTTGGCAGCAGTCACTTCTTAAAGCAAAGGTAATACCGTCTCACCGTGTATGTGCAGTTTAACATGAATAAAGTCACCTACAATCACCTACAATGGTCTAACATATCTGTAGGAGTCAAGATCCACCACAAAACCGCTCTCTCTCCATCTCACTACCCATTTCTCACCCATCTTTCAATTTATTCCCCATGTTTTGAATTCCCTAAGTTTCTCTTCCTGTTTGTTTCTTAGTCTACACCGTGGCTGTCTATGACAACTTGGTTTAGCTTCAGTTTGGCATTTATTAAACATCTCCCAGCTTACTAACCACCTTTCATCAATGTTATTCTATTAACAATTAATCGAGGTTTGCTGGTAAATAAAGTCTGCATTTATGCACTCATTCACGCACGCGCGCGCGCGCGCACGCACGCACGCACGCACGCACGCACGCACGCACGCACACACACACACACACACACACACACACACACACACACACACACACACACATTAGAAATAGAAAAGTAACATGCATTTTATATTACTTTAATTAATCTAAGTTTCAAAAGCGTCACATTGTTGTTGCAACTGCTATAGAATTTATAACTGACATTTGCTAGCCAATGGGCGCATTGATTATTATTTTCTGCTGACTCGTGCATGTTCCATTGTAGGATTCTGTGCCATGCTGCCCAGGCCTTCCTACACATGATACACGTCGTGGTGGCTTACTGCATCATGCTGGCAGTTATGACCTACAACACATGGATTCTCATCGCAGTCGCCATCGGTACGCAACATGATCATTACATCACAACACTAACCACAATTTCACAAAATTACTCAGTCTCTCAATCAAAGTATGCATATAAATATAATCATTAAGGCAAGATGAGGACTTACAGAATTGAAACTTTCAAAGATTGTACGGTGTGTCAAAGTAAACGATGTGAATTTTTTCTGAACTTTTCAAAGCATTTTTTTATGGCATGGTGGCCATTTTGAATTTCCAACTGCATTAGCCCCTTTTCAAAACTACTTGCATATTTCTTTTACAAGTGAACATTTTATGAATTGATTATTGGGTACTTGTTTTATTAGGCTAAAAAAAATTCAAAAAGTCTACTTTTTGAGAACTTGTTTTGATATTTTAGTAATAGAGGCTACTATGGTACATAATATAACAATAATATGATCCTGAATTTGCAAGCGATTGCCGATGGAAATACAACACTTAATTTTGTTCTTTAAATTTGAGAGTTTGAACAATGACGTATCCACGACAACGACAAGAACGCAAATATTTAACAAATTATTGTGTCGGCAAAGAATGCATTGTGCCAACAATAACGCTCACTGATATTAAACAGAAATCACGCTGGCTTCAGAACACAAAATCAACTGATCTGATGTTTTGAATAACTTTGAACATGATTGAGCATGCGCTGGCATAGATACGCCATTGTTTTGGTGCACAATAAAATAATCGGGAGAATCTTTGGTTTCTAATTGTTCATTTTTTTCAAGTCATGACGGCCACTAGTGGATTTAACGGTAGAAATACCACGACGTAATATAATCAAATGTGAAAATTAATCATTTAATAAACAAACAAACATCATCATAGGACAATGGGCAAATTACAATGTATTGATATTTCCTGTAAAAAAGTAAAACCAATAGTGTTTTGTGTTCAGCCGTGCAACCAGTATAGCTTTTAAAATCCCCCCTCAGTTCATGGAGCTCATCGCGAATCAGGTTCGTTGATGTTCATATCTGTAGTGTGTGAATAGTTCATGTAACACAGTCGGTTTAATAAAAGAGTGTTTACTTTTATTAAAATCATCAATAGAATTGACTTTGATTGATAGATTGGTTAACTTCCAAAACGTGTGAATAATATTACAGTATAGAGCCAGACTACTTTGGCCTTTTTTCTGCCGAATTTAACCGGATCTGGTGAAAAATATTTTAATAGTTTGTCCAATGATTTCACAGAAAAGGTTCAGGTTTTTTGCGAGATTAATCTGAAACGAGATGTGCAAACAAATTGAATGGGGGGGGGGGAGACTTTTATTATCACGATAAATGCAGTGTTCCATATACACACATGCCAGGGATTTATTATGTACTAGGGGAAACTGAGGCTAGTTGTAACAAAAACAGCATATTTCAGGATTATGGTTTGAGTTGTAACCCGATCGAAACCGTTTTTAATGCCAACGAAACCGCAGACATCTCCCGCAGATCGGAAGTGCATAAATAAATGCTTAATGCAATGCACATTTGCACAATGGCATGTTTTATGAGGTGTTATTGGGACAAGTTGTAATGTATACTTTACCATTACGACAAAATGTAACATACCAGTACAATCAGTTAATGTCTTTGAATTGTTTTAATACGTATCTTGGATATATGACTAGCCTATAAGAATCAATTGGTCCTACCTAAAAAAATGCTTATATAAAAAGTCATGAGCAGATCCCCTATTGGAACACTGTGTAAACACTGCTAATGAACAACTTACCTGTGTTACAACTAGCCCTGATCTCCCCTACATCATAATCTACCATCACAGAGTCTACCTTTCTGTCTTGCAGCCTGTGGTGTTGGTTACTACGTGTTTGATGCCCTGAAACGCACGATGCTACAGAAATCTGTTTCAACCCCTGCATTGCCAGAGCCAACTGCAGCCTCGACCGACAATATAGAACCATCGTTGTCTTGAATAGCTACATAGCTATTGTCTTGATCAGCTATGTAGCTAAACCAGGGTTGTGGTTAATTACAAGTGTAATGGGATTGTTACAATTTCTTATCGTTCTTGGTGGTGTGTTGTAATGGGTATCCGCTGGGATAATATAAACAGAAGCTACTGGTAATATAAAGATGTTAAAATATTTATATTAAATACATCTCGGTTCAGTTCACTGAATGTGTCAGTAATCACAACTACCCAGTGTCAATCTTAAACAGAAAATATAATTATAAAATCATAATCAATGTAATGTGCTTAATGCCTAATATACTATTATTATTATTATACAATGTCATGTGACTATCAGAATGAACATGTTTGAAAAAGTGCATATTTCAGACTAACGTAATTATAAAAAATGGCTACTTTAATTATGCAAAAACAAAATGTAATTACTTTTGAATTAAGTCATGTAATTAGATATATCATTGTAATTGATCTACGTAATGACCACAACTCTGATTGGATCTGGCCCCCAAACATGTGAGCAAATTATGAGTCGTGATTGTATTTGTTTATATTTTATTTTGTGTATAGTGAATGGATGTCTGCTTAATCAAATGTGCAGCTGCAATAAAATATGTAGGAACAAAATATGGGATGGCTACAAGTCAAGCTGGATTTATACATTATTTTCTTTCTCGGCATAATTATATTTATTGTTTTTACCCTGTTATCTTAATTATGAACAATGCTGATTGAGTGCAGTTAGACAACACGAGAGATCAGAAGTGACACAAGTGTTGTTGCATATTGATGCTGTCGACATAAGTCAGGGTGCCAAAAGCTGCGTAAGCCAGGGATAGGATTTGAAAGGTAGCTGCACAGTGTTCACAGTGTTATTTTGTTTGTTTCTAAGAAACTAATTGTACATGATTTCTTTTAATTTATGTATGCACATTTAAATTGTGTAATTGTTTGTATAATTTGACTTGTGCTAGTCTTCATTCAGTGGATTGGATTATCTTAGTCAATGTAATTGTTGTGATATCCTTAGGAACTAGTTTGTTGTAGCATAATTACAATAAAGGTTAGTCGGTGATTCATCCGTAAACCAACATGACGGTGTTACGAATACGAATACATTTATTTCAGGTAGAAACACCCATAAACAATCAATACATACAGATAGGTATAAAAAATACTTAACATTTAGAAATAAGTGAATAAGTTAGAAATATAAATAGATAAGTTTATAAGTTAAAAAAGTTAATAAATAAGTTATGAAAAGTATAAGAAATAAATATATAAAAAAGCATTGGTGGTATCCTAAGATGCGTCTATGCATATTGTTGTAGGCAACTGCAAGTTTTAAATAGGTGCCCTTGTTAAAATTTACATAAGTTGGGAACAATAAATTGTACAACAATACGCATGAAACAGATGTAGTTTCACACCAATGGAACAGTTGTGAAATGTTC
The DNA here is from genome assembly GCA_963662155.1 of Lamellibrachia columna. NCBI lineage: Eukaryota > Metazoa > Annelida > Polychaeta > Sabellida > Siboglinidae > Lamellibrachia > Lamellibrachia columna. Next base: position 19,747,014 of record OY759272.1, on the reverse strand, counting down.
GAATAATGCTGTTAGACCTGGCATAGAAACAGGTGTGTTGACATGTCTTCATCATCCTTGAAGTCATTGCAGATCACTACCCCTAAATATTTTGTCTTTTCAACAAATTTTTTATTGTTCATATAAATATCTGGACATTTCAGATGAAAGCCACGTGGTTTGATAACCATACATATCGACTTTATAGGATTTTATTTAATGTCATTTTCAAAACCAAACTGCATAAATATTCAGCAAAGCCTCAAGACCACTGGGACTAGGCGCAATAACACATAAATCATCTGCATAAAACATAGTTAGTACAGCAGTTGTGTATGTGACAACCTATACCTGCACTATTTAATCATTAGACACTCCTACAAATCAATCTTGTTATACTAGTGCAGAACCCAAATGTTTTGTATTAAATTGGGTTCCACGACCTCAGACTTCTTTAATGTATTAAACGGTGTTTGACAAGGTGGGACTTTATCTCCCTACTTATTTACTGTATTTAAGCAATATGTTAACTCTATCACAGAATAACAATTTCTGGCTTCAGTGGATGCCTCCTTTACATAATCATTCCAGCCGGGTACAATACAATCTTGACACAATGTTTTTTGCATGTACTAATAGTTCCAAAACTAGATACCCGAAGTGCATTGCATATATCATCAAATAGATTATCGATGTCACATATATGCCATATATTTGAACAATTAGTCTTAATATATGTAAATGACTCTGGAATGTGTACTTTGTCCAGATGTACAGCGCTACTCTTACCATAATCTCTGATATTAAAATCTTGTGCTTTGGACCATCTAAAAATAGGAGGCATTTTATCAGCATACTTCTCGATAGATACATTGTCATGCCTTTCTGCAGTTTACAGACAGAGATAACAAGACCTACAGGGAGATGGTCCGAACTAGGGCGTTTATCTAAAATGTGTAAGTCAGTGATCATTGAATGTACACTATGTGAACAGATAGTGATCTAACCACGAGGTAGAATTATGTGCATCGTTCACATAAGTATAAGTATTGCAGGTTCGACCAAATTTTTCATAATCCAATTAGTGTGTATGCGTGCTTGCCAAAGATATAATCTAGCTCCAGTGTAAGAGCAATCATTTCATGGCGGCAGCGGTGCTGTGACAAACCCAGCTGTTTATAAATGAATGGGTTGAGGAACTTATCCATATACAGTACGTGTGTTGTGAACTTCCGATTTTGTGCAATTTGCCTGCGGGTAGAATGCCATACAGCTTACAAGGACAAATGTAAATATTGCGACAACATTGGACACTGGGCCAAGGGCTGCAGAAATAAGAAAGCAAATGAAAGACAGAAGTAAGAAGAGAGCGGGCGTACCAAGAAGTCAAAGCAGACACGAGTCGAGGCAGACAGGATAGGCAGACATTAAGATATGTCCATGAAATGTTACGTTATCAGTGATAACGAGGGCGATGATTATGAAACAGATGGAGAAACATACACCAAGTAATTTAGGGAAATCACGGTGTCGACAAAGAACTATGCGAGAGGAAGCATACATGAACCTTAAGATTGTATGTCCTGACAGTCAATAATTGTAAATTTAATTAAGATCTAAGTAATATAGCATAAAGTGTATATTACAACACAAAAACAGTCTTTGTGAAGACTACCTAGTATAAATTGTAAACATAACTGATTATAAACAAATATAAATTGAATTTCTAACATGGCGCTGTGCAAAAGTAAAGGTGAAACGTAATTTGACATGCTCTAGCTGCGACAGCTGGATAGACTGCAAAGTCTGGATGTGTAAATTCGTGGGCAGAGGTTCAGGCAGATGATTTTCATTCATTGTTTGCAGGAGCAGGGAAATGAGTTAAGACATGATTTTGATGATGACAGGGCAGGGTGAGAAAGAAGAGAGCAGAGGTGGGGAGAGCAGAGGTGGTGAGAACGAGGAGAGCAGAGGCAATGTGAGAGAAAGCTGGTAAGTAGACGAAAGATGGAAAAAGGAAGAGTATGCAACAAGAGGAAGATAACCGGGTGAGTGGAGAGGGATTGTCAGGTGGTAAGATGGTCGAGGATAACAAGAGCAGAAAAAAGGAGAAGATTGTGGCTCAGAAGAAAGATGAGAGGAGGCAGTGTGCAAAAAAAGAAAGGTAAACGGGTGAGTGGAGAGGGATTGCCAGGTGGTAAGACAATAGAGGTTGATGATAGAAGAGAAAGAGAGCATAGTGTGCGACAGGAAGGAGCTTTGCTGATGTAGCATCACAGGGGAAGGCGAGGAAAGCCGGGGTATTTATGGGGGATTCCATCATTAGGAAAGTGGATAAAATTGTAAACAGAGGAGATGACATAACTGTATGCCTAACAAGGGCAAAAATAGAGGATGTAGCAGAGAAGGCAGGACAGGTCATGGGTGGTGGCATGGGAGGTGCTGTTCTCGTGCATGTGGGAACGAACAATGCCGAGAAGGAAGGTACATCGGCCATCGTTGGTAACTACAGGAGGTCGGTCAAGACACTTAGAGGTGACTTTTCATGAGAGTTGGACTTCATCTGACAGGGAAGGGTGCTGCAGTTCTTGGGTGTGAGTTTGTCAGGGTTGTCGACGAGGGCACAGGTACCATAAATTATTTAAACTTGATGCGCAGGAGGAGCTGACAGAAAAACTCAAAGGACTACTACTACAAATACACATCCAAAGAAATGTTCACCAATAATTTCAGACAATGAACTTAAATGTGTATGCTTAAATGCCAGGAGCATAGTAAATAAAAAAATTAGTTAGACATTATTGTAGCAGATATTGATCCTCACGTAATAGGTATCACAGAATCATGGGCAAATAAAGATACAGTAGATGCTGAGTTAGCACTGACAGGCTACGTAATGTTTAGGAAGGACAGACGAGAAAGAAGGGGAGGTGGAGTAATTTTATATATTAAAGAATCTATCCAAACATATGAAATAACACTGAAAAGTGAAGCAGATTGTGAGGAAGCAATTTGGTGTAACATAGTTACCAAGAACTCATCATTAACAATAGTAGTTTATCGTAGTCCTAACATAGGACAAGAGGAAGATGTAAAATTACAAAAGGCGGTAAGGAAAGTGAACAAGGGGGAATGTGTTATAATGGGTGATTTTAACCATGGCCATATACAATGGAAATCATTAGTGAGTGTTGGGGTGACAACCATCAGTTTCTACTTCCAACACAGGATTGTTTCCTTACTCAACATGTCTTGGAACCAACCAGAAGTGGGAATGTGTTAGATTTAATTTTGTCATCTCAAAATGAATTGGTTGACAATGTTAAAGTACACGAACCTCTGGGTTCAAGTGACCATAACCAAATCCATTTTAATATAAAAGTAAAAAACAGGGAATACATATAAAAAACAATGGAGGAGGAACTTCAACAAAGGCAAATATAAAGAGATGAGAACATATCTAGCAAATATAGATTGGAATAACTTGCTGAAGAACAAGACTGCAACAGAATGCTGGACTTGTTTAAAATATGAGATTGAGGGCATCACTGGAACATTTTTTCCATTAAGAAAACAAGGGAAAACGCCTATGCAAGCCGAGCTTTGACTGATGTAGAGAGTGAATACTCAGACCGAGAGAGAAGCACTAGCTGTAAAATGGGGATGTCTCCACTTTCATCTGTACATCTATGGACGTCCTTTCACCATCACAACCGATCAAAAACTCTCGTAAGCATCATTGGAAATCCAAACTCCAAACCACCTCTATGAATAGAACGATGGGCTCTGAAACTCCAGCAGTACGAGTACAACATTGTCTACCAACCTGGAGAAACCAAACCAGCTGACTATATGTCACGCCATCCCACTTCAGGATGTGACATAACTAGAAGAGAAGCTAAGATGGCGGTTGAATATGTGAATTTCACCGTTGTCAATACTGTTCCAAAAGCCATCACTCTGGATGAAGTTGAACAAGCAACACTCAAGGATAACATGCTTCAAGTTGTGAAAACTGTGTCAGATGGACACTGGAGAAGCATCCCGAAGTCTAAAGACACCAAACTCCGATCTTTCTACAACCTGTTCACGAACTGACAGTCGCTCCAAATGCGAAAATTGTGAAAAAAACCGCTACCGACTGGTGAATACTTGCTAGTAATCATTGATGAATACTTGAGATATCCAGTTGTCGAGATTGTCCGATCCACTTCTGCTAAGATGGTGATTCCTGTGTTTGACAAGGTGATGTCTATGTTCGGTATCCCTGAGGTACTGAAGTCAGATAACAGACCGCCTTTCAACAGTGAACAGTTGTTCTCATTTGCAACACACGTGGGTTTCAAACATCTTAAAGTAACCCCATATTGGTCCCGAGCCAATGGTGAAGCAGAAGGCTTCAAGAAGAATCTTGGCAAAGTAGTCAAGGCTGCATCGTCGGGAGGTAAGCCTTGGAAACAATAACTCAACAAGTTTCTAAGAAACTATCGTGCATCGCCCCACACCACAATTAACATATCTCCAATTGCTGCTCTCTTCGGTCGTGAGCTGAAGATGAAGCTACCAGCTTTGTCTCGACCAAACGCCAGTGATCTGATCCGTGATGCAGACGACATGGCAAAAGCGAGAATGAAACTCTGCGCTGACAATCGCTATCATGCCAAGCCGAGTACATTTGCGAAGGGAGTTGCTGTACAAGCGAGGCAACGTAAACTGAACAAACTCACACCAACATACAACCCCAAACCATATCGCATAACACACAAGAAAGGATCGATGATCACTGCTCAGATCATGCTGTTACCAGGAATTCGTCTCATTTCAAGAGAATACCCAGTCAAACTGCAGACAACGACTATACGCATGAAGCTGAATACAGAACGTGTATTGATGTCACGATGTCTTGATGACAATTTATCATATGGTGTAACTGTATAAGTAGTCAGTGCACACATAAACATTACACCTGCCACGATCAATGAATTGCCACAAGACCTTCGTCCATATTGGTCGTATCGTGACGAGATTGGTATCTCAGATGGAGTTCTGTTCAAAGGTAGACAAGTCATTATACCAGAGGCACTGAGGCAGGACATTCTACTACAACTCATGAGGCACACCTTGGTATTGAGAAAACAAGGCGGCTCATGCGTGATACTGAAGATTAACCTAAGGCATCAAACAGGATTAATATGTACGTTAGGCTTAACTACTTATTGTCGCAACATTCATAGTTTTCAAGATTCCATTTATACAATATATAAACAGTCATAAACATACCATTTTCTAAAGTGCAGATACATACAATTTCAAAACGTTTTATTTGAAAATATTACCTTCGGTAACGTACAATTAAGCTAAAGCCTCAGACACGCTGGTAAAAACTGAGTCGTCAAACAAAGTTGTAAATAGTGTAAACAGAGCTGTAATTTTCTAAATACAATGCAAGTAGGTTTGACGTGGCAATTAAACATGCCATACGTTTGAAAATGGCACATGCCAAATCCATCAAGTTTCATGTCAACAATTATCATAATAATTATGGTGAATTACTGCAGCAAGTAACATTACAGTAACACAGTAACGCAAGCAACAACTGTTGCACAGACAGCCCAATTGTGATACACAAGTCCCGTTGCCTAGTGTAACATTTTGTTTGAACAATAAACCCCACTATAACATGTCGCATCACTTCCTTACATCTCCGCTGACAAAATACGATATGTCCAGGTCAACAATATCATTTCAATACAGTTCAGTGTGGCCATTTCAAAATTACCAGTTCAATCAATGTGATCAATTAAGGTAACCAGTGCATTATTATCAGTTCAATATGACCAATTAAATATGCATGACCATTAAATGGCAGATGTCATAACATCAGTAGTGTTGATAATGTTAATTAATTTACAGCTATGGTAAATCAATCTCTTTGTTGCAAAAGAAATAAATGCTTATACGTATAAAAACAATTACCAAATGCACCCTGTACCAGACAAAAAAGAAAACGTCAGTTATACAACTATTTCTATTACATTAGTATTTCAGAGAATTATACCATTGTTTTATACTGTATCAACATCTTTATCTGAAAGGGCAATTTTGACTCCTACCATTAATAAACTCGACAACGTGGGGCGCGATAGCATACCAGTTAGAATACCGGACTCTCAATCGACAGAATCCAGTTTTAAATCCCACTGCGGTCGCTTCGAACCTTTGGCAAGTTTGATCATGACACGTTGCCACAGTTCACTCAGCTATATCTGGCAATACAGACAGTGGTGGATATATGAACGAATAGTCTTCATGCAGTAATTGCAGCATGGCTGAATGCTTCCCAGAGAAGTTGAAATGGCCTTGGAATGAAAAGGTCTGCCAGGTGGTGAAGTGTAAAGCACTTTGAGCAGTCCTAAGGACTGGATATCCACCAACTAAATACACGCATCAACATACACGCCATAACACGCATCAACATATCAATTTAAGCAGCACAATCCAATGCTCTGCTATGTACAATATTGGAAGATTGTGTCATTGAAATACGTCATGGAGAAGTCACACACCATTCAATCATGACTTGACTGTGATGGAAGCATCCACAAGTCACGTGACATGTCATGACATCACTGACAGACATCATGTGACTATAAGTTGTTCCTCAAGAGACTGCCTTTGATGACACCCGCAAGTATGGGAAGACACCACCAAGTGAAGACTGAAAGAACAATGACACCACGAGAAAATATTAGTAATCGTAAGAAATAGGTTAGTAGCTTGTTTACTTTTTTTTTATAATATTAATAATAAAGTTTATTTCAACAACATCAACAGTAAACATACAAACACAAATGAATTTTAAACATCAATAGTACAAGTTGAAAAGGGGCAAGCGATTTTAGATTAGTGCGTGCATACTTTTGTTTAAATACACATTTTTGTCGGGTCATATACATAGGATTATACAAAACAAAATTTTTTTGTATGTTGTTTGGCAATAAATTGTTAAATGCCTAATACATAATTTCAGCAGCTTTTAGTTTCACCATATCTGGCAATTTTAGAATGCAGAGATCATAAAATAGGCTAGATGTGTGGTCCAACCTCTGAGCACCTCAGAATAATCTTACAACCTTTTTCTGTAACAAGACTAAGCATTTTAAGTTTGCTGCATATGTATTTCTCCATATTTCAGCACAACACATAATGTAAGGCGAAAAGAGAGAATAATATAAAATACGCATTCCACGTCTGTCAATTAAGAAACTAGTTTTGTGCATAACCGCACAACACTTTAGATTTTTTTTAGTTTAGATTTCAAGAGAGAAATGTGATCTTTCCATGTTAATTTGTCATCAATCAATGCACCTAATATTTTTTTTTATTCAACTATTAATTATTCCCTTGTTTATTTTTACAGAGAGAGACATTTTCAATGCGCAATTTCCAAAAATCATGTACCTGGTAATTTGTTTTTGGTATGTTTAATGATAATCTATTCATTGAAAAACCACACACTGAACTTATCCAGCTCGACATTTGTCTGCCGGATAAGTTCATTGATGTCATTATTGCAATAGAACATGTTCGTGTCGGCTACAAATAAAATAAACTTAAACAGTTTTGAAGCATTGAAAATGTCATTGATATACATTATAAATAATTTCGGTCCTAAGATGGAACCTTGTGGTACACCACAACACACCCTAAGTACCTCAGAATCACAATTGTTATACGGAACAAACTGATCTATTTTCTAAATAACTCACAACCCACTTATGTGCTATACCACGAACACCATAGAAATAAAATTTTTGTGCCAATACATCATAATCAACTGTGTCCAATGCTTTCTTAAGATCTATAAATGCACCAATAGAATATTTATTATTGTCTAGACAATTAGTCATTTCTTCAACCAATTCTAAAATAGCATGAGAGGTAGACATATTAGATCTAAACCCATACTGGTTTGGGCAAAGTAAACCATACCTATTTAGAAAATTGTCCAATCTAGCATTATATAGTTTCTCCAGAATTTTAGAAAATTGCGGTAGTAAAGAGATAGGTCTATAATTTGTGAATACACACTTATCCCCAGCCTTAAATACTGGAATAACTTTGACAATTTTCATTTGGTTGTGGAACACCTGTTTGGAAAGATACATTGCATATGTGATTTAAGGGTTTTACAATTTCACTAATAATTGTTTTGACCATGCTCATATTAATATCAGTAAAATCTGTTGATACTTTGTTTTTAAATTGTAATTGTAAAATAACTGTTGAATCCATTTGCAATAGCCTTATTTTCTGATACGTGTTTGTTGTTACTCACAAAAGTAGGGTATTCTGGTGCGTTGAATTGTTTGTTGATGAGTGTTTAGAATTTTCCAGGTGCCCTTTACATTATTTTTTTGCTTCTCTAGCAACTCGTTGTAGTAGGTTTTCTCAGAGCACCTTAATACAGATGTCAGTTTGTTTTTATGTTTTGTATTTTAGTTCCACTTCAGAAGATCGAGATATAATAAATGCTTTGTACAGCCTCTTTTTCTTTGCACAAGCACGTTTTAGTCCATTTGTGAACCATGGCTTCTTGTTAATGCAACTTTTCTTCAGTACTGTTTTCACTGGGCAATGTTTATTAAACAAATGTATAAATATGTGCAGGAACGTATCAAGCATGATTTACATCATTAGTGTTTAGCATATCATCCCAGGGTTGAAAATTTAGCTCTTTTCTAAACGAAGCTAATCTATCTTCATTTATTATTCTAACATGATTAACCTCTTTTTTAACATTTCTATTTATTTTATATTCGCTTTGGAATGATAATGTGAACAAACATGTGGTAGTGTCGTGTTGTAGTGTGAGTAAACATGGCAGTGTCATGTTGTAGTGTGAGTAAACATGGCAGTGTCATGTTGTAGCATGAGCAAACATGGCAGTGTCATGTTGTACTTGTAGTTGTAGTGTGAGTAAACATGGCAGTGTCATGTTGTAGTGTGAGTAAACAGTGCAGTGTCATGTTGTAGTGTGAGTAAACAGGGCAGTGTCATGTTGTACTTGTAGTGTGAGTAAACAGTCCAGTGTCATGTTGTAGTGTGAGTAAACAGTCCAGTGTCATGTTGTAGTGTGAGTAAACATAGCAGTGTCATGTTGTACTTGTAGCTGTAGTGAGTAAACAGTCCAATGTCATGTTGTAGTGTGAGTAAACAGTCCAGTGTCATGTTGTAGTGTGAGTAAACAGGGCAGTGTCATGTTGTACTTGTAGCTGTAGTGTGAGTAAACAGTCCAGTGTCATGTTGTAGTGTGAGTAAACAGGGCAGTGTCATGTTGTAGTGTGAGTAAACATGGCAGTGTCATGTTGTAGTGTGAGTAAACATGGCAGTGTCATGTTGTAGTGTGAGTAAACATGGCAGTGTCATGTTATATCATGAGAAAACATGGCAGTGTTATATTGTAGCATGAGCAAACATGGCAGTGTCATGTTGTATTTGTAGTGTGAGTAAACAGTCCAGTGTCATGTTGTAGTGTGAGTAAACATGGCAGTGTCATGTTGTACTTGTAGTGTGAGTAAACAGTGCAGTGTCATGTTGTAGTGTGAGTAAACATGGCAGTGTCATGTTGTAGTGTGAGTAAACATGGCAGTGTCATGTTGTACTTGTAGTGTGAGTAAACAGTGCAGTGTCATGTTGTAGTGTGAGTAAACATGGCAGTGTCATGTTGTAGTGTGAGTAAACATGGCAGTGTCATGTTGTAGTGTGAGTAAACAGTGCAGTGTCATGTTGTAGTGTGAGTAAACATGGCAGTGTCATGTTGTAGTGTGAGTAAACATGGCAGTGTCATGTTGTAGTGTGAGTAAACAGTGCAGTGTCATGTTGTAGTGTGAGTAAACAGTGCAGTGTCATGTTGTAGTGTGAGTAAACAGTGCAGTGTCATGTTGTAGTGAGCAAACATGGCAGTGTCGTGTTGTAGTGAGTAAACATGGCAGCAACAGACACATAGAGTGTAATGTGTGTAAATCCTTGAATTTGATCTGTCAGCATAAACAAAGCAGACTCAAAGTGTCACTGGTGTATTATGTTCTAATAAAAAAAAAAAAATTTGGAAATACAAAACAACTAACGGGGCAAGTGCAATGTTTATGCTACCTTCACAACTCAACCTGTTAGGACAAAATACAAAATGTAATGAGCATATCATCAATTCAACACATTAAATAATGCAAAGAGCAATGTGTATTTTACCTTCAACTCAACATCACGATGCAGAAACCTGGCTCTTGCATGAATCCTGGAAGCACAGCAGAGCACAGCAGTAAACACATGTGGCATACGTAACATCTAATAAACTGTTACCATGGGTGGAACAAAAGTCATTACAGTACAAGAAAACAAGATATAATGTTGAGAATTTAGAACAAATAATTACATTTTCTGCACTTAATCACTGCTCAACTCAGAGTCACTGAACAAAACAGTTGCCATTTTTTGCACTCAATCACTGAACAAAACAGTTGACATTTTCTGCACTCAATCACTGCTCAACTCAGTGTCACTGAACAAGACAGTAGACATTTTCTGAACTCAATCACTGAACAAGACAGTTGATATTTTCTGCACTCAATCACTGCTCAACTCAGTGTCATTGAACAAGACAATTGACATTTTCTGCACTCAATCACTACTTAACTCAGAGTCACTGAAGAAGACAGTTGACATTTTCTGCACTCAATCACTGCTTAACTCAGAGTCACTGAACAAGACAGTTGCCATTTTTTGCACTCAATCACTGCTCAACAAAGTGTCACTGAACAAGACAGTTGACATTTTCTGCGCTCAATCACTGCTTAACTCAGAGTCACTGAACAAGACAGTTGACATGTTCTGCACTCAGTCATCGCTCAACTCAGAGTCACTTGAACAAGACAGTTGACATTTTCTGCACTCAATCACTTCTTAACTCAGAGTCACCGAACAAGACAGTTGACATGTTCTGCACTCAGTCATCGCTCAACTCAGAGTCACTTGAACAAGACAGTCATTGAACAAGACAGTTGACATTTTCTGCACTCAATCACTTCTTAACTCAGAGTCACCGAACAAGACAGTTGACATGTTCTGCACTCAGTCATCGCTCAACTCAGAGTCACTTGAACAAGACAGTCATTGAACATTGCCATTTTTTGCACTCAATCACTGCTCAACAAAGTGTCACTGAACAAGACAGTTGACATTTTCTGCACTCAATCACTTCTTAACTCAGAGTCACCGAACAAGACAGTTGACATGTTCTGCACTCAGTCATCGCTCAACTCAGAGTCACTTGAACAAGACAGTCATTGAACAAGACAGTTGACATTTTCTGCACTCAATCACTTCTTAACTCAGAGTCACCGAACAAGACAGTTGACATGTTCTGCACTCAGTCATCGCTCAACTCAGAGTCAATTGAACAAGACAGTCATTGAACAAGACAGTTGACATTTTCTGCACTCAATCACTTCTTAACTCAGAGTCACCGAACAAGACAGTTGACATGTTCTGCACTCAGTCATCGCTCAACTCAGAGTCACTTGAACAAGACAGTCATTGAACAAGACAGTTGACATTTTCTGCACTCAGTCACTGCTCAACCCAGTGTCACTGAACAAGACAATTGACATTTTCTGCACTCAGTCACTGTTCAACACAGTGTCACTTGTATTAAGACCTCTGTATTATGATCAATCACTGCTTAACTCAGAGTCACTGAACAAGACAGTTGACATTTTCTGCACTCAATCGCTGCTCAACTCAGTGTCACTGTCATTGAACTAGACAGTTAACATTTTCTGCACTCAATCACTTCTTAACTCAGAGTCACCGAACAAGACAGTTGACATGTTCTGCACTCAGTCATCGCTCAACTCAGAGTCACTTGAACAAGACAGTCATTGAACAAGACAGTTGACATTTTCTACACTCAGTCACTGCTCAACCCAGTGTCACTGAACAAGACAATTGACATTTTCTGCACTCGGTCACTGTTCAACTCAGTGTCACTTGTATTAAGACCTCTGTATTATGATATGTATCATATTGTGAAATAATGTATCATTCCAGCCCTACACTCTTCAACCAAGTGTTCTCTGGACATCTAAAGGAACATGCAACATACAGAGAACAAGTAGGACAAGGCAGTGTTAGTTGAGCCACTGGGTTAGTTGAGCCACCCATGTTTTACAGGAAACTACAGCAGCGACAGTTATATGGTACCAGCCAGTGATTGAACATGTTATTAGAACTTGATTCGCATATAATAGGTTACGTTTGTCACAATGGTCAGAACATGAGCTAAAGTATGTTTTTTGAAACTTTGATTAATGTCTGCTGGTGTGTAAACTATCATTGCAAGTGACCAGACTTTGTTGTTTGTGCACTTACTAATGGTTTAACTATGCACAGAGAAGAAAATTATTTATATGCATAACTTCGCGCATTAATGAGAAGTTAATTAAATAAGCTTAATTGTTGAAACGGGGCTAGTTGAGCCACCCAAAGCCCAAGGGAGGTTTAGTTGAGCAGCGGAAAAAGAACGAAGATGAGTGTTCGTTACCCCAAAATACATAAAGGAATTCATTTTTTTTCATTTGTTTTGGGACATCGGATTGCTATAAGGCAACATATTAGCAGTTAGTTACACTGGTTGCTATTTACCTGTAAGTCTACATTAATTGTGTTGACTTATTAATTAAGTGTGTAGATTTGTCAGAGACGTGTTATACCCATTAGGTAGATGTGTTGGCCGAGTTGTGAATTTTTTGTACAAGGCCTACGTAAATTATACTAATAAAGCATTTACCCAACATATACTACACTGTAGCTCAACTTACCCCACATCTAGTGTTAGTTGAGCCAGTTAACCAACCCTATTTGAATCAGCTATATATAATTATATATGCATGCTAGATATATTATCTTGGTATAAAATGATATATTAATAATCAAAGTTTATGTGAGTAAAAACAGTTTTGACTTCTGATTATGATTGCGCCATAGGCATAAAAAATGGCTCAACTAACACTGCCTTCTCCTAAATGAGGAAAACTTACGTAAACAGTACGAAGAGATATGTTCCCATGCCAGCACACAGATGCCACCAAGCGTGACCTTGAAGAAAGGGCTTCAACAGGGAACTCACACTGCTTCTCAGTTCCCTGTAACATCACTTACATGTTTACACCATAACCAACAATACATATCAGTTCCCTGTAACATCACTTCCATGTCCACACCATAACCAACAATACATCTCAGTTCCATGGAACATCACTTCCATGTTCACACCATCACCAATAATACATTTCAGTTCCCTGTAACATTACTTCCATGTTCACACCATAACCAACAATACATATCAGTTCCCTGTAACATCACTTCCATGTTCACAAAATCACCAACAAAACATATCAGTTTTCTGGAACATCATTTCCATGCTTACACCATAACCAACAATGAATCTCAGTTCCATGGAACATCACTTCCATGTTCACACCATCACCAATAATACATTTCAGTTCCCTGTAACATAACTTCCATGTTCACACCATAACCAACAATATATCTCAGTTCCTTGTAACATCATTTCTATGTTCACACCATAACCAACAATACATTCAGTTCCGTGACACCGCTTCCCCAGGAGCACAGTACGTGTTGTCATGGCTGATCAAAAAGCTATAATTACAACACTAACCTGACATTGGAGCAGTAGACATTATCAACATTCCAGAGGACAAAGCCAGTGCCATAGATGACAATACTGGCCAGCAACAGCAGGAGAGAATGTTCATATTTCCTGAAACAGAATGACATAATGTCTATGACACAAACACATAGTATGAAATAATGTCTGTGACACAAATACGCATTGTATGACATAATGTATGTGACACAAACACACGTTGCATGACAAATGACTGTGGTCAAACACAAACACACAGGTCAACACAAACACACTGTGGTCAACACAAACCCACCCACCCACCCACCCACCCACCCACCCACCCACCCACCCACCCACCCACCCACCCACCCACCCACACACACACACACACACACACACACACACACACACACACACACACAATGTCTATGACATAACGCACAAAGTATTACATATATGATAAAAACACACAATATGACAGTCTGTAACACAAACACACAAGGTATGATATATCTGTGACACAGATGCACATATGGTATATGACATAATGTCTGTGACAGGTTTTCTGTTTTCTTTTAGTTGTACTCAGATCCTGCCTGCCATGTTTCACTTTACCCAGCGCAAAGGTCTCACAACGACACAAGCTAGCTTGGAAATCGAGTGAGGCCGGATCTAGGTGCTGCGGCTGCTTATATAGCCCAGTGTATCTCTACGCGTGTCTGAGTAAATAGGCTAATACCCTCGCCCTCAGAACATGTTTAACCTCGAACCACCTTCATTGTCTTGTTATTTCGCATAAAATCCTTTATGCGCCGCTGTCACATAAATTCATTTCTAGCATCGTTGTGAGTTAGAGTTAGATGAGTGCATGGATAATAAGGCCTGTAGCCAGGTGGGGTTCAGATGAACCCACATTTTCCAAAAATGTGAACCCCCTCCCTCTTAAAAGCGTGAACCTCCAATATTATTTTCATAACAATATATGAAAAAAATAATATTATTTTCATAATATTGGTGGGTTCTTGCGTTTTAGAAGGGGGTTCACGTTTTAGAGGTCTGATGCTTTTGAGAAGGGGGATTACATAAAAAAAAAATATTATCTTCATATTATTGGGGTGTTCACGCTTTTGAGAAGGGGGTTCACATTTTTGGAAAATTAAAATATCCACTCACTGAAACAATGCAGAGTTAGCAAGCCAATTACTCTCTTTGTTGTGGTGGCTGGCTATATGGCCTCCACGCATTCATAACGCACACATAGCATCAAACATGGTTAATTTCAATTGTTAATTGTTAAGTTAATTTAATGAATTAACTTTTCCAGAAAGGCTAATTTAATTTCATTTAATTAATTGACTTTCCAAAAAGGGGTTAATTTAATTTGACAAATTCCCAATTAACTATCAGTTAAGTGCTCATTTGACAGTTGGTTTTACTGGATAGTTTACAGCTATGTTATCCAGGTGTTTTCAGAAGGCCTGCAATCACTATTCCACTCACTAATGAGAGATTAGACTCAGGCACTAGTGAATGGAGGGAGATCATCACAGAGCACAAATGCACTACCAACTAGGGTGGGCTGATACTTCAGGCACCTGTGAATTGGAGGGAAGGCCTAGAATGTCCTCTGGTGGTGATAAGTTGATGGCTAACAGTGGCTTCAGCAAATCTATTAAAGCAAACATTTGGGGCTGGCAACTTTCAGCCAAGTGGGCCTATGGGGTCATTAGACCTATGCATCAATATTGCTTTCATGTGTACATTATAACCGTTAATGGGGAGATGTAGAGAAAGGTAATTTAACTTCAATTTGGGATCTTTTTATAGAGCCAACATAAATCAAAAGCATGCCAATTCTAGTGATGCTAGAATTTAAATGCTAGTGTATAATGGGTAAACCGAATGATTTAGTATAAAGCACTGCATAAATAACAACCTGGTGCATAAAAATTATGTATATAGTTGGCATATAAATATTGTATGAGCAAATCTCTTACCAATAAAGTTACAAAACACATTTTTGTTGTAAGTCTTGTGCTTTTAGAAGTTTTAAAAGTGTACATGTTTACACTATAAACATTTCTACCAACACGATTTAATAGTTAATTGAATAAATTGTTAATTTAACTGACCTGAGAAATGTGTGAGGTTAATTTAATTGACCTGAGAAATGTCTGAGGTTAATTTTATTTAATTGGAGAATTTATGAGTTAATTGTAATGTAATTAATTAACTTTTCAAGTTAATTGCAAGGCATAGTGCAGACAAAGGTGTGTGTATACAGCAAGACATGAAACCAGCATTTTGTACTGCTTGCTTTGTTTAACTGATACTGGTCTAAACTTGCACAATGATCTGTTGCTCATTCACAGCTCAGGCAGCATCATGTGCCCCTCAATACTCTCTCCCTTTTGCACAAAGGCTTGCATAATTTCTGGTAATGATCACACTTGATCTCGACATATGATTGTGCTTACCTGACATCAATTTAGACATAGACATGTGACTGTGCTTTTCATAATTCACAATATTCATGAAATATTTTCTAAATTGAATCATTTTTGTTTAATATATAATTCACCCAGGAAGTGTGTGCATGTGTGCGTGAGTATTTATGTTTATATATGTTTATCTTTCTTTCAATCTCAATGCGCAATTAAAGGAATTAATCAGTTTTATTTTTGTCTTATTTTATGAAACAACTGAATATGTAGACAATGTTTTGTTCACTTTACTTGTGGCACCCTCTGTTTTGGAAAAATATGACTCCCCATGTGAACTTGTAACACCCCTGGAGTTTGTTTCAGAAAATATGACACCCGTGTAAACTTGTGGCGTCCTCCTGGAATTGATTAAGAAAATATGTCCCCGCATGAACTTGTGGCACCCCTGTTGTCTGTACATGAAAAAAATTAACCCCTCTTGTGAAAAGCTGTCTACGGGCCTGGTAATGCCTAAAACAAAATCTCAAACTAATCTATGCCAAATGCTTCATTGCAGAGTCAATGCTCTTTGCTTGCTTACAGTATGCCTGCATGATATTGTTAAATTTAGAAGGGACTAAGTATTTAACTCCTAATGCAGGTAAAACAGCCATACAAAGTCTAAGCTGACAAATTTATTTGTGACAGTATTGAATTGCTGAATCTTTTATTGTGTAGAAATTGGATCGTGTACATGTAGCTCTGGCAGCTATACCTGTACATTTTGCCTGCTGAACGTCTCTAATATCTTTTATGCGGGACAAAGCTACCTACAAAAGAGTTACTGACATGGAACCGTGGCTCGTTTGCTGAAGACAACAAAGTCAAATGTATGTTTGTATACGAGCTTTATAATAAGCCAAATATTAAAATGCAATACAATAAAATGTATACATCATAAATACATTATTTATACACAATGAAAACAGTTGTGACCTAGTTTATATACTCAGCTTAGCAAAGGTGGGGGAACCAACCACCAAAGGTGGGGGAACCAACCACCGAACATATATCACACAAAGTTAGTAAACCGACCCAACCAGAAATCAAACAAACACTGGTGTAGATGGGGTAGGAGGGTGGGTAAAAACATTAAAAAATATCGAGAGCAACAAATATGAAGGCGATTTGAGGTTAGACCTTTTATGGTAGAGAGAGTATTGGCCTAATTACTCGCTCACGCGTATGGATACACCAACCACGTGACCTAGAGCCAGCCTCTCTCGATTTCCAAGTTAGCTTGTGTCATTGTGAGACCATATTTCCGAATTTTTATTGTTACTGATTATTCGTTATCGCTGAATTTGTTGATTTTATTGCAAGATCAGTTTTGTTGTTCGGTTTATTCCGATCCGTTTGAAAAATCCCACCCTCCCTCCCTAATATTGTGTTAACAGTTGTTACCCAGTGTTATCTAATAAATCAAGTGGTGCATTATGTATGGATACACTGTGAAACACTGAAGACAGAGAGGTAGTTCACAAAGTTTTTGAATTTTTTTGACGCTTTTCCCTGTTATAGTTTGGTTCACGAGGTTTTGCATTAACGCTTTTCCCTCCACTGAGTTTTCAGTAGTGCACACAGGGTTTTTAGTGCGGGTACTTTTTACGAGTACATTTGTGTGGCTGTTTGGCCCTACCTCTCGGTCTGATGTGTTAGTAGTTATTGGTTGACTAATGTCTAGATATGTAACACCTTTATACATTGTGTGTTGTGTTTCCATAATGTTCATTATGAATTGTTCAAGAATGTTGGGTGGTTAGCCCACTTTTTTCATTTACCATGTTTGGCTGGGGGATCGAGTACCCCAGCCTTTCTGTTTGTACATATATGTGTATGGTTAATTAACGGTGGAGTGACCCCCACTGATACCATGTGAATTGTATATAAGTCAGTAGTGGTACAGATAGTACTGGTAGTGGGTAGCTGATAGGCATGATTTACTAATTATGTGTAAACACCTTTTGGGGGCCGGCATGCTTGCTGAGATTATTGGATGTATCTTATTTTGATGGTGTATGCTTGCCTAATTTCATGCTCCTTAACTAATAAATCTAAATGTCATTCTTTGGCCTATTTCAATCTACGCTGGACTTGTGTTGTTATTTTGCATAAATATGTATACATCATAAATACATTATTTATACACAATGAAAACAGTTGTGACCTAGTTTATATACTCAGCTTACAAAATATCAGCAAAGGTGGGGGAACCAACCACACAAGGCCTTGATGTAGACCAACATGTGATATGATCACCGACATACAGACAAGTGGCATGTCATTCTGCTTGGCGTGTATACTCACAGAAAGGTGACATCTCTGTGACAGACAAGTGGCATGTCATTCTGCTTGGCATGTATACTCACAGAAAGGTGACATTTCCGTGACAGACAAGTGGCATGTCATTCTGCTTGGCATGTATACTCACAGAAAGGTGACATATTAACAGAAAATTGACATCTCTGAGACAGACAAGTAGCACGTCATTCTGCTTGGTATGTATACTCACAGAAAGGTGACATCTCTGAGACAGAAAAGTGGCATGTCATTCTGCTTGGCATGTATACTCACAGAAAGGTGACATCTCTGAGACAGACAAGTGACATGTCATTCTGCTTGGCATGTATACTCACAGAAAGGTGACATCTCCGTGACAGACAAGTGGCATTTCATTCTGCTTGGCATGTATACTCACAGAAAATTTACATCTCTGAGACAGACAAGTAGCACGTCATTCTGCTTGGTATGTATACTCACAGAAAGGTGACATCTCTGAGACAGAAAAGTGGCATGTCATTCTGCTTGGCATGTATACTCACAGAAAGGTGACATCTCTGAGACAGACAAGTGACATGTCATTCTGCTTGGCATGTATACTCACAGAAAGGTGACATCTCCGTGACAGACAAGTGGCATTTCATTCTGCTTGGCATGTATACTCACAGAAAGGTGATGTCTCCAAGACAGACAAATGGCATGTCATTCTGCTTGGCATGTATACTCACAGAAAGGTGACATCTCTGTGACAGACAAGTGGCATGTCATTCTGCTTGGCATGTATACTCACAGAAAGGTGACATCTCCATAACAGACAAGTGGCATGTCATTCTGCTTGGCATGTATACTCACAGAAAGGTGACATTTCCGTGACAGACAAGTGGCACGTCATTCTGCTTGGCATGTATACTCACAGAAAGGTGACATCTCCGTGACAGACAAGTGGCATGTCATTCTGCTTAGCATGTATATATTAACAGAAAAGTGACATCTCTGAAACAGACAAGTAGCACGTCATTCTGCTTGGTATGTATACTCACAGAAAGGTGACATCTCTGAGACAGAAAAGTGGCATGTCATTCTGCTTGGCATGTATACTCACAGAAAGGTGACATCTCTGAGACAGACAAGTGACATGTCATTCTGCTTGGCATGTATACTCACAGAAAGGTGACATCTCCGTGACAGACAAGTGGCATTTCATTCTGCTTGGCATGTATACTCACAGAAAGGTGATGTCTCCAAGACAGACAAATGGCATGTCATTCTGCTTGGCATGTATACTCACAGAAAGGTGACATCTCTGTGACAGACAAGTGGCATGTCATTCTGCTTGGCATGTATACTCACAGAAAGGTGACATCTCCATAACAGACAAGTGGCATGTCATTCTGCTTGGCATGTATACTCACAGAAAGGTGACATTTCCGTGACAGACAAGTGGCACGTCATTCTGCTTGGCATGTATACTCACAGAAAGGTGACATCTCCGTGACAGACAAGTGGCATGTCATTCTGCTTAGCATGTATATATTAACAGAAAAGTGACATCTCTGAAACAGACAAGTAGCACGTCATTCTGCTTGGTATGTATACTCACAGAAAGGTGACATCTCTGAGACAGAAAAGTGGCATGTCATTCTGCTTGGCATGTATACTCACAGAAAGGTGACATCTCTGAGACAGACAAGTGACATGTCATTCTGCTTGGCATGTATACTCACAGAAAGGTGACATCTCCGTGACAGACAAGTGGCATTTCATTCTGCTTGGCATGTATACTCACAGAAAGGTGATGTCTCCAAGACAGACAAGTAGCATGTCATTCTGCTTGGCATGTATACTCACAGAAAGGTGACATCTCCAAGACAGACAAATGGCATGTAATTCTGCTTGGCATGTATACTCACAGAAAGGTGATGTCTCCAAGACAGACAAGTGGCATGTCATTCTGCTTGGCATGTATACTCACAGAAAGGTGACATCTCCGTGACAGACAAGTGGCACGTCATTCTGCTTGGCGTATATACTCACAGAAAGGTGACATCTCCAAGACAGAAAAATGCACGTCATTCTATGTGGCTTGTATTCTCACTCACCTCACAATGCGGAAGGACAGGGCCAACATTGCAACCACCATCAGTCCATAGGTGACCTAAACAAAATAATTCAAACCAAATAAAATAAGACATACAAGAATTACCAGGGTGGGTGGAATTACACAAAATCAAATCAGTTGCAATTTCTTTTAATTTACTTTTCACTTCCAATATCTTCAAATCAAATATAATAACACAATTTCAAATAAAATTCTTCTTTTTCTTTGATATTGGCGATCATGGCCCTCCACATAATCAGTGATGTCATGGAATTCACTATAAAGAACTGTTGTGATACACCTGTTAAGTGTATGGAATCACATTTCTTAACATTATGCACTCTCCTAAGAACAGTGTTTGTGATATCATCCTTTAAGAGTATTATTATGAAAGGTCCCCTCATTATCCTCGAAGTATTAATATAATGGTAACCTTTTATGTACATACAAGTGTGAACAAATATAAATGCAAAAGCAAGATGTACAACAATAGAGGATATAAGACTTGAAATTCTACTTATTTCAGCATATCATATATAAATGACTCACCTCAAAGAAAACAGGGTTGTTGATGATGATATACAACTGAAAGAAACAAAACTATATTTCATTCATTCATCAGATTCTCATGTGTCATTCTGTGTCAAATAAAAAATTTTATTCAAGAAATAATAAATTGATGTCTCTGAATTTACTTAAATGACTAATTAGTGGTACTTGAGCACTTCTGCAAAAAAGTAAGTATGTACCTGCAAATTATGTCTGTAATGATGTGAACAAGGGGTAAGCGCCCAATTTTATGGTCATAAAATTTAAGTAAGGCATTCCCTCATAACTCTTTGAATTCACCAATAGGCACCTTTGAGTCATTACAAGGCATCACTACACTGGTGACTTAACAGTGCCACGAGACACCAGTGTGTCAATAAACTGGTGACTTACCAGTGTCACCACAAGGCACCACTGTGTCACTAAACTGGTGACTTACCAGTGTCAGCATGATGCACTACTGTGTCACTAAATTGGTGACTTACCAGTGTCACCACGAAGCTGCAGATGAAGAGAAAACACTGAAGTCGTATGTTCTGACTCCGTGGTTTGCCATCAATCTCCAACCTGCATCATTTACAAAACAGTAATTTGGACGGCAGATGTTAGCACTACCCAGACTGACAGAGAGATCTACATTGCACCCCTTAGCACTACCCAGACTGACAGAAAGATCTACATTGCACCCCTTAGCACTACCAGACTGACAGAGAGATCTATATAGCACCCCTTAGCACTACCCAGACTGACAGATATCTACATTGCACCCCTTAGCACTACCCAGACTGACAGAGAGATCTATATTGCACCACTTAGCACTACCCAGACTGACAGAGAGATCTACATTGCACCCCTTAGCACTACCCAGACTGACAGAGACATCTACATTGCACCCCTTAGCACTACCCAGACTGACAGAGACATCTACATTGCACCCCTTAGCACTACCCAGACTGACAGAGAGATCTACATTGCACCCCTTAGCACTACCCAGACTGACAGAGAGATCTACATTGCACCCCTTAGCACTACCCAAACTGACAGAGGTGTACATCTTAATGAGACCTGGCATCCATGCAATCTAAGTACAGTAGTAGTAACAAAAACAATATATAGTAATTAGTATTTAAGGTCTTTGGTAATACTACAGTTCCCCTGGCAGATCAAACTGTTGAAACGTGGATTTGTCAGTTTATCCTACACCATGTGCAGATGCATGTTGAATCATATGCACTTAGTTCCACTTCCTGTCTTGGTCAACGCATTTCTAGAAACAATGCTCATCATTACCTGTCCAGCCGGCGACAACGGGTCCACTACTGAATAAAGTTAAGTTCTCGTATATGAGCTCTGTAAATCTGAGCGAGCAATATTACTGTTTAACAAAGCAACCGAAAGTTCCACATTTCAACAGCTCGATCTGCCAGGGGTACTGATGTAGTCAGAAGCCCCTGGTGGCAAGGATGGGAACTGGAGCTAGGAGACAATTACTGAATGAGACTCAGAGCTTGAGACAATGACTTCTTCTTTCGTATACTTCCACTATACATCAACTAGCTGGTGGAGCCATGTCACTGCTGCTTTGTTCACTGCCTGGATGTCCTCGTCGCATACAGGCAGGCATGCCAGGCATTCCAGTAGGCGGTCAGCAGTCTAGGGGCATCAGCGCAGGCACACATAGGGTCATCTCTGTATCCAAGTTGGTGTATTTTAGCATTGAATCTGTCAGCACCAAATCGAATTCTGTTTAACTTACACCAGAGGGGACGCTCCAACTTGTACCCAGGAGGGTGATTAGATGGCATGTTGATGAAACGTTTGAGTCGGGTGTCTTGGTCTTCCCAAGTTGTCATGAGATGGTCATGAGCCCAGGCCCATGAGTAATTCACTTGTCTCTCATGTGAACGGTCTTCTTGACTTAAGCCTCTGGTTATTGCGCTGCTCCATGTATTCATGCAGTATGTGTTGTTCATTCCGTTGAGCACACAGAGCAAGGTCAAGTGTTGCTTTCTGCTATCATGAGACATTGACTGAATGAGACTCATAGCTTGGAGACAATGATTCAATGAGATTCAGAGCTTGGAGACAATGACTGAATGAGGTTCAGAGCTTTGAGACAATGACTGAACGAGACGCAGAGCTTGGAGTCGATTACTAAATGAGGTTCAGAGCTTGGAGACAATTACTGAACAAGGTTCAGAGCTTGGAGACAATTATTGAATAAGACTCAGAGCTTGGAGACAATTATTGAATGAGACTCAGAGCTTGGAAAAATGATTGAATGAGACTCACAGCTTGGAGATAATGACTGAATGAGACTCAGAGCTTGGAAAAAATAACTGAATGAGATCTGTAGAGAGTTAGGAGACAATGACTGAATGAGATCTGTAGTTAGGAGACAATGACTGAATGAAATCTGTAAAGAGTTAGGAGACAATGACTGAATGAGATCTGTAGAGTTAGGAGACAATGACTTAATGAGATCTGTAGAGAGTTAGGAGACAATGACTGAATGAGAAGAGTTTACTCACAACAGGTAGAAGAGAAAAGCAGAGCACCAGAACATTGGCAGCTCATCCAGCAGCTGAAAGACATGGAACACTTTCTGAAAATAAATTCAGTGTATACATTTGTCTACCAGGTGGCAGCATGACAGAACAGATTCACCCAATATGGTAGAACACCCATCCACCAATATGGTACAACATACCCAGCCACCAAGTGGCAATAAAGTAGAACACATGTATCATAATACAGTAATACCTGCCTTCAATGGACCCGTCCGACAAGGGGACACCTGCTATGTTGGGACACTTTCTCAATGTACGGACTGTATTACCATGTAAATGTCCCACTGACGAGTGGACACCTGATTAACACAGACAGTGGACAGGATATTTTGGTTAATTATGTCTCTGCTAAGGTAGACAGCAATCATTAATTTCATGATTTTGCTTAGAAAATGGTGGACAAACAGCACGGTGTGTGGCTGGTTGTTGCAGTTACGCAATGCAAGAATCCGCGTAACTTCAATGGCCTCCGTGCAACAGTCTCGCCTCGCTGTACTCCTTGTTTCTCCAAACAACTATTTAACTTAGAATTGCTTTGATGATGCTCAATAAACTTTAAGTACAATGAATGTGGAAGTTGTGATGTTTATTTTGCGCTTGCATGAATGAACGATGTTTCTCCGGTGCCGGTGGCTTCCCTTCAGCTTCGGCAATTCAGTCGGGTCCAGTGCCAGTGGCTTGCCAAATGCAATTGAGATCCAATAGTTTTAAATGCAGTTGAGTAGGCAACACCAATACAAAACTGCGGTGAAATGACAAGGAAGAATAATGTTTCCGTAGATCTGCAGGAATGATAAAAATCCTTCGCTATGCCAAATGGCAAAGCGCACCGATACGTGAAAATATGAATTGGTCACCCGCATATGAAATGGTGAATCCCAATATCAAGTGGCACGGGATATGTGCATTCCTGAATCGATGCTTCAACACTGGTTGAGCAACAAATTAAACAAACAATTATCGATTGTACCATTGTCGTTTTAAATGTTTAATCAACTTTCACACTGCATATGTCAACTGATATACATGTCCGGCAGCTCAACTCCAGGTTATTATTTTTGATTTGTATTAGCTGGTGACATCATCATAATTTAGTAAATATCTTACAAATTAGTGATAAAATATTTAGCTGAGAAAAATCTAAGTTCTTCAAGACTTGATTTATGAAATGTAGCAGCTTAGATGTTTTCCCGCCATGTTTGTGTTAATTCTGACAATATGCAGCAATTTCTTTGAGAATACAGGCCCAGCTGCATAGGCCAATGCTACGTCTGTGTGCGGTTAGATCATTAGAATTCATTTAGAAAGGACAGACATTACAAGAGACAAAACACCTCTTGAATGCATAGAAACTACGTTTGTTTTCGGCTTGTTAAATTCGACATTGTTTACCTCATAAGAACCTTGACCGACATCTTGGAATATTTCGACCATGTTTCACATCAATTGCAGCATCATGTGACACAGGCTGAAGAAGTAAATATGCAGAAGGACTAGGCACAAGAATGAAAGAACACCTACTTTGCTGCCAGTCCCTAACAACCACAAATGAACACAAAACAGAATACAGGCTATCAGTGTTCGATGAAAGATGTTCTGATTTTAGAACATGAGGAGAATTGGTATAGAAAGAAAATCAATAAACATCAATCGAACAAAACCTGCCGTAAACCGAGACATCGGCCAGGAGCTTCCACCAGTTTGTGCCATAACGCTGGTCATGTGACATGCCCACAGCAAAGCCAGTCAGCTGATGAAGGCCTTGAGACATGGCCAAAATATTCGGAGAAGAGAACCACGTTTTTTGTGATGTAAACAATATCTAATCTAATGACAAAATAGATGTATGCAATCTAAGCAATGCAAAACAAAATGCATACCTAGTGTGTGTTCAGTTTCATAGCTGCTACAATCAAAACTGCTATCCGATTCCAACTTACCTGCATTGAATACAGTAAAGTGCCATGGAAACACAAGGTTCCGATTGCAACCACTGGACAAAGAGACAAAATGAAAGAAATTACATTTGATAAACAACTGCCAAAGAACATGTGAATGCTCGGGAACTGCCACATACACCATGATGATTACAAACTGTCTATACTGCCATCGATGTTCATCCATGGGATATTGGTGGAGTTCACTGGACCCCACTCTGCTCATATTTGTGAGTCCACAAATGATACGAGGCTGAGAAAATTAAACAGTTGTGTGATGTCTTTAAAATTGTTGGACTCCCGATAAGCCAATGGCTTCCTTGTCCACTTGCCATCTGGAACTTGTAAAATCTTGTTAAATCAATGTCTTTATGACAATTATATATTAGTATAGCAGACATGATGTGTAGGCATTACCTAGTTTGTGCTATATTTGTGTAGCCAGCCAGACAACTAACACTGCGCCAAGTACATTTGATGAAAAAGAAGGTTACCAAGCATGCCGATGTAGGTGATGATGTATCGCAGATCTAGGTCGTCTTTCTTGGCGAGGTGTGCGCCAATGATAAGGGGCAAGAGAAGAACAATGTTACTGATGGTGTTCCCTGAAACAGTGAGAGATGACATCATGACAATGTTACTGATGGTGTTCCCTGAAACAGTGAGAGATGACATCATGACAATGTTACTGATGGTGTTCCCTGAAACAGTGAGATATGACATCATGACAATGTTACTGATGGTGTTCCCTGAAACAGTGAGAGATGACATCATGACAATGTTACTGACGGTATTCCCTGAAACAATGAGAGGAGACAAGATCATAACAACATTACACATGGTATTCCCAGAAACATTGCGAGGAGACAAGAGCATAACAACATTACATATGGTATTCCCAGAAACATTGAGAGGAGACGAGATCATGCTAACATTACTGATGTTGTTCCTGAAACAATGAGAGGAGATGAGATCATGACAACGTTACTGATGGTGTTCCCTGAAACAGTAAGAGATGAGATCATGACAATGTTACTGATGCCATGATGGTATTCCCTGAAACTATCAGAGGAAACAAAATCATGACAACATTGCTGATGATGTTCCCTGAAACAATGAGATCATGACAACATTGCTGATGTTCCTTGAAACAATGAGAGGAGACGAGATCATGACAACGTTGCTGATGATGTTCCTTGAAACAATGAGAGGAGACAAGATCATGACAACATTGCTGATGATGTTCCTTGAAACAATGAGAGGAGACGAGATCATGACAACGTTGCTGATGATGTTCCTTGAAACAATGAGAGGAGACGAGATCATGACAACGTTGCTGATGATGTTCCTTGAAACAATGAGAGGAGACAAGATCATGACAACATTGCTGATGATGTTCCTTGAAACAATGAGAGGAGACGAGATCATGACAACGTTGCTGATGATGTTCCTTGAAACAATGAGAGGAGACAAGATCATGACAACATTGCTGATTATGTTCCTTGAAACAATGAGAGGAGACGAGATCATGACAACGTTGCTGATGATGTTCCTTGAAACAATGAGAGGAGACGAGATCATGACAACGTTGCTGATGATGTTCCTTGAAACAATGAGAGGAGACAAGATCATGACAACATTACTGATGCTGAAGCAATAAGAGGGGATGAGACAACGTTACTGATAGTAACTGAAAAATGAAATTTTTTTCAGGGGCATTAGGGTTGAACATGAAAAAATAGAACAATGCTAGTGTTTCAGTACAGTTGCAAAATACAATATTGAACAACATCAAAAGTCCCATAACCTTCCCTGAGCCAATTCCTTCCCCAAGCCTAGTAAATGAGTGTTACTTTTCCTCCACCATCGCAGACTGATTTGTTCGGAAGCGGACAGATCTGTGTGCTGGCCACTTTACTGCCTTTAGTGTAGAATATCGATCTCCTGCACCGCAAATCAAATAGGTTATTGTCAAAATACTATATTACATAATACTTGTCGCTGTGGTGTTTGCCTTACAGGATATGCTGTTCTCATAAAAATCTGAGAAACCTTTTGAGAATGGGATTGATATTCAAAACAACTATGAGTTATTTCATCTATTGAATGCAGACGAGTTATAAGAAATTTTTTTTTAGTGAATTACCAATATTGAACTACAGAAACACGTTTTTCTCAAAGCAAGGCTAGCGCTGGAAATTGTCTTAAAAGAGCATCATTCCAGATTCTAAATCTGACCATTTAGGGCAGTTATTTGTAACTCCAGAAATGGTAGCTAAGAAAATAAAGGCAATAAAGGATAACAAATCATTGGGAGTGGATGGAATTCCTCCAAAACTACTAATTAATAGAACAAATCAGTATACCACTTGCAAGAGTGTTCAACTTGTCATTAAAAGAGGGAGTTGTTCCTTCTGAATGGAAAGAAGCAAACGTCATACTATTATTTAAAAAGGGTTCGAGAAATAAGTATAATGAGAATTACAGACCTGTGAGTTTAGCATCAGTGATTTGTAAATTATTAGAAAGGTTAATTAAAGACCATATGGTAGACTTCCTTGTTAGGCATAAATTATTAAATTAATCTCAACACGGATTCCTAAGAGCGAGTTCATGCTTCTTTTTGTCAATTAGACACAAGTGGGAATTTTCTGAGGGATTTGCGTATGCAAAGTTAAATAAATTCCTCATTTTTGTATCCCACTTGTGAATTTTTGTATGATGCTATGCTGCCATAGAATTCAGCGATACACGAAGTTGGGACAAGCAACTTGGATTCACAAAAAAATGGGGGTGTATGCTTATTAGAGCATGTACGCTTATTAGGACAAATATGGTGTTTCTGAATATAAAAAAAAATTCCAGGTGAACGTTTTTCACATAAATGGAAGTCACCCACTTTAAAACTTTCTGTAAGGAGTAGAAAGGGGCATTCCATGCCAACTCAATCAAAAAACAGGGTGAAATTTACATAGTGTTTTTTTAATCTTTGAACTTTGAAATGACCTAGCAAAAATCATGTAACCTCCGATTTTGTTGATTTTATTTTATGTTGAAGCATACATATTTGGCAATAATCACTGAAAGTTGTATCGTGCGCATTGCAATACTTTAAGAGTTATGACATTTTAAATGCACCATCATCGCACGTCACTCTAGTCATGTGGTAAGAACTAAATGAGTCACATGATCTGTCAGTATGCAAATGGAGGCTGCTTTCCTAGAATGTGCTGTGTTTTGTTCTCTGCATATTCTCTGCCCATAAGGTAATTATCTGTATATGTCGGTATACTTAATATTTGTATAAATAGTATGATGATCTGTACCTAGCGGAGACGTCAAAATAACATTTTATGTACCTGATTTTTTTTGGTAAATCACATGTACATGATACCTCACTGGACTGCCTCCTCCAGAAGTGCAATCAGTGTCCATGTGTTGAGATCTTTCAAGAACTGCTGCTCAATGCTCAATGCATTTGACAAAATTTAAAAACCAAAGGTGGACCACAACAGACAGATCAACGTTAGAAACCATCCATCAGTCAGTTGATGAATTCATTCAAAGTTTCACTGAACATCTCCAACAACTTCATGATTTTATTGAGAAAGTACAAACATCATACTATCAAGACCTGCGAGACAACATGCTGGGTGAAACCGTGAAAAGGAGGTACTTGTTGTGGGTGATTTTGCCAAGAACTTCACTTTTGTAATGCAAGATGAAGTCCAGTCATATCACTGGAACAATGCTCAAGCTATCCACCCGTTGGTTTGTTACTGGTTGGAGAACGGAGTGTCAAAGCATGTGGCATGTGTTGCTGTCTGCCTGACACATGACAGTCCATCTGTTTCAACAACATCTTCTGAAGTTCCTTGAGGAGATGTTCGGATAGAAGCCAAAGAAAGTGTTCTATTTATCAGATGGTTTTGCAGGTCAATACAAGAACTGTAAGAACTTCATGAACTTGCGCCACCATTCTGTGGACTTTGGATTTGAAGCTAAATGGCATTTTCTTTTGCCACTTCACACGGCAAGGGGCCATGCGATGGTGTTGGGGGGTTACTGGAGGATGGCAACAAAGGCTAGTCTACAGAGGCCTTATGAAGATCAGATCCAGACACCTTACCAGCTGTATGAGTTTGCAAAGCAAAATGTTCCCTCCTTAAATGTTGAATACTTCAGTCGGACATTGGGAAACTGAGGGAAACTGCTTGAGAGCCGCTTTGCAAAGGTGCGGACAGTGCCAGGGACCCGACAGTTGCATTGTTTCTGTCATGTGTCATTGTTCAAAGTAAAAGTGAGTCAATTCTCGACAAGTACACAAACCCAACAAGAAGCCGTGACAGCTGAAGAACATGTCATCAGGTTTGAAGGGTTCCATCACAGTTCAGTATGATGAATGGTGGTGGCTTGGAATGGTCACGTCCCAGGATCAGAGAGAAAGAGAGGTGGCTATCTCATTCCTTGTGGACCAGCCATATCATTCACTTACCTCGAGCGACCTGATAACCTGGTGGTAGGCATGGTGGACATCCTAACCACTGCTCACCCTACCACAGCAACATAATACCTTGAAGAAAGAGCACATGGCACAAGTGTCTAATGCACTGGAGGAATGGCTTCAACATTAATTATGTGTGTGAAAAGGTGAGATAATAAATTATTAATAATCCAAAAAAATTTATCAATTCATGGCCTTGAACAGTCAGAGAAAAGGGAATTGCTGTTAAAGTATTGGAATGCACATGTTCAAATTGTCAACAATTATTGCCAGGTATGCGTGCTACAATATATAAAAAATTTACGAAAATCTGAGGTTACATGACTTTTGCAAGGTCAAGTCAAAGCTAATACTTTGCTTTTATGTTTTCCACATAATTTAGTGTTTTATAGCATACAAGGATAGACACAAGTGTCTATCTATGTACTCTATAAAACACGATGTTGCATTTAAAATTTTATAACTCCTAAAGTATTGAAATGCGCATTATCAAACTGTCAATGATTATTGCCAAATATGTATGCTTCGACATATAAGAAAAATCAACAAAATCTGAGGTTACATGATTTTTGCTAGGTCAGGTCAAAGATTAAACAAAAAACATGTTTTTTTAATTTTTTTGTGTTTAATTAACTACACAGATATACATTTATCAGAGCTTTAAAATTACACCAACATCACACCTGTAGGTTACCTAGGAGAGGAGTTATAAAACCTGGAAGGTCGTGAGGTAGTCAAGGTCGGGTCAAACTTTGATGACCTCTATCTCTGGAAAGGAAGGACAGATCGAGTTGAAATTTGGTTGATAAGATGGAATCATGAACACAAACAAACACACCAAGTTTCATCAAAATCGAAGACAGTCATGTAAATTCTTGATTGACTTGATATGGAATGCCCCGAAAGCAACTAAAGGTGGACACTGGCTTAGCAGCAGAAGCACTACTGGAGTTGACATCCGGCATGACAGCCCGATGTGCATTATTTGTATGTTGTTTCGTGGGTAACAAGCATTTTTCATATGGGACGTGTAACAGTGATTCAAGACATACACATGCAGGGTGTGTATTTCATCCCCTTCCCAATGTTTGCATGCACAACCTGACAAGTGTAAGAAGTGGATACAGGCACGTTCAAGGGACGGCTTGACTGTGGAGAGTATTTCCAATAACACGTACGTTTGCAGTCTCCACTTTGTAGATGGAAAGCAATAGAATTGATGAAAATGTAAATGGCATTTTCAATTGCTATTCTTGTAGCTTTGTAACTCAAATAATTTGGTTACAAATAATCACTAAACTATAATGTTGCATAATCACATTTATTTGCCATGTACCATAATATGCAGAAATTAAAAAAGCTGTTCTAAAATATGTTATTTTTGGCACTGAGTATGTCTGGTTGCTCTGTTTACATATTCTTATTTTGCTATGGAAGTGAGATTGTAATTGGTATATTGGTGTGTAATGGGAATTTATATAATGCAAGGGACCCCAAATCTGGTCTGGGCCTAACAAAACTAATATTGATTATCTTATATGTTAGTGTTTTTCTTATGAATAAACAACATAAATGTGTAGCGTCAATCTCTTTTCGGGAGTGTTGGTTGGCTCTGAAAAGAATTGTTGTTTTTGTGCCTTCATCAACTGCAATCCACCGACCGTACTCCTCATTGATGCCATCTGAATTGCATGGAGTCAAAATAAAATTCAGAGTAGGACCAAACACAAGTGTTGACAACTCATCGATCAGAAGCTGTAATACTCCTTTTTCTTGCTTGATTTCTTTCTCTGTGGATTATTTCGTTCTTTCAAATTTAAGATGACTGATGGTACTTCTTCTGCACTGCTTTCAGCTTTGCATGCAGTGCACCTTTCCTTTACGACATTTCCAAAACACTGGAAGTTGAAGATGAATTTGGCAATTGTGGCAGATATCATCCAGTCACATCTGGAAGTACACAAAAAAGAAGTGTAAAACATATATGTAAGAGGGATTTGGTATCATTCTATGACACTTCTGTACAACAAATCATAAAAAGACACGGACGAGGGTGGGTAATGGTGGCGTTTCATACGAGTGTTAATTAATGTGGGCATCTAAACCAAACAAGACTTTTTTACACAAATTGTGCACTCATAAATGATTTGAAAAACAAAATAAACATGTGCAGAAGCTAAGATACAGAAAACTTTAATTGTTCCAGGCAAATATAGTTATATGTTTACCAATTACGACAGGTGCAGCCAAATAAAAAGTGGGCGTCATTGATAAATGTAATTTGTAGGTCTGCTTAATTAACACTAATCTGAATCCATGTCCAAAATTAGTGTCATAAGGAAGAGATATCTTATCTCAGTCAGCAACAGTTTCAGCACCGCCCCTCCTGTTTCCCATACAGTCACCATTGCAGGCACACAAAGCTGTATGCTTGAGTCCTTCTTGTACACATTTGCACCCCTTGTTGCACACTTTATCAGTTCCCAGCAGGCTTCAGATGCTTGGGGGAGATGAGCCTAAAAGGACTCCGTGTCCACTGGAGTGTTCCCACCCCAGTCACAAGGGTTATGGAGCTGGGGTGAAGACCCTGCCTGGTAAACAGCTCGTTTCACGTGCTGCAGAAGGGCTGCACTTGTTTGAATGTTTTCAATCTGGCAGGATTTCTTGATGAACAGACATACTCTCGCACTGTTCACATCGAGCTCATCACTTGTATTATCATACAACAACACAACAGACCTCTCAATGATTGCCATTGATTGTTACATATGTCTGCACAATTCACCCTTTTCTTGGAACACCCATCTTCAGCTATAAAAAAGTATACGACTTGCCATAAATGTGCATACCTATTTTGTGCGGTGGCGTCTTTTCACATCAATAATCATAGGTATCTAACTAAAAACAACTTTTCTAACAATTTGTTTGCACTCAATCAATGAAATAACTATTAGTTATATATAATATCGATTCCTTGCGCAAACTTTCTTCAGATTAGTTGTGAAAACGGCAATGACAATTCACCTTTATTAGGCTTTAATAAATGGCTTTATGTAAAAACGTAGACGGGACACTCACCTTTCTTTGACTTTGATCGAATTCCGCTTGATGAAAGTCCGCTACATTGGAGCCACCTTTTCAGGTGTGTGTATAAGTGACATTCTACGACCGAATTTTTCCAGTGACATCATTTTATGAGAGCATACATCCTATAATAAAGCCCTTTATTGCCCGGGCATTCTGGATTGCGGCACGTTTGCTAAATATTATAGTTATAGAATGCTGATCGCTGCAATTCGTAAGCCAAGCAAAAACCACACTGACCAGTATATAGCACATTTGGACCCAACCAGCATACTTACAGAATTCGGCAATGTAGTATGATACTTCATAGTTTTTTTCGCACCAATCGATGGTTGATGTCGGTTTTCCCCAATATCCACCAAAGTTGACTTCAGGGCGATGCGAAACACGCATGTCGGACGACGCCATGTCTGGTTCGCGTGCTATGTTAATGAGGTGACGTCACACATTAAAATAGGGGGGTCAACGTTCCATTCTTTCTTCGGCGTTTCGTACGGATCTTCACCGTCAATCAGCTCTAATTTGGCCTTATACTGGTTCCTTGTGACATTATCTAACGATTCGATGACTTACTTCTTCGCTGTAGACACAGACGAATTCATGTTTTTTTAAAGCGCGGGAGTAAATGTTCGTTGAAACAATGGCGGTGCTAATGACCCGCTAGGCAAAGTCAATCGCCCTACAATTGTTTTCTATTTGGCTGTTGCTGTAGTAGGGGCGAAGATCTCGTTCATCAAAAGCTTAAGTATTTTCATGAAACGTGAAACCTTACAAAAACGCCATAAACAGAGCAATAAACACGTCTTTCGTGTCTGTATGCATTCTTATATGTATATCACTAAAGTTACCTGACAATAACCATGTAAAAGTGTGAAATTATTACCTTTTTGTAAGAAAGCATGTGCTTGTCAAAGTTTGTATATAACCGGATGTTGTTGTGAGCGAGAATAGCAAACGGGATTTCCATAGATCTATATAAGGTCACGCTAAGAATTGCCGTCTGCTGGCCATAGAGTTACATCATTAATAATGCCCCTATAAACTCCTAACTTACTAACGGGTGTTTTATTTATGTCTGTGCTGCTAGCCCATTCTGGCCTCATTCTACACGAAATCGCGTTTGATCATGTGACCCAAAGGCAAAATCACGTGCACAGTATGGCGGCTATTTATGAAATCTTTTCTGTGTGACCGATAAATGTACTCATAAATAATTATTTGGAGCACATTTCTTCAGTTTCTTGACGCCTAAGTGTCGGTTGTATGTCACGGAATACATATGTGAAACGGTTAGTGTGTATCGATTTTAAAACTTAAGTTATTAGTTCCGTAGCCATTTGGCTACGGAAAGCCCAAATTGGCGAGTTAGTAAAACCCGGTGTCGACTTTCGCCCCAGAGACGAAGAGTTGGGCGGACAATTTTGCCTAATGACCCGCTTGACTCATATCATGGCTGTCATAAATAGGCAGGGCTATTTTGGTCGCGTGACTGAGAACCATGTATTTACCAAATTAGGAGCAGACGGAACATGGCCGAGCAATCGCGCGTGCCGAGGCGAGGAATGTCTGAATATGTGGTCGAATCTAACGAAATCGATGCAAAAAATTCCTTTTCATTGACATAGCAAACCCATTCCTACATACTCAGCAGTGACGGAATAACACAGGGGTAACTGGGGCATGTGAAAGATCGCGTAGTTAGACGTTGACTTCAACCGAGCATCTGCGTGATATAAATTATTGTCGCATTAGCAGAACAAGCCGTGAAGAGAGCGTACATGGATGGTTTTTAAACTCTTCTCTCACAAGACAGGAAACGATGGTCGAGTGAGGCCAGACAATGCTCCTGGTGGTACGATAATTACCTCGACAGAGCAACTATTAGACGCATAAATCCCCGGTGGCCATACCGTAAAGAGCGGCTCCCCGGTGACCATATGCCTACCACAGAGAGCGGTTCCCCGGTGGTCATACCGTCGAGATCGGCTCCACAGTGGCCATACCGTAGAGAGCAGCTCCCCGGTGGTCATACCGTAAAGAGCGGCTCCCCAGTGGCCATGCCGTCGAGACCGGCTTCCTGGTGGCCATTCCGCCAAGTGCGGCTCCGCGGTGGCCATACCGTCGAGACCAGCTCCCCGGTGGCCATACAGTCGAGATCAGCTTCCCGGTGGCCATACCGTCGATACAGGCTCCCCGGTGGCCATACCGTAGAGAGCGGCTCCCCGGTGGCCATACCGCGGAGAGCAGCTCCCGGGTGGTCATACCGTACACAACGGCTCAACGGTAGCCATCCCGTAGAGACTCCACGGTGGTCATACCGTAGAGAGCGGTTCCCAGGTGGTCATACCATCGAGAGCGGCTCTCTCGTGGTTGGACCGAGGGGTCGGACCTTTGATGGCTG
The DNA here is from genome assembly GCA_963662155.1 of Lamellibrachia columna. Lineage (NCBI taxonomy): Eukaryota > Metazoa > Annelida > Polychaeta > Sabellida > Siboglinidae > Lamellibrachia > Lamellibrachia columna. Next base: position 19,711,418 of record OY759272.1, on the reverse strand, counting down.
TACCGCGGTGTCAGATCTCTCGGGGTTGGACCACAAGGTCGGATCTCCGGTGGTTGGGCCGCAGGTCGGATTTCCCCTGTTTGGAATGCGGGGTCGGATCATCGGTGTTTGGACCGAGGAGTCAGACCTTCGATGGTTGGACCGAATGTTGATTCAGTGGCGGCTGCACACGAGTTTGAACGAAAACTGACGTAAGAACTGGCACGACAACGTCCTGCCGGCACTCCCAGTTTGTCGAAGCATAACCATGCACAAGCTTTGTTTCAGCAACTAGACACTGCGGCCAATCCACAAAATATCGCATCGTTACACGTCGGCTTCAACCGAGCACCAGCTTTATACCAACCGTCACATTGGCAGAGCCGTGAAGATTGGAGAGCGTACATCGATGGTTTTTAAACTCTTATCTCATAAGAAAGAAAACGGTGGTCGAGTGAGCCCGGGTAGGGTTCCTGACGGTACAATAATTACTTTTAGACGCATAATGCCCGGCGTACACTGGCGACTGGTTTGTCATTTTTGCTCAAAGCAACTGTCACAAACAGTCGAGTAGACAGTGTGCGCGGAAACCGCGACATGGACTCCCGGCTGCCAACACGTTAAGACTCAAATCTAGCCTGCGACCAGGAGTTCTATCCGATTCTCAAATTGAATCGGGAACCCAATTAGTCGCCAGTATGCATAGCCACGGTTGGCGAATCAAAGCCGAGTCGCAAGTATGAGCAAGAAGGCCATTCGATTGTCGGGAACCCGTTAGCCAATAATAACGCGGTATTTGGCGCTTGAAACATAAACAAGGCTCCCTGCTTGAAACCCTCTTCTGGAAAGTCCCTTGCTCTTCCTCCTGATTTATGCCTTTTTATTGGCGACCCCCAAGAAGCGAGGCATGGCAACATACCTGTGAAGGTGGTGTACGAAAGGCGATTGCATTCGCCCAAGCCACACTCGGTACAGTTTTCTTTCGAGGTGAGTCACTCGAGACAATACTCAATTTCGAGTAGGGTAGCCTGGAGCAGCGCGGCCCCCCTAAGGAAACAGTCCAAGTTTTACATCATGAAACTATGTCAACATATCTTTAATATGTTAATATTATAGACAAATATATGTGTTACCCATTGGAAAACAATTTTCAATAAACAGACAAGGTAGATGAGTTACATATGAAAAACAATACGAGTACCCCAAAACCGTCTTGCCCCATACCTTGAGGCAAGACGGCCCCCGCCTGGGGCAAGAAGTCCGCAGGCTGTCTTTACCCATAGTCATTGTTTCAGGCAAACATATGCGATTGTTATTAGTACTGCGCCCACAAAATGTTGTATGTACCTGTGTGGGGTATATTCAACGCAATACTAATCAACATAGTCCTGCTTTTCTCGCTAAACATGGTTATACCAATGCAAATAAGGTCTAGTTCACGAACCAATACAACATCTTTATTAGGGCTTATGAAAGCTCTACCAACGTATCATTAACGTAGGAATATAATTAAAATAAATCGATGTAGCGGGTAATATTTTTGCTTATTTCTCAGTCAGTTTACCCTTTTCTTCCTATGACATTTCGATTGCTATCAGCAATCTTCTTCAGACGACTATCGCTAGATTCCATAACGTGTAAGAACTGTAATGCCACATACATCGGAGAAACGAAATCAAAGGAATCCGCACCAAAGAACACAAAGAAGACGCTGAGAAAGCATCGTGCATTCGTTGCGGGCCCACTTGTGACATTCCTGGCATTGGACCCACACCTCCCGCGACCTACTGTTGCTAACGGCTCCCCGCAAATCGGGCACCGCCATTCCTCGTCTTCACTGCTCTGGGTCCTTGGCGTCTTGCTTGCGGTCATGTTCTCTTGCCTCGTCCTCTTCTTGTCAAGTTTCCTTCTCATGGGGTTGCCTCTTGAAATGTGACGCAGTATGCACAGTGACCGACACTGCCTTCCTCGTACGAGGTCGTGGACGGTTCAGTGAAGGCGTTGGCGAACAAGCACGGATAGCGTCGGCTGTGGCCGCGTCATCAGCAGTCGACGATCCTGGGGCTTGTTGTGGCAGCAACGGTTCGGCGATTAAAGTGGCTACAGATGGTCTGCTGACTTGAGTGGCAGCAGTTGGTCTGGCGACTTCAGTAGCAGCAGGTGGTCTGGCGACTTGAGTGGCAGCAGGTCCGGCGACTTGAGTGGCAGAAGATGGTCCGGCGACTTGATTGGCAGCAGATGGTCCGGCGACCTGGTTAACAGCAGATGGTACGGCAACTTGAGTGGCTGCAGATGGTCCGGCAACTTGAGTGGCTTAAGATGATAGGGCGACAGGTATAGGTTCCTCTGTGACAGCAAACGCCATGGAGTCGGAATCGCTGAAGATAGCGGAGTCGTATGGCCACAGCCCACACATGCCACAGCCCACACATGCTACAGCCCGCACATGACACAGCCCACACATGCCAAAACCAGAAACGTATCCTGCGCCGAACACCTGACGAACGCTTTGCCAAATATGCCAGCCATATCAAAAAAGGTGATTGTCATCCCCGGGTTGGCGACCATCCAACTGGGCGGCCTTGTAATTAGCTTTCAATGATTTGAAAAACGTACTATCGAGGGTCTGCATTTTGTGAGTGCAGTGTGGTGGCAGTGGAAATAGCTGGATTCCATGTTCAATCGCTTATGTGACGGCGGCCAGAGACTTGTGGCTGTGGTGGCCGTCCAGGATGATGATATGTGGCGTTGCCTTGCTTATCCCCCAAGGCACAAACATCGCGCGAGCTGTTGGTTTCAACAGAGTCAAAGTGAAAGAGTTCTTCATGGCTTACAAAGAACTGCTGGAGAACCATACTTACACTGCTAGTAAAGTGTGGAATATTAATGAAACGGGGATTGCAAAGGTCCACCCTCCTAGTAACAGCATTGCTACCAAAGTGATACGCCAGGTTGAGAAGATGACAAGTAGGGAGCGGGGCGCCACTGTCACAGTCATTTGTGCACTGAATGTCAGCGGTAGGTTCCTGCGGTCAATGCTGATATTCCCCCGAAAACGCACGCAGGGTCATCTCATGCTTGGAGTGCCGTCACAGTCGGTCGGCTACTGCAGCGCCAATGGTTGGACTGACAGCGATATGTTCGTGAAATCGCTGGAACATTTCGTTGCAAATGCGAGAACATGTACTGTCCATGTGAATTCATTTATTCAGGTAGTGGTCCCATGATGGTGTGACAGCTACTTTGTTATGTAACATAATATTATATATTCTTAGGAGTTTGGTTTAGCATACTAACATGCAAAACTACTATCCCACTGAAAAAACTGAGATAACAATGAGCGCATATCAGGAAGCATGTAACTTGTTATGTTCATTACCTTGTTGCACTAACCAACATCGTCTAGGCTGTCAAAGAGGTACCTCTTGAAATGCCAGAGACATCAAAGGAGGCTCAATTGTAAACCATCCCGAAGAAATGACGATGTTCCCGCTGCACATAATCGGTCACAACAGCAAACATGGTTCGGACCACAACTGTCAATAATGCAACCGAGCCAAATGTGTGTTTCCGTCGTAACAAGCAGGCTCCATATCACCATCATTTTAGACGTCAAGGTGTGTGAATAATGTGGCAGTCGAATATTTAGTTGGTATCAACCACAAGTTCCTTTAGACATGTTAAGGTTACAAAACCGTGCACCTACCGTCCGATATGATTTCGCCGACACCAAGCCCCTAAGTATAAAACAAACAAACAAAAACAAACACAATATCCACGGTTGACAAGATAGTGTCAGTGCGCGCTGTTCTTAGTTCACACGACAGAAACATTTGCTGTCGTGATCCAAGAACCTCGAGAAGGTGATAGGCGCCTTTCCCACCGCAAGTATGCATGCAGTGTAGTGCATGCAGTGTAAGTGTGAGTTGTGCCTGAAACAGAATCATTTCCATCATTGGCTAGACGCTACCGGTGGTCATTTAGGTCATTTGTTTGTGTGCATGCGAAGGAAGTGTCACGTCTCCTCTAGGCTCTACTAGACTCTTGGTCTTCTATGTCATAGACATAGTTATGATAGTACAGGTTTGGCAGCTTCAGCGGCAGTGCCCTGAGCGGCCTGACTCCCGAGCCCGTCCCCATGCTCGAGGTTCTTCACATAAGTTCTGGGACTATTAATGAGTTGTCCGACATCGCTTGTCTCGATGACAGTGGTGTGGAGGCCGGTTAGGGTAGGGACATCTTCGTATTAGATAAACAGAAACTGACAGTCGTGTAAAATTTTGCAGAAACGGTTAACATATGAGTGCAGGAAAATAACGCGTCCGTTCTGACCTGTAGGCTGTACGTCACTTCAGAGAGTGGGCGCCAATATGACGTAGAGACTACTATGACGTAACATATACGCGACTATATGCGTCATTTCTGGTGCAAATTCACCTCCGGTGTAAAAATGGCGGCGATAATATGCCGATATCGAATCAGAATAATAAGCGCATACTGCGTTTCCCCTCATTCACTGGTCACTCGCTTGTTCCGTTGCAACTTCACATTCGTTTTCTAACCGTCCATATGTCGAAAAAAACACGAAATAAATAACCTACGAATTTCGCAGTAACAATAACAAATTTGAACAATAGAGAGTTACCGATACCGATCTCGCGCGCGATCGGTACGGTGAGTAGGAGATCGGGGCCGAGTAGAGTTTTTGCAACACGCGCCAACGTAACCCGATCTACGCTGATGGCGCCATCTACATCTACCTTAAGTTTTATTGTGTTGTCCCACAAATTACATGTTTACTTAGAGCAGGTGCTATTTCTGTTTTGATTTCCAAATAAGATCATCACACCTTGTATTTTTTAAGTGAAAGTAACTCTGAAGAATAAATAAATTATAATATATTTCTTTGTTTATATGTGTAAATTTATATCAAAACATTTACGTTTCATATGAACTGAACAATTAATTAAATTCAGCTAAATTTGCAGACTTTCCAATTCCAATTAAATTCCAAATCAATCTGTTTTGATTTTTATCAAATCAATTCTTATAAGTCACACAATGTTTGGATCAATTCAACCCCAATTAAGATTTGACTAACACCCGGATTTTAAATTACACCCCAAAATGTACATACATTCATTATAAGTACACATCCTCATAGGTCTAGATAACCGACATGACAAGAAAAATTTGACAATGGGGTATTATGTCTCAAATCAATCAAAATAAGAAATTATTGTGGCACTCACATTTTTGGATTCTACCAACAGTTTACCAATTAATGTATTGGTCTATGTAACCACACGTCAAACCATACGGATGTAGCTAGATTAATTTCTTAATTATGACTATTTCCACTTTCTGCCAAATCTATAAGTAAAATTTTTCGAATTTTGCATAGACAATGTGTACCAATATATCTACATTCTCAGCAAAATTCAGATATATACCTTGAAAACTTCCCAAGTTAGACGCACCTGACAAATATAATCTAGAACTATGTATTCAGAAGGTTTTTCTTGCATTTGACAGCAATATTTACATAGTTTTCTTACTACAGATGGAATAGGTATAACATCACATAGTTGATATTGTGTTGTAATGTGAAGCGTCCATCCAAACATTGGTTTTCAACATTAAGCCATTTGAATAGGGAATCCAAATATGGTGTATTACACTGGCACCGTACTTGTTTTTTTGAATTTATCTCTATGCCCGTAGGCATAGCATTTTTGGCTGCTATACATAGGCCACTTTTAACTATTTACCAACAACACAGAAACTTCAAAGTTCTCATATATGTAGATGTGTTACTGATCCAAATAAGATTTATTTGTGTTCTAACATGTTTTATTGTTAAACTCATTCGATGGTTCAATCTTACACAAAAAACACACCCCTCCAATGCCAATGCAATGGCAGATTGTGGGAGAATTTATATACAGTAGTAAGTATGTTACTATCTAGCATCTACAAATGATGGAGAATAACCATGCCAAAATCTGAGTTCTTGCATAAATAGTTTTAGGGTTATTTGTATCTAAGCAGAACAAGAAATATTCATGATATCCGATAGTATGTAAAATAAAAACACTTGTTTGTATGGTTGCATGTCCCAAATTCGTGCGTCGCACAATTCCGTGGCAATGCGGTTTTTATCGTTCTGCAACTAGCGGTTGGTCATTGGAGGTCAGCGTTTATGCTGTACTAACAGTTGCTGTTGTGGGTATCGTATCACAACAAAATATGAATTTATTTATGAAAATAATAGTGGGATAGTTGCGCTAACCTTTCATATGCGAACAAAACAAAAGGTGCACGAGTCGAAGACGAAGTTAGGAAACGCGAGTATATATTTTATTTAAAAAAAACAATATAGAATGTTAACCATAACTGTTTATTTCTGTATTGTTTCTGCATTGCATCATTTTAGTACACTTCAGCTGGAATTTTTGGTCTAGTTTACACTATAGGACTGATCTACAAATCTAAGTCTTGCTGTAGATTTGTTATTTTTAGGAAGGTCTTTAACTGCCGTTGAAAACTGACGTAGGTCGTAGCTGTCATGGTTTCTAAAATACATACGATGACGATAAAACTTATCCGATTGACCAACTAATGCGAATCGGCAATAATAACCTGAATCTGAACATGGAATGATCGATATTCTTTTATAAAAAAAATAAGCTATCAATGACGTGAGTGACGCGTAGTCATTATCTACCAATGAGGTTATGTTTCAAGTTACCGGCTCGGGTAATCCGTGGAGCACCTCCGAACAGGCGATGGAAGCCCGTTCCACTTTCACCGAGTCTCTTATGGGTGCTTATTGTGCACCCCAGGGGAGAGGTAAGTCGGCCCCCAGACCACGTGCAGTTTTTCACACAGACTATTTACATACCCCAATGTGTTGGAGCACACAACCTCTTATGACTGCACGTCAACCCACTTTTATAGTAAGTAAACCCTTGCAGGTGAATTTGTGGTGTGAACTCTTCAGTCATGTTCATTTTACATTTATCTGACATAACAACATCTAATTAAAAATTTATTCATTTGAATATTTCTTTATGTGGCGTTGTTCAAGTTGTAATGCAACAAAATTTATAGTATGCATAAATAATATTACTAGTCTCTTTTACTGATATTGATTTATGCAGATTCACTGGTGGTAATTATGCGCATGCGCTGGAAGTGGTCACTCTAAGATGGCGCCTACGTACAACGTCGGCCCTTTAACTGTCATCAATAACCCTACATTGGGAATGCAACACACTACAAGTGGAAAAAGTGTATTATATTGCCAACAGTATCATCGAACAGTTGTATTAGCTGGTATGTCTGTTTATTATCTATGAATCTAGTCATTCCCATCGCCGTTACTTTGTGGAACAAATGCACACAACAGTTACGTTAGCCAACAGTCAGTCAAAACGCTTAGAAAGTGTATCTTCTCCATCTCATTGAAGAACAAATAATATATCCATTAAACACAGGGCCTACATTAACCTGCTAAACTACGCAAATCCGACATTCTACCTAATATAGACCCGAACTAGGATTACACCACTAGATGCCATGCACCAGTACTCTACAGCTTGGCTACAGTCTAGCCACATTTTGCAATACAGAATCATGAGTTGCATCAGAAGAAGAAAAATATAGTTGTCACTAGTAATCAATCTATCCCAATACATTAATCACAACTCCATATAAAATGTCCAATCGTTTGTAGAATCCGAGCAGAAAGGGCATACATATTAAAATTAATGCTATATCAGTGAGCGGGATACCACAGGGCAGTGTCCTCGGGTGAGCGGGATACCACAGGGCAGAGACCTCGGGTGAGCGGGATACCACAGGGCAGTGTCCTCGGGTGAGCGGGATACCACAGGGCAGTGTCCTCGGGTGAGTGGGATACCGCAGGGCAGTGTCCTCGGGTGAGTGGGATACCACAGGGCAGTGTCCTCGGGTGAGCAGGATACCACAGGGCAGTGTCCTCGGGTGAGCGGGATAGCACAGGGCAGTGTCCTCGGGTGAGTGGGATACCACAGGGCAGTGTCCTCGGGTGAGCGAGATGCCACAGGGCAGTGTCCTCGGGTGAGCGAGATCCCACAGGGCAGTGTCCTCGGACCTATTCTTTTATATTGTATATCAATGATATAATTAATGTTGTAATATGTGACATGAAGATTTTTGTAGATGACACAAAATATACCGCAAAACTTCAACGAGACAAGATAGTTTAAATCTGCAGAAAGACATAGACGGTTTACAGGACTGGGCTGAGAAGTGGCAGTTACACTTTCACCCACATAAATACAAAGTTCTAAGAATTGGACACGGGCACCCAGAATTTACCTATACTTTGACATCATCAACAGGTGCAAATCCTCTGGAGTGTAGCCACATAGGGAAAGACCTGGGCATCCAAGTTGATGATCAGTTAAAATTTACGCAACAGGTGCAACAGGCAGTGTCAAATACAAACAAACTGCTGGGTGTAATACGCCGTACTTATCAATACCCAGATAAGACAACGTTTCTTCGTCTGTATAAGGGACGTGCTTGTCCGTCCTACTTTGAAATACGGTGTGGTAGTCTGGTAACCATAGCATCATTATGACATTAATGCTGCGGAGGCTGACCAGAGAAGAGCTACACGGATGGTCCCGGTATTTAGACATTTAGTGTTTATGCGTGCGTGCGTGCGTGCGTGCGTGCGTGCGTGCGTGCGTTTACGTCGGTCGGTCGGTCGGTCGGTCGGTCGGTCGGTCGGTCGGTCGGCCGGCCGGCCGGCCTGCCTGCGTGCGTGCGTGCGTGCGTGCGTGCGTGCGTGCGTGCGTGCGTGCGTGCGTGCGTGCGTGTGTATGAAGATATGTCCACCATCCCAGATTTCCAACTGAGAACCAAAGAACGCATGATTGACATCCCATTCACAGAAGACACGGTACGCAAGAAACTACAAAACAATTCACCTCAACAAGGCACCGGGCACAGATGGGCTGCACCAATGGGTGCTGAAAGAACGTAGCAGGATTCTTTCTAAGCCCATGTACTGGATATTTCGACAGTCACTAGATACATGACAGGGCACACCTATATTCAAAGAGGGTTCGAGACTAAAAGCTGCACACTACCGACCAGCTAGCCTCACCTCCATAGCGTGCAAGATTCTGAAATGAATTATTAGAGAACACTGTGGAGTTTCTAAACAAACACAACATCATCAACCCAGACCAACATGGATTCTTTGGGGGCAAGTCCAGTCTGACCAACTTGCTGGAAACTTTCAATCAAGGAATGGACAATGGCACTTGACGAGGGCCACGGATTTCATGTCATATATCTGGTCTACAGGAAGGCATTTGACACAGTTCCCCACTGCAGGCTGATCAAGAAATTAAAAGCGTATGGCGAGACAAGACAAAGTGTCTCGATGGAAGACTTTCTGAACAACAGGACACAAAGCGTGGTACTGAACGGCACTAAGTCAGAGTGGGCCTCTATCCTGAGTGGGGTCCCCACGGATCAATCGTTGGTCCGCTATTCTTCATTATATTTGTCAGTGAGATCCCGAACATGGTACAGTACAGCAACAAAATGTTTGCTGATGATACAAAGCTGTATGCACCAAGAAAGAGCCAGGCTGACCGAGAACTGCTCAAAGCGACATTGACACCTTGGAAGAATGGACAAGAGACTGGCTATTAGATTTCAATGCGGACAAATGCGAGCTGATGCAAATAGGGAGACCACCACCCGTAACCTATACAATGGCCAGTAAGTCTAGAGCCAGAGTGGAACTTACAACAACCAAAGAAGAAATGTAGGAGTCTGGGTCACCAGTGACCTGAAGCCATCAATTCAATGTAAAAAAGCTTCAAAAAAGGTCGTGCAATATCTCGGCATGGAGCCCAAATCTAGCAAGACATCGATAGCTTAGAGAACGTACAGCACGGAGGCACTAACCTAGTGCCCAACATCGCCAAGCTCGCCTATGGTGAAAGATTAAGACACATGGGACTCTACTCACTGTACGGCCGACGTCAGAGAGACTAAGACACATGGGACTCTACTCGCTGTACTGCGGACATCAGAGAGGAGACTTAATCGAAACATACAAGATATTAAATGGATGGACCACGTTGAGGCTGGAAATGACATCCCAGAGAACACACAAAGAAGATATTCAAACATAGAGCTAGGCTCCAGATTAGGCGCCGTTTCTTCTCGCTCAGAGTTTTCGACCAATGGAATGGCCTCCCCCAAGCAGTGGTTAATGCAAAGACAGTCTCACAATTCAAAGCCAGATTAGACCGATACTGGAACAGGCTGGGATTAAGGTATCAACAAAGGCCAACGGTCTAAATTAACCCATTAACCTGTAAGTGGATACAAACCCTCCAAGTGGTAAAGGTCTATTATGTGCCAACAGTATCATGGAAGAGTTGTATTATGTGGTAAGTGCATGGGCACTTGCCCCCCCCCCGGATCTGGATCTGGATTTTTTTCGGACGTATATTCGTGAGCTCAAAGTATATGTTAACTTTACACATATATATATATTATATATATATATATATATATATATATATATATATATATATATATATATATATATATATATATATATATATATATATATATATATATATATATTTCTTTCTTGCCCCTCCCTGGAAAAATTCCTACGGACGCCCCTGGGTATGTGTGTTTATTATCTATGCCTCTAGTCATTCCCGTCACTTTGTGGAGAAAATGCATGCGACAGTTAGTTATCCAACAGTTAGTGGTAAGCCTGATATAGACCCGACCCAAGGCTACACCACCAACTAGAGGAAGATCGGCTGTTCTTCCAACAGAAAATTTATGAAGCTGTTGATAAATTTACACCTAAGAAAGTTAGAAAAAGTGGAGTGAAGAAACCACTGTGGTGGAGCAAAGAGATCTAGAGTACGAAAGAACAGACTAAACTGGTGGCAACGTTATTAACAAACAAAGTTACACCAGGATTACATGAAGAAACCACTGTGGTGGAGCATAGAGATCTAGAGTACGAAAGAACAGACTAAACTGGTGGCAACGTTATCAACAAACAAAGTTACACCAGGATTACATGAAGCATCAAACTCTCCAGAGAAGGACAACAAAATGGTGAAGATGGCGAAGAGAAAATTGGAAAGGGAAATTGCAACCAATTCAAGGGACAACATCAAGAATGACCCAAAGATGTTCTACGTTCTACAAATATGCCAGAAGTAAAACTAAAGTCAAAGAGAGCATAGGCCCTCTTACATATGAACAGGGAAATACTATGATGTTAACACAGCAGATGCTTTCAATAATTGTTTTGCTTCTATATTCACTAAACAGAACTTGGAGAGCATACCAAACCCGAAGCAGATGTTCATGGCTGAAAGACATCACTCAAGGTATGGTTGAAGACAAATTTAATAAGCTGAATCCGACAAAATCCCCGGACTTGACAACATTTAAACATCCACTTTGAAAGAGACTGCCAACATTATATCCTTACCTCTTTCCTAGCTGTTTAGAAAAGTCTTTCTAGAAGTGATGTACCAATGTTTTGGCTGCTCGCTCATGTAGCGCCAATTTAAAAAAAGGATTGAAAAGTAACCCGCTAAACTACCGACTAACTGCCTTACATATCAAGTTTGTAAAGTAATGGAATCAATACTGCTGGATGCAATCACAAAGCACCTCAAAACACAAGCTAATCGCCGACTCTCAACATGGATTCCGTGCAAAAAAGGAGGTGCAAGACAAATGTACTATTGTTCTTAGAAGAAGTAACGTCCTATGTGGACTAGGGATACCCCGTAAACATGCTCTACTACAAAGCCAGACAGTGTCCAGGATGAGCGTCTACTGTCAAAATGATTTGCCCATGGTATCAATGGCAATAGAATGGACAGAGGCATGGTTAACGAACAGAAAGCAACGTGTTGTAATTAAAGTCAAGTTGGAAGGATGTAACAAGCGGGGTATCACACGGATCTATCTTAGGACCCACTTTGTTTATAATATACATCAACGACACCGATTCTGGCATTGTTAGTTTTCTTTCAAAATTTGCTGACGACTGTAAAGTCTTGAGAATTGTACCAAGGATCGCATACGCATTTACACTGGAGTTCGGAGTGGCTAATGTTATTCAATGCCTTTAAGTGTCATTGTCTGCATGTTGAGTGCAACAACCCAAAGTACGACTACTTTACGTGAGATCAACTAAATGAAACTACAACCATGGAGAAAGACCTAGGAGTACAGATACACTCATCAGGATCCGAGGAGCAGAATGGTTTGTAGAACCATACGCTTAATATTTCAAAATCAATAATATATACTCCATGGTATAATTATATATTTCGCTGTATGCAATGCCTAATAACGTTTATTCACCAAATTACCTTTTCACAGCAATGAGAATGGAAGCTGCGTTGTAATCAGTAACACTTATTTTTCGGATGTATTCCGCATTATGTAACCATGACAGGCATTGTCCACGGGCACGACGACATTGTCCACGGGCACGACGACGTTGTCCACAGGCACGACGACATTGTCCAAGGGCACGACGACGTTGTCCACGGCACGATGACGTTGTCCACGGGCACGACGACGTTGTCCACGGACACGACGACATTGTCCACGGGCACGACGACGTTGTCCACGGGCACGACGACATTGTCCACGGGCACGACGACGTTGTCCACGGGCACGACGACGTTGTTCACGGCACGATGACGTTGCTGTGTTTGCATAGGAAAATCTTAAGCAGCACCACGCCTATAAACCTCCTCTTGTACGTAGTAGTCGAGGAGTTACCGAGGAAGGACGCGCCGACTCGTGTAATCCTCCGCCCTGTTGTGCAGATATTTGTCAATGTGTCCCTTGAATTGGTTGATGTTCTTGGATATAACCGCTGCCTCCGGGAATATATTCCAGTCGTTTACTATCCTTTGGTTGAATGAATACATGATTATATCTAATATTGAGTGTACTTTGGTTATTTTGAAAGGGTGCAATCTCGTTGTGGACTGTTCATTTTCTGTGACAAAGAAATCGGCGGGAAGTATACTCTCTAACCAGTTGAATATTTTAACTTCCATAAGTCAGCTCGCAGTCGCCTGTCTCCAGAGTCGTTATATTTAGCGCTCTTAACCGTCTATTCCAAATGTCTTATGTCTGGTATCATCGATCTTTTTTGCTTGAATGGGCGTCATACTTGAATGGGCGTCATGCTTGACTGCAGTAGTCCAAATGAGGTCTTACTAGGGACTTGTATATTTTCACAACTATCTCTTTGGTCTTGTATTTGATGGCTCTATTGATCATGCCTAGCATAGCGTTTGCCTTATTGGATGCCTTAACACATTGCTCTGTTACGTCAAGTGTGTCTGTTATTATCACGTATTTTTCTTCATGTGATGTTTCTATGGGGTCATCACCCATGATGTAGTCATACTGCCTATTATTATGACCGTAGCGCACACACTTGCATTTGTCTACATTAAATAATTCATTCAACACTCTGAAGTTACTCAGCGTCTTTGCATGATACTACCTGACTAAATAGTTTTGTTTCATCGGCAAATTTTAGGAGATGGTTACACACACCCCTCGTCTATGTCATTAATTAATAAATTAATAAAACTGGACCCAAAACTGGCCTTAGGGGTACACCACTCTTAACAAGCGACCATTCCGACCTCAATCCATTTATAACACGTTGCAACCTGCCCTACAGGCATTACGATACCCACCTATTTACATCTCCTCCTATCCCATGCACATTTAATTACATTGCCAGCGGGCTGTGTGGAACTCGGTCAAAAGCTTTGCTGAAATCTAAATAAATAGAGTCTACCAGCAGCCCTTTATTGATATAGGATCTAACCTTATTTGGGTACACTAAAAGGTTCGTCAGACATGATCGTCCCTTCCAAAAACCATGTTGTGAAGCTTTAATCATGTCATGGTTTTGGAGATGGCCATCCCTGATAATTGCTTCCATTACTTTAGATACACGTGGCGTTAGACTCACTGGTTGTGATGTTATTCCCTTCTTCGTATACATGGTGGTAGCGTTTGCACTTTTCCAGTCTACTGGAACTTCTCCCTTTGTCATGCTTTCTGCGAAGATTTCGCTTGTTGGGTATGCAATGGCCGGGGCCACTTCACGGAGCATTGTTGAACTGAAACTGTCTACTCCAGGGGCTTTATATGGCTTTAATTGCAAAAAAAATTTATGTACCACTTAAGTAGTGAACTTCCCATTTTGGAGGGACTCCTCCATAATCTTGGTGAAAATCTTCACGGGTTCAGGCAAATTTTTAGTACCACTCCTCGACACCTGTCAACGCCGCGAATAACGTTGTAATCCCCATTTCGAAGCGCAATTTCAGTGTTTCAGTAGTTCATCGGGTATTCTAATTGTAACGACACGTGCAGTTTGTTCTATCGCAGATACGTAATCAATCAAGGCTATCACGACAGCTGACATCAATACTAACGTGTTTTTAAAACACATTTCAAAACTCACTTGTTTTCCAAGACATTTTTCTACGGCGCCACGCGTTATCAAAAAACATTTTAAGACTCACCTGTTTTAAAGACCATTACGTACGGCGCCAGGAGCAACGACTGTTGGAATGGCGCCTTGTCAAGTTTCTGATTTTAATCAACCGGTTTACAATAGTTTTCTCAACGCGCTTACGCGTAAGTGTTCTGCTCTCCGCGTGTGGCTTCAATATGGGCAGAAACCCCCTGAAATATTACTGATACACACGTGCACGCACCCATGCGCGCGCGCAGACACGCACGCACGCACACACAAAACACCCGGATAAAACTAAACAAAAATATACACAAATACACAAAAAACATCATCGAAATTTCGGGATATATAATCTTATTTTTCTTCTAAAATACTGCATAGTCTCAACATGCAGTATTTTGGAAGAAGAATGTGTCTCGAAATTTAGACGAATTACTGGCAGATATAACAATTAATTAGCCCGTGTGTCACGTAACTTTGGCAGCACCTGGTATCAATGCAAAGGATAAATATTTCTGTAACAATTGTGTGTACCTCGAACCCCCGCAAAACAAAGCTGCCGCATTTGGTATTATAAATAATAATATACATTCAAAGTTATGTAGTGTACATTAATTCAGAAACGTCATGTGCATGTATGAAATGTATGAATGTTGGTGTATTCGCCAAACAATTTATAATTTTCAGACTTAATTTTGTAAGCACACAACTTGGAAGCCATGTGTCGATGGTCATGTCAGTGACCTGAATGATTAACTGATTTTTTTAATTAAATTAATACCTTATGGCAAAGTTAATTAGATGAACATAATTTATGAAATAAAATTATGAATAGCAATTCGAACATGTGTGTCATTTTATATGGACATAATTATATAAACATGGTCATATTCCCTACAATATTTATGGCTGAGAAACACTTGTGCGGTGAGAAATATACATAAATAATTATCAGCTCAAGTGTTGTCCTGTATATTCATGAATAAGCCACTATTCTGTCTGTCTGTGCCAATTCCAAGTATTTACAAGACGGTTGTGTTGCGACCACCGGTTTCTCTCCAGTTGTCTTACTACGGCCTCTAGCAAAACTAGAAGGCGCCTCAAGGGTACACTTCCATGACCCTTCTTCTGTGATCGGGTTTTGTTTCTGTGGTTCACAAGTCAAGAGAAGTTGGCAGGTTTCTACGTTGCCATCACCAGCTCTCTGCATGTCACTGTTAGAACTGTCGGTCAAAGCCAGCCGTTGTGCCATGGCGACAAGGCGCTTCAGACGGTTGAAGACACGTTTCTCTTCATTGTAACACAGCACATACTCGAGCGACTCATACACAGTGACGATGATGCAGAAGAAACAGATGAGCACGATGATCTGTAATAACAAGGAATCACCCGTGAACGCAACGTAAAGTGAGAAATGCCTTCAGAAAAAAGGTGATGTGAGAAATGCCTTTAAAAAAAGATAAAAAAAAATTTCGTTAGGTAAAAATGCTAGTAAATTTACACATTCTATTATGTAATAGTTGATGTTTACACATCACTAATTACATGGTCTACAACAGCATAAACATAAACGTTAATAACAAAGGTATCAAATAAGGGACAGGAAGACTCCTATCGAGACGAACAACTAGCCGCTCTCACACGAGTATACAGTAAGCATGCACAATTAAGTACAAATCCGACTTTATAGAATATACAGTAACATCACATGAGAGAATTGGTGGAAAGATTTACTATTTCTAGGCTAAAACATGAAATAACAACCAGTTATTGTGTGGGATATAAAACCAGAACGTCTTTTATGAAACAGAATTCAGTTTTGTGGATGTGGTATTTCATGCATAAACTACGTAAGTGCCCTTGAGAAGCCTCCTACATGTTCTCACAAGGCTGGACATACCGCAAAACCGTTTGCAGCCAAAATGAAACGCAAAGCACCATGGATATGTTCCGTGTCGATATTTAAAAAGAAAGATATTTGCATGAAAATAATAACCAAGAACCAAAACTTAACAAGTGTGGGGAAAGCCTTTTTTCGAACATGTTAGCTGAGTTAAATAACATCACACCACCTATTGCATGCTGGTGGTTCATGAACGCATTGATCACCAAGTGTATCAAGACATACCTCTAATGTGGACTTGGACAGTGGGTTGATATGTGTGTGGTGGATCGGTGGAGGGTCGCACGGCAGACTGAAGTTGTCATACAGATACCTGCCATCTGATGCGTCATTCACCATTCTGACAAATGTAGAGCGACATAGTTAACAAATATACAGTGTTCATGGGCACCAACTCCCCCACCTCTCAGACAGGTCAACTCACAAACAGTCAAGGCAGCACATGAGATATTTCCAACAAATGTACTATTCCCCATAGCCACTTTGTAAATGTACTCATTGTAAATGTACTCATCCACAGTCACATTGTAAATGTACTCATCCACAGACACATTGTAAATGTACTCATCCACAGTCACATTGTAAATATACTCATCCACACTCACATTGTAATTGTACTCATCCACACAGTCACATTGTAAATGTACTCATTGTAAATACATTCATCCAGTCACATTGTAAATGTACTCATCCACACAGGCACTGTGTAAATTTACTCAACCACAGTCACGTTGTAAATGTACTCATCCACACAGGCACGTTGTAAAAATATACTCATAAACACTGGCACAGTGTAAATGTACTCATCCAGTCACATTGTAAATGTACTCTTCCACACAAGCAGTGTAAATATACTCATCCAAAGTCACATTGTAAATTAATGTACTCATCCACACAAGCATAGTGTAAATGTAGTCATCACACAGTCACATTGTAGAAGTATTCATCCACACTGGCACATTGCAACTGTACTCATCCTCATAGACACAGTATAAATGTACTCATCCACAGTCAAATTGTAACTCTACTCATCCAAACAGCCATACTACAAATGTATTAATATATGGTTATCTTTTGATCTCACATTGTTACAAGAAATATTATTGTTCATAGTTTCTAGCAAGACATTCAACTGTACCTAATCGGAATATTTGGACACAAACAATACCATTATACATACCATCATGATCATGTCACAAATATGAGTACTTTCAGAAAGAGTGATGCTTAACACAGTCACAGACCTTAGTAACTGTCCCAAAGGGAAACAGCAACATGAGTCTGTCACAGCGGTGATAACCTACAGAAATGATACAGATTACGTTACAGATCTTAATTGTGAAGCAAGAGACTATGTGCTTGCGAGAGATCTGAAGATCTGTGAGACACTGACCTGATCCGGTCACGGATGTTGGCAGTGGTCAGTGATGATCCATACAGCCGTAGTTGCCACATGACCATTTGTCCACGGCTGATTTGATCCTTGCCTGAATTCAGCCAGATGCAGAAGAGGAAAACATATTAAACATTGCACATAACACTGACCTCCACCTAACTGATCTAGTACACAAGATGACCTGTAACCTGTGACCTCCACCTCACTGTCCGGCTAAGTAGTCACCGGCAATTACAGAGAAATAGACTATGTCAAGTGGACATTATGTCATTCAAAACAACATCATCTACAAAGTCACCAATTAAAAATGGGGAAGCAGAGCACCGACAGAGTTCTAGTGGCATTGCTATCTGCTATTCTACCACCAAATACACATGAAGTGCAGCAAGATCAACACTTGCAAACAAGCTGAACCTGCCCTGTGTGACTGCTGCTGAATCATAACGGACTGGCTGAAACCTATCATCATGGACATGTACACATTAATTAAACACACTTTTTGTAAAAATTGCAATGCACACAGTTACAACTGGTTATTGGAATATTTATTTTGTGATATTCATTGGTAGGCCACCGGCCAAGTTTAACTTACCAACTAACAATGACCAGTGGTCAGCGAATAAAGCCAACGTACATATATGTCCATCCGACCAATCTAAGCCGAACAAGAATTAGTCTACGGTGGTTGTTTCACAGTGGCGGCAAGCGTGACGTGCCACATATACCCATCAGCATACAGCTTCTAACGTCCCTAAATGTAATATCAATAACACTAATATCGATTACTATGACAGCACAAACGGAACAATAACTGTATATTATGAAACAAAAATAATACAAACAAGACGACTGCAATACGGGCAATGCTCTTGTTATTGTCTACTTGTTTCCTATAACGCTATGTCGGTTGCCATGTCGACCACTTGGTCGACTAGAGCTTCCACCGCCTGCAGGTGACGGCAATGTTGGTTGGTTGGTGTTATGTAATTCTGGCCAAACCAGGTGAGACAGAATACATTCAGCTTACGCTGGTCGCGAATAGAGTGACCATTAGTTACTTTGGTCGCTAAGAGGCCGTTCACAATGGTAAATATTTACCTATTCATACAAAACATACCAAAGAAAGAAGGAGGACCAAGGCCTGCATACTAAATTTTTTAAATGTCAATCACATGCGAAATATGACCACCATTGCATCAGGGAACTACTACTGTTCTAAATTGCGTAACCATTTACAGTTCGCCACTTGTAATACAGTATGTAAATCTTGGAAATTCACAACTTCGAGGACAATTATCAATATGATACCATGTTAGAAAAACGCAAAACTTTAAACATAATATTTGGAGATAAATGCTTGTGAACATATTCTGATGGTTACTATTGTATGTTCTATACATGCACTTTGTCATTGCTACACCGATATATTTTTCAGTCTGGAAAATTATCAACATTTTAAAGTACTAAATCGGATAAGGGGGGATTCATATGCTTTGTAAAAATAGGTAAATGTTGGCAATTGTGAATGGTCACTAACTCGACCTTAGATGCTTGTTCTCTACCCACCTTTGTCCATGATGGTCACCTTCCATTGCCCGAGTGGACTTTCTCCCCAACATCTCACTGTGCTAAATGTCCACTTCTGGAAACCAGCTTCACTTCTGCAAGTCACATACACAAAATGAAAATTATGTTGATATAATTATAGTCCTTTTTAGAAGACAGGATCAGCCAACAAAACTCGGGGTCTTTTGTTAGCCAACAAGTGAATGTATTCGTTCTCTGTAAGATTACTTTGGGGTAAATTACATTGTAATCGGAATTGAAATGTCAAATGTAATTGGTGTTTTGTTTTTTAAAAGTATTTGGAATTGGAACTGGTGAAAATGTAATTGGTATTTTCAATTACTTTTCAATACATCATGTATCTTTTTAACTCAAATTATTAGCTACAAATAATCAATAAAATATCATATCTATGTATATCATATTTGTTGGTCAATATGTACCATAATATGCAGAAATTAAATAAAGCTGCTCTAAAGCAGATGTTACTTTTGTGTATTGAGTGGTTGCTCTGTTCACATATTTTTAATTTTTATATGGAATTGATAATTGGAATTGGTATTCTGTAATTTTAACTGTTATTTCTGAGGTGTAATTGGAAATGGTAGTTGTAATTGTTGTATAATTGGAATTGGAATTGATATATTGTAATTGATCCCAAATCTGTTTCTGTTTGCATTGCTTGTGGAAGAAGAATTGTATTAGACCAAATAAAACATTCAGGTAACACATAAATACACAGGTAATAAATGATTATGTCTTTAACAGTTACATATGCATACAATTGTGATACACAATGAAATGGAGTTAGGAGACTCATCTAAGACTTTCACAGTCTTTCTTGGGGAGTCATCTAGTGTAGTAACATTAAACTAAATTACGTAGAACAAAAAGTATTTCTTCTTTCTTTCTTCATTAAGCAAAAGCCAAACAACATTTTGTATCTCTGAATATACATTAGCATGTATAAGCACAATAGCGTGTGATGTGTCTGAAGCTCACTTGTATCATCAGGTTGATGACTGTATGTGTTATGATTGGTATTAGGGGTTATCATACAGTATTGTAAATATACTGGCAAGTCATGGTGTGTGTATTTAAAGTAAACATTCTACTGTTGATATCTTAGAATATTTTCTATTCTAATTATGTGAATAATAATTAATTAAAAATAATTATGAAAGCTTCAAAAAAGGTAATGTTTCCACTCTACTCTAAGAAATACTTAAGAATCAATCAATAATGATGCTCTCTCACTCTCCCAATCCCCTTCTCCCCCCCCTCCCTCTCTCTCTCCCTCTCTCTCCCCCTCTCTCCCTCTCTCTCTCTCTCCCTCTCTCTCTCTCTCTCTCTCACTCTCACTAACAGTTGATGTAGCGACTATAACTGCTCCTTCACTTGTACATATTCCATGACTGATTTTACTCTTAAACACTTCCATGACATGTATTCATTTATACACTGTACAAGGAAAAACACTGTAAAATCATTCTTTCTCAAATCTCAAATTGTGACAGATTGAACAGTAAATGAATGTACAGCTACAACCAGCAATTGTAATTTTGAATGATTTTAAAACTCACTTGTCATGAATTCGTGTTGCACCAATCAAGGATTCCGTCCCACTTGGACAATGCAGATGAATCTCAAGGTCACCACGACACTTGTGTGTCATCGTCAATGTCACATGGACATATTCGAGTGACTGCAGGTTGTAGCCATCCAGCGTGTCATTTGTGACTGAAGAACAATGGATGTCAGCTCATTTTGAAATTCCACCCATTTAAATCTTTAGCTCGAAAGTCATAGAAACATAAGATTAAAGTTCAAATCTTTTCTATCCATTCTGCTGATTGGCTGAATAATTTAATTTGCCAAACCATTTAGCACATGAGTGGGGATAAAATGATGTTTCAAAACTGCTTCCTCAACTGATTTAGCCTTGGTAGCTAAGAAAATAAAGGCAATGAAGAATAACAAATCACCGGGAGTGGATGGGATTCCTCCAAAATTACTAATGGAAACAGTAGAACAAATCAGTATACCACTTGCAAGAGTATTCAACTTGTCATTAAAAGAGGGAGTTGTTCCGTTTGAATGGAAAGAAGCAAACATCATACCATTATTTAAAAAGGGTTCGAGAAATAAGTCAGAGAATAACAGACCAGTGAGTTTAACGTCAGTGATTTGTAAATTATTAGAAAGGTTAATTAAAGACCATATGGTGGAATTCCTCGTTAAGCATAAATTATTAAATTCATCTCAACATGGATTCCTTAAAGCGAGGTCATGCTTAACAAATATGTTATGTTTTTTGGAAGAAATCACTAAGTGGATAGACGTGGGATCGCCAGTAGATATTATCTACTTAGATTTTCAGAAAGCTTTTGACAAAGTGCCACATCAAAGATTACTGCTTAAATTAAAAGCCCATGGTATCGGGGATAGCATAACTGACTGGATAGAACAATGGCCGACTGACAGAAGACAACGAGTTGTAGTAAATGGAGAAGTTTCAAATTGGAAATCGGTTTTGAGTGGGGTACCTCAAGGATCAGTATTAGGACCTATATTATTCTTAATTTATATCAATGACTTGGACGACAGTATAACAAGTAACATACTCAAATTTGCGGATGACACAAAACTGTTTAGAAAGGTTAATACTGATGGTGATAAACAACATTTACAAAACGATCTAGACAGATTAGTGAAATGGTCTGAGAAATGGCAGATGTTGTTCAATTTTGGGAAATGTAAATGCCTACATACAGGACATAGGAACTTGAATGTAAACTATAAAATGGGAGATACTGTTCTGGGTACTACTGTAAAAGAAAAGGACTTAGGAGTTACAATAAGCGCTGATATGAAAGTTTAAGAGCAGTGTGGTATTGCAGCTTCAAAGGGTAATCAAATTCTTGGATTGATTAGAAGAAACATAACATACAAGGGAAAAAAGTTAATTATACCTCTTTATAAAGCAATAGTTAGACCTCATTTAGAATACTGTATACAAGCATGGAGACCATATCGTAAGAAGGATATAGATACGCTTGAACGCATACAAAGGAGAGCAACTAAAATGATTCCAGAACTGAGAGACCTTAGTTATGAAGAATGCTTGAAAGAATGTGGTTTAACAACTCTAGAGACAAGGAGGTTAAGAGGAGATCAGATTGAAGTTTTTAAGATATTGAATGGGTATGAAAATATTGATAGAAATATGTTTTTCTCACTCAAGAAGGATAGCAGAACTAGAGGACATGAGGTAAAATTAGTAAAGGATCAATGTAGATTGGACATCAGGAAGCACTCGTTCTCACAGAGGACAATAAATGAATGGAACAAATTGTCTACAGATTGTGTAACTGCTAGCGGCGTGAATATGTTTAAAAACAAGGTTGACACATATCTCAGGAGGGCAGGCTATAAGTAGATGAACATTGTTGGACTCTCGATAAGCCAATGGCTTCCTTGTCCACTTGCCATCTGGGCCTTTGGCTTGGATGGCAAATCTTGTTAAATCTTGTTAAATCACAAATCCGGTTCATTGATGTCCAAATATGTAGTGTGTGAATAGTTTAAGCATCATCTGCAGTCGATTTAATAAAAATGCCTATTTTTGTTCAAATCATCGAAAGAATTGACTTTAGTCGTAAGATCTGGTAAGGCTCAAAATAGTAGATATGCAAAATGGTAAACACCGTGCAGGTCAATGCAAATCAACGACATGACTTCCATCCTTTCACCGATCACATGATAAACTTAAAAAAATTACCAAGGGTGAACGAATTACAGTGTTTCCATTTTCACTTCAATTAATGTTTGACCAAACATTACGTAATTTAATGGTTTGTCTGATGGCTTCACTAAAAAAAGTTGCACAAATGAGCTAGAATGTTGCAGTGGATACGAGGTAGGTTTTGTTTTTTGCTAAATGAATTTGAAATAAGACTAGCAAAAAATTAAAATGAGGAGGAATTTTCATGAGTTGGCAGAACGTACCACTTTGTCTAGTGAGTGACGTGCCATTGTTTGACCCATCCCACCCAAGCAATAAACATACAAAACCAGACCAATAAAAGGCCACATTAATTAGTACCAACCATAACTTCACTGCATCCACACATACTTTCAAAAGTCAGTACATATCTCCGTGTTTATAAAAGCTATTGAATGGTGTATTCTAGAAATGTGCATAACTAAAAAATTCTTTGAAACCCCACCCCGATCCATAAAATAACCTAAAACACTGCAGCAGGGTTAGATCTCATCGGCCTGGCCTCATTTTGGTGGACTACACACAACAATGGATGGCTTTGTTGATCAATAAGAAAACCTCATTACTGAGAAGCAGACTTGGGGTCAATTACATTATATCAATTCCAATTCCAGTTACACACCAATTACAAATACCAATTCCAATAAAAAAATACCAATTCCAAAATATCAACTCCAATTATCAATTCCATACTGAAATAAAAGCATGTGAACAGAGCAACCATAAACATACTCAATGCAAAAAAACATATATTTTAGAGCAGTTTTGTTTAATTTCTGCATATTATGGTACATAATGACCAAACAAATATGACATATGCAACATATTTTATTGATTATTTGTAACAAATAATTTCAGTGAAAAAGCTATATGATGTAACTGAAAAAGTAATTGAAAATACCAATTACATTTTCACCAACTCCAATTCCAATTACATGCCTGGATATCACATAATCCTGTACTGTAACTTTTGAAAGAATTCATTATTTGCTTTGCCAAAAAATCTTGCAAAGATTCTGCTGTGCTAGGAATTCCTCTACCCTTTCATTTGGCTCCCGTTTTTTTTCAACTGCTCATATTTATTTCAAATTAGTCTTAAGAAGTAATGGCCACTAAAAGAGTAAGTGAAATAAAACATGTTGTATAGTATTATTAATACATCTAACAAAAATACCCATCCTCCGGACAGGATAACTTGGTAGTTCGTAAGCGACTGTCAATATTTACACAAGTTCACAGAAATATTCATCTATGCCTTGGTACTTGGTGCTGTCGGTCAATATCTTGATGGCTTCTGGGAATCCAACTCTCAAAATTGCGACATAATACTGGCATTCATTGTACCATCTAGCGGCGGCTTGTACTTGTGTTACGTAACTTGGTACAATCAAAGAAAATGTATGACATTGTGAACAATTGTACGTAATTGTTCGCATAGAATTGCTAATAATTGTATGTTATAACTATAAAGGGTAATTCGATTGTTCATAGAAAGGGTAATAGCAGGATGAAAAAAAATAAAACTATGACGACCTGACCATGGCCCATTGGGGTCGTAGATGAACCCCTGAAAGTTTGGTGCCTGAAATGCAAAAAAGGTACATACCAGCATATGTGACAACCAGGTAGTCTGGACTGACTGGTATCTGTTCACTGACCCGGAGCTCCTCTGTGGCAAATGTTGACATCCACGGCACTGACTTCCATGTCTGGAATTCAAGACAAATATCAGAACATAATTTTTATGTACCTGGTAGACTATGCATCAATGTAGTACTATGTCATAATGAATAGTTATGAGACAAAAACATCTGCCATGTCAATTTATTGAAACTGATTCACCCCCGTACATCTGATATATTTCGGTACGTAGAAGCATATAGTAGCATCAGGACATAAACCACCCGCTATATAAAAAAAGTAAAGGTATGTTCGTATATAGCACAGTATCCCATCCTTGGGACTGCTCAAAGCGCTTTACACATCACCCCCTGGCAGACCTACTCATTCTAACGCCATCTCGACTTCTCTGGGAAGCATTTAGCCAAGTTGCAATTACTGTGTTAAGACTATTCGTTCAGATATCCACCTGTCTGTAGCCAGGTACGTATTTATACAGCTGAGTGAACTGTGGCAATGTGGGATGAACAAAACTGTCAATGCTTCGAGATGGCAGCAAGAGGATTCGAACCCGGGTTCTCTCGATTGAGAGCCCAATGTTCTAACCGCGACTGTACTGTGCCCCCCCAGGACAATATCCCAAATCCAAAGGTATATATTGGTTATTGATATATAATTATCTAAATAAGTGTTACTGCATAGTATAGTTTTACAATGTAGTGAGCTTCAATAATTTTATTTCTTTAACAAGAACGGATACCTCAATTTGAACGCAGGTTTGAGACACAACCGTTTCTTATTTGATTTCCTGAATTGAACCATGACCCAGTATATCACACATTAAAACTTTAACTGCTGGTAGTAGTGGGATACTGACAGGATACTGACAGGTTGGTATTGTCTGGGGGGGGGGTTGTCCAGGGGGATTATGTCCTAGAATCAATTCAATGGCCAATGATCACAGTCAGTTCAGTCCAGCTCAGAGTGACTGGTGTACATCTACCAAGAAGACTTTTGTGTCATGACAAATAATGTGTTGCGTGATATTTATCTGGGCAGTGACATGAATGTGTCACACTACACCACTGAATGTTGTCAACCTGACTTCACCTTCGCTGCGTTGACCAGTCTCCATGCATCCATCAAACCAAAGCCATGTTTGTGGCTGTGATGCAGACCAGCTGCATTCTTGTACCAGTGAGCAACATCTACGTCAACCTGGACAAATACAGTTGTTTCTTTATATGTGTTGTATATACTACACATATGTATATGTATATATAAATATATATATATATATCAGATACATTTATATATATATATATATATATATATATATATATATATATATATATATATATATATATATATATATATATATATATATATATATATAGTATGTATATATACATATGTGTGTGTGTATATATATATATATCTGTGTGTGCGTGCGTTCGTGCGTGCATGCGTGCGTGCATGCATGCATATGTGTGTACACAGCACAGGAAATTAACTGTGCTCTACAAGTTTGTCATAGGTTAACAGGTTAACGGCTGTTAAGGTCAACACACCAACACAATATCACTCAGTGACACCCACGCAGTATGATCGACACCATATGAATCATCAATACAAGCATGCAATATAACCACATAGATCAAACAAAATGAATCATACCATATTAACCATATGATATTAACCACTTAATATGAACTACACAATACGAACCACGTACATAACAGAATTCAACACGAAGTGACTTCTTAATCTGTCACAAGCCTACATCCATCATAGCAACTCTACAGCGCACCTGCAGTAAGCTTCAGGTTGGAGACACTAACATAGTCATGATTAAACCCAATTAATTGTGGCTAAGTTAAATTTGTATGAGCTTCTGAGGAGACGGATGGACGGACGGACGGACGGACGGACGGACGGACGGACAGTTTGTGACATCTGTGCACTCACCTTCACTGCGGCCATGACAATGATGAACTGTATGTCACGCCAAGTGAGACAGGGTCTTGCCTGCAGCATGAGGACG
Organism: Lamellibrachia columna; assembly: GCA_963662155.1. Classification (NCBI taxonomy): domain Eukaryota; kingdom Metazoa; phylum Annelida; class Polychaeta; order Sabellida; family Siboglinidae; genus Lamellibrachia; species Lamellibrachia columna. Next base: position 19,684,539 of record OY759272.1, on the reverse strand, counting down.
ATCATGCCCGCAGCCAGTGGCGCCGCTGCACTCGTCCCAGAATGCTTTGTAGTGCAACCATGGCCACCAAGCTTTGTCCAGTCAGTGGTCACCTGGAGGTCAGTCAAACATTTGATGCCTATATGTATACATCATGCAAGATAGTCCATGGTATAAACAGCATTGTGCAAGACAATTATCTTGATGTCACAAATAATCTCAAAATACAAAAATATAATATTGAACAAAAAGAAAAATACCTAGTTTTACTGTTTGCTGTTCTACACTGTATCTGTGCTGCACCACCAATGTCCAATGTCTGATATTTCAGATAGATGTGGCACACATATCATATGAAAGTGGAACACTAGAAACTGTCTTGCAGAAGTCTAAGAAATGAAACTACAAAACTGTGAAATATATCTGTCAAAAACACAACTTCATAATTTTGTAACATTTGTACAGCAAACGTCATATTTCAATATCACCATGACAACCTGAGCCGACTCACAATGCTGCGCCTGCGTATTCCTCCGCTGCTGTATGTCACTGCTAACATTGATGCGCATTCTTCGGCGTAATACGGCATTTGGCGAAATTCATCAACAGCGCCGATGGTGATGGTGTATACAGAATTTGCATAACCGTCATAGTTGCAATTGTCATTCTTGTGACCTCCATTGCCACTGGCAACCACATATATGGCACCATAACCACGGCGACCGTAATCAGTGCCATGACGCATGGCCATCTTAGCCAAGTAGTGTGGCCCGTCCACTGTCTTTCCGTCATCTTCAGGGCCCCAGCTGTTAATGACACATGACAAACTTACGTTAGTTTTACATAATACAGTAGTTAAGTTACCAGGTTGTCATTATCATCTATACAAATGTCGCCACATTTGACCAAACGTTAAACTTCAACCAAATTCTCATTCTTCTCCTAATTCTCATTAATTTCTACATTGGTTGGAAAGATTCCCTGTCAAATACACATTGCCATACACACCAACAACTATACACATTGCCATACACACCAACAACTGTACACATTGCCATACACACCAACAACTATACACATTGCCATACACACCAACAACTATACACATGGCCATACACACCAACAACTATACACATTGCCATACACACCTACAACTATACACATTGACATACACACCTACAACTATACACATTGCCATACACACCAACAACTATACACATTGCCACACACACCAACAACTATACACATTGACATACACACCTACAACTATACACATTGTCATACACACCAACAACTATACACATTGCCACACACACCAACAACTATACACATTGCCACACACACCTACAACTATACACATTGCCATACACACCAACAAATATACACATTGCCACACACACCAACAACTATACACATTGCCATACACACCAACAACTATACACATTGCCATACACACCAACAACTATACACATTGCCATACACACCTACAACTATACACATTGCCACACACACCAACAACTATACACATTGCCATACACACCAACAACTATACACATTGTCACACACACCAACAACTATACACATTGCCATACACACCAACAACTATACACATTGCCACACACACCAACAACTATACACATTGCCATACACACCAACAACTATACACATTGTCACACACACCAACAACTATACACATTGCCACACACACCAACAACTATACACATTGCCATACACACCTACAACTATACACATTGCCATACACACCAACAACTATACACATTGCCACACACACCAACAACTATACACATTGCCATACACACCAACAACTATACACATTGTCACACACACCAACAACTATACACATTGCCATACACACCTACAACTATACACATTGCCACACACACCAACAACTATACACATTGCCATACACACCAACAACTATACACATTGTCACACACACCAACAACTATACACATTGCCATACACACCAACAACTATACACATTGCCACACACACCAACAACTATACACATTGCCATACACACCAACAACTATACACATTGCCACACACACCTACAACTATACACATTGCCACACACACCAACAACTATACACATTGCCATACACACCAACAACTATACACATTGCCATACACACCAACAACTATACACATTGCCATACACACCTACAACTATACACATTGCCATACACACCAACAACTATACACATTGCCATACACACCAACAACTATACACATTGACATACACACCAACAACTATACACATTGCCATATACACCAACAACTATACACATTGCCATACACACCAACAAATATACACATTGCCATACACACCAACAACTATACACATTGCCATACACACCAACAACTATACACATTGCCATACACACCTACAACTATACACATTGACATACACACCTACAACTATACACATTGACATACACACCTACAACTATACACATTGCCATACACACCAACAACTATACACATTGCCACACACACCAACAACTATACACATTGACATACACACCTACAACTATACACATTGACATACACACCTACAACTATACACATTGCCATACACACCAACAACTATACACATTGCCACACACACCTAAAACTATACACATTACCATACACACCTACAACTATACACATTGTCATATACACCTACAACTGTACACATTACCATACACACCTACAACTATGCACAGTGTGATTACACACCTACAACTACACACATTGTGAGTACACACCTACAACTGTACACAATGCAATTACACACCTACAACTACACACATTGCAATTACACATCTACAACTATACACATTGTGATTACACACCTACAGCTACACATATTGTAATTACACACCAACAACTACACACATTACAATTACACACCTACAACTGTACACCTCGTTCACATCCATGTTCTTCATGAAGGCCTGCGCTTCAAGGCCGTCTGTCATGGGACCGTCCAGCAAACGTATCCCAGCAACCTTTGCACCATAAGCCACGCCCACGCCACAGTGGGCATTGGCCACGGCCGCAATTTCTCCAGCACAGCGAGTGCCATGATGGTTTTGTTTGGCTTTCTTCAGGGGCATCGGATCAGCATCACCGGAGTTCAGGTCCCAGCTCCCTTCCGAGCTGTAATTGTCTTCAATATCAGGGTTGGTCCACTCCAATCCTGTCATCATTGCAACGTATATAATGTGTGTAAACATGTAATTTTACACCAATGTTTGCAAAATTACATTTTGCACAAGTATTCATCATTACAATGTGTGTAAACATGTAACTTTACATCAGCACCCTTTGTCATGGTTAGATTTCTGTCTGTATAAGAATTTTATATTCAAATTATACAATCACATTATGATTAATCAAAAACTAAAACGAGTAGTCCAAATACCAAATGGAAGGTACTGAAAATAGTTGTTTTGATATAGACAAAGTCATATTTTAAATGGGATGAAGACTAATATATTCCAAATATGAGGTTCTGTTGTTTGTATTATGAAAAAACATTAACACAACACGAACGTAAACAAAGTGTCAGGAAGCATTAATCAACATTGAGAATAAAGCTGTAAACTCAGAGATTAAACTTGATGACTTATATTGGTTGTTGAATGAAATGAAGTAGCTAAACCAGCCAGATTTGGGTCAATTACATTATATCAAATGCAATCACAAATACCCATTCAAATTCCACCTCTAAAATACCAATTCTTTTTAAAGCAGCTTTATTTAATTTATGCATACTATGGTACATAATGGCAAACAAATACAATATACATAACATATTATATTTTATTGATTTTCTGTAATGAATAAAGTAATTAAAAATACCAATTACATTTTCACCAATTCCAATTGAAAAAAAATAACAATTCTGGAATTGTAATTGGAATTGGCATTTCACATTATTATTACAATGTAATTCACCCCAAGTCTGAAACCCACCATCATCAACAACTGCAGCCGTGACCCCTCGACCTGTGATGTTTCTCTCCCACACTCTCATAACATTGATGTCAAAGCCATAGCGTTCTCGGTTCACCTGAAATCAATGAATTACTGAATGAATGAACTGTATCTACTTGGTTAAGGATATTCCAGAAAAACTACATGGGGGTGGTAGGCATTTTCTTTCCACCATATTTTCTTTTTAATAAACCCCACCAACATTAAACAATATTGTGTCGATTCATTTTTTATTTCAATTATAACCCACACAATAACACACGTCGAATTGTTGTTTTAAATGTTTCAGTGATCTCGTTGTGCAATAATTTTATAATTCTTTCCATAAAATTGTAGTATGTTTTTTCTGCTATCTGTAAGTTTTTTAATAACTAAACACAAGTTGCAAATTTATTCAAATAAATAAACTGCAGCAGGCTTACTGTGAGAACTACTGATAATACTGAGCAATAGTAATGATTTAAATAAAATAATATAGCACTGTTTAGGTTATTTCATGGTAGATTAAATTCCAAGAGAAACAAACTATTTAAAATCTAGTAGTAGGTTAATGCAAAGCATACAGTTAAATAAACACTACAATTTGTTTATAATAATGTAATACAATTAAAATGAAATAACTAATTACCATAAAAACATAAAAATTATAATAAAAGCAATTATAAGTAGGCATGTATCATATAATAATGTATGTAGTTACGTACACACATTACACACACACATAATGCCTAAGGCCTATGAATGAAGAATACAATATGTTAATGAAGAATACAATATGTTAATGAAGAATACAATATGTTAATGAAGAATACAATATGTTTACAATGATACAATAGAGTGAGAATGGATAATGCCAAAAAAAACATATCATATATCAATATACGTACGTTGTTACATTTACACATACATATAATACCTAAGGAATACAAATAGTACCATCCAAATAAAATAATACTGTTGAAACATCAAGCACTCCTATTGGTTGCAATCGATTGCAACCGATAGTACTTTTGGTGTCACCAAAATTTTCAGAGCTATATCAGTTGTATCTGCACAGCATGTATCGGTTGACTTCCAACCGATAGCAGTGCGGTGTACCAGCAGTGCTACATCCCTATTGATAGGACCTCGTTTTGAAGCAAGGTTGTTGTCAGTGATGCGTTTATACTCTTGCTTGAGCCATTGAGTGGCATCGCTTGAAATTCCTGCTATAGCCTATTTAATTTCTTCAGCAATTTTAACACATATTTGTTTCTGCGATTTCCTTCCAACTGAGCTTGGACAGATTTGTTTGCCCGTATGCGAATAGCAGAACATCTGCTGCAGTATAACGATCATTTTTACTTGTTTTGGCATCTTCCATCATTATTGAATTAATTAGGTCTAGGTAATTCCTTGTGCAACTTCTACACTGAAGCAGTCGCAGCAACAATGCCAATATGACTATCATGATCGCTAGTGTGGCATAACACACCACACCTCTTACATAACATGGCTGGCACAGACATTGCGGCTCTCTCTCTCTATGCAAACCCAAGATAGGGGGGCAGAAGAAATGACGCAGACAAAGGTGCGACCTGTAATGTACTAAACTGATTCAACTGACATTTGTTGTTATGTTTCTATACTAGCAACACCAGAACAGGTGCAGCAATATAACTGCTCAATGAAGTTGTGGAAAGTATAGAAATGTTCACTGGCAACTTCAAAGACGGCATGGTCGAGTTCCAAATGCACTGTCACTGCGTCACTGCCCAATATTTACAGGTTCATACCTTGGAGCAGTCCATGGTGGAGAAGACATAGGCAATGGTCCAGATTGACTATGCAGAAAATTGGGCATGCAACTACTAGGATGAAATCACTGCTGTGTAATACAACAGATGCCTGGTAACTATCCACCCAATGGATAATGGTAAGCTTTCTGCTTTCAACAAAGCACTGGAGAAGGAATTTAAAGGAATCCTTCCAGTACTGTCGACCTTGCACTTTGTAAAAAGTTTCCTGATGTTGCAATACAGAAACCGCACAATATGTGTCCTTGTGGCCAAATTTCCAGCACTATTTGGCCTTTAATCTTCGTGGACCTGGTTGCAGGCTGGCCATGGGAAAGGTCCCTGTGACAGCTTGGGTGGCACCATAAAGAAGAAGGGGAAAACCTTATGATGCCAAGCAGTACGTTCTAGCAAAACAACTGGAAGTCAGCCATGAAGTTATCCAAGACTGCAGGGACGAGATCGATCAGTGGAATGTGCCTGCAGTCCATGGTGTAATTAATTACTGCCCAGGCTATGGTCCCAGGACCAGTCCTGAATATATATGCATATGTCCCGCTTCATAAAGTGCAGCTATTGCGAGGGAGCAGAGCTCCATCCAAAAAGTCCAGGTTGGGAGAGAACGCAACTGGCGGAGAAGAAGAAAGAGAAGTGGTTGAGAAGAGGGATGACACTATGTAATCAAACAAAGTTTGATCAGTTCTGAGGTGCATTTGATTCATGTGACACTATGTAATCAAATACATTGCATCATAACTATACTAAAGCACATTTGACTATTACATAATGATTTTTTAAACATGAATACATTTGACTTATATAATGACTGGCAATTCACCAACTCACTGTAATTTATTCATGAGGTTGGCTTCCTAGTCAAACTAATAAGAATATGACATATTCACATCATACGGAACATGCCAAAAAATTATTTTATATATTCAGTTACGTATACAAAACATGCTAAAGCTAGGTGAAATGTGATCAGTGGTTTCCCTAGCATTATACACTCGCTATTCTACTGGAAATTATATCATGTGAAGCCTTACGTCTGCATTTCTAAGCTATCTATGAACTGATAGCTATAACTCCAGTGAAATAAAGGGTACCCAGTTGAAAATCCCAAGTTATGTACTTCTTAATTAATGCATTTTAAAGTTACAATATACCTTTCCCTTGTAATGGCATCTTATAATATAATGTCATGTTTAAAAACATGACCTTAATGCTAGCCAAACAGACTAAACTTTGACAAATATGTTTTACTGAGTCCCAAGCACAAATATATTATTGTACATTTATAGAAAGTGAAATATCACAATTAATAATATATATATAAAAAGTGTAATGACCTTCCAAACTACAGCATGTACAAGGAACTGTGTGCAGACGTATGGTTTCAGATCTTAACTACTTACAACTTCACCTATCTGTCAAATGCAAAATGTTACGAGTTAGTCTGCCAAATCTTATTTCTTGATTGACTCAATATTGTCTCTTCATATGACAAAAAGTACGAAGTTATATGACTACCTTTATATTTACAATATACACACCTAATGACTAAAGTATATATGGAGCCATTGTGCACAATACTTTCAAAATAATGTTCAAGTTCACCCACTGTGGACACTGCTGTTAGTTGTCGACATACAAGCGTATTTTCTACAGATGTTTGTGATAAACATATCATATGTGGAGTTGTTCATGCCACATAATAAACATATGCAAAGCAGTTTTATCATTAGCTACTGAATATATTGCTGCATTAATAAGGGAAATCATTTCTAGAACGAGATGTTACAGAATGTTGACAACAAAACAGGATTGGTTCCACTGCTACTCACCAGATGCCACTGTTGTGGGAAGGATGGGTCTTCGAAGTCCAGTGATCTTACATGCCGGGGTCGGACCATCTCCTGTAGATGCCATTTCACATGCCGATGCATGTTCAACTTTTGGTGAACCCTGTCTCTCACAGTTTCCCATGCTTCAACAGTGAGTCGATCGCTGCCTCCATGGCGTTGGGTGTTACTGAGGTTTGATGTTGCTTCAACTCGATGTTTTCGATTAGACCTCTTCATGGCCTCCATTTCAGAAGGTGTTAATATTTTTGCAGAAGGACGACTCTTATGTTCCCCTCTTTCGAGACCATGAAATTTATAACTGACGTTGTGCAAATCATGTACAAACAGATAGAGCCCCTTTAATATGCCAAGTTGACCCATATTTACAAGACCAGTTTCCATGGCAACCTGACTGGCCACTGCCATGAGTTGCTGTGAAGTAAGAGATTGAGCGTCCAGTTGCACCGCCCACATGAGTGTGTCAAGGTGGTGACTGCCACTGAAGAAGTCTCGCTCTTTCTGCTTCGACACCCCATCTCTCACACTGAGGCTTCGACCTTTGGTGCAGGGGGCAAGTTCAGCCAGGATGAACAGGGTGACAAGACCAGCATCCAACATCCACCCGAGACTTGGACAGGCTGAAAGGAGACAAACGTTTCTTTCTAAATATGTCATCCAAATATGTGAAAAAATATTAGTAATTTTCTAAGCAAACATAATTACTGTAGATAAAGATTGACTATGTCAAGCTTTTTAGCTTGACTATATCATGCTTAACAAGGTTGGGTACAACTGTAATTTTTAATCAAATACAATCAGTGTAGTTACAATTGTAACTGCATATTATATAATTTATTATAATTATAGTGTAACTATAATTGCACAATGTAATTATAATAGCATAATTTGTAATTAATTACATTAAGTGGAATTATAATCATATTCGATTTTTAGAAAATTGAAATTGTAATTGAGTTTTCATGAGGCTGTGTAATTGTAACTGGCCATTATAACTGACCATTGTAATTTAATGCATGGCCTCACCTTAAACATGATAAAAATTAGCAGTAATGATACCTGTAAGCTTCTATTATAACAATGTAGTTATACTCAACCTATGGACTATTGCAATTGGCTCTTTATGTAATATTGTAATTGCTTTTTTAAGTGATGTTATAGTAGGTTAATTTTTTGGAAGCCATGTTATAGTAATTGTAACTGATTGAGTGTTGTAATTGTACATTATAACTGTATTTGAGTTTTGTAATTGAATCTGATGCTTTTGATTGCCGTCTATATTGCAACCAACGCCTTCTTTCCAAACATCAATCATCATTACCGGTAGCCATGACGCATTTAGGCCGACACCCAAACTGTGACTTCCAGTTCTAAATATAGTGCTAACGCAATACATTTTAAAATGTCTTTATCATTGCTGTCTTAAGTCAAACTAAACCAGAACTGTTCAGAATTGCTTATATGTTCATTCTAGTGATGCTAGACAAACTGTTATTGCAATATAGCTGCTAAAACAATCACTGTAGAATTAGAAGTTTACAATAATAAATACCATCTTCTTGAATGATAGACATGAATATGTACACATCTATTATACAATGATATATTGTACAGGCATAAAGTATGCAACATAAATAATGTAAAATTAATTACCAGGGATGTAATGGCTTATATTTAGTTTCATTAAGTAGATTTTTTCTTGCAGGTTTATTAAGTACGTGTGCAATTTCTTTTTCTGCAATTTTTTCATGATTTAATGTGAAACATGAAAAATAATAATGGCATAATCATAAATCATCACATCCTTGGTAATTTACATCATTAATATAGCATAAATTGGTTTATTAAAACATATCATGCATTTATGGCAAAATTTTATGCGATTTCGGCATTTGTGAAAAAAGTTTTTGTCATAAAAACAAACCAAAACGTTACTTCAAAGATTATGAGATGCCTAGGCAGGCTGTATGTAACATCACGCAATGTGGCAATGCACGTGCACACACATGGGAACTTTAAAAAAGGCAGATCGCAGAAAATCTCAAAATTATTCGCTGACTTTATGCACTTCAGGTCTTCCTCATGGGGTTAGATAGAAATAAAGTTATAACATAACACAACAGAAGTTCTTTTATTTGATCCAATAAATCATGTATTTAAGCAACTAATTAATTAACTAACTAATTAATAATATAAAGTCACTTACCAGCACAGATGTGATGCTTGTATTTCATTTCAACATTTAGGAATGAAGGTGATATGAAGTTGGCAGGATGTTCCCACTGCATTAACAAAAATATTCGTAAACAGTAAAATCTTTTATCAATGGCATATTAAACACACTCTAATGTCCAACATCACATTTTAGTTCTATATAGGGAAGACCTAGGTCACTATTAGTTAAAGATCATCACCATTAATATTAGTTTTTCTGCATGACACTAACAGACTGCGTTAGATTGTTTGACGTTGCATGTCAATTCACGTAAATAAAGAAAGTAGAAAGCAACTGTCACATATCAAGGTTAATAAGTAATGACCCCACTATTACCAGGATGTGTGGGAGATGTCTACTGTAATCACAAAGCCGTCATCGTAATTCCAACGCAGCAGCAACGTCAAGCAATGCCATGAGCCTACGCCTGAAGACAAAATACATATTTGAATGTACATGATCAAGTAGTATAATATAGAAAAGAAATATATAAGCATCATCAAATTTTTGGCTAGTATGTCAAAAACTGGTATGATTTTTAGAAGAAATCACTGCATGGGTAGATGATGAGTGACCAGTAGATATCATCTGTCTAGATTCTCAGAAATATAATATATATTATTAGTTTGTGATTCTGTATATCTGTTCCCTCATATCTTCCTACCTTGTCTCTTGTCATAAAGCATGCTCCTACTTTTTATCTGATTAAAAGCATGTTCCTACCTTGTATCTGGTTAAAAGCATGTTCCTACCTTGTCTCTGGTTATAAAACATATTCCTACCTTGTCTCTGATTAAAAGCATGTTCCTACCTTGTCTCTGATTAAAAGCATGTTCCTACCTTGTCTCTGATTAAAAGCATGTTCCTACCTTGTCGCTGGTCATAAAGCATGTTCGTACCTTGTATCTGGTCATAAAGCATGTTCGTACCTTGTATCTGGTCATAAAGCATGTTCGTACCTTGTATCTGGTCATAAAGCATGTTCCTACCTTGTCTCTGGTTATAAAGCATGTTCCTACCTTGTCTCTTGTCATAAAGCATGTTCTTACCTTGTCGCTGGTCATAAAGCATGTTCCTACCTTGTCTCTAGTCATAAAGCTACACCATTAGCTTGCTATTGACTGGTTCAACCAACAATAACAACAACTTGCCAGACAACGAAAACAATCATTGCAGCTGTCTATATCAAATTCACACCGCACTTACTGCACTGGGCTGGGTTGATAACATTTACTTTGATTGATCATTGTGTTGAAATAAATGTCATTCATGCTAGTTGTTATTGTAACTACAAGACCTTAGTTATGAAAGCTTCTACCAGGTACAGTCGCTTAACAGAATGTGGTTTGACAACACTAGACACCAGAAACTAAGGGGAGACCAAATAGAATAATATTTTAATATTGAATGATTATTGATAGGACTATGTTCTTCAAACTTAAAGAAGGCAGTAGAACCAGAGGACACAAAGCAGCATTAGTTAAGGAACAGTGTAGGTTGGACATGAGAAAGTACTCATTTTCACACAGGGTGAAAAATGTATGGAATAAACTGTCAAACGATTGTGTTATTGCTAGCTTTGTGGATATGTTTAAAAATATAATTGACAGATATCTGATACGGGCAGGCTATACATCATACATATGAAAAAGTGTTGGACTCTCGATAAGCCAGTTGCCTTCTTTGTCCACTTGCCTCATGGAACTTGTAGTTTTGGATGGAATTCTAAATTGTTACATCGTGTTACTACAACACATATCAGCACGTGCCAACTCATGTTTGTGGTATAAACATTAAATAAAGACACGCTGCGCAGATAGAACACATTTACATAATACAGCAGTACCAGTTGACATAACTGATAAAACATCGTGGATGTATCATTATGCTCTACTTAACACCTTTATCTCTAGTGTCATTAGCTACCACAAAGAGGACACTTGTACAACTGTGCATGTTTCACAGTAAAATAAAAAATCATGCAGTTCAATGCCAGTGGTTATGAACTTAGTTACTATGACTGCAAGAAACAGAGCAGTTCATGCGTCATTGACTACATCAAAGTTGTCATAGTAACCAGATAAATGATCAGTAATCACTGGGAACCAAAGGGTTAAAAAACGCTGAAATTACTGAAGCATTTGTTGCTTTGCTGCATTGAAGAATAGACAAAACATCTATACATTCAAGTGTAGACTACTATCTGTACATTAGTGGTCAGAAAAAACTAAATTCTTCAAACAACCATGCCTATGGGCTAACATGTGAGGTTTGATGAGAAAACAACTTTGTTATAATTTCACAGCAATCACAGCAACCGAGAGAAAGTGACCGCTCACACAACACAAAGTATACAATTATACATATATATATATATATATATATATATATATATATATATATATATATATATATATACGTATACGTATACATATATATGTATGTATATTTAACCCTAAAATTTCAATATCTATATATAGAAAACTACTTCACCAATTTTCGTAAATGTTTCAATGTGGTGTACTCATCAGACAAGGTTTATTCACTGGTACATTTAGCTCAATGAACCAGTTAGTATTCCCTAACCCAAACCCTAACCATTTGATAGGACTGCATTTTCAGGGAATAAACCTTGTCTCGTTAAAATTATTCAGTAGTCAAGATATTGCATTTTATTATATCAATATTGAAAGTATTCACCAGATATATATATATATGTATAATGATATACTTTGTGCCAAGTGAGCGGTCACTTCCTCTCAATAGATTGCTGTGAAATGTTAACATAGTCGTTTTGTCATCAAACCTCAACTTTTTAACCTACCTAGGCATGGTTGTTTGAAAAAATTATTTTTTCCATACAAAAATGTACCACTCTACAGTACATTGGAGTATAGATGACTACCTGTACATTGAAGAATACACAACTTGAACACTGGATGACTACCTGTACAATGAAGGGTAGATGACTACCTGTACAATGAAGGGTAGATGACTACATTGAAAAGGAGATGACTACCTGTGCATTGAAAAGGAGATGACTACCTGTGCATTGAAAAGTAGACTAATACTTGAACATTGTGAACATTGAAGAGTAGATGACTACCTGTACATTGACGAGTAGACTACTACATATACATTAAAGAGTAGATGGACTATGTGTGCATTGAAGAGTAGACTGTACATTGAACAGTAGATGACTACCTGTATATTGAACCATATATGACTACCTATATATTGAAGTGTAGACTACTACCTGTACAATGAAGGTAGATGAACACTGAATTGTAGACAACTACCTATACACTGAATTGTAGACGACTACCTATACATACATTGAAGGATAGACTACTACCTATACATACATTGAAGGATAGACTACTACCTGCACATTGAACAGTAGATGACTACCTGTACAATGAACAGTAGATGACTACCTATACATTGAACAGTAGATGACTACCTGTATATTGAACCATATATGACTACCTATATATTGAAGTGTAGACTACTACCTGTACAATGAAGGTAGATGAACACTGAATTGTAGACAACTACCTATACACTGAATTGTAGACGACTACCTATACATACATTGAAGGATAGACGACTACCTCGACTACATCGAAAGGTAGACGACTACCTGTACATTGAAGTGTGTAAGGGAATTGCCACATATCCATATGACATGAAGTTGGATGAAGGTTTTGTTGCATGGCAGAGAGCCAATTGGGTTGTAGTACTGACTTGGCAGGACTACACAAATAGCAATGAATCTGAATCGAGAAGTCTTTGTTTGCTTATTTCGATTATTCCATGCATAAGAGCCTTTGAAGTCATACTGAATTATTTAGAAGCTTATGTACAAATCTGATCTGAGAAATCGTACTGTACATTCTTTGAAATATATGATATAGCAAATTAAATATTTTTTATCATAGGCTTAAGCCTTCTTGTGCCTTAAGCACATACCATAAGCACAGTCATTAGTTACCCAGTTTTGAGTAATGAGACCGACTCAAGGGTTGGCTTTTCTGTTGGCGTTTTCTTTTCACATTTTCACTATTGATTTGGCTCTTTTGTTGTTACAATTGTTGTTACAATTGTTGTTACAATTGTTGTTACAATTGTTGTTACAATTTTTTTTTTACAATTGTTGTTACAATTGTTGTTACAATTGTTGTTACAATTGTTGTTACAATTGTTGTTACAATTGTTGTTACAATCGTTGTTACAATCGTTGTTCCGGTTTGGCTAGTTTGTGAAATGGCAACTATACAGGTGTGGATGTTCTCTCCATTCTCTTGTAAGTCGGAACTTGAGCTGGTTGACTGTTGTGGCATGTATCGTGTCCTCCGACATGGAGTTCCATGCATTTATGATTCTGGTTCTGAAGAATTTGTGCCTCAGTCCTGTTGTTCGTTGTATGGAGTATTCTTCTACTACTACTACTAGTACTACTCAGGCATGGGGCAATTAACTTGAAAAGTTAATTAATTAAATTACAACTCAGAAATGTTCCAATTAAATTAAATTAAATTAACCTCACACATTTCTCAGGTCAATTAAATTAAGTAAAATTAAATTAACAATTAACTGTAATTCAATTAACAATTAAATTATGCTTTGGCAGAAATGCAGATTTACATTCATATGTCACTGTTTTTTGTAAGTTTAAGCACTTGATACAAGTCATCATTGAAATAATAATATGCTAATTGTTATTTACACATTTTATAACAGTTCTAAAATCACAAGTAGGTTTATAAACATTATTGTCATGAAAGTACAGTGTTCATATATATATATATATATATATATATATATATATATATATATATATATATATATATATATATATATATATATATATATATATATATATATATATAGAATTACTTTACTTATTACACTGTACATCTGAGGAACATTATTATTGTCATCAAACAAATCTGAACATTATTGTTGACTTAAAAAAGAAATGTGTTTTGTAACTTTGTTGGAAAAATATTTGCTTATACAATATTTATATACCAAGACATTTGTTCATGGGGTATTTGATCACATTTTAAAAGTGGTAGATGCTTATTAAAACTAATGTTTTTTCTGAAAGGAATATAAAATTGTGGTTGAAGATTTGCAGGTGTGGGGTTTCCTCCTATATTAAACCACCAAATTAACAAAACCGGGTTACTATATAATCTATGCACAAAGTTGTTATTTATGCAGTGTTTTAATGCTAAATCCTTAGGTTTCCCCTTTATACACTAGCATTTAAATATTTATACATATTTTTTATGTATCACTAGAACTGGCTTTCTTTTGATTCCAGTTGGCGCTGTAAAAAGATCCCAAACTGAAACTATTTTACTTTTCTCTGCATGTTATATGTACACTTGCAGTTGTATGGAAAAAATATAGATACATAATCTAATACATAGGTCCACTTGGCTGCCAGTTGCCAGCCAAACATGTTTACTTTAGACAGATATTTGCAGAATCCATCATGTGTCATCAACTTATCACACTAACAGAGGACATTCTATTGTCTAGGCCTTCCCTCCAATTCACAGGTGCCTGAATGACCAGCCCACTCCAGTTGGTACAAACAGTATTAGTGCTCTGTGATGTTCTCCCTCCTATTCACATATGCCTGAACCTGATCTCTGTCAGGCTAATGACTGGAATAGTGACTGCAGGCCTTTTGGAAATGCCTGGTAACATGGATGTGAACTATCCAGTAATACCAACTGTTAAATGAGCACTTGAGAGTTAATTGGGAATTTGTCAATTAAATTAAATTAACCCCTTGTGGTGAAGTTAATTAACTAAATTAAATTAATCTAGTCTTCCTGGTAAAGTTAATTAATTAAATTAAATTAACTTAACTGAGCTAATTAAATTAACAAATTAACAATTGAAATTAACCCATGCCTGGTACTACTACATTCTATTGCCTCATCATTCGTTGAGAAGCTTCCAGCATGTTACGGTCGGTTTGGTCAGGCACATGTTGCAAACTTTTATCATAATCAAAATGTCTAGGATATTGAGTAATGTGAGTGCTAGTAAGGCAACAGGCTTAGATGACCTCCCAGCCAGATTTGTCCAAGATGATTCATCTGTTATTTCAAAACTTCTCGCTCACATTATAAATTTATCTATAAATACTGGAAGTATTCCAGATGACTTGAAGATGGCCATGCAGAGTTGTACCTCTGCATAAGAAGAAGTGTAAGACAGATGCTGGGAACTATAGACCTATTTCAGTGTTAAATATAGTTTTCAAAGTGTTAGAAAAAATGTTTTCAATGAATTAAATTATTTAACACAGCATAAATTACTATATGAATTTCAATCTGGTTTTTGGTCATCATATTCGGATATTTATCTGATTATATTAAACAAGACAGTAATAAAGGTAATTACACAGGCATGGTTTTGTTGGATTTACAAAAAGCTTTTGATACTGTGAACCACACCATACTATTGAATAAACTTAAGGCTTTAGGTGGATAGAGTGCAAGTTACCGATGTTAATGGAACAATGTCTGAAGCAAACTTTAGGTATCACCTGCGGGGTACCACAAGGTTCCAAACTTGGGAGTTGGGCCTCTGCTGTTCCTTTTATATGTAAATGACTTGTCAGCTGCAGTAATGTGCAAGCTTTTGTTGTATGCTGATGACTCAGTCTTGCTTGTCTCAGGAAAAGGAAATAGCAGGTATGGAGGCAACTTTAAGTTCGAAGCTGGAATCCGTTAGTGAAAAATAGATTGTCTCTTCATTTAGGTAAAACTGAATCCATCTTGTTTGGTACGAAGAAAAAATTGTACAAATGTGACAAACTTAATGTTATATGCAGTGGAAATGTCACTGAATCAAAGTCAAGCATCACTTATTTAGGTGTCACTTTAGATCAATTCCTTTCCGGTGACATTATAATATCTTCCAAAATCTTTACTAAAAGTTCAAATAAACTTAAATTTTTATACTGGAATGCCAGAAATTTTAACCTAAAAACAAAAAACGTTTCATCTCTGCTTTGATTCAATGTCATTTTGATTACACATGTTCAGCTTGGTATAGCGGACTGTCGAAAATTAAACGTAGAATGCTGTGTATAGTGTACACAGAATAAGATTATCTGATACATGTTAAATGCTCCACCGAGGTTTCATGTTGGTGTTAATGAATTTAAGTCTGTTGGATTATTACTTGTTGAATATAGAGTAGAACAGTTAAAGTTGGGTCACATGTACAATATCATCAATAGTAATGCACCAGACTATTTGAGAACATTGATATGGTTTGGAACCAATATATATACTGTACAAGAGCAAGTGATTTATCGTGTGTGATAATTCGCAACCAAACAATGTCACTCTAAAAAGAGTTTTAAAAATGAAGTCAAGTCCCTTTTATTTAGCCGTTTGGTTGCTCAAAATATTTATGTCATGTCATAACATCATGAAACTTAGTCTCTGAACTATATTAATTTTATTCATGTTCTTGATAATACCTTTGTCTAAGTCATTTACAAATTTTAATCGAGTAATCATCTTTTATGTTATCCTGCCATCTTATTTATTTATTTATTGTATTTTATTTTTGTGTGAGGACCACATCGGAAATAAGTGTATTTTCAACACTATTTTGGTGTGCTTTTATGTGTTATCCTCAGTTTGGATTTATATGACACTGTTTTCTTAACAATAATAATATATTTATTTGTACTAACAATTGTACAATTCGATTAAAACAGTGTATATAAGCTACTGTGTTCATAAACCAGCAAGCATTGAGCGCAATTCATCTATGAATAAACAGAAGTGCTGCACGCAGTATCTGTACTCTCCAACACATATTTTGTAAATGACACTGTGTACTTTAGTTGCTCATCTAGCCCCTCCTGGCGGTGGTCTTGAACCATTTCATAAAAGTTGTTTGATTACATACTACAGAAAGTCATGGCATCAAGTTTGAGTTTGGACAAGTAGTAATTGAAGCTTTTAGACATATATGAGCCTGGCGTTATTGCATTTTAGGCAGCTCTGCATAAATTGCACCATTCGAAACATAATCTGAATTTGAATTGGTAAACAATCTGCTAAAAACGGCACCAAATTAAAGTGAGTACAAACTGGTAGATTGAACAGTTTTACCTTTGTGCCACGTAGTGTAAAACTCCTCAACACATTTGTCTTGTAAGTTCCACAGACGTTTTGTGCTTATATTACAAAACCCAAAATTAGCAGATAATGCATTTCCATGCCACATTAAAATCATGACATATCTTTAGCCATAGCCTGGTGAGTGCCAGGACCAATAATGTGGCCTATATGCAACCCTTTTTTACTGTTTCACTTGTATGCCATCAAAGTAAAATGAGCAGTCGGTACTACTTCCATATTAATAAGTTGACATTTTGACGGGTTAAATTGTAAATCATATTCATATGCAAATTGTAGACATATATCACACATTTTGTTCAGTGTATATTGATGGAGCTACTAGAGATATATCATCAGCATAGCCAACTGCACCATATTAATTATGACCAATCTTACAACCAAATCCAAACATGCAGTCTTGTTAACATTTCATCAATATAGATAGAGAATAACATGGGGGACAGCGCCCCACCCTGCTTCACTCCATTGGTAGTGGAGAAATACAATGACACGGAATTGTTCCATAATACATTTAAATGTTGTTTAGTGTACAAGTGTACATATAAAGTAAACATTTGATAAGAAGGGGATTCATTCCTTAATCCATCAGTAATTAAAAAGTTTAACATAATTTACTTTATCAAATGCTTTAGCAGCATCTAGTAATAACACATAAACATCAGATTTATTCTGCTGGAAATAGTTCACAGTCTCCATTAATGGAAATGTACATTTAGCTGTAGAGATCTGAGGTTTAAAACCAAACTGTAAATCATTGTTTTAAAAACATCAGCACTTTTTATTATTATAACCCAATCAAATATTTTCCCCAGGGGCTACTAAGAGAAATGGCTCAATAGTTATCAGAGTCATTTGCTGATTTCCTCTTGTTTTTTACCAGAGGTTGAATTGTAATATTAAAACCATCCAGGGTATACTCGTGATACACGATTGATGTGAATAACAAAGATAGAAAAACATGTAGTTTGTGAGGAGCACGAATAAAGTGATTGGTATATACCAACCTGTATCCATCACATTTATTACTTTTAATATGGTTAATACCATTCAAAACATCGTCAATAGTAACAATATTTTCACAGTCATTACATTGTGCATCTACCGTACTGTGTATATTTTGTAACTATGACATCATATCCTCTTCATTATATGCTACTGAATTATATAAGTCATCATACTTAGTAGCAGAGTTTAGAAATATTTTCGCCACCTGTTACTTCATCAACCATTTTGGGTAGCATAGTATTGTTCTTTGTAACTTTACCAACTTCTTTCCAGAAATCCCTCTTTTTATTTCCAAGTAAGGCTGTAGCCATGCTTTCTTTTTAACATTACTTTTTATTACGTTTAACAAAACGAACAGCTCTGTGGTATAGAGAGCATGATCTACGCATGACATCGACAATAACAGCGTCGCTAGGAGAGCCATAATCTTTCCATGCATTGTGCCAAAAAACTGACGCTTCTCTGTATGGTTAACATGCTCATTCAAACCAATATTACCTTAGAATTGAACTGTTTTGACGTATGTGGAAAGGAGTCCTAAGAAGCTCTTACAACACAATCCATTAATGAATCATGTCTGGTGTCATGGTTGGGTGGTCTGACCTGGATGATCAATCAGGCAGAACTAGTTCAGGTCGGCTCAGTCCCATTTACCTTGCACCATTTCTTGGAGTCTACCCAGTTTACCTGTCTACCAGTTCACTACCTCTACCACTGGCACTGCCACTGGTACTGTAGGGTTCAGCCTACTGTTATGTTTCTCACCGGCGATACGTTTCCCATTGGCGACCATGATAACATTTTGCAAGATTATGAGAAAATGGGACCATCAAAAATTCTGAAACTTCTTACCTGCCGTTGTCATTATCTCACTGACATGCTGAACGAGTTTAGCCAGTCTCGTACTTCTAACTTATTTAAAATGCATTAACATGTATGAATTACTACGCACACGTGCCTTGTGGCGAAAAAATTGCCAAAAATCCTTCCGCCTATTGAAATCATCTAAAAATCCACATTTACACCATTAACATGTTCTACCAGCAAACTTGCCAATGTGCCTGCTCAAATGCAGTTATGTCAGATGATATGATTTTTTTAAATTACACATATCTAAAAATGACTGTGCCCAGTGCATTACATTCGTGTGTAACACACCGGGAAGTCTAACTGAGGCATGATCCCAAATAGGGAAGTTTTTCTGAGAAAGTGTCCAATTTTATATCAAGTTGCGGCACAATGTATATGTAAACCCATTATGGAACACTCCTGCTTGTCACGTCATTATTATTTGTTTCACAGCCAAATCAAAACAATGCCCTGCCCATAATATTAGCTGAAAACAAGTCACATAATTTAATCATAGGTAAATTTTGACACATGATAAATCATCGACCATGTACACTAGATTTCTACAGCATTGCGAACCAATGAAACCTACTTACTGTCTCTTTAATTATACCAACTACTTATTTTCAAATTAATATTTATATAATTGCTTGATTTTTAACCAAGCATGGCGCCAATTTGTCAGAAAAGTGACAATTTGTCACATTTAACAGGATTTTGAGTGATTTCTATTGTGTCAGACTTGTTAAATTTTATTGTTTATGTGACTGCTTTCATGCTTCTACTTGTTAGGGTACATGGCGTACTGCTTGATTTGGATACACCACCATAAAAGAGTATCACATTACCAGATACCCGCTGTGGTCACATTTGAAAATGTTGATCTACGCAATGCTTCCTGTGGCTGTGACACAACCAACATACAACTATTCTGTCCAAATTTGTTACACAATATTACCAGTGCACTAGGCCACATAACAAATATCACCAATGACTGTTGTGGTGCAAAATAGCTACTCTTGAGTGCCGAATAAGCATCCCTATACCGGTATTTATTTGATGAAAAATGCCACCTTATACGCTCCTTATTTGGCACTATATTGTTATTAAATTTAATAATCGTGGCAATTTATACAGGGTATATTTTAGGAGAGCAATCACTCTCACTCCTTATTGCTACAGCTAATCAATCATCCACAGAGCGATTTACCACTCACGCTAAAATCACTCCCAACTGGCATCCTTTTCGAATGACAGTCGAGAATTTAGCGGGATCCTAGATTTTTATCCTGAAGCGTTTAGAGCGTTAGATTTCCATGATTAGATGAATCGGTCAGAATCCTTAGTTCTCGGGAGCTCGACATGGTATATTATTAGTTAAAATGCCATTATCACCGCATAAACTGACCGTAAATGGCCACCATGCGCAGCACCTCAAACCGTTCCTAACCGGTTGGCGGCAGTTTTCCCTGAAATAGGCTTGCTGCTTATTCAATTCAATAAAACTTTAATGTTCATTTAAAAAACGGAAAATTCCCCAGTTTTTCGCATATGTAAAATACGGTTACTATATCTGCGGTGATGCGAATATGCACAAAGTTGATACATATTCGGCAGAAAATAACCCAAAATACATGGCCATCCACGTAGTTGTCTAGGGATGCGTTGGCTTCACATCGAGTAAAAAATTGCTTCGGCGCTAAAAAAGACAAATATACTAGTGACTTTTTGCATTGTACTATTATTTGTTTTGAACAATTTGCCCCCCATACTGTTATTCGGCATTATACTATTATTAAATTTGACCGATTTGACATACTATTATTTGGCCTATACGTTTATTTGGCACTCGAGAGTATCTGCTCCCTCACAAACTGGTGCCATACCCCCTAATTTTGACCACATTTCCATTTTGGCATCCAGTCTGTACCATGCTATTCGTGATTGTTACTGCTGTCTGCCTTTTCCAAGCAAACAGTTCACTTTTCCTATGAACCTATGCCTTTGGGAAAGGTTATATCTTCTGTAAACCACTTCGTGAATGGGTTAGCTCGGGAAGGGGTTAGCTAGAGATGGGGTTAGCTACAGTTAGGCTTGCATACCTTCATCTCAGTATGTTTAACGTCAGTGATTTGTAAATTATTAGAAAGGTTAATTAAAGACCATATGGTGGACTTCCTCGTTAAGCATAAATTATTAAATTCATCTCAACATGGATTCCTTAAAGCGAGGTCATGCTTAACAAATATGTTATGTTTTTTGGAAGAAATCACTAAGTGGATAGACGTGGGATCGCCAGTAGATATTATCTACTTAGATTTTCAGAAAGCTTTTGACAAAGTGCCACATCAAAGATTACTACTTAAATTAAAAGCCCATGGTATCAGGGATAGCATAACTGACTGGATAGAACAATGGCTGACTGACAGAAGACAACGAGTTGTAGTAGATGGAGAAGTTTCAAATTGGAAATCGGTTTTGAGTGGGGTACCTCAAGGATCAGTATTAGGACCTATATTATTCTTAATTTATATCAATGACTTGGACGACAGTATAACAAGTAACATACTCAAATTTGCGGATGACACAAAACTGTTTAGAAAGGTTAATACTGATGGTGATAAACAACATTTACAAAACGATTTAGACAGATTAGTGAAATGGTCTGAGAAATGGCAGATGCTGTTCAATTTTGGGAAATGTAAATGCCTACATACAGGACATGGGAACTTGAATGTAAACTATAAAATGGGAGATACTGCTCTGGGTACTACTGTAAAAGAAAAGAACTTAGGAGTTACAATAAGCGCTGATATGAAAGTTTCAGAGCAGTGTGGTATTGCAGCTTCAAAGGGTAATCAAATTCTTGGATTGATTAGAAGAAACATAACATACAAGGGAAAAAAGTTAATTATACCTCTTTATAAAGCAATAGTTAGACCTCATTTAGAATACTGTATACAAGCATGGAGACCATATCGTAAGAAGGATATAGATACGCTTGAACGCATACAAAGGAGAGCAACTAAAATGATTCCAGAACTTAGAGACCTTAGTTATGAAGAACGCCTGAAAGAATGTGGTTTAACAACTCTAGAGACAAGGAGGTTAAGAGGAGATCAGATTGAAGTTTTTAAGA
Source organism: Lamellibrachia columna (assembly GCA_963662155.1). Lineage (NCBI taxonomy): Eukaryota > Metazoa > Annelida > Polychaeta > Sabellida > Siboglinidae > Lamellibrachia > Lamellibrachia columna. Next base: position 19,661,512 of record OY759272.1, on the reverse strand, counting down.
TATTGAATGGGTATGAAAATATTGATAGAAATATGTTTTTCTCACTCAAGAAGGATAGCAGAACTAGAGGACATGAGGTAAAATTAGTAAAGGATCAATGTAGATTGGACATCAGGAAGCACTCGTTCTCACAGAGGACAATAAATGAATGGAACAAATTGTCTACAGATTGTGTAACTGCTAGCAGCGTGAATATGTTTAAAAACAAGGTTGACACATATCTCAGGAGGGCGGGTGATAAGTAGATGAACATTGTTGGACTCTCGATAAGCCAATGGCTTCCTTGTCCACTTGCCATCTGGGCGTTTGGCTTGGATGGCAAATCTTGTTAAATCTCCTTGTGTCTGTACACTGACAAAGAACTGCACACAACATGAAATGATTATTGAGACGTGGTGAATAGACATTTATGAAAATTAACATTGGTTTCCCATACAAAAATGTGCTTATGTTAAGCTTTTAGCTTACCATAAACTCTTTTGGGCAATTTTAACATATGAAAAATTGTGTTTATTGACAACTAAATATCTTATTAACCATCAAATAGCGTAACATATCAGCTGATGCACATCAAACATTATAGCACAACATTAAAATGTACATTTGCTTGACATTTTTTATATATAGTAGATCAGTTATAGGATACCTCCTAAAGGAGACGGTTATAAAGTTTAAATAATAGCGTCGCTTAACAAGTAATGCTCTTGTTGACTAGATGGAATCAATTTATTCGTGTTATTCTATGTTGGAACATGTAACTGAGGCTATACACTGTCACTGCACAACTGTAGCCACATTTGAGTCGGCAATGAATAACTCCATATTTTACAATTCTTCTTTTTGTGCAGCCGATCCACAGTACACACTCATTGTTTGGTGACAAACACATGTTTTCATGCATTTTAACAGTATATTTTTTATAAAAAAACCTCCTCTATGACTGTTAGATGGCATTTCCGTTGCCAGGGTACCTATCTGGGTTCAGCCTACTGTTACGTTTCCCATTGGCAACCATGTTAACGTTTTGCATGATTATAAGAAAACGGGACCATCAAAAATTCTGAAACTTCTTACCTGCCGTTGTCATCATCTCACTGACATGCTGATCGAGTTTAGTCAAAGTCTCATACTTCTAACTCATTTAAAATGCATGAACGTGCGATACCCATCAATTTTTTTTACCAATTTCTGCATTAATTACTACGCACACGTACCTTGTGGCGAAAAAAATTGCCAAAAATCCTTCCGCCTATTGAAATCATCTAAAAATCCACAGTTACACTGTCAACATGTTCTACCAGCAAATGTGTCTGCTCAAATGCAGTTATGTCAGATGATGATTTTTGGAAAATTACACATATCTAAAATTACCGTGCCCTACATTCCTACCAGGAAGTCTAACTGAGGCATGATCCATGTAACTGTCATAGGCCTATATCTGTCATTGAATCACTGCCACTGGCACTCCAGGATCGTGGTTATGGCTTATGCCTTATGTTATGGCCATGCCCATGGGCATGGACATGGATGAATAGTTTTGACTTGGTGTTTTCACCTGCCGTGTATTACTTACTGGACCTAGTCATACTGTTTGCTAGTACATTGTATATATGTCATAATCATACACAATCATTAAAAGCTCATTGTAAGTCCACGGCATGGTAGAAAATAGAGTACTTACGAACAGCATTACACATTCACCCAGAGCTAGAGTCAAACTCCACGTCCACCACGCCAGTCAAAACACAGCCAAAATCACATGACGCCTATTGGTATGGAGCGCCAAAAACGACTTTTACGGTTGTTTTTCGACCGGTTTAACAAAAATACTTTTAACAATATTTTCATAGCCATTTAATTTGTAAATACTTCTATTTGCACACACACAAATAATATCATAGTCCCCGCATTTGTCGCTACTCGCCATTTCACCACTGCCACATTAATTATGATCTTTATTTTATTTGGTATACTCGTAATGTTTATCAAGAAATCTTCCAGTTTCAATTGCACACATTGCATTGAAAATTTAACTAGAAACACGGTAACGTCCGTTTTTGTATGAATTTTTTTTTTTAAATAATGTTTTATTTCGAATACATAAGCTTTTATATCTCTCAAGTGCGCAAATGCTATGACGTAGCAAGTCGTAATTAAGCAACAATTGCGTTAGTCTCGCTTATCCGACTCTCGCTCACATTCGTGAAATCGCCGAGAAGAGAGTCTGACCGCAGATATGACAGCATATCAGGCTCACCTTTAATGTTTAAAGGCATGCCTTTAATTAATTAAAGGCATGCCTTTAATTATTTAAATACGTGTATGTAAAGTTAAAGGCGTGGTTGTAACATTAAAAGCATGCCTTTAATTAATTAAATGCGCGTATGTAATGTTAAAGGCATGCTTTTAATTAATTAAGTACGCGTATGTAATGTTAAAGGCATGCCTTTAAATAATTAAGTACGCGTATTTAATTGTAACCAATCGGAACAAGCGAAGTGTATTGATAAAATTTTGTTTCGTTGGTTCTGATTGGTTACAATTAAGTACGCGTACTTAATTATTTAAAGGCATGCCTTTAACATTACATACGCGTACTTAATTAATTAAAAGCATGCCTTTAACGTTACAACCATGTCTTTAACTTTACATACGCGTATTTAAATAATTAAAGGCATGCCTTTAATTATTTAAGTACGCGTATGTAAAATAACTTTACCCAAACATGCCTTTAAATAATTAAGTACGCGTATTTAATTGTAACCAATCAGAACCAAAGAAACAAAATTCTATCAATACACTTCGCTTGTTCCGATTGGTTACAATTAAATACGTGTACTTAATTATTTAAAGGCATGCCTTTAACATTACATACGCGTACTTAATTAATTAAAAGCATGCCTTTAACATTACATACGCGCATTTAATTAATTAAAGGCATGCTTTTAATGTTATAACCACGCCTTTAACTTTACATACGCGTATTTAAATAATTAAAGGCATGCCTTTAATTAATTAAAGGCATGCCTTTAAACATTAAAGGTGAGCCTGATATGCTGTCATAATCAGCGTCATTGTCGAGATGCTACACTAAAAAAATTTGCCTGAGTTTACTTTTCAGTCGGAGAGTTGTGTCGAATTAATCAAAGTGTAAAGTTAATTCGAATTGCATATCGTATCAACTGATAAAAGTTAACTCTTATTTTATGAATTAGTCAGATGCCCGGATGACATCGTAATTAGCTATTTTTGTACGTATATGTGCCCAGAATCTGGGCGCATACATAATTTCCGTCACAACGAGAACCCCACGCTGCATCCAGGCGACGAAGTGTGCGACAAACGGTGGATAATCGAGGCTATTAAACGACTCTCAATGTTTATATAATGTATAATCAAGTTGTGGCAGTGGTGATATTTGTGGGGGGGGCGAATAATAAACAACCACCGCCGAATGAAAATAACTTTACCCAAACAACGAATGGAAAATTACAATCAACGAACAATAATGCGTGCGTGCGTGCGTGCTTGCGTGCGTGCGTGCGTGCGTATACATATTTGTATTTTATGTATATTAGAGAGCTATTTTTATTGGCGTTCCATATAATAGGAGCATTCAATTATTTGGTCGTTGCCTTTCAGAGGAGCCTAGTAGTGGTCGCTCGCTTTAGCGTTTATCATTCGTTGTAATTTGCTTATGCTCGATCTATTTCACAGCGTTTATATGTTCATTATTAACAATTAGGCTTATATAAGGGCTACGTTTCGTATAGTTGGTTCGGGGACCCGTCCAGTGCACGTGCAATGTTTGCGCGTGCATGGACCAGGTTGGCCTGGATCGAGCATTTCGATAGTTTGCTCAAAGGACTCTTGTCGAAGATGCACGCTGCTCCTATTGCGATGAATGGAATCAAGAAAGCACGGATGTGTAGCACAGCAGGCGAAATAAGATTGGTGTGGGTCGACCTCGAGGTATGCACCAATTATTGGGTAATCGTGAACTTTTTCCAAATAGTTCCTCGGATTGCATACGCGATGAGCGATAATACAAGCCAGTGACGTTCACTGCAGAACAGAAGACGCTACTTGGACTAGCCTCGATAACCAGGCTCAGTGCTATGGACCTATGGCGCCAACGTCTGTCGCGCACATTGTCACCTGGATGCAAAGTGTACTTTTTATTTCGACGGAAATTATCGGTTTATGCAATGCAATTATGTTTTTTGGAAGAAATCACTAAGTGGATAGACGTGGGATCGCCAGTAGATATTATCTACTTAGATTTTCAGAAAGCTTTTGACAAAGTGCCACATCAAAGATTACTACTTAAATTAAAAGCCCATGGTATCGGGGATAGCATAACTGACTGGATAGAACAATGGCTGACTGACAGAAGACAACGAGTTGTAGTAGATGGAGAAGTTTCAAATTGGAAATCGGTTTTGAGTGGGGTACCTCAAGGATCAGTATTAGGACCTATATTATTCTTAATTTATATCAATGACTTGGACGACAGTATAACAAGTAATGTACTGAAATTTGCGGATGACACAAAACTGTTTAGAAAGGTTAATACTGATGGTGATAAACAACATTTACAAAACGATCTAGACAGATTAGTGAAATGGTCTGAGAAATGGCAGATGTTGTTCAATTTTGGGAAATGTAAATGCCTACATACAGGACAGGGGAACTTGGATGTAAACTATAAAATGGGAGACACTGTTCTGGGTACCACTGTAAAAGAAAAGGACTTAGGAGTTACAATAAGCGCTGATATGAAAGTTTCAGAGCAGTGTGGTATTGCAGCTTCAAAGGGTAATCAAATTCTTGGATTGATTAGAAGAAACATAACATACAAAGGAAAAAAGTTAATTATACCTCTTTATAAAGCAATAGTTAGACCCTTTTTAGAATATTGTATACAAGCATGGAGATCATATCGTAAGAAGGATATAGATACGCTTGAACGCATACAAAGGAGAGCAACTAAAATGATTCCAGAACTGAGAGACCTTAGTTATGAAGAACGCCTGAAGGAATGTGGTTTAACAACTCTAGAGACAAGGAGGTTAAGAGGAGATCAGATTGAGGTTTTTAAGATATTGAATGGGTATGAAAATATTGATAGAAATATGTTTTTCTCACTCAAGAAGGATAGCAGAACTAGAGGACATGAGGTAAAATTAGTAAAGGATCAATGTAGATTGGACATCAGGAAGCAATCGTTCTCACAGAGGACAATAAATGAATGGAACAAATTGTCTACAGATTGTGTAACTGCTAGCAGCGTGAATATGTTTAAAAACAAGGTTGACACATATCTCAGGAGGGCGGGTTATAAGTAGATGAACATTGTTGGACTCTCGATAAGCCAATGGCTTCCTTGTCCACTTGCCATCTGGGCCTTTGGCTTGGATGGCAAATCTTGTTAAATCTTGTTAAAATTCGAATTAACTTTAAACTTTGATTATATTGTGGGGAGCCTAATAGTTAGAGCACAGACCACAGTCTAATAGTTAGAGCACCTGCCTGTCGATCGAGAGCGGACAGGACGGTGGTTCGATTCCAACCCCGCCATTTCGAAGCTTGATCAGTTTCGTTCACCCCACTTTGCCTGTGTCTTCTGGAAGAGACTAAAAGCCGTTGGTCCAAACTCCTGCGTTAGCTCAAGATTGGGCTAATCGGAGTATAACTACTTGAGACTTGGGCTATATTGACAGATCTGTCAGACTGAAAAGTTAAATCAGGGAAAATACTGTTTAGTATAGAATCTCAAATTCTCGATAATGACACTGGTTGGCTACTGCCAATGGCATTTCACCGGAACCCATACACAAAATGGAGTGATGACAATGGCAATGGGTAATAATGAGACTACTCCTCTGAGGCCGTACTCTCTTCTTGACGAATTCATGAAGACAAGTGAGAGTTGGATAAACAAGACTATACTTGGACCAAAGATGTGTGCAAAAACACCTTTTTTAAAGAATATAATGATATGCTTTTTTGTATGAATGCATTGACATTGAAAAAAATAAGGAAAAAGATGAGGTAAGAATATTGTTTTGCGGCATAAATAATTTAGGCCTATTAATCTAGTTCATGGTGATCGGGGTACCGAAACTAAAATTGTAAGCTAAACTTCATGTTCACTTTCAGTTTACTTAGTCTGAGGAGTTCCACAGGGCACAATGTTACGGCAGTTTTTTTTTCACTTTACATCAATGACCTTCTGGACGGTTTTACTTCTTGCCACCACCCTATTATTTGCAGACCACTGCCTGCAAGACTATTTCTGCAAGACATCGACTTCAGACTCTGACACCCCACAGAATAACCTAAGCAACCTTACAAATGGCAGGTTAAGTGGGAAATGTGTTTCAATGGTCAAAATGTCATGTACTTGTAATGAATATCAACAGAGGCCTATTAACACAGCTGTAAACTATGCAAACAAAAGCTAAACACACGTCCAGCACTGGACCAATTCTTCTGTATTTCCTGTAGCCTTTATGCCAGTTATACGGGCATATATCATTATGACACAATGTTTCAAATATGCCTTCATGCATAGCAAAGATTTGGACATAACTATATATTAATTAGGTGGAAATGTGTTGTTTTGTGTGAATACGTTCAGCACTATGCAAGTCTGAAATATACATCCAACATCATGGAACTGCCCTTACAATAACATTTCTTTGCATTGAGCTAATTAATGCATCCTCTGCAAAAATGAAAATTAGTGGAAAGGTGGCAAGTTTTATATATTCTTATTTCCAGTTACATACCAGGGTACTTAACATCATTCATTGATTCCCTAACCATGAATGATTCTGGAAATGACTGCTGTGACTAAAATATATATATCTGTTTATTATGGCATTTTGTGGTTTTCCAAAATGGAGTCAGCGAAAGGTACTAAAAATATTATTTTATTATGTATATATGGCTAAAAAAGATAACGTTAGCAGTTACTGAATTTATCAGTTGGTTTGTTTTATAGATGACGGGTCTCGATGTAGACACAGACCATATCATAGAAATGGCATGTCTTGTCACTGACAGAGATCTCAAAGTTGTTGCTGAGGTAAGACTTTATTTTGACAAGTTTCAAAGCCACTTCATCAAAGAAATAACTGTTAAACAAACATACATTGTTTTATTCAATTATGTTTTATTAAGAATAAACGTAAATGTGAACAATAATTAAATAAGTATAGAACTCAACCAATCAAACTCATGTGGCTTTTCTGCACAGGGTCCAAACTTGATTATTCATCAGCCAGACGAAATCCTCAGCGGCATGAATGCTTGGTGCAAAGAGCATCATGGGAAGGTAAGACACCAGTCCAATCAGATCATAATGGGAAGGTAAGTCACCTGTCCACTCAAAGCATCATGTGAAGAGAAGTCAACAGGCCTCTCAAAGCATCATAGGAAGGTAAATCACCAGTCCACTCAAAGCATCATGGGAAGGTAATAAGTCATCTATCCATTCAAAGCATCATAGGAAGATAAGTCAACAGGCCACTCAAAGCATCATCGGTCAAAATTACAACATCCATATTGTTGTTCTGAGAGAGAAAATAATTGTTAAACAACAGTAGCTAAAGAAAAGGGGAGTGTTACTGTCAGACAATCTGCATATTCACTATCCTTTTGTAGAATAGAGGTTCACATTTTCAATTCATTAAAAATTCTATAAAATCCATTCATTTTACCTACACAATATATTTCTGCTGTCCACCTTTCATTAGTAAGCCTTGGAAGTCATTTTAAAAATGACATTGATGGATTTGTGGTCTGTGTAGACATATTCTGATATTGCCGTGTGTTCATTCTTGTAGTCCGGCCTGACGCAAGCTGTACAGACCAGCAAGATCTCACTACAACAAGCGGAGATGGAAATGATTTCCTTCATCCGACAGCATACGCCACCTGGGAGTTGTCCTCTTGCAGGGAACACGGTGCATGCTGACAAGAAATTCCTTGACAAATACATGCCACACTTCATGAATCATCTACATTACAGGATCGTTGACGTCAGCACCATTAAAGAACTTTGTCGGTATGCCTTTGTCTGTAGGAATTTATCTGTATGACTTTGTCTGTATAAATTTGTTGATATAACTTTGTATGACTGTTTCTGTATGACTTTGTCTGTATCACTGTGTCTGTACTACTTTGTATGACTCATTCATACTGAATGTTTTCTATGTTGGTACAAAATAATTAATAAAGATCTAAGAGATAAATGATTCAATGTATGAGAGAACATGATGTGCCATTTTACCTGCAGAATGCAAAAGTTATGGCCATAGGTGTTTGTAAGATGATGTTGAACATTGTCAAAACCTCAGATACTTATCGAATTCAGAAACTGTGCATTAAGGATGTAAAGGTTAAGTTTCATAAGTACATATGTTCAAAACGTGTGAATCAATTAATGATTCGTCATTTTGAAAGAGTAAAGAGCAGTATTTAGAATAATTTTCAGGCAGAAGAAAAGAGCTTTGGTTGTATTTTACAGGCGATGGTATCCGGAAGCATTCCGACAAGCCCCATCGAAGGCTGCCAGTCACAGGTATATTGGACGACCAACATGGGCCATTCATAATAAATGTCATGTACTGTATTATTTTTGTTCAAGTTACATAAACTTACATTCTAATTTTTACTTAATTCTGAGTAGGTCTCTGTGTGAATATTTGACATATAACATAATGTACAAGGACAAGATCTTTCTAGGATTTAAATGAAAGAGCAAACCAGTTTTGTATGGATGTGGACATAGTTTCCAAGCTGTATGCCTAATGCTTGGATTGTAATACCATTGCTGTAGCAAGTAATTTTTGTGCAACATCAGCTTATTAAATGCCACATTTTTACTTATACACTCTTGTTTATTTACCGAGAGTCCAACATTTTTTCATCTGTGTGTAACTCAGCCTCCTGAGATGTGTCGACCTTGTTTTTAAACATATCCACACTGCTAGCTACAATCTGTAGATAATTTGTTCCATTCATTTACTTCCTGATGTCCAATCTACACTGATTCTTTACTGTTACCTCATGTCCTTTAGTTCTATCTTTCTTGAGTGAGAAAAAAAATATTTCTATCAATATTTTCATACTCATTCAGTATCTTAAAAACTTCAATTTGATCTTCTCTTAATCTCCTAGTTTCTAGGGTTGTTAAACCACATTCTTTTAGACGTTCTTCACAACTAAGGTCTCTCAGTTCTGGGATCATTTTAGAGTTGCTGTCCTCTGTATTCGTTCAAGCATATATATATCCTTCTTATGATATTTCTGCCATTTTTTAGACCATTTAACTAATTTGTCTAAATCGTTTTGTATCACCATCATTGTTAACCTTTCTAAACACTTTTGTGTCATCTGCAAATTTGAGTACGTTGCTTATTATATTATCGTCCAAGTCATTGATATATATTATATATATATATATATATATATATATATATATATATATATATATATATATATATATATATATATATATATATAAAGGTCCTAATACTGATCCTTGTGATACCCCACTCAAAACTTATTTCCAGTTTGAAACTTCCCCATTTACTACAACAGGCTGTCTTTTGTCAGTCAGCCATTTTTCTATCTAGTCGATTGTGCCATCCCCGATAACATGGGCTTTTAATTTAGGTAGTAATCTTTGATGTGACACTTTGTTGAAAGCTTTCTGAAAATCTAAGTAGATAATATCTACTGATAATCCCTCATCGATCCACTTAGTGATTTCTTCCAAAAAACATCACATATTTGTTAAGTTTGACCTCGCTTTTAGGAATCCATGTTGAGATGGATTTAATAATTTATGCCTAACAAGGTAGTCCACCATATGGTCTTTAATTAACCTTTCTAATAATTTACAAATCACTGATGTTAAACTCACTGGTCTGTAATTATCTGACTTATTTCTTGAACCTTTTTTAAATGATGGTATGATGTTTACTTCTTTCCATTCAACAGGAACCACTCCCTCTTAATGACAAGTTGAACACTCTTGCAAGTGGTATACTAATTTGTTCTACTGTTTCCATTAGTAGTTTTGATGGAATTCCATCCACTAATGATGAATTTTTATCTTTCATTGCCTTTATTTTCTTAGCTACCATTTCTGGAGTTACAACTAAATGCCCTAAATAGTCCGATTTAGCCTCCTGAAATTTAGCATCTGGAACTAGTAATGAACTAATATCCTCTCTGGTAAACACTTAATTATGTTACATGTTAATTTTTACTCATAGCTTCTTTTAGATTGTCTTATTTCAGTTGTAAGTGCCCCTTTGTAATTTGTGTAGTCTTCATCATTTCTGGTACGCCTATAAACCGTTCACATAGTTTGCTTGTATACTGTTTTTCAAATAGCTTCTTTTGACAAATGTTTCTTTGTAGACTGTTTTCCTTGGGTTTTTTTCAAGGAAACAAATTGATCAATGATACTCTCAATTTCATATTTTTAGAATGTTCCAACATTCAATTGCTGTCTTATTCTTCAGCATGTTATTCCAATCTAGCTTTGCTAAGTATTTTCTCATATCTTTATATTTATCTTTGTGGAAGTTTCTCCGGCATTTTTTTTTTTTTACTTTCTGATTTTACTTTGATGTCAAAATGTATTTGATTATGATCACTGTTACTCAATGGTTCATGTATTTTGACATTGTCCACTAATTCATTTTGTGAAGACAAAACTATATCTAATCAGGGCTGATGTTAATTCTATTTAATCGATTGCAATTCCAATTCCTTTCAATTCAATTGAACCAGTAGATGCAGGAGTGTTGGTCTTGTAGTTTTGCAGTCAGACATTTTTTTAAGGTGTTGACAGCTACACCAGGCATGGGATAATAGTAACATGTAATAGTAATCATAATAGGTAATAGGCTTTTTCTGTAATAGTAATAGAGGAACTTTTTTCAAAAGTAATAGTAATAGATCCTAAAGTAATAGATAATAGTCTATTACTTTTTTATTACATCTATTGCTGCAAACTTACAAAATATCAGGTTTGTTTGCATGTTATTCCAACTGCTAGTGATTGTAAACAATGTACAGACAATGGCTGAGCCGTTATTCAAACAACATGAAAAGACCAGTAGACTGATAATTTGATGGATTTAAAAATACCTACTCAATGAAACAATGCTTGAGTAGCAAACAAAGGGCATGGTTTCAGATATGTGTTGTCTTAGAGCAGGAGCTGCAACCTGTATTGAATTCAAAGTAAGCTCATCACACCCCACCATAGTTTGATTTGAGCAGAACTTCTGAGTTTTTTTTCAAATTGACCAGTTTTACATGGTAACATTGCCACGCAGACCCTTTGTTCAAATTTGAACAAATGTTCTCACCTGAGATCTTCAAATGGTGTACAGATGTATGTTTAGCTGCTACAAAGACCGAGTTCATATACAATTCTAGGGTTGCATTGAGGACCACATTGGAAATAAAACCAGATTTCACCGCCACAAGAAAATGTGGTTCAATTTATTTTATTTCATTCATTCAAATTCCGCTTGATCAAAATCTTTCAATTAAAATTCAGGAATTTAATAATTCCAATTCATTTTTTAATTCACCCTAGCCTTGTATCTAATACATTCTCTCCCCTGGTTGTTTCTAGCATGTGTTCATTGTGTTGTGTAAGGAAGCTATCCTGTATTAAAAATAGAAACTGTTGGTCCCCACCCCCTAGAGATTTCCATTGTATGTGTGCATTGTTAAAATATCCCATTATGATACATTCCCCTTTACTCACTTCCTTTACAGCGTTTTGTTTTTTGGTGTTATCCTCTTCGTTTATGTTTGGACTTTGGTAAGCTAATCCAATAGTTAATGTGGAATTTCCAATATTGCTATTCGATCTCTCCTAAACATTACGTATCCTGTAAGTCCTTATTCAGCATCTGCTGTCTTTGTTGACCCATGATTCGGTTATACCAATTATGTGAGGGTTAATATCTTCTACCATAATTTTTAATTAGTTTTTATTATTTACTATGCTCCTTGCATTTAAACACACATTTATAACCAACTTCAGTAATGTTTTCCGGACATTTTTTTACTGGTTTGTGTGTACTAGTGGCACCTCTAAGTAAACCCCTGCGCTTCTAGTTTAAACAATGTTTGCTACCAAAAATATTGTTGAAGCTACCCATGCCACTGTTAACTGCTGCTGAGAATTCATCTGCAAAAAACCCGGCAACCTTTCCACTTAGATGAAGCCCATCCCTCATGTACATATCAGCCCTCCCAACAAAACATCCCCACAAATTCAACTTCCTCTTCCCTACCTAGCTGCTGAACTAGCATGTTAATTGCCATCCTCTGGCAATTTTTTTAACTATAATAATAATACCTTTATTGGTCCAAAAACATGGATATCCATTTGATAAAACTACAGCAAGTACAAAAACCTGCAAGAAAAATACTCAAATTTATGCGAACACAAGATTTGTAAAAAAAGAACCAGCAAGAACATGTATATAGTTCTATAGTTCATGCCCCCTGCTTCCCATTACTGGTAAAATCCAAGATAGAATTATCTGCTCAACCCGTGTCTGCTTAGGTATTCTGACTAACTGCCTGTATTTACTAACTATGGCATTTGTACCCTCCCTCTCTGTGTTGTTAGTCCCTACATGTACTAAAATAGATTCTCCCTTGCCAGGACCCAAGATTTATCCACCTCTGTATGATAGCCTCTATTTGTGCCCCTGGAGTGCAAACCACCACATCGTCCCACTTGTTTAATGCTCTATCAGTCTTCCTAACTATCGAATCCCCCACAAACACACTTGCTCTCCTCCTCACCCCCTCTATCACTACTTCAGAGTAACTCTTGCGTCAGATCCCTTCTGTTACATTCTGTCCTGCAGCCGGGTCACCTGGCAGCAGATTATCCACCTCCCTCTTGCCCATCAACAGATCACCTTTCCCTCCTGTCACCTGGCTGTCTTGCGCTCCTGTCCGCTTTCATTCCTGACGCCATTGTTCCCTTCGCTCCCGGTGCCGTCCCTCCCATATCCCTCCCTCCCATCGCCTTCCCTCCCGTCTCCCACCTTCCAGTCTCCTTCGTTCGCTTATCATCCACTGTCCCCCCATCGGAACCACTAGCACAACCCACCTCTTCCCTTCCAACTAATGCCAAACGAGCTGCCTCAGCCATTCCATCTCCACCTCTAGTCACATCCCCTACACTCAAAACTAAAACTATCCACTTGAACATCAGCCCAGTACTTCTCACACCAGGACTTGACGAAGTCCACCCAGTTGCTTCAACTCTCACATACTAAATGCCTGGTGGCCTTTACCTACCATTTGCATGGCGCCATCACAGAATTTAGATTTAGTTAGATTGTGTTAGATTAATGTTGTTTATAATGTTCTCTCTTGGCTACGTTAGCCGTGAATAAGGCTGTTTTCTGTGTTCAAAAGAACACTTTTTGGCTGGAATATTTAGGTTTTAATAAAATTTTGACAATAATAATATACTTGCTAACTATGTTCTATCTACTATGCTCGCATTTATATTTGGTGCCTGCCATGTATATTGTGGCTGCAAGTAGCCTGACCTGAACTGTTGTTTATTGAAGGGCTTTGGAAGACATCCGAGAGAGCATCAAGGAATTGCAGTATTACAGAATGGCTGTATTCAAGCCAAATGAAACAGACTGATCCAACACTGTTGACGGTTGACCCAACAGAAGAGCACAGCCTGAGATTCAGTCGGCCCAAGGTTCAGTTCAGAAGATGTTTTATGAGGAACATTTGTTAATTTTTTTAATGTTTTCTTTAAACCTTTCAACAAACTCTGCTATTACCACACAGTTACATATGAACTGAAAACTGTTCTGAAAAAGTTTTTTAATCTAAAAGATCTACAAATAAATCTTACCAGTCGTACGTTTTTGTTACAAACTGGAGGCACTGTCTTTTCAGTTATTAAATTCCCACGCAATTCTTTGGTATTTATGGTATATTGCCACGTAAATACTGTATACGATACTTCTTGATTGAATAGTTTGTAGAATTCGTTATGGTATATTGCCACGTAAATACTGTATACGATACTTCTTGATTGAATAGTTTGTAGAATTCTTGGAGTCCTGTTTAGAACTGCAGCACCACTTATGTTATGTTACACTCGTCAAGCACCCTGGTATGTACCTTAACTGGAAATAACAATATGCGGGTAGAACTGTAGGTTAATCCATTTCTGAAACGGATGCATGCTATAAAAAGTGGAGAAAACTGGGAATGTCCTAACTTATATTAGAACATATTCACACATGTTTAGTGGTTTCGTCGGCCTTTTTGCTCACAATTGAGCCTACCCGAAATAACCCGTGTCGCCTCTGGTGCATAATATAACACTAATGTAAAGGTGAAATCGCGTGAGATAGTTGACGGAAGTACAACACGTAATTCGCGCGAATCTCTTGCCGTGCGCTGAAACAATCGCGTATCCATGCCAACGCATGATGGTTTGTCGCGTTGAAGTTATTCAAACGTCAGATCAGCCGATTTTTGCGTTCTGATACTAGCGTTGTGATTTCCGTTTAATATCAATAAGCGTTATTCCTGGTACGATGTATTCTTTGCAGACACAGTAATTATTTAACTATTTGCGTTATTGTCGTTGTCGTGGGTACACCATTGTTCCGACTGTCTAATTACTAGTGTACTTCCGTCGACGCCCGATCCCGTTATGCACTGCGTTTATACACGCCCGCTGTCTAGCGATCAAAAACATGCTTTTCCGGGTACCGACTATTGAGACAGCACTTGATGTACTACTTTACCATAACTATTGCCGGGTTGGTGGTATTATCTCCAATACAAACAATAAGCACATATTGTAATTGTACACATACACATAGCTTTTATTAGTATAAACATTAAATGCGGAAACCTGTCGACCAATATAACTGGCCAAGTTCAGCAACAAAGGTCACCAGTGTGTGCAGTGTTGCTGCCAGCGTTGCTCTGTGGAACAGGCCGTTGCACTTTTGCCTGGAAAACATGGAAGTAGCTGCTGCCGCATATTCTTATTAATGTAGAAAAAATGTTTGAGTTGTCCACATCTGACTTTTAGCGAGTGTGTACTCTGCGCGAGGCAGTAGTCGACATTTAACATAACCGTCCGATAAAGTATGTTGGCCCTTGTTGTCTCACTCATAGTACAGTCCGTGTACCATGGCGACGACGTAGAAGTTGGCGTCCTCGTAGCAGACGGAGGCGTGCGTGTCCACAGCGTCGTCCCACAGACAGCGCGACGTTACGTGCACGCTCTCTTTGTCCGCCTCGCCCACGATCACGTTGCAGACGATCTTGTAGCGTGAATAGCCCAGTGTCTTGATCGCGTCCTTTATAGCACCGCTGAGCGTCGCGCACAGGATCGACGCCTCCAGTGGGTTTTCGTATCCTCTCCCCTGTAGGTGGCGCTCTAGTACTGACGTCATCAGTGGCCTCACTTTGACGGCGCTGAACTTTTCGTCGTCGTCTGGCTTAAGTCTGTACGTGTTCTCAGTCTTCGATGTCGTGTCTTCAGATATGATGGTGTATCCAGTACCGCGCTGTCGTCGCTGCCGTCTCAGTGGGTTGCTGGTGTCGCTCATCAGAGACGGTCGTCTGCCTCTGCGCTGTAGAACCAATAGGGGATATCATACAGATAGTTTATTCCAAATTATATCATCAGCATGACATTACGCCCTGTGATGGCCCCTATCATTATGAAGCCCATAACATGACATCATCGGCAAGCCGCGTTTGTGTAGCAATACAAGCCGTATATTTACTCACTCGATAATTTGTTGCGACCGTTTGCGTTTTGGGCTGCCAGCGTCGATTACAAGAAACTATAACACCGTTACTTAAACCAAGGAACTGTTTGCGACATCACATTCACAGAATCTTCCATTTGTTTGAACATGCAGTAGATAATGTAAGCATACTGCAACCAGGCGCGTAGATAGCCGTATGCACGTACGCATGGCAAACGAATATTTTTTTATTCAACCCGCCCCCAGAAATACAATGGTCCATCCCTAACCTGGCTGGCATTCTGACCTGGCACATTCTACAATCAAGCAAATGACACAATGTGAACTGTGTGCATGCCAGCAAAGAGCCACTAGTTGGAAGTATGCAGGGCACTAGTGGACACACTCCAGATGATCGTCTTCTCCTTCAACTTTTCAGCCCAGACGTTACGTACGTGTCTTTCAGACTGAGCTCGATATTTAGACGAGGATGCGCAAGCTGGTATGAACAACATAACAAATCTGTAATCGCTCTGTGAGATAAGATGTTCCAGTCATGCGAACGCTCTAGCCAAGTACCCCACACCACGTGAACGGGTGAATCTGACACTAGATTGTCCAGCTGTACGAGATGTCCCAGGCCGACATGCCACGAGATCTGCGTTAGCTACACAATGAATTGGGTCGCAGGAAGGCAAGGCAGGAGATGGTGAATGTCGCTGAGAGGTCCAACATGCTCGATGACACGATACAGTAAAAATCATTAGTGTTCCGTGCCCTAACATGTCGTAATACTACTGATCATGTCTGTCTCGACTGCCACAGCAGAGCGGTCATTTGGTGTCATGCGATGCCTCGAGAATTATACGTTCCATGCACCGTGACATATGAGCGCTGGTCGGGATTGGCCCTTACGCATGTTCACAATGACAAGACGTTGGATGCAGAACGCGTCATCCACCAGTCCAGTCGTTTAGCGCTAACATTCCACCCAAATGAACGAGAGGGTAGTAACTGAAGCATTTTTGTAGATACAATACACTTGTAAACACTTATTACCGAAGCATTATCGTTGCCTACATGTCTTCTTGGCTTATGATTAAATGGCTGTTATTATTGTGCAGGGTTTGCGTTTGTCTATTAAAACAATTGTCTGGATTGATTCTTAGTACACATGGTCATCATAGTACACGTTTACCAATGATTTTGAGTGATATTGTAGTACATGTACATGTGCTGCAGTAATGCTTCATGAGCTGTTATAACTGTTTGTGCTATTACATAGTAAACAGGTTATTGAAGCATGTAAAAAATTTTAATAAACTGCAAAATGAAAACTAGTCTGTCATACACTGAAGGTTCACGTCCACCTTTTACTAGGGATGGGAGTCGAGCGGGGGCCATGTTTTCTCCATGGTCGGAGGGGCATTCTTTGTAAAGCTTTAGTTTGACTTCAAAATGCACCATATTACAAATGGTCAGTTTGTTTGTTTGTTTAATGGACCTCAACCCCCCCACTGAGAGTTGTGCTTCCACGTGAATTTCTACCTAGCTACGCCCCTGGCAACCCTACTGATTGTCTGAACATACATTTCACATATATGATTAACAGGCCCCAAACTGCGTACTATGTGACTTGTGAATAAATTTGTCTTCTATGTTATTATGTATACCAACATATAATAACAGTGTGGTTCTGATTTTTGTATCAATGAAATGTCTTGGTTGTCAAATAGCATGCAAATTACAACTTTCCGCAATGTAAAATATTCCTTCTGCCTGGTCTTCGATGTGCAGGGGATGACTTTAACGCCTAAATGGTGCATTGCCTCGTAATAATAAATTTTCCGACAACTAATACGGAAAATCGTTGTGAACGCTTTGTGAAACGACAAATAATATAAGCAGCAGTTCTGACACACGTATGTTACAGTTAAAACAAAATCTCGTTCGACCCCCCCCCCGAGGACGGGCATGATGGTGTTGACGATCTTTTCTTCTGGTAATCCATGTTAATATAGGGTATTCTATAAAGTGGATCTACGGAGACTATCAAACGCGTTCTGATAGTACACAAAATTGACAACTAAAGTTAATTGCCACTCAATGATTTCCTCCATGATGATCCTAAATATAAATATTTGTTTGGCACATGATATTCTTGACGGAAACCGTGTATGTTCTTCCCTGTGTCTTCTGTCAATCGCTTCTCTCAGGCAATTCAATAAGATGTTGCCAAACAGTTTTCCAGCCAGACAGGAGGGTGATGCCTGGTCAGTTGTTGCCGTTAGCGAGATTTGGTATTTTGGGAAGCTTGGTCCACTCTTCCATAGTGCGGGGATTTATTCTTCCATCGCATTGTTGAAAAGATCAATCAACCGTTCCATTGTACTCTCAACAGAGGTGATTTCATCGCGATTTCATCTTTTCCTGCTGATTTGTTGTATTTTAGGTTTTAATAGCCTTTTTTAAGTTACACGTTTGTATTTGCGCCAATGTTGCATATCAATTGTGTTTTGGACATCATCCTGGAATTACGTTGTCCTCCCAATAAAATGACCGAATTTGGCGTATAGACGACGTTACCAGTTTTCCAACTGTGCAGGTGATGGCGTTCTTGCCGCGGTCGAAGTCCACGTTGATACGTCCGCGCATTCGGACTGTCGCTATGTCCCGCCGTTCAATGAGCTGCGTCTATTTGCGGGCTGTGGTTTCTCACGACAAGGGTAAATTTATTTCTAAACAACGGACAACATAAACAAGATGCAAACATATACATCTAAGCACCCGTACAACAACGATCGTTACCAAACTGCAGTTGCCTAAATGCCATTATTTTGATGACGACACTCACCTCCCCAGGCCACATGATACGGCCACCGTTTTGGAGCAGGTCCGAAATGTTCGACATGGGTATTGCGTCGCTACTTTTCGTTCTGCAAAAAGCACGAAGGATTGCTTATATCAGTTGGCGTGACAGACAGGTCCTATTTGTCTAGGGCTCAAGCAGGTTTTGAGAACATGTAAACTACGACGTCATTATTGACTTTCCAGTAGGCCCCTACTTATCAATCAAGACCCAATATCCCAGATGAAATAACAAATACCACAACATGAGAACGTATACTTAGACTCTCTACATGTGTTAATATATTATTAGCTATGGTTTTTCGATCTCATGTTTACAACTGCACTTACTGCCATCATAGCAGATATGTTGCGATTGGTGGTCTGTTTGTGAAACAAAGGTAAATATTCACTGTTTGCGTTATTGATATTCCACGAGAATGAAACAACTCTTAAAAGTAAAATACGTATCTCCAACAAGACAACTGTGCGCGTACAGTGTGACGTGCTGTTTGTATTGTGATTAGTATAGTCAGCACTCACCTGACAGTGGTTACTACAGAAACGTTCCAGAACACACAACTATCTGTAGCTACGCCGATGGCTGTTATATTGCTGCTATGTGTGTAAAAATAGGTGCACCGCTTTC
Organism: Lamellibrachia columna; assembly: GCA_963662155.1. Classification (NCBI taxonomy): domain Eukaryota; kingdom Metazoa; phylum Annelida; class Polychaeta; order Sabellida; family Siboglinidae; genus Lamellibrachia; species Lamellibrachia columna. Next base: position 19,642,204 of record OY759272.1, on the reverse strand, counting down.
TATAGGAAGCTTAGCTGTGAACTACATCGGTTTCTTTGTCGTCGTAATCGGTAACGAACTTCAGTCCGCCATGTCGTCGTGCTGGGGGAATTAAATAAATGCCATGTGTGGCATTTAGCGAGCGTACAATGGAGGTGAATACGTGCGACGGCACACAATGCGAATATACTATCGTCGGCAACTAAAAATAGGAATAATTGACGGTTTCATTGTATTTATTGTTGTATTTAACGAACTCTGTGAACCTGACCTCAGTACTTGTTCATAATAAAGTTGCCAGTACCCAGCGGATACAACAACGAACTATTGTCAAACGGGCTTTACATTAAATTGTTCTAGGAACAAGCTGTAGACGTATGTGTTAATTAATGTGTTAGTGTTCACAGTGAATCACGCATACGGCTACCAAGTTGTGTCGAGAAATATGCGTGAGACCACGGGCGGAGCCAAACCAAAGCTTCGGACTTTCGGTCGAGGGGACCGGGGTTCAAAACCACCTGCTGTTGTTTCGAAACTTGGGCAATTTCGTTCACCCCACTTGGCCAATGTCTTTCGAAAGAAACACTAAAAGCCCTTCTATATGGTGGCTACGTCAGGGTAAATTAAAGACGATGTTGATAATAACCTCGATTGGGGGATCTCCCGGACGCTCTGCGCTGTCAGCGGGTGCATGGGAATATCAACACAGGCACGGAAACAAGGTTGTTTGTATTAATCACTCATTGAAGTGGCTAATATGCGTGATATTTACTGATAGCTGCGTGAGATGAAAGCTAAATGCGTAAGTCTCACACCAAGTGCGTGAGACTTGGTAGTTCTGCACACATTCTATGTCCCTCAGGCTAGTGGGCCAGATATTTTTTGCCAACGTCCCCTTACATGGCGGGGGGTAGGTCCATCGATCGTTAAACATGTATTGGTAAATGGCTCATACGCTGACACTTCTTAAGATTGGTGTTAAGTCTACTTAACCGGTGGACCGGTTAATCCGGTCACTCAAGGATCATTTATTTACTCAGATCGAGGTAGGTAGTTCTTTGACAGGTAATGCATTAGACACGCACTTTGGTATAGTTTGTTTCAATGTGGTAAGTATACTAGAATAATAGTATGACGGTCAGCAACCGGACCGCATTGAATGGCTTGACCGCTGTACACGGACACGGTCGCCAGTGACACTTGCATAAGGTCGCCTGTGACTCTCGAAGACGGTCGCCAGTGACACTCGGAGACGGTTGCCTGTGACATTGGAATCGGTCGCCATGAGTGGTTTGTTTCTCTTCTCTTTAGTTAGTGAGTCAACGACAGGTGTTTTCCATTTCCCTGCGTGGGATCTTTTACTTTCCCTGGCCTCTTCCAAAAGACGCAGGCAAAATGGGGTGAACGAGCTTGCACAAGCTTTGAAACGGCGGCGGTGAACTCGAGCCACCAGTTGAGTTGCACGAGTGTGCCGGTGGATCGATCAGGGGATAATAATGACATCACCACTGGTTCACGAGGATGTTTTAATTAAATACGCCACAAGCACACCGACTTTACCTTATGCAGCACAACAATTATACATCTCAATTGTACGTTTCCCCTCTCACCAACCTTTGTACACAACTATCACTACAACAGGACAACACGTGTGTCATTCTAAGGCTTAAAAAACTCGAAACGCCCAACTTACGGCGTCTTGGAACCAATGCTATTTACGCGCCTGGGCGACCGACGTTCGCTTACACATTTACCATTAACAATCCACCTTTCGTAAATAAACACCATAATATACCTGTACAATTATGTTAACGCATGCCCCTTTTATCGTACGCTGTCGTTGTCATACATGTCACACTTCCTAACGGTTTCATATACTGCAACAACAGGTTTTAACAAGCATCAAGCTTCAATCTTATACCATAAACGCCAGGGTTACTTTTTTCAGGGTTGAAAAAATCATGATTTTTTTTAATAAAAAAAATCGGATTTTCTTAATTTAAATAAGATTTTTTTATTTATTTGATTTTTTTGAAATCTGGTATACACAATGTCATAAAATATTTTACTTTCAGGCTATCTGGTGTCAATACAGCTACACAAGTGTGCGCACTTTGTGCTTTTGTATTAAAAAACACACAAAACTTTGTTGATCTCGATGCTTGTAAACAATTATTTGTGTTAAATTCATAAATCAGCGATTAAAAAAACCGGAAGTCAAAAAAAAAAACATAAATGAATGATTTTTTTGGAGCGATTTAAATCATGATTTAAATCAATGATTTAAATCAAACAACCTTGGTTACTTTGCTGAGGTTTCTGTTCATATCTATGAAGCTGTTGCATCATGTTACCCTTCTCGAATTTCGATGCCTTCATTTACAATGGCTAAAATTAAAATTACGATATTGCTCTAACATTCAATTTTTAATTTGCTGCAAACCACCAGCTTCTATTTTCTACATTTAGGACGAAAATCAAAACAAACCACAATAGATGAATATGATGATGAAATATATGAAATAGTTCACCCAGTATAATTCATGACGCACAAAAACTTCAAAAGACTTCTATGTTCTACGCCACCAAATACTACAAGATCAACTTCTTTAGATTACGCGATTTGCTAATGACAGTCAGGACATTTCAAAGTAGAAGACAGTTCGTCAGAGAACTGTAATTACATAATAGCAACTACCATGATAAAACAAACTCTTGCATGTTTTGGCGAGTCCACACCAAATATGTGGCCATAGTTTCTGGGCCTTCACTTATATGCCTGCTGCCTGTACTGGGTTATATCCTGACTGGCGTGTTCCCATGACATGGCCTGCGGTGGTATCAGTTGATTATCAGCATACATGTACAAGCCACTGTTGGGATCGGTCGGCATAAGGATTGGTAGCATGCCAAGGCTGCCATCCTTGGGGAGCTGCCCCTGACCAGTGGCTGGCATGTGTGCCGGTGCCGGAGGTAGTATGTGCGGTGTCGGCGGTGGTATGTGCGTTACGAGAGGTGTAAGGGTCGTTGTGGTGAGGGGCATGAGGTCAGAGTTCGATGTGACCGGCACGCCACCTAGCGACTGCGGGTAGGGCACATTGACCGGCGATGTCGCTGGTAGACTGGCTGTGAGGGAAAGGGCCAGGGACGAGTGACGCAGACCGCCCAGGGATGACGAGATGGACGGCAGCGGTGTCAGCGACGTCAACGGCATTGTGGTTGTGCCTAGCGACGGTGACGACATTGACATGTTTGTGAGGGAAGACACGGGAAGATTGGAGACACCTGATGACATCACGACTAGATCGGTGCTGCCGTCCCCCGGCATCCCAGATGACGTACCAGCCAGGTTGGTCATCGAGTAGATCACCCTCATATTGCTGGTGTCCAAAGGCCTTGAGATGTCCGGCATTAGGGCGACAGGCACCTGGTTTATGTCGCCCCCAACCAGCAAGCCGTGCTGCTGCGACTCAATGGATGGGGACACACACACCGTCTCAATATCGCACTCCTTCACCTTCAGGTAGCCCCCAGGTACCACCGCAACGTCAATGGGGTCACTAGGGGGCGGGTGGCGGGGCAGCTCGTCGACGGGCTGAGCCATCTTCGACACGTGTAAATCGTTGACGTTGACACAAGTCGTTGGAGTGAGCATCTGGCCAGAAGATGTCGCCACTGTAGAGCTGACGACCTTGCAGAGTTTCTGATTTGTCTGCACGACGAGGTGATGCACGGTGCGCAGGTGCTTCGTCAGGTTCCCTTTCAGATCTGTCCGGTAGTCACAGATATAGCAGGTCCACGGCTTTAGGCCCTGCACAAACAACACACACAGTTATCGAACATTTCTAAGGATGGTTCGTTTTTCTGATCATGCAATTCTTTTATCATATCCCAAAAGTGTTTATTTACCTGTACAGCTTTTGCAATCTTGGAAAGATGGCTTCAGCAGTACTAATGACGATTACGTAGGATGAGTAACACAGAAGGAGAGGACACTTGAAAGAAGCAATATGGATATGGAAGACAGGCAGTGATCAACTGATATGAGGAGTACTATGAACTTCCACACATCTACGATGACATCATTCTACCAGGACGTCATTGCCATTAATAATGCTGAAGCCATCTTGACAAGGTTGCGCGAAAGCTGAACAGGTAAATAAAAACCTTTGGGATATGATAAAAGAATTGCATATACACAGTTATAATACACAGTTAGTCTCTCATAGCCCGACTCTCACTTGGTTTTTTGTGAACTACCCAAGTCTGTCCCTAGACATGTTTTCACTGTTATAGTCAGATGACATCACTGGTCTGATTACTTCATTTCGGCACCAGGGCCTACATTTATGAGTACAATTCATGGTACATGTGTGTGTGTTTTTGATATCCCAGGGATACTACCTACCCGCCATCTACTATCAGATTATTCTGCCACAATATGAGCCTCAACGTAGGTCATCAGTGCGTGAACAAGGTCCGCAGTAGACGGATCGAAACGTTGCATTCGTTTAAATTTTTGCTCCAAAGTAGGTGTAAATTATTAATTTTTAGTGGAATCTTGGAGCCATGAACAATATATTTCATAAGTTTCAAACAGTTTTATACAAAACAAAAGGACCCTAAAATAAGATCAGGGAAAAGTTTTACTATTATAGGGTTCAAACCCATGACAAAAACATTAACATTTGCAAATCCGTTTCATTGTTGTGTATGACGTGTGTCAATATAATCAATGACTAAAGTTGGTTCGAATGCTTCATATCAACTGAAAAATGTTTACTCTTAGTTGATGAGTTAGCTTGAGTCAATGTCATTGGTTTCCCAGATTCAGGGTACCAAGGGAAACAGAAGAGGGTGGTAGGAGAAGTGGAAGACCGGAATTAAGATGGATGGACAACTGGTATTAAGAGAGGTCTCGAAAAGGCAGGGCTAAACAGCGAAGTGTTGGAGAGAATGGCAGAAGGTTATAATGGATGGAGATGACTCTTCAAAAGGGTGGAACAGGCTAAGTGATGTTGCCCCCACCTTGCAAGGGACCAAGGGGGAAGACGATTTATGTAACATTATCAAGTTGTTGGATAAGATATGCAAGAAACAAACAGGTCTAATGAATCTGTTGAAACAACAGAGACATTAGCTGTTTGAAGAGTAAACATTGTAAAAAGAAATATTCCTACCTTTTCAGTGTGACGAATCCTTATGTGCTGTTGAAGTTTTGATTTCTCAAACACAGCAAAGTTACAGCTCTCATACGGGCATGTGTGCTTTGGTGGGTCTGGAAGAAAGCATAGTTTGCTACAAAGACACAAACACTCAGGCAGAAATCATAGGCTTGGCACTTAGCGCATTTGAGCAGGTTTTTAACCCAGACACATGGTGCATCACAAATGTATGACAATAAAATAAATGTCAACAACAATGTCACCTTTTCAGCATATTATGCTTGACTTACTACTGTCATACAAGGAGTAAATTGGGTAAATGGTTATGGCATGTATTATTTCACAAATTCATAGACATAGATATCTTGTGTTTAACCAGATAAGATCTATGCAGCACCATTTTCAAATTGCTCGAAACTGCCAACTCATGAATACAACTGTAGAAGAGATGAGAATACACACTGTTCAAATGTCTCTTTTTGTGGTTGTTGATTTCTGCTTGTGTGTAGAACTTGTGGCTGCAGACATCACAGGCAAAACTCTTCACACCTACAACAACCAACAGTTGGGATATTGTGAATATAACACAACAACAATTGACAGTTGGGACATTGTGAATCACACATACAATAACTGACAGTGTGGATATTGTGAATCACACATACAACAACTGACAGAGTTGTGACTATTGTGAATCACACAATAACCAACAGTGTGGATATTGTGAATCACACATACAATAACCAACACTGTGTGGATATTGTGAATCACACATACAACTGACAGAGGGGATATTGTGAATCACACCTTCAACAACCGACAGTGGGGATTTTATTAATCACACATTCACCAACCGATGGTGGTGATATTGTGAATCAAACATACATAACACACAATAATAACCGACAATGAGGATACTGTAAAAAACATGCAACAAGATATTGCAAATAACACCCACCAGAGGGTGCCACATAGTACTGATTTATATATTTTTATAATAAATATGGCCATATCCAGTTTTATGCGGATTTGTTTCAAATTTATGGAAACATCATGATAAAGTACATATTATCTATGCAAGATGTGGTTTGTGCTATGGTGTGCAAGATATAGATTTGATTTATACAGATTTATACAGATGTATACATTGAGTCAGGAGTTTGCAATTTGTTTCTACCCAGCCTTAGCTAGAACCAAGATGTACCCGAGTGCCTGCGCATGTGGTTGGTATACTCCGACTTGCGCAGTGTCTTCAATCCACAATGTTCACACTTATACCTAGAAAATAAATTTCAACAGTCAGACCACTAACACATTTAAGATGGATTAGTCACGTAACTGATAATCTCAAAGCCATTTTAAATGCTGTGCCATTTTACACACTCTCCCCTACATGGCAAGGGCCAGTTATTTAGTCAAGGTATTATGACTCATAATCTGGTACAATGTAAGAGTGTCAATGGAAATAATGTGGCAGTACAGTTCACTGTCATGTCACAATTTCTTTCAGGTAACACTACTAAATTTTAAATAATGATATAGAGTAAAGGTCATGGGACCATACAAAACAATACGCTTGAACACATAAAGAGGAGTGCAACTAAAATTATTCCAGAACCGAGATACCTTAGTTATGAAGAACGCCTGAAAGAATGTGGTTTAACAACTCTAGAGACAAGGAGGTTAAGAGGAGATCAGATTGAAGTTTTTAAGATATTGAATGGGTATAAAAATATTGATAGATATATGTTTTTCTCACTCAAGAAAGCTAGCAGAACTAGAGGACATGAAGCAAAATTAGTAAAAGATCAATGTAGATTGGACACCAGGAAGTACTCGTTCTCACAGAGGACAATAAATGAATGGGACAAATTGTCTACAGATTGCGTGAATATGTTTAAAATCAAGGTTGACACATATCTCAGGAGGGCGGGTTACATGTAGATGAACATTGTTGGACTCTCGATAAGATAATGGCTTCCTTGTCCACTTGCCATCTGGGCCATCACATCAATGTCAGACTTCTTAAAAAAATGTGTTTTATGGCAAGGAGCATTACCAGGTATCTTGCTGAAGATAAATGATTCACCCTCTCCATCAAGTGCAGAGACGTGTATGTGACGATGCAACACTCTTGACATATTATTCCAGCTTCATTGTGAAGGTACATTTGACCAACTCTGAGATCCGACATGCACCCTCCCATCAAGGACCCGATGCTGTGATTTACCATGGAGAGAATTCATTTTGCCCTGTACTTCACGCCCACCTTGCACCCACCTTGCGCCCACCTTGCACCCACCCTCCTTCTCACATACGCATGTTTTGTCCCAACAGAAGAGTTGGTATGAGTTCTCATCTGACCAAAAAAACAAAGTCCCACCTCTGAACAGTTCAATTTCTATGAGCTCGAGCAAAATCAAATTGTTTCCTAATATTCACTTCACGCAACATTGGCTTCTAGACATCCCTATAACTGCGCACCTTATTCAAGCGTTTCTTGTTATTTTTATAATTGTCTGGGCTAGATGCAGACAAAATTTTTTTCAATAATTTTATATTTTACACCTAAATTAATTAATACATGGATTTTTGAATACATTTTTTTATGGTTCCATGACTTTCCACGGCCACTGTAAAAGAATACCATGACCTACTTCATGAAAAAGTAAGATTTTTTCTTAGAGTTATATTGAAAACACAGGAGAAAATGGAAAGCTTAAATTCAACATAGCAAATATATTATAATTAATGTTTCTAAATACTGTTAAACATAAAAACAATAAAAGTATAAAAAAAATTATGTTGGGTCTATAATTAGATTTGTTCAAGTTACTTGTCATTTTCTACAAATTAGTCAATACAACATAAAAATGGAATCAAATATGATTATTATTATTATTATTATCAATTAGTGATTCCATCCTGGTGTACCTTTTGGCAACAAGAGAATTCCAACAGACTTATTTTCAATTTTTGCGGATGACACAAAACTGTTTAGAAAGGTTAATACTGATGGTGATATACAACATTTACAAAACGATCTAGACAGATTAGTGAAATGGTCTGAGAAATGGCAGATGCTGTTCAATTTTGGGAAATGTAAATGCCTACATACAGGACATGGGAACTTGAATGTAAACTATAAAATGGGAGATACTGTTCTGGGTACTACTGTAAAAGAAAAGGACTTAGGAGTTACAATAAGCGCTGATATGAAAGTTTCAGAGCAGTGTGGTATTGCAGCTTCAAAGGGTAATCAAATTCTTCGATTGATTAGAAGAAACATAACATACAAGGGAAAAAAGTTTATTATACCTCTTTATAAAGCAATAGTTAGACCTCATTTAGAATACTGTATACAAGCATGGAGACCATATCGTAAGAAGGATATAGATACGCTTGAACGCATACAAAGGAGAGCAACTAAAATGATTCCAGAACTTAGAGACCTTAGTTATGAATAACGCCTGAAAGAATGTGGTTTAACAACTCTAGAGACAAGGAGGTTAAGAGGAGATCAGATTCAAGTTTTTAAGATATTGAATAGGTATGAAAATATTGATAGAAATATGTTTTTCTCACTCAAGAAGGATAGCAGAACTAGAGGACATGAGGTAAAATTAGTAAAGGATCAATGTAGATTGGACATCAGGTAGCACTCGTTCTCACAGAGGACAATAAATGAATGGAACAAATTGTCTACAGATTGTGTAACTGCTAGCAGCATGAATATGTTTAAAAACAAGGTTGACACATATCTCAGGAGGGCGGGTTATAAGTAGATGAACATTGTTGGACTCTCGATAAGCCAATGGCTTCCTTGTCCACTTGCCATCTGGGCCTTTGGCTTGGATGGCAAATCTTGTTAAATCTTGTTAAATATGAAAATGAACATATAAACTCAATATTTTTCCTGCCTTATTTACAAAATGTTCAATGTTGTTTAATAATTGCTGTAGTCGGTGCAGCACAAAGTACTGTTTGAACACTTAGTCCAATGTCTTTAACAAATTGGTGTTTTACAAATTTGGTTCAACTTTGCCATGCAGTATAACTGTACTAATTACTATGCAGGGTATGTGTGTATCCAGTATAACACATATGTAGTCCTATATACATACATATAAACATATACACAGTAATTGACAGACTTTTTGGAAAGTCAAGTCAAATCTCAAGTCAACGACCTCCAAGTCCAAGTTAAGTCATGTCTCGAGTCATCTCTTTGAATTCCAAGGCAAGGCCCAAGTCACCTGGGTTCACCAATTGCCATGATTGTTGTGGTTTCTTTGCAGTAATTTTGAGCAAAAAATTTAGGCAGATGCTGCCCCACCACAATATTAGTCTATCTTTATCATAATAATTACTTAATAATTATCGTATTTGGTGCAGCTTGTCACAATAACATGGTCTCGTTTCGCACCACAGGACTTGTTGGCAAGTCACAAGCTAGCAAGCCTCCAGTCAATGACCTCCAAGTCCAAATCAAGTCTTGATTCATTTATCAGAATTCCAAATCAAGTCGCAAGTCAAGAAAATGCAAAGTTGATAAAAAAATCAGGTGCGTATATTATGTATGCAATGTGCACACATGCATGTATGTATGTACATGCACGATATCATTTCAGGTAATTTCATGTGATGATAAACTTACACTTTAGCCTTGTCGGAAGGTAATATTCCATGCGCTGTAAACATGTGGTTCTGAAGGTTCGGCTTGAGAGACGTCACGAACGGACATTGGCTACACAGGAACTCATTGGTTCGTTCGTGTTTACTCTTGATGTGGTTCTGTTCACAAGAAACATAAACATACAATAATTTGCATATTAATAAAATAAAAATGTCATTATCTAATTTTCAGAATTAATTTCAGTGGTTCTAATAAAAACTATAAATCATCAGAAATTTATTAATAAATAAGTTTTTTGTTAATGGTCATTATGATTACCCATCTTTAAATAGCTCTAATATCTAGGTATATTATTTATTATTTATTTATTTACAATGTCATTATTTATTATTTGTACAATGCTTACAAACCACAACAAATAAACAATTCTAATTCAGCAACCACATGTAAGTTATCGGAAGACCAGTAAGAAAATACCCACTAGATAAAATTGTAATTGAAAGTAACTTAATTTTCCTGATGGTTGCACAGTTTTGAGAAGCACAGCTCACCAGTAATCCGACGCGCTGGATGTATGATGCGTCGCAGTAGGTGCATTTGAACATCCGCTCGTTCGTGTGGATACGCGTGTGCGTACGCAAGGTTACCTTCGACTTAAACTTCATTCCACAAAACTCACACATGAATGGCCGTTCCTGAGAGTGGCGTGTCTGGTGGTGCTTCATGACATTACGCAGGATTGACTGGTAGCCACATCCCTCCACCTGTTTGTTAAATAAAAATTTATTAGTTAAGAAATAAGAACTTAGTTTTTGAGATCTGGCCATTTTGTACAAGGAATTTCACTTTAAACTAAATGTTATATCCAATTGAATAGCTACGGGACAAGAGGAAATTTTCTATAAACACTTCTGAAATGATACTTGTTACTGCATCTGTACTACTTACACTGCATACATAGACTTCAAAGCCAGAGTTCTCAAGCGGGAATCCATGTTGTCGGTACATGTGTTCCACCAATCGCGTCTCAACACGACACTTGAAGTCGCACTGGTTGCACATGTACGGTTTGTGTAGTTTGCTCATTTCAAGATGCATCCTGCGATGTTTGTGATATTCTGTGTGTGTTGCAAAAGACACATTGCACTGCCGACAATGGTAGTGTTTTCTTGGGCACGCGAGGGCAACAGGGCATTTATCCAGATGGCTGTGGTACTGCAGCTTGGTGCGAAAGCGCTTGTGGCATCGGCGGCATGTCCGGCAACCATGTTGCTTGCCTTTCTGCTTCAAACTATCATTTTGAGCAACCACATAGTTGTGATCTTTGTCACCCAGTTTCTTAGAGTCAACTTCTTCAGGAATTGCTGTGTCTTGCAGGCGCTTGTTGTCATCTTTAAGAAACATTTGACCAACTCCAGCAACATCACTGGACCCTTCTTGTGCACATCCTATTGAGGCTGCTCCTGGTCCTTTCTCTGCCAGTGAGTTCTCCTTGCTGCCAGTACCTTCTGGCACTACTTCTGACTTTGATTTGAACATTTCAGACTTTGTCTTCCCAGATGTATCAGAGAACAAAGACAGATCAAGGTAGTCAGCATGATAGCCATGTTTTTGAATGTGTCCAATTTCTGCTGGCGTTTTTGTGTAGTGGACGTTTTTTCTGGCCCTCGTCCCTTTGATGACTAAGACATTTTCCAGAACGATATTGCGGCACACTTTGCGTGTCTTGGCTGGCGTGGCATCATCGGGGTCCTGTCTACGCTTTATCTCCGGACGCAGGCTGTAGGCATGTGACTTCTCTTCCACCTTTTCTCTTTCAACCTCGACCCCCTCTGCAAGGAACTCCTCCTCAGCATCATTATCCGGTACATCCTTCTCACCCAAATCCCTTTCAGACACATTGCCCAATGACACATTTCCACTTGCATGTTTTGCCTCCGTCAGACCTGTTCTACTATCTGCTACTTCTGTTACAGGTTCCTCAATTAATTTGGTCTCATCTTTTTTTCGTCCTCTCTTCTTCGGTGCTTCTTTGACAGCCATGGGTGATGCAGACCTCAAAGAAGCTGACCGTGTCCTGGGAGTCCGGACAAACTCTTTCACTGCCGCCGCTGACTTTGAACTTGGTGGCCGACCACGGGTGCGCTTTGGTGGAGTCTCTGTCTGCTGTGTAGTCTGCTGAGTAGCTGCTATCTCCACCTGTCTCACAACAGTCTGCTCTATTTGTTTCTGAAACTGTTCACACATGTCAACAGCCATCTGCATGTCCCAGGCACGACACCTCTCATGGATGGCTTCTACACTGTCTGGTGTCAGATTCAGGACGCCAGAGTACATATAGTGTATGATTGCAGACAGTGCTGCGTGGCTGGTTGCACCTACTAACATCTCAGTCGCATTTAGATCCTGCATCATCTGTGACAGCAGCACTTTGCTGCATGCCGCCAGCACCACCTTGTGAGCACGCACAAAACTAATCCTCTCTTCACCAACAGTCTTCGTCCTGTCATGTTGATACAACTGGTGTTTCAGGGCAATGCTGTCTGGGTTTGGTGTAGCGTTCACTTCTCGTTGGTTCTGGAACTCTTGTATTTGGGCCAATTCAGTACTTGTCACTGGAGCTTCAATAGAGCCAGACGTTGCCTACAACAGATACAAACACTTGCATGCAACTGTATGCCTGTCACAGTCACAAGGGGACAATATAAGACATGTAATATAATATATTAGTTTACTCAACTAATAAAGAAATAATATACAATAGATTCCAGGGCTGGGGTCAATTCCATTTAATCAATTCCAATTCCTTTCAATTCAATTTAATCAATTCCAATTCAATTCATTTTTTTCCAATAATGTTTTTTTTCAATTCCAATTCCAGCTCAAATCTTTCAATTCCAATTCCATTCCAATTCAAATTCTTAATTAATTCTATGGGAGTTTTTCCAACGCAGACATACGTGAAACGTAAAAACATGCAGAGGATTCAGGATGTAAAGTAATTACATGAACATGTAGTCTATGAATACACAGTCAGACACAGACTCACACAGTGACATTTTATTTCACATTTTATTACAAACAAGAATACTAATAAATCCAAGCACATTACACTACAGTTAATGTCCACAGAAAATACCTTAATGTCCATAGAAAATACTTTAATGTCTATAAAAAATGCCTTAACATCCATAGCAAATACCTTAATGTCCATAGAAAATACCTTGCTTAGCAAACAATCCTTTACATCTTCCTCAACAAACAGACTGTGAGGAGCTGCCACCATGCACAGGCATTTGTTACATCTAATCATCATTAGTTGTTCAATGTACCGACAATGGCTGGTGCCATTATTCAAGCAACATGAACAGACCAGTAGGTTGATTATTTTATGGTTTCAGAAATACCAGCTCAATGAAACAATGCAGGAGTAGCAAGCAAATTACTAATTGTCTAGATGCCCCAATGGGGTAGCTATGGCTTCATACATTCCTAGCACTCACAAAGGGCATGGTTTCATATATATGTGCAGGCAGACAACAAATGTTATCTTAGAGCAGGAGCTGCAACCTGTATTGAATTCAAAGTAAGCTCATCACACCCCACTATAGTTTGATTTGAGCAGAACTTCTGAGTTCTTTTTTCAAACTGCCAATTGCTACATGGTAACATTCCCATGCAGACCTTTGTTAAAATTTTGACAAATGTTCTCACCTCAGATATTGAAATGGTGCATAACGGTATGTTTAGCTGCTACAAAGACATTGAGTTCATATGCAATTCTAGGGTTGTATTGAGGACCATATTGGAAATAAAATCAGATCACACCAGCAAAAAAATTAGGTTCAATTCATCTTCTTTCAATTCCAATTCAACTTACTGAAAATCTTTCATTCAATTCCAATTCAGCTTGGTCAAAATCTTTCAAGTTTCAATTCCAATTCATGAATTGAATTGAATAATTCCAGTAAATTTTGGAATTCACCCCAGCCCTGATAGATTCCCACAATCTATTACATAATATGTAATTGTAATATCTTACATTTTAAAAGTAAAAGTGCATTTTTTCACTTTGGCTCCTTGTTTGCTGCTTCCCTGCCCACCTTCCCACACCTGCCTCCCCACGCCCGCCTCCCCATGCCCGCCTCCCCAAGCCTGCCTCCCCATGCCTGCCTCCACATACCTGCCTTCCCATGCCCACCTTCCCATGCCCGCCTCCCCACACCCGCCTTCCTACACCCACCTCCCCACACCCACCTTCCCCACACCTGCCTTCCCATGCCCACCTTCCCACACCAGTCTCCCCACACCCGCCTACCCTGACCGCCTTCCCCATCCCCTTCTCTCGAAACAAGAAATGTCACATTAAATAAATGGTGTAAAGCTATTCAAAAGGATCATCACAGTCATATCACCAATTATAGACAGTGTGGGTGCTTAAAGGCCTACAAGTGAATTATGTGTAACACAAGGATTAGTTCAGATGCAACATATTAAATTAAAGCTTGCAATGATATTTTAACTGCCAACACCTCTCGCATGTATAATGCACATCTACAGTTTAACTTCAAATGAAAAAGAGTCTGCAGCCGCACCTGTTCAGTGTTGCCATCTGTTGGTCTGTCATGTGTCGAGCTGTCCGTGTTTGCTGCGGCATCAGGATCAGTTGTAGCCTGGCGACTCACATTTGTGGCCACAATGTCTTCACAGATAAACAAGGTGATGTCACAAAACATGCCTTGTTGCTGAAGTAGAGCCAGCTCAGAAAAGGCATCGCGGAAATGGTTGGCACAGCCATCCGTCAACTGTTGAGCCAGCATCATGTTGTGGTGCTCAGTCCACACAGCCACATCTGTAACACACATCCTAACATGTAAAACACACACCTGTAAGTCTGCAACATATACCCACATCTGTAACACACAACCACATCTATAACAGACCACATGTAAGCCTGCAACACATACCCACATCTGGAACACATGTACCAACACAGTAAAAAAATGTATATAAATATGAGGGGTTTTGCAAACTGGCTGTAAATAATGTGTTGTTGTTTAATTATCACATCTGATTGATTTGATGTTATGTAATTTGGTTTTTTTTCACTTCTAATAACTGTAATTTATCAATCCAAAGCCATCATAATCACCAGCATTTTTAATATAATCATAATCATGCACTGACCAAATGTTAAGTTTTCCATTTTAAAAGACTCTATTGGAGACTGTGATTGCTCTGTAAAAGCACCAACTGGGTGGAGTACAAATGCGAATAGACTGCTTGGAGGAAGGATGGATGCTTAAAATTGGTTTGTAGCTACATTTTCAATAACCTCAACATATGCTTTGTTAGGTTTGTCCAATCAAGAATTCCTGACTCTTCTGATACTAGACTTAATTCTGTCTAATCAGGCATATTGTTAACATAGGTATTTCTATGCATTTAATAGTGTGTGTGTGTGTGTGTGTGTGTGCGTGCGTGCATGCATGTATGTTGGCCGTGTTCATACAAGTATATGAGCCAGGGGTTTCACTCTTTGGCAGAGCCATTTACCACTTTCCATGGGTTTTTACAATCAAAAAAGTGAAAAAGAAATGTTTTTCAGTCAAACTTTTTGAAAAAAGAATTCAAAAGATGACTGCCATGTATAAGATGATCACTGTAGCTGATTTTAAGATACAAGTTCTATAGTATGTCTTATGCAGTGTTTGACCGAAATTTCGTCACAGAACCCAAAATGTAAAAAACTAATCATTTCTTTTTTAATACCCGGTAGTAAATAATAAGGATCGAGGCAGCAACAAAAAGGAATCAGGATTCTTTTTCACTTTAATTAATATATTGAATTGGCCTTATCCAGGGTTTTTTTCTAAATCCAGTAAAGGGCGTGTTGACTTATATATGTCATACGTATGTCATAATTATATGTCATTTATGATCCTCAAAATATGCTTTTAAATGTTGCCAGTTTTCAAAACATTTGTCTGATTTGACCCCCTTTGGCTGCGAAACACCTCCATCTATTATTACCAAGTGAACGGAACAGTAGTAGTCCAATGTACGCGTTATGTGTATTCAATGGGAAACGGATTAGTGGCCAGTTGATCAATTTTATTGAAAGAGTTTCTTTGTGAATCGAAGCGTGCGAGCCCAGGGTACAACTACAGTCGTTGTACAGAATTATCAACATAACCACTAAAGGCAACAAAAACATTGGTCAAAAACAAAATTTTGGCTATGATTAACGAATTTTTTTAGCGTCGTGCATCATCACATATTGTCTAACATTGTCTTACAATCCTGTTCTTCTTAAACGATCACAGCGTCGTAAATTAAATGGGTAAATTCATTTTTTGCCGACGCCTGCCTTTCGAAAAAGGCTCTGTGCCGATCTACAGTGCAAATAACAATGCAGGTCGCACGGTTTACATTCAAATACACAAACTGTTCGCAGCATTCGTAGAACTACATGCAATATTTGTATGTAACGCATCTTAAACTTACATCTGCACTGTCTACATTATACATATGAATAAACATAATGATATTACCACGAATATTTCTGTCGAAGAGACAAATTTCCAAAATAAATGGATACCGGAAACGAGCGGCCTTGATTTCCTTCTCCGGAATGTTGACCGTCTAATACGGTTTCATCGAAACCGTTTATACGGATCGAAATCTTTCATTGTTGTTGATAAATATACGAAATGCATTGAGCTTGATTAACATATATAATGAGTGAATTTGCTAATATAATAAAACTTTATTCGTGGCATATCATAGTGTCCCCTTTATAGGACACTAGGCACGGCAGGGCAAATGAACAAATGCAAAGCAATAGTACCAGTTCACACGGATTTTTTTCAAATGGGAAAATTGTTATAAAATAACACTTCCTTGTGTTTATCACACATGTATAACATGGAATGACACACTTATATAGGGATCGAAGTACAAATACTTTTAATGTTCGGTAGATTTCTGGCGAAACCTAGCAGATTTCGATTGATGTAGGTAAATTCCGTAGCATGATAGTTAACGACGCTCGATCTCAATAAGAATGCTATAGGACGATTATCCAAAGAAAGATGTTCCACGGGTTTTTACAGAATTTCAAGTAAAAAATACGGATTTCAACCAAAAATGAGGCAGATCTGCATTTTATGCTGTATATTACATATAGAAAGCAAGACATCGGTGATAGCTTGGATGCTTGCTTGGTGCAATCAGACAAGAAACAGTGACAAAGCAAAATCTGCCGTCCTAAGTTCTATACATTAGGACGGCATGACACCATGTAAAGTTTTCATACTTAACTTATCATAATCTACAAATGAATTGAGGGATATTTAGCGCGTATTTACCGCTAAACAGAAATGCCGAGGTTTGTTTTATGTGAGAGCTGGAACTCGCCTTCTGAGCGAGACATCATGGTACGAGAAAAATGGAGCAAAACCCGTACTTTGAACATCGCTTTCCTCAAATCCATATAATATACACACCGTATGCTCGTGAAATGTGGTCCGGAATCTTCCTTGCTGTTATCTCGCGAATAAAAGTAAACTGGATGTCCTATAGGACACCGGGATTAAATGGGTTAAAGCAAATTCAAAGGATGGGGTATTACGTCGATGAAACCAATGTGGACGTTTGATGTAAATTACGTAATTCACATTTTTAACAAGATTTAACAAGATTGCCATCTAAAACTACACGTTCCAGATGGCAAGTGGACAAGTAAGCTATTGGCTTATGGAGAGTCCAAAGACTTTATCACCCACGCTTCTAGCATTAACACAATCATGTTGACAGTTTGCTACATTCGTTTACCACCCTCTGTGAAAATGAGTACTTTCTCATGTCCAACCTACACTGTTCCTTAACTAATGCTACTTTGTGTCCTCTGGTTCTACTGCGTTCTTTATGTTTGAATAACACATTCCTATCAATATCCACTTCTATTTGATATCGTCTTGGTCTCATTGTCTCTAGTGTTGTCAAACCACATTCTAATAAACGGTTTTCATAACTAAGGTCTCTCAATTCTGGAATCATTTTAGTTGCTCTTCGTTGTATTATTTCTAGCTAATGTGTCCTTCTTACCATATGGCCTCCATGCTTGTATACAATATTCCAAATGCGACATAACCGTCGCTTTGTACAAGTGTATAATTAGCTGTTTAACTTTATATGTGATAGTTCTCCTAATTAGCCCTAGAATTATTTGATTACTTTTTGATCAATCCCGCATTGCTCTGAAGCTTTCACTTTCAATAACTAAATGTTATTTTCTTTTGTGGTTCTACCTAGCATAGCATCCCCCATTTTATATTCTTTGTCCACGTTCTCATGTGTATGCATTTAAACTTCCTAAAATGTAATAATATTTGTCACTTTTTTAGACCATTTAACCAATTTATCTAGATCATGCTGTAAACTGTGTTTATCTGTATAATTTTTTACTTTTCTTAATACTTTTGTGTCATCTGCAAATTTCAGTTTTTTGCTATCTTCCAAATCATTTATATTATTAAAAATATTATAGGTCCTAATACTGATCCCTGCGGTACCCCACTCAAAACATATTTCTAGTTTGAAATCTCACCATCTATTATTACTCTGTCTTCTGTCTGCAAGTCACTCTTCAATCCAGTTGATTACATCGTTACCTATACCGTGGGCTTTTAGTGTAAGTAACAATCCTTGATGTGGCACTTCATCGAAAGCTTTATGAAAATCTAAGTAGACAACATCCACTGGACCCATCATCTATCCACTTTGTAATTTATTCCAAAGAACATAAGATATTGGTTTGACACGATCTTGCTTTTAGCAACTCATGTTGAGATGTATTTATTAATTTGTTTTACAAGGAATTCCACCATGTGGTCTCCAATTAACATTTCTAATGATTTGCATGCAACTGGTGTTAATCTCACTGCTCTGTAATGTTCTGACTTGTTCCTCGATCCCTTCTTAAATAACGGCGTAATGTTTACTTCTTTACGTTCTGAATAGTTACGTGCAATTGTTAGCATCGCTATGCGTGTTTCAACCATTGTTACGTTCTCTACGCCAAACATCTGCCGAACGCTTCTTGAAACCGGCAGCTGTACGTGATTTTTGTGGCGCGGATATATCATTGCCATTGGCATTGCAAGTACCAAAACTTGACTGGATTGTGCATGGAGTCATAAGCTCTTGCCTTTTCTCCCGTGCAACGTCGGGCAACTGGGCTAGTCTATTTAATAAAGTAGTTTATGAGTATGTATGTTTGCGTGTATGTTCCCTCGTATCTCTTGTCAGTTTCGCGTGTATGTGGCTGACATTTTGAAGGCGCGCCAGGGAGCCGTGGTGGTGGTTTATACATAAAAATATTCGACATTCTCCGGTGGTGGGGATATTACGTATGTGAACGTTTGACGTAGATTACATAATTCAGAACAATAGTTACGTACAATTGTTAGCAACGCTAAGCATGTTTCTACCATTGCTACGTGATCTATAGCAAACGTATACTGAACGCTTCGTGCGACCGGCAGTTGTACGTGATTTTTTTTTATGTAATTACCATTAGCATTGCACTACCAAAACTTGATTGGGTAGTAAAGAGTCACACGCTCTTGCATTGTATCCCATACAACGCCGGGCAACTGGACTAGTATATGTAATAAAGTAGTTAGTGACTCCGTTTGTCTGCCTTCATATTTCTGCCAGTTTCGCGTGTATGGGGCCAACATGTAGTGCAAGGAGTCATAAGAAGGAAAACAAAAATGAAGGGACACGTATCGATCCTTATCCCAGACTTCAGGGACAAACGGGAGAGTAACGACACGTCCATACACTTTCTTGTTGGCTGAAGCAAATACGCTATTTATGTTCTCTGTGACTACAGTTAACACACGACCATGCAAGCCTAATGTATTTGTTTATTGCTTCGAGTACATATATTGTATAGATAATAAATGTAATTGAATATACAGTTAACGCGTGCTGAACAGGACAGCTTAGGAAAAGAACTATAACTCATGACCGAGATTCAATATAACGAACGAACGTACATTTTGTAAAGTTCAACATGCCCATTTACTCCTTCGCTTTTTGGTAAATTTGCAAGTGTAAAATATCACAAAACCTTAGCTAAACCACAATTGTGCCATGTACCACGATATGGCGTCAAATGTCAGCCGAGAGTTAACAAGAGTCTTTGGGCAAAGGCACACAATGCCCAAAGTATATCTGCAAAGATGCTGTGGTCTACGTGAGATTCTCATTATAATTACCAAACACTCCATAATATTTAAAAATAAATATTATTTCAATAAAGAAATTATTAAGCGTGCCTTTGAGAGGGTAAGTTCGTAGGTTCGTTCGTGCACAAGTCATCAACGTTGATACTGTTGTTGGCATGCACACTCCATACCAGACCAGGTCTGCACTGGATGCAACTCCAGACAAAACCAAGATTGCCATAGATGGAATTCCAAGCTAGACCAGGATTGCCATACGTGCAACTCCAGACAAGACCAGGACTGTCATAGATGCACGACACAGTCCGGGTCTACAAGAGACAGAGTTCTACACTGCGGATCTGCTACAAACTGATCACGGAATATTTGAAGCTAATCCGTGATGCACATGTCCTGGTCAGTTGTGTTCTGCCTCAATGCCAGGAGAGCACGACCACTGTCACATTGTGTTGGGTCGAGACACCACGAGGTCAGGTAGATACACCACGAAGTCAAGTTGAGACACCACGAGCTCAGGTAGATACACCACGAGGTCAGGTAGAGACACCACGAGGTCAGATGTTACTCCGTCGCCGTTTGCCGCTGCTGCTCCTGTTGGCGTCCACAGTCATCGCCGACCTCGGCCTCACCGTCGGCATGCAGCGCAGGATGTCGCTGTCGTAGTCGTCGTCCGGGATGTACGTGTCGTCAAGAACATCGTCGTCATTCGGGTAGTCATAGTCGTCGTCGTCGGTGCTCACATCCACCTTGATGCCGCGGAACTGCGGCGGATGACGGTGGGTCACCATCTCGCACTCCTCGTAGACGAGCCCGTCCGAATCGTCGTCCGTGACAGGCGGAAGGTAGGCGGGAGTGCGATGTCTGCTACCCGACGACCGGTTTGACGGAGCTGGTGACGTCATCAGCACGCGTTCTTGCGGGGCTGCAGCCAGAGGCGCGACCAGCCGCGGCACCAGCAGCTCCTCCACGGGCCGGAACCCCAGGCCGAAGGCGTCTACGCTGAGCACCTCGGGTCGCGAGGCCGTCAGCTCCTGCTGGAGACGTAAGGTAGACCGGGGCCGCGCCGACGGCGGCAGGGGCAGGTGAGTGAGAAGGTCATTGGCGAACGCGATGTGTGCCTTGACGACGTTCATCGAATTGGCCGAGAGGTGCTGCTTCCCCTTCGTTTCAGTCATCGTGTGTGTCAGCATCGTTTCATCGTCCATTTGATCGAAAAATTCAGCCGGTCCATTTCCGTCATCAATACCGATCCAATAGGGTGTCTCCTTCTGAGACGCCGGCGTCTCTTTCCAATACGAAGACGTCGCCTGCTGAAACGGTGGCACTTCCTCGGCCTCCCCGCACGAGCGATCGTCGGCCACCAGAGCGCTTGGATGAGTCACCTTCGTGTGCGTCACCTCGTACGGCGATGAGATCTTGTCAGCGTGGTACGTCCGGTCGCTAGTGACGCGCCGGTACACGACCTGCTCAATCTCAACCGTCGACAGCTCGTCCACTTGGTCGCTTGGTGCCTGCGGGTCGGTGGAAACCCACGCTGCCGTCAGAATTTGTTGACGGGAGTGAGTCGAAGGTATGTCATATGACAGATCTTGTTGACGAGAGTGCGTCTGAAATCTGTCATCCCACAGATCGTGTTGCCCAGAGTGAGCCGAAATTCTGTCACCTGACAGATCATGTTGACGGGAGTGAATCGAAGTTCTGTCATCTGACAGATCTTGTTGACGAGAGTGAGTCGAAGTTCTGTCATCTGACATACCTAGTTGATGAGAGTGAGTAGAAATTCTGTCATCTGACAGACCTTGTTGATGAGATTGTGTAGAAATTCTGTCATATGACAGACCTTGTTGACGAGACTGAGTAGAAATTCGGTCGGCCAACAAATCATGTTGACAAGAGTGAGTCAAAATTCTGTCATCTGACAGATCTTGTTGACGAGAGTGATTCGAAGTTCTGTCATCTGACAGATCTTGCTGATGGCAGTGAATAGAAATTCTGTCATCTGACAGACCTTGTTGATGAGAGCGAGTAGAAATTCGGTCGGCCGACAAATCATGTTGACGAGAGTGAGTCGAAATTCTGTCATCTGACAGATTTTGTTGACGAGAGTGATTCGAAGTTCTGTCATCTGACAGATCTTGTTGACGAGAGTGATTCGAAGTTCTGTCATCTGACAGATCTTGTTGACGGGAGTGAATAGAAATTCTGTCATCTGACAGACCTTGTTGATGAGAGTGAGTAGAAATTCGGTCGGCCGACAAATCATGTTGACGAGAGTGAGTTGAAGTTCTGCCATCTGACAGATCTTGTTGACGAGAGTGATTCGAAGTTCTGTCATCTGACAGATCTTGTTGACGGGAGTGAGTTGAAGTTCTGCCATCTGACAGATCTTGTTGATGGGAGTGATTCGAAGTTCTGTCATCTGACAGATCTTGTTGACGGGAGTGAGTTGAAGTTCTGTCATCTGACAGATCTTGTTGACGGGAGTGAGTTGAAGTTCTGCCATCTGACAGATCTTGTTGACGGGAGTGATTCGAAGTTCTGTCATCTGACAGATCTTGTTGACGGGAGTGATTCGAAGTTCTGCCATCTGACAGATCTTGTTGATGGGAGTGATTCGAAGTTCTGTCATCTGACAGATCTTGTTGACGGGAGTGATTCGAAGTTCTGCCATCTGACAGATCTTGTTGACGGGAGTGATTCGAAGTTCTGCCATCTGACAGATCTTGTTGACGGGAGTGATTCGAAGTTCTGCCATCTGACAGATCTTGTTGACGGGAGTGAGTTGAAGTTCTGCCATCTGACAGATCTTGTTGACGGGAGTGATTCGAAGTTCTGTCATCTGACAGATCTTGTTGACGGGAGTGATTCGAAGTTCTGCCATCTGACAGATCTTGTTGATGGGAGTGATTCGAAGTTCTGCCATCTGACAGATCTTGTTGATGGGAGTGATTCGAAGTTCTGTCATCTGACAGATCTTGTTGACGGGAGTGATTCGAAGTCCTGCCATCTGACAGATCTTGTTGACGGGAGTGATTCGAAGTTCTGCCATCTGACAGATCTTGTTGACGGGAGTGATTCGAAGTTCTGCCATCTGACAGATCTTGTTGACAGGAGTGATTCGAAGTTCTGTCATCTGACAGATCTTGTTGACGGGAGTGATTCGAAGTTCTGCCATCTGACAGATCTTGTTGACGGGAGTGATTCGAAGTTCTGCCATCTGACAGATCTTGTTGACGGGAGTGATTTGAAGTTCTGCCATCTGACAGATCTTGTTGACGGGAGTGATTCGAAGTTCTGCCATCTGACAGATCTTGTTGACGGGAGTGATTCGAAGTTCTGCCATCTGACAGATCTTGTTGACGGGAGTGATTCGAAGTTTTGTCATCTGACAGATCTTGTTGACGGGAGTGATTCGAAGTTCTGCCATCTGACAGATCTTGTTGACGGGAGTGATTCGAAGTTCTGCCATCTGACAGATCTTGTTGACGGGAGTGATTCGAAGTTCTGCCATCTGACAGATCTTGTTGACGGGAGTGATTCGAAGTTCTGCCATCTGACAGATCTTGTTGACGGGAGTGATTCAAAGTTCTGCCATCTGACAAATCTTGTTGACGGGAGTGGTTTGAAGTTCTGTCATCTGACAGATCTTGTTGACGGGAGTGATTCGAAGTTCTGCCATCTGACAGATCTTGTTGACGGGAGTGATTCAAAGTTCTGCCATCTGACAAATCTTGTTGACGGGAGTGGTTTGAAGTTCTGTCATCTGACAGATCTTGTTGACGGGAGTGATTCGAAGTTCTGTCATCTGACAGATCTTGTTGACGGGAGTGCGTAGAAATTCGGTCGGCCGACAAATCATGATAATGGGAGTTTACTGAAATACTGCCATCTCCTGGCAACAACTGTAGGTGAGAAGTGGTTGAATTCCTGTCAGCCGGTGTCGCCTGTCGGACAGACATGGGGCAATTAATATACAAATTAATTAAAATATAATGAACTCTCAGGTCGTAAATTGAATCACCAATATTGACAAGAATAACTGATAATAAAACGAGTAATACTAGCAGAGGACTGCGAAACAACACAATTACAAAAAATACATGATTTGTACTAAAAGACACCGATTGTTTCAATATGTTGAATTAAAATTAACCATTGACATCAATTTTGCATTCCAACATAAATTCCATTTGAAACTTATTTTCAGAAATACTGCGCGCTACACTGATCTTTTAAGAATTAATTTCAGTGTTTGATGCAAGAAAACTATTTTCTTACAATCTGAAAGCAAGCAATCATCAACACAAAGCAAACTTGAGCTCATGAAAGTTATTTGTTAGTTCTGTGGAATGCTACATTTCTAATGCAATTATGATAGAAAACTAGGTCAAAACTAAGCTAAGAGACAATCACAACTAATGTCCAGTCCGGTATGAGTGCTAAGTCATGTCCTGCAAGAAGGCTAGGCAAAGGAATTAATCTCTTTCTCGAACAGTTTCTTCTGTTTACTTTGTGTCAGTGGACTGGTATTTCACGTCGATTCTGAGGGAACAGTTCACGACTTTCTGTTTTGGTAGAGGATAATACAGTCTGTAACAAGACCACTTAGGCACTCCCTGCACAGCTTTGGTAAGCTGTAGAGAGAGAAAGAGAGCTTCGTAGGGGGCGTCTTGGTAGTGATCTCTGCCAGGAAGTGTTTGTGTTTCAGGCACTAAGGCTCACGAAAGGCTCAATCTTGTGGCTTGCCAATTTTCAGCTGTCTCAAGTCAGCAAGTATCGTCCAATGTTACCGAGTCACAATAGTCCATAGGCCAGGTATAACCTCTGTCCCCCCTAGGAAATTGCCAAGACAATATTTTTGATGACCATTATTAAATAACAATTTGAAATCTAAATGTTTGCCACTTTGCAATTGACAGAGAGTGTCTGGAAGTATGACAACTGAGCTGAAAAACTTAATATGGTGGTAGGGATAGATATTTCTGCATTCTGCATAATACATGTTTCTCTATTGATTTTACCGTGTGTGTGTGTGTGTGTGTGTGTGTGTGTGTGTGTGTGTGTGTGTGTGTGTGTGTGTGTGTGTGTGTGTGTGTGTGTGTGTGTGTGTGCATGCGTAAATATATATAAGGACAACATGTAGTATATATCAGATAACCACGCATGTATACTAATAGTATTAAAAAATAAAAATAGTATTAAAAAATAAAAATAGTATTAAAAAATAAACAAATGCAGCAATTCCCAGATGACAAGCAACTGAATTTCATATGTGTATGTTATAAGCTTCCTAAAAAACATTGTGACATAACTTCCTTGGGGGAGGGTTTCCCCTATATGGCCCATGGACTACAATGCTCCGAGTATAACATCCCGGGTTGTTCTCTAGCAACTTGAGCCATTTCATGCTCAAAGTCTTTAGAACTTTCTTATTCCATTTGTCTAATAGAATCATGCACTTCCTGAGAGTCGACAGTGAAGCCATGCACCATGCAGTCAGGCATGTCACTTGCCACTGTAAACGAAAACCCCCCTATAATATAAGGGGTCCAACATATGGCATGCATGCTGCTTCGTGAAATTGCATACGATTCACATTCTTTATGAAACACATCCATCTGAGCAAAGTGATGGTCCAGGAAGGTTTACCTCACTTAGTACTACTACTAAAAAACTACTACTTAAATTAAAAGTCCATGGTATCGGGGATGGCATAATTGACTGGATAGAACAGTGGCTGACTGACAGAAGACAGCGCGTTGTAGTAGATGGAGAGGTTTCAAACTGGAAATCAGTTTTGAGTGGAGTACCACAATCAATCACTTGGACGACAATATAACAAGCAATGCACTGAATTTTGTGGATCACACAAAAGTGTTTAGAAGGGTTAACAATGATGGTCATAAACAACATTTACAAAACGATCTAGACAAATTAGAGAAATGGTCTGAAAAATGGCAGATACTGTTCTAGGTACTACTATAAAAGAAAAGGACTTAGGAATAACAATAACTGCTGATATGACAGTTTCGTAACAGTGAGGTATTGCAGCTTCAAAGGGTAATCAAATTCTTAGGTTGATTAGGAGAAAAGTAACATACAAGGAAAAAAAGCTAATTATATCTCTGTATAAAGCAATAGTTAGGCCTCATTTAGAATACTGTATACAAGCATAGAGGCCATATCATAAGAAGGATATAGATACGCTTGAATGCATACAGAAGAGAGCAACTAAAATTATTCCAGAACTGAGAAACCTTAGTTATGAAGAACGCCTGAAAGAATGTGGTTTAACAACTCTAGAGACAAGGAGGTTAAGAGGAGATCAGATTCAAGTTTTTAAGATATTGAATGGGTATGAAAATATTTATAAAAATATGTTTTTTACACTCAAGAAAGATAGTAGAACTAGAGGATATGAGGTAAAATTAGTAAAGGATCAATGTAGATTGGATATCAGGAACTACTCGTTCTCACGGAGGACAATAAATTAATGGAACACATTGTCTACAGATTGTGTAACTGCTAGCAGTGTGAATATGTTTAAAAACAAGGTTGACACATATCTCAGGAGGGCGGGTGAACATTGTTGGACTCTCGATAAGCCAATGGCTTCCTTGTCCACTTGCCATCTGGGCCTTTGGCTTGGATGGCAAATCTTGTTAAATTTCGTGTTATCACCCTACTAGCCTTAGCTACCCCTGCTCTCTGCTAAAAGAGAACAATCTGTTGTGTAGGACATCTGCACCTACAAACCTTAGCTACCCTGCCTCTCTGCTGAAAGTAACCTCTGTTGTCTGGGGCATCACTTATCACCCTAATAGCCTTAGTTAGTCTGCCTCTCCTACTGAAAAAGAACCATCTATTGTCTGGGGCATCTCTTATCACCCTTAGTTACCCTGCACCTCCTACTGAAAGAGAACATTTGTTGTCTGGGACATCTCTTATCACCCTACTAGCCTTACTTACCCTGCCCTTCCTACTGAAAGAGAACCATTTATTGTCAGGGGCATCACTTATCACCCTTAGTTACCCTGCCCCTCCTACTGAAAGAGAACCTTTGTTGTCTAGGGCATTTCTTAGTTACAAGTTGACAGTGACTTGTCTTTGTCCACATCAACATTCCTTAACCTATTAATAATTGAAATTAACCCATGCCTGGCATGTAGAAATCATATCGGCCGACAGTTCCTCTTGGCAACAAGATGAACTGTCTCCTCGTGACTCGTTCAGCGGTGTGACAAGGTTCGTAGTTGCGCCATGTCTCACTAACAGGTCTTCCTCCAAGGTCGCGTCTGACTGCACACACATGTCACACATGAGGACCTTATTCATCTCGACCGGCGTCTCATCCCGACCAACACTCAGCGAGTACACCTCTAACTGACTCTTCTGGGACTCTCTCATTCCAACACCAGCCTTGGATGAGCACATATAGACTTTGTTCAGCTGTGCCTCCATGTCATCGCAACATACATTCATCGAGTACATCTGTACTTTACTTGTCTGAGTTGGCATGTCTTCAACATCCGATGAGTACATCCATACTTTGCTAGTCTGAGTTGGCATCTCGCCAACATCCGATGGGTGCATCTGTACTTTACTTGTCTGAGTTGTCACCTCCTGTTGGTGAGCCCCTACTGAGTACATCTGCACCACAGCTGCCTCAGTCGGCTCACGAAGGACGCCCAGCAAGTACATCTGTACCCTGGCTGTCTCAGTCATTGTCTCAGACAGTGTGCCCACATACACAGGTGTGTTTGGTTTTGGCAGCACAGTCCCAGGCTCAATATGGGCATTTTGAACTGGTAGTTTTACACTAATGGGCAAGTGTTCTGCAGTGGTAGCACTAGGACTCATAGGCCCAATGTTGAAACTTGGCATTGATTCTGGCATGTTGGTACTTGGCACGCGTTCTGGGAAGTTGGAACTTGGCATGCGTTCTGGGATGTTGGAACTTGGCATGCATTCTGGGAAGTTGGTATTTGACATGCATTCTGGGACATTGGTACTCGGAATTCTTTCTGGGAATTTGGTTCTTGGTATACGTTCTGGGAAGTTGGTACTTGGAATGTGTTCTGGGGAGTTGGTACTTGGAATACGTTCTGGGGGGTTGGTACTTGGAATCCGATCTCGGAAGTTGGTACTTGGAATGCGTTCTGAGACACTGATACTTGGAATGCTTTCTGCGACATTGGTACTTGGCATGCGTTCTGGGAAGTTGGTACTTGGAATCCGTTCTTGGATATTGGTATTTGGCATGCATTCGGCACTTGGCATACGTTCTGAGATGTTGGTACTTGGAATGCATTCTGGGATATTGGTACTTGGAATTCTTTCTGGGAAGTTGGTACTTGGTACACATTCTGGGAATTTGGTACTTGGCATGCGTTCTGGGAAGTTGGTACTTGGAATGTGTTCTTGGATATTGGTATTTGGCATGCATTCGGCACTTGGCATACGTTCTGAGATGGTGGTACTTGGAATGCATTCTGGGATATTGGTACTTGGAATTCTTTCTGGGAATTTGGTACTTGGTACACATTCTGGGAATTTGGTACTTGGCATGCGTTCTGGGAAGTTGGTACTTGGAATGTGTTCTTGGATATTGGTATTTGGCATGCATTCGGCACTTGGCATACGTTCTGAGATGGTGGTACTTGGAATGCATTCTGGGATATTGGTACTTGGAATTCTTTCTGGGAATTTGGTACTTGGTACACATTCTGGGAATTTGGTACTTGGCATGCATTCTGGGAAGTTGGTACTTGGAATCCGTTCTTGGATATTGGTATTTGGCATGCATTCGGCACTTGGCATACGTTCTGAGATGTTGGTACTTGGAATGCATTCTGGGATATTGGTACTTGGAATTCTTTCTGGGAAGTTGGTACTTGGTACACATTCTGGGAATTTGGTACTTGGCATGCGTTCTGGGAAGTTGGTACTTGGAATGTGTTCTTGGATATTGGTATTTGGCATGCATTCGGCACTTGGCATACGTTCTGAGATGGTGGTACTTGGAATGCATTCTGGGATATTGGTACTTGGAATTCTTTCTGGGAATTTGGTACTTGGTACACATTCTGGGAATTTGGTACTTGGCATGCGTTCTGGGAAGTTGGTACTTGGAATGTGTTCTTGGATATTGGTATTTGGCATGCATTCGGCACTTGGCATACGTTCTGAGATGGTGGTACTTGGAATGCATTCTGGGATATTGGTACTTGGAATTCTTTCTGGGAATTTGGTACTTGGTACACATTCTGGGAATGTGGTACTTGGCATGCGTTCTGGGAAGTTGGTACTTGGAATCCGTTCTTGGATATTGGTATTTGGCATGCATTCGGCACTTGGCATACGTTCTGAGATGTTGGTACTTGGAATGCATTCTGGGATATTGGTACTTGGAATTCTTTCTGGGAATTTGGTACTTGGTACACATTCTGGGAATTTGGTACTTGGAGTGTGTTCTGGGAAATTGGTACTTGGAATGTGTTCTTGGAAGTTGGAACTTGGCATGTGTTCTGAGACGTTGATACCTGGAATGCATTCTGGGACATTGGTACTTGGAACACATTCTGGGAAGTTGGTACTTGGCAAGCGTTCTGGGATGTTGGTACTTGGCATTCGTTCTGGAGTGTTGGTACTTGGAATGCGTTCTGGGAAGTTGGAACTTGGCATGCGTTCTGGGATGTTGGAACTTGGCGTGCATTCTGGGATGTTGGTTCTTGGCATTTGTTCTGGAGTGTTGGTACTCGGAATGCGTTCTGGGAAGTTGGAACTTGGCATGCGTTCTGGGATGTTGGAACTTGGCATGCGTTCAGGGATGTTGGAACTTGGCATGCGTTCTGGCATGTTGGTACTTGGCATGCATTCTGGAAAGTTGGTACTTGGCATTCGTTCATGGATGTTGGTACTTGGAATGCATTCTGGGAAGTTGGTACTTGGAATGCGTTCTGAGATCTTGGTACTCGGCATGCGTTCTGGTGTGTTGGTACTCGACATTTGTTCTGGGAAGTTGGTACTTGGAATGCGTTCTGAGACACTGATACTTGGAATGCTTTCTGGGACATTGGTATTTGGCATGCGTTCTGGGAAGTTGGTACTTGGAATCCGTTCTTGGATATTGGTATTTGGCATGCATTCGGCACTTGGCATACGTTCTGAGATGTTGGTACTTGGAATGCATTCTGGGATATTGGTACTTGGAATTCTTTCTGGGAAGTTGGTACTTGGTACACATTCTGGGAATTTGGTACTTGGCATGCGTTCTGGGAAGTTGGTACTTGGAATGTGTTCTTGGATATTGGTATTTGGCATGCATTCGGCACTTGGCATACGTTCTGAGATGTTGGTACTTGGAATGCATTCTGGGATATTGGTACTTGGAATTCTTTCTGGGAATTTGGTACTTGGTACACATTCTGGGAATTTGGTACTTGGCATGCGTTCTGGGAAGTTGGTACTTGGAATCCGTTCTTGGATATTGGTATTTGGCATGCATTCGGCACTTGGCATACGTTCTGAGATGTTGGTACTTGGAATGCATTCTGGGATATTGGTACTTGGAATTCTTTCTGGGAATTTGGTACTTGGTACACATTCTGGGAATTTGGTACTTGGAGTGTGTTCTGGGAAATTGGTACTTGGAATGTGTTCTTGGAAGTTGGAACTTGGCATGTGTTCTGAGACGTTGATACCTGGAATGCATTCTGGGACATTGGTACTTGGAACACATTCTGGGAAGTTGGTACTTGGCAAGCGTTCTGGGATGTTGGTACTTGGCATTCGTTCTGGAGTGTTGGTACTCGGAATGCGTTCTGGGAAGTTGGAACTTGGCATGCGTTCTGGGATGTTGGAACTTGGCGTGCATTCTGGGATGTTGGTTCTTGGCATTTGTTCTGGAGTGTTGGTACTCGGAATGCGTTCTGGGAAGTTGGAACTTGGCATGCGTTCTGGGATGTTGGAACTTGGCATGCGTTCAGGGATGTTGGAACTTGGCATGCGTTCTGGCATGTTGGTACTTGGCATGCATTCTGGAAAGTTGGTACTTGGCATTCGTTCATGGATGTTGGTACTTGGAATGCATTCTGGGAAGTTGGTACTTGGAATGCGTTCTGAGATCTTGGTACTCGGCATGCGTTCTGGTGTGTTGGTACTCGACATTTGTTCTGGGAAGTTGGTACTTGGAATGCGTTCTGAGACACTGATACTTGGAATGCTTTCTGGGACATTGGTACTTGGCATGCGTTCTGGGAAGTTGGTACTTGGAATCCGTTCTTGGATATTGGTATTTGGCATGCATTCGGCACTTGGCATACGTTCTGAGATGTTGGTACTTGGAATGCATTCTGGGATATTGGTACTTGGAATTCTTTCTGGGAAGTTGGTACTTGGTACACATTCTGGGAATTTGGTACTTGACATGCGTTCTGGGAAGTTGGTACTTGGAATGTGTTCTTGGATATTGGTATTTGGCATGCATTCGGCACTTGGCATACGTTCTGAGATGTTGGTACTTGGAATGCATTCTGGGATATTGGTACTTGGAATTCTTTCTGGGAATTTGGTACTTGGTACACATTCTGGGAATTTGGTACTTGGCATGCGTTCTGGGAAGTTGGTACTTGGAATCCGTTCTTGGATATTGGTATTTGGCATGCATTCGGCACTTGGCATACGTTCTGAGATGTTGGTACTTGGAATGCATTCTGGGATATTGGTACTTGGAATTCTTTCTGGGAATTTGGTACTTGGTACACATTCTGGGAATTTGGTACTTGGAGTGTGTTCTGGGAAATTGGTACTTGGAATGTGTTCTTGGAAGTTGGAACTTGGCATGTGTTCTGAGACGTTGATACCTGGAATGCATTCTGGGACATTGGTACTTGGAACACATTCTGGGAAGTTGGTACTTGGCAAGCGTTCTGGGATGTTGGTACTTGGCATTCGTTCTGGAGTGTTGGTACTCGGAATGCGTTCTGGGAAGTTGGAACTTGGCATGCGTTCTGGGATGTTGGAACTTGGCGTGCGTTCAGGGATGTTGGAACTTGGCATGCGTTCTGGCATGTTGGTACTTGGCATGCATTCTGGAAAGTTGGTACTTGGCATTCGTTCATGGATGTTGGTACTTGGAATGCATTCTGGGAAGTTGGTACTTGGAATGCGTTCTGAGATCTTGGTACTCGGCATGCGTTCTGGTGTGTTGGTACTCGACATTTGTTCTGGGAAGTTGGTACTCGGAATTTGTTCTGGGAAGTTGGTACTTGGAATGTGTTCTGAGACACTGATACTCTGAATGCATTCTGGGACGTTGGTAGTTGGAATGCATTCTGGGAAGTTGGTACTTGGAATGCGTGCTGAGATGTTGGCACCTGGTATGCGTTCTGGTATGTTTGTACTTGGCATCCGTTCTGGAGTGTTGGTACTTGGCATGCATTCTGAAATGTTGGTACTTGGCATGCATTCTGGTATGTTAGTACTTGGAATGCATTCTGGGAAGTTGGTACGCGGCATTCGTTCTTGATAGTTGCCACTTTGAATGCATTCTGAGACATTGGTACTTGGAATGCGTTCTGGGAAGTTTGTACTTGGAATGCGTTCTGAGACGTTGGTAATTGGAATGCATTCTGAGATCTTGGCACTTGGCATGCGTTCTGGGATGTTGGTTCTTGGCATGCGTTCGGAGGTCTTGGTACTCGGCATTCGTTCTGGGAGGTTGGTACTTGGCACGTGTTCTGGGATGTTGGCACTCAGCATGCGGTCTGAGATGTTTGTACTTGGAATGCGTCCTGGGAAGTTGGCATTTGGCATGCGTTCCGAGACGTTGGTACTTGGAATGTGTTCTGATATGTTAGTATTTGGCATGCATTCTGGGAAGTTGGTACTTGGAATGCATTCTGGGAGGTTGGTACTTGGAATGTATTCTGGGATGTTGGTACTCGGCATTCGTTCTGGGAAGTTTGTATTTGGTATGCGCTCTGAGACGTTGGTACCTGGCATTCGTTCTGGAAGGTTGGTACTTGGAATGTGTTCTGGGATGTTGGTACTCGGCATACGTTCTGGGAAGTTGGTACTTGGCATACGTTCTGGGTCACGAACATTTTCATTTTCAGTCTGAATAACAATTTTTACCGTTGGTACGTGATCAGATGCACATCTGTTAGTCATTCCAGTTGGTGTATTGGTATTTGGCTTCAGGGTTGATGCATTGGGACTTTGTGTATTTTCTGTCGGTTTACGATGGTTTTCATCATAAACACCATGGTGATGATTCCTGTCAACCTCCACTTTACTGTCGATGTTGGTCTGCTCTGCTGGTTTGATGCCCATCTCCATGGTGGCCACACGTTCAGACCTCCACAGCATCTCGTCAGCCTGGTTGGGGCAATGAACGGCCGTCTCCATAAGGGCCTGGGCTGCGTTGCTGGACATACGATATGTCTCGCTCTTGTAAGAGAGTGTCACTTTATTAATCATGCACTTTGGCTGCTCCGTACGGTCAGGAGACTTGTCGTCAGTCGTCTGTTTCACGTCCTGTCTCAATACCTTCGTAGACTCGAGCGGTTGCGAGTACTGCCGCTCAAAATGCTCACCTCGCTCCATGGGACGCTCCACATACGTGTCTGAGACGACGAAGGCCTGTGCTGTGGCCAGCTTCATACGTCTCTCATGTGCCTCCCTCATATCCTCCCTCACGCTCTCCCTCTCTGCCTGGGAAGAGTCCGGGGTCAGCACCTTGTTGGGGATGATATCACAAACAACAAAGCCCTCCGACTGCAGCGCTTTCTTCAGAGCCATCTGGAACATGCCAGTCTCGTTACTTACAATGTTACTCACCAGTAATAACAAGAAATACATACATGAATATGTGCAAAAATCATCTAAATGACATAAATGTAACTGAATAAAAGAGAATAAATTATCCTAAATAAAAAATTATATTTGATTATCAAAGAATCTGTTTTGTTAATCTTCTGTTAATACATTTAGTTAATAAAACAACTGCATAAAATAGTGTCTTTACTGATATCACGTGATTGCAACGGGCCATATAACAATCTTCACTAATTAAAACATTTTTAAACACAATAATTAATTTCATATCACAAAACTGATCAAATATACAAGTATTTCAAATATAAATCAAACACTTGAATCGTAATAACGTCAAATGCTTTGGTCAGAGTGCTTTAGTTAAAATTACAGAAATATAATTATCAAATCAAAATGTATCATCTGAAAAGAAACATATTGAATGTGGAAATTCATGGACCTACATATCATTTAAGCTGATACTAAGTGAACTAGTGATTATTCTATGGCACATGATTTAGGTATTTAATGTAGTTGCGCATGGGAGTAAACCCAAACCTTCATAACAGCTAGTATCACAAAAACGCTTCAAAAATGCAAATAAAACACATAACACATATTAATGTGTTCAAGAATATCACACCAGTGGTTTACTAAGAATGTGTTCAAAATGTGGGATATTGTGGTCATGTCTCCAGTTAACCAAGGGTGATGTGTTAATCAGCGTGACTAATAAGCGCATGCACAGTTCTATAAAATCGCGTAACCTACGCTACCACATGATGTATGACGTATCCTGCTGGTATGCACAGAACCAATGCAGTCTCAATCAAATGGGATGTTATGTCAGAGAGAGGACTAATTTTGTAAACAAAGGCAAAATATGTTATATAAGTTGAGCTTGGACACAAACAGCATGGCCATATTGTATTGGCAAGTATAGGAGTACAGTATGTGCATACAAATATATTTTTATTTAGCAAGTGAATATTGCCAGACTACAGCAACTGTGACAGCAAGGCGAGGCCCATGAAATTAAGATGCTGTGTGTTCAACAAAGTTTTTCTAGTAAACCATACAAGGCAGGTAGATAGGATAATTTTTTTTATTCGCATGAGCATAGAATGGGTCTTACTGAG
The DNA here is from genome assembly GCA_963662155.1 of Lamellibrachia columna. Lineage (NCBI taxonomy): Eukaryota > Metazoa > Annelida > Polychaeta > Sabellida > Siboglinidae > Lamellibrachia > Lamellibrachia columna. The sequence continues at coordinate 19,607,211 of OY759272.1, read as the reverse complement.
TAAAAAATATATTGAACTTCTTCAACCAGACCCCCGTTTCCATGATAACAAACAAAATGTCCACCATTTTGAACAAATACTGGCAAATTTAGAAACACTGTCATTCTTTATTAAACACATAATCATATTTCTTACAATTCCATGTTCATGTATAATAACCAGAGCATTTGTTAAAATGTTGTTTTTATTTTTTAAATAATTTTTGGTAAAGTGTGAAAAAAAACTTTGGGTTTATTTTTAAAACTGTTGATGATTTTTTAAATATATCTGGTCACCGTGCAGAGTAGAGTTTGCTGAATGCAACATTCAAAACCTTATTTGGATAGCATATTTACTCACAGAGATATCCTTTTTCCAAAAGCAGAAAACATGTTTTCGAGAAAACGACCGTCAAAGAATGAAAAACGGGATTTATTACTTGAAAGAGGCATGCTTTATCCATGAATAAAAGTGATTTAGAGGTATGTAATTGCTATAAAAGTGTGAACTGTATAGATAATAAAAATACAAAGCTATCAGAATACAGTGGAAACACATTTTGAATATTTTTTTTCTTCAAAAAATAACATTTCACCTGGGGTGACTCCATTTAATAACTCTTATAGGTGCATAGGTCCAAAACCATGACTTTTGTTTCCCTTTAATGGAGTAAACACAAACCTTTGAAACAGGACTGGGTATCAAGAGATGCTCCAAAACAGAGAACACATATTAAGTTTAACAAACACCAGCAAGATTGTGTTGAGAGAGTAAACAAGTAATGGAGAATCTTACCTAGCTTCAACAGCTTCTGACTGACAAAGTTTGATACCCTGTACAAGGACTATCATAGGTCTTGAAATGAATGTATGGAACCTTTAAAAAATACATATAAGGTCAATGGACCTAATGTCGATAAATGCTAAAATTATTTACCTTTTGAAATCTCACTGGATTTGGAGTACAAACGTATGACAAAGTTAACTTTTTTAAGGCAAATTAGATATAAGCAGGTTTTTGAGGCATATTTTGGTATGGAACATGTGATTAGTGCGACACATCGGACATATTGATGTAAACATACGCCTTATTTCACTTTATTATACGAAGATGTATGCAACTATTTGAAATAATCACCACAGGAATGTTATCAAATGGCCCTTATGTGCATACATTGAATGTGTTGTGTCTTGTAAAAGAGTGAACATGCCATAGCGTGTGTGTGTGTGTGTGTGTGTGTGTGTGTGCGTGCGTGCGTGTGTGTGCGTGTGTGTGCGGATGTGTGCGGATGTGTGCATGCATGCACACACGTGTGCATGTATATATATATATATATAATTGATATATATATATATATAGTTTGTATATATATATATATATATATACATATATATATATATATATATACACACAGTTACACACACATGAACATATATATATATATACAAACTACATACATATATATATATATATATATATGTTTGTATATATATATATACATATATATATATATACACAGTTACACACATGAACATATGTGTGTGTGTGTGTGTGCGTGCGTGCGTGCGTGTGTGTGCGTGTGTGCGGATGTGTGCGGATGTGTGCATGCATGCACACACGTGTGCATGTATATATATATATATATATAATTGATATATATATATATAGTTTGTATATATATATATATATATATATACATATATATATACATATATATATATATATATACACAGTTACACACACATGAACATATATATATATATATATATATATACAAACTACATACATATATATATATATATGTTTGTATATATATATATACATATATATATATACAGTTACACACATGAACATATATATATATATATATATATATATATATATATATATATATATATATATATATATATATATTATATATATATATATATACAAACTATATATATATATAGTTTGTATATATATATATATATACAAACTATATATAAATTATATATATATATACTATTTTATATCAACTTTGTAAGTTGTTGGTTCAAATATATATATATATATTTATATATATATATATATGTGTGTGTGTGCACGTGTGCACTTTTGCATGTATATATATATATATATATATATATATATATATATATATATATATATATATCCTGTCCGCTGTCCACATTCACCAGGTGTCCCTTCATCAGAGGGATATTAACATGGTAAAGCAGTCCATATATATATTTGAACCAACTTACAAAGTTGATCTAAAATAGTATATATATATACAGTAGTACCTGCCTTCAACGGACCCTCCGATGAGCGGACACCTGCTATGGCGGGACACTTTCTCAATGTACAGACTGTTTTACCATGTTAATGTCCCTCTGATGAGGGGACACCTGGTGAACGCGGACAGCGGACAGGACATTTTGGTTTTCTGTCCGTGCTAAGGCGGACAGTAATCATTATTTTCGTAATTTGTTTCTCAAAATATTTTATTTCCAAAATGGCAATGGACAAACAGCACGGTGTGTAGTGGGAAAAACGTTATATCGCGAATTCGGATAGAAGGCTGTTGGTCGTGGACCCTGATTTTCTGCCGCCGGGTGAAATGCCAAATGGGCCTGCTTAAACCTACTTAGAATTGCTTTGACAATTCTCAAGAAACAGGTGAACAATGTCAACGACAATGAACGACTGTCAACCTGTTGTTTGTTTGACGCTGCCGCCGACATCAATCGCTGATGTTGGCTTCGCCTAGGCGGTTTGAAATTGCATTCGAGATTCACAAATACGCCTCGCATAAGAATCAGATAAACAGTCTTAAATGCAATTTAGTATGCAGTACTAATATGACACTAGGAAGAAATGGCATGCCTCCAATCTAAACGACGCGAAACCAACATGCCAAAGGCGCTACCGGTGCGCGAAAATACGAATCTGTCATCCGCATATGAAACGACGAATCAATGCTAAGTTGTGCATCATAAATTTATGCTTCGGTCGAGATCAGTTGAAAATCGAGGAGAAACGATTATTAATTCTGCCTATTGTCGTTTTCTATGTTTAATCAGCTTACATACTGCGTGTGTCAACTCATATACGTTTTCGGCTGCTCAAATCCAGGTTAATATTTTCGATTCGTAGGCCTATTAGTTCAGTACATCGTTATCATAGTTCCATAACGGTATACGTACATGTATTTTATTCAGTTAACGATTAAACAGGGCGTGACATTTTAAAATAATACACGTTGATGGTAGTTGACTCGTTTAATAAGCTCTATAAACTGGATATTGTCGTATAAGACAGTGCTGCAAGCACACTGTGGCTTCGACAGCGTTCTTGGACATGGAGCTGCGGGCGGCGATCGCTGTTGGTTAGTAGCACCCTGGTGGCATATATGGGAAAACCTAACGCGCTTTATTTCAGCCCTCCACTCCAGCATGCCTGTCCCTCTGATGAGCGGACACCTGCCATGTAGGGACACTTTTGCTTGGATACAGAAGTGTCCGTTGAAGGCAGGTACTACTGTATGTATATATATATATATATATATATATATATATATATATATATATATATATATATATAGTTTGTATATATATATATATATATATATATATATATATATATACACACACACTATTTTATATCAACTGCCACAAAACAACATCTAAGGTAGATGGCCCTCACTCACCATAGTGTCTGGGTCGAGACACAGTCCAAGGACTGCCCCTCCACTGCCAGGGAACTTCACTGCTGAGCCAAACTGACGGGCAATGTCAACCATTCTTAGATTTGTCTGTCCCAGGGCTTCGTCACCATAAATACGTCTGCAATTAACCACAGTGACGCTGCAGACTTATTTCCAGACATTAAGGGCTTCACCTCAATTTGTCTGATTTTAAATTCATTTGGCAAAAAATCAAACCTACCTCGTATCCACGGCAACATGCTAGCTCGTTTGTGAAACTTTGGTATATAGTTTTTGTGAAATCATCAGACAAACCATTAAATTACTTAATGTTTGGTCGAACGTTAACTGAAGTGAAAATGGAAATGCTGAAAAATCATAAATTTCATAATTTTTGGCATGTGAACAGGATGGAAGTCATGCCCATGATTGGCATGAGCCCACACAGTATTTACCAATTTGGATACCTACTTTTTGAGCTTTTCCAAATGTCAATTCTTCCAATAATTTGACAAAAATAGGATTTTTTATTAAATCGACTGCGGATGTTACATAAACTATTCACACACTATATATCTGGTCACCATGAAACCGATTTGGGACAGGCTAAATCATCCCTCATGACGGACCACATCTAAGGACAGGCCACCCCTCAGGACAGACCACACCTCAGGACAGACCACCCATCAAGACAGACCATACCGCACGACAGACCATACCGCACGACAGACCACCCCTCAAGACAGACCACCCATAAGGACACACCACCCCTCAAGACAGACCACCCATAAGGACACACCACCTCTCAGGAAAGACCATGCCTCAGAACAGACCACCCCTAAGGACAGACCATCCATCAAAGCAGACCACCCCTCAGGACAGACAACCCCTAAAGACAAACCACCCCTCAGAACAGAACACCACTCAGGATACACCACCCTTCGGGACATACCACTCATAAGGACAGGCAACCCCTCAGGACAGACCACCCTCTCTGAGTCTGTCGGTAGCCATGAGTGGTTCAACTGTAAGTCGTCATCTTCTTTCGACCATTTGTTCCCGTTCCCTCCACCTCTGCCACCTGGTCTCTCCTCACCACGTCTCTCATTCTTAACCTTTGCAGTTCCCTCCACAACCTCTGCCACCTGGTCTCTCCTCACCATGTCTCTCATTCTTAACCTTTGCCGTTCCCTCCACAACCTCTGCCACTTGGTCTCTCCTCACCATGTCTCTCATTCTTAACCTTTGCCGTTCCCTGCACAACCTCTGCCACCTCCTGGTCTCTCCTCACCACGTCTCTCATTCTTAACCTTTGCCGTTCCCTCCACAACCTCTGCCACCTGGTCTCTCCTCACCATGTCTCTCATTCTTAACCTTTGCCGTTCCCTCCACAACCTCTGCCACCTGGTCTCTCCTCACCATGTCTCTCATTCTTAACCTTTGTCGTTCCCTCCACAACCTCTGCCACCTGGTCTCTCCTCACCATGTCTCTCATTCTTAACCTTTGCCATTCCCTCCACAACCTCTGCCACCTGGTCTCTCCTCACCATGTCTCTCATTCTTAACCTTTGCCGTTCCCTCCACAACCTCTGCCACCTCCTGGTCTCTCCTCACCACGTCTCTCATTCTTAACCTTTGCCATTTCCTCCACAACCTCTGCCACCTCCTGGTCTCTCCTCACCACGACTCTCATTTTTAACCTTTGCCGTCCCCTGCTGCGTTTGCCATCCACCGGCAGCCTCCATGCCTTCTTTATCACAATGTTTTCCTCTCTACATACAAATTGTTCGAACCACCTCATTTTGATCTTTTTTAGTTTATCTGTCATGCACAAGTGTAAGTGATTCGTCAAAATTAATGTTGATGAGAAGCTGTAATTTAAAACATTTGATTGTTACCTTGGAAATCCCTCAATACACTCCAAAAATATGACATAGAATTCCATCAAGACAAGCTTCATTTTTTAAGGTCAGATAATGAAAAAAAAGTCAGACAATCTGGGCTGCCCCAGACATACTGAACTAAGAACTAAGTCAGATACTGTAAAATCAAACATATTTGCTTACCTTCTTAGTGCAAAGTTGTCATTCATCAGTTGTGCCAGTTCGTTCCAGTTTCTCGAGCTAATCGCTCTTCTGGCAACCAAATAATCACACTTTAAACATCGATTTACTTGAGATCCAATCACCTCTCTGGCAACCAAATAATCACACTTTAAACATCCATTTACTTGAGAGCCAATCACCTCTATGGCAACCAAACAATCACATTTTAACATCCAGTTACTTGAGAGCTAATCGCCTCTCTAGTAACCAAACAATCACACTTTAAACATCCAGTTACTTGAAAGCCAATTGCCTCTCTGGCAACCAAACAATCACACTTTAAACATCCAGTTACTTGAGAGCTAATCGCATCTCTGGCAACCAAACAATCACACTTTAAACATCCAGTTACTTGAGAGCTAATCGCCTCTCCGGCAACCAAACAATCACACTTTAAACATCCAGTTACTTGAGAGCTAATCGCATCTCTGGTAACCAAACAATCACACTTTAAACATCCAGTTACTTGAGAGCTAATCGCATCTCTGGTAACCAAACAATCACACTTTAAACATCCAGTTACTTGAGAGCTAATCGCCTCTCCGGCAACCAAACAATCACACTTTAAACATCCAGTTACTTGAGAGCTAATCGCATCTCTGGTAACCAAACAATCACACTTTAAACATCCAGTTACTTGAGAGCCAATTGCCTCTCTGGCAACCAAACAATCACACTTTAAACATCCAGTTACTTGAGAGCCAATTGCCTCTCTGGCAACCAAACAATCACACTTTAAACATCCAGTTACTTGAGAGCCAATTGCCTCTCTGGCAACCAAACAATCACACTTTAAACATCCAGTTACTTGAGAGCCAATTGCCTCTCTGGCAACCAAACAATCACACTTTAAACATCCAGTTACTTGAGAGCCAATCGCCTCTCCGGCAACCAAACAATCACACTTTAAACATCCAGTTACTTGAGAGCTAATTGCCTCTCTGGCAACCAAACAATCACACTTTAAACATCCAGTTACCTGAGAGCCAATTGCCTCTCTGGTAACCAAACAATCACACTTTCAACATCCAGTTACCTGAGAGCTAATTGCCTCTCTGGCAACCAAACAATCACACTTTAAACATCCAGTTACTTGAGAGCTAATCGCATCTCTGGTAACCAAACAATCACACTTTAAACATCCAGTTACTTGAGAGCTAATTGCCTCTCTGGCAACCAAACAATCACACTTTAAACATCCAGTTACCTGAGAGCCAATTGCCTCTCTGGTAACCAAACAATCACACTTTCAACATCCAGTTACCTGAGAGCTAATTGCCTCTCTGGCAACCAAACAATCACACTTTAAACATCCAGTTACCTGAGAGCCAATTGCCTCTCTGGTAACCAAACAATCACACTTTCAACATCCAGTTACCTGAGAGCTAATTGCCTCTCTGGCAACCAAACAATCACACTTTCAACATCCAGTTACTTGAGAGCCAATTGCCTCTCTGGCAACCAAACAATCACACTTTAAACATCCAGTTACTTGAGAGCTAATCGCCTCTCTGGCAACCAAACAATCACACTTTAAAAATCCAGTTACTTGAGAGCCAATCACCTCTCTGGTAACCAAACAATCACACTTTAAACATCCAGTTACTTGAGAGCTAATCGCCTCTCCGGCAACCAAACAATCACACTTTAAACATCCAGTTACTTGAGAGCTAATCGCATCTCTGGTAACCAAACAATCACACTTTAAACATCCAGTTACTTGAGAGCCAATTGCCTCTCTGGCAACCAAACAATCACACTTTAAACATCCAGTTACTTGAGAGCCAATCGCCTCTCTGGCAACCAAACAATCACACTTTAAACATCCAGTTACTTGAGAGCCAATCGCCTCTCTGGCAACCAAACAATCACACTTTCAACATCCAGTTACTTGAGAGCCAATCGCCTCTCTGGCAACCAAACAATCACACTTTCAACATCCAGTTACTTGAGAGCCAATTGCCTCTCTGGCAACCAAACAATCACACTTTAAACATCCAGTTACTTGAGAGCTAATCACCTCTCTGGTAACCAAACAATCACACTTTAAACATCCAGTTACTTGAGAGCCAATTGCCTCTCTGGCAACCAAACAATCACACTTTAAACATCCAGTTACTTGAGAGCTAATCACCTCTCTGGTAACCAAACAATCAACTTTAAACATCCAGTTACTTGAGAGCCAATTGCCTCTCTGGTAACCAAACAATCACACTTTAAACATCCAGTTACTTGAGAGCCAATTGCCTCTCTGGTAACCAAACAATCACACTTTAAACATCCAGTTACTTGAGAGCTAATTGCCTCTCTGGCAACCAAACAATCACACTTTAAACATCCAGTTACTTGAGAGCTAATCACCTCTCCGGCAACCAAACAATCACACTTTAAACATCCAGTTACTTGAAAGCCAATCGCCTCTCCGGCAACCAAACAATCACACTTTAAACATCCAGTTACTTGAGAGCCAATTGCCTCTCTGGCAACCAAACAATCACACTTTAAACATCCAGTTACTTGAAAGCCAATCGCCTCTCCGGCAACCAAACAATCACACTTTAAACATCCAGTTACTTGAGAGCCAATTGCCTCTCTGGCAACCAAATAATCACACTTTAAACTTACAACTGCAATTAATGTGTCAAGTGTCAAGCAAGGAAGCGCAACACCCCATACCAAAGAAGGAAGAGGGTGTCGATGCTGCTCTAGAGATGAAAACCAACTTAGACATGGTGCCTACCTTGCATGGTCTGTGATGGCTGCAAACTTCCTCATTGCCTCTATGACCTCCGGGTCACCTGCAGGCATTGGGAGAATTCAACAAGCTACACTATTAACTACTCATCCCAGAATTGGAACTGACCCTCAATTCCAATTCCGGAATTGGAATTGATTTCAAAAGTTAGATGGAACAGGAATATATTTTCGGAATTTGAATTGATTTTTTGGAATTGGAATAATTTTTTTGGAACTGATTTTTTGGAATTATTGACTTGATACTGTTAATCTTTAACCCTTAAATTTACTGTTAAAATCATATTTGTCTGCTATTAGTATGTCACCCTGAATCTGGTAATAGCCAAGAACCTGTCAACATTACAGATATAGACACTGCCTACTGTCTACAAGAACAATATAATAAAGCATTTGCATCAAAAACAAATACTAAGTTACTGTAACAGACAGTAAAACCAAAGTCAGACCATTCAGGCCTTATCTAATTTACTTTCTCAGTGGACAAGGTTTATTTACAGAGATTGTGACTGACTGCCTGCTCATTCCCTTTGTGTGAGAGAGGAAGCCTGCCCCACTTGAATGCAGCCCTTGTTTATCCAAGCCTAATGTTCAGCCCACAAGTTTCCCAAATTAAATAGGTCACTGGTCACCTGTACAGTGCTGCTACATGTGGTTGTAAGGGTCTGCCCTTTGTAGTAATTAAAAATGTCCCCATGGAAAATACATGTTGGTGATTAGGATGTTGAAGACTCAAAGTTTACGATATATTTGATGACATATTAATGATACCACAACTGATATAAAGAGGGGGAAACTGTTCAGAACTCAGATTAACGACCCAACTGTCCAGTGCTGTCCAAAATGTCTGGAAATCCAGAAGAGGTGTCGCAGCAGAAAGTACATATCAAATGGCTAAATGGCACTTTTAAAGTTTTTTATAGCAAACCTGACATATATATATATTATATATATATATATATATATATATATATATATATATATATATATATATATATATATATATATATATATATATATATATATATATATATATAATATATATTATATATATATATATAAAATATGTTGACCGACATTTCCCTAACTCTGTTCGCTCTAATATGTCATACAATTATACATACATATAAAGGTCTAATATTATTAAGTCAGCATCCACACAGTAGAATTTTCTTCTTCAAATATGGCTTTTAAACAAAGCTTTGCTAAAGCTAGACTAGAAATGTTGTTGAACATGTATAGACTAGACATACTGCACCATAAAAGTGTTCAGAGTTTGTACAACATACATAAAACACAAGGCTAACCTGAATGACCTTGTTGAGAGTTTGTTCAACAGAAGGAGAACACATGGTTAACATGAATGGATTTGCTGAGAGTTTGTACAACAGAAATAGAACACAAAGTTAACCTGAATTGACTTGTTGAGTTTGTTCAACAGAAACAGAACACAAGGCTAACCTGAAGTGACTTGTTGAGAGCTTTTCAACAGAAAGAAAACATGACTAACCTGAATTAACTTGTTGAGAGCTTGTTCAACGGAAAGAGAATACATGACTAACCTGAATTAACTTGTTGAGAGCTTGTTCAACGGAAAGAGAATACATGACTAACCTGAATTAACTTGTTGAGAGTTTGTTCAACAGAAAGAGAACACACGACTAACCTGAATTAACTTGTTGAGAGCTTGTTCAACGGAAAGAGAATACATGACTAACCTGAATTAACTTGTTGAGAGCTTGTTCAACAGAAAGAGAACACACGACTAACCTGAATTAACTTGTTGAGAGTTTGTTCAACAGAAAGAGAACAAACGACTAACTTGAATTAACTTGTTGAGAGCTTGTTCAACAGAAAGAGAACACACGACTAACCTGAATTAACTTTTTGTGAGCTTGTTCAACAGAAAGAGAACACACGACTAACCTGAATTAACTTGTTGAGTTTGTTCAACAGAAAGAGAACACACGACTAACCTGAACTAACTTGTTGAGAGCTTGTTCAACAGAAAGAGAACAAACGACTAACCTGAATTAACTTGTTGAGAGCTTGTTCAACGGAAAGAGAATACATGACTAACCTGAATTAACTTGTTGAGAGCTTGTTCAACAGAAAGAGAACACACGACTAACCTGAATTAACTTGTTGAGAGTTTGTTCAACAGAAAGAGAACAAACGACTAACTTGAATTAACTTGTTGAGAGCTTGTTCAACAGAAAGAGAACACACGACTAACCTGAATTAACTTTTTGTGAGCTTGTTCAACAGAAAGAGAACACACGACTAACCTGAATTAACTTGTTGAGTTTGTTCAACAGAAAGAGAACAAACGACTAACTTGAATTAACTTGTTGAGAGCTTGTTCAACAGAAAGAGAACACACGACTAACCTGAATTAACTTTTTGTGAGCTTGTTCAACAGAAAGAGAACACACGACTAACTTGAATTAACTTGTTGAGAGTTTGTTCAACAGAAAGAGAACAAACGACTAACTTGAATTAACTTGTTGAGAGCTTGTTCAACAGAAAGAGAACACACGACTAACCTGAATTAACTTGTTGAGAGTTTGTTCAACAGAAAGAGAACAAACGACTAACTTGAATTAACTTGTTGAGAGCTTGTTCAACAGAAAGAGAACAAACGACTAACTTGAATTAACTTGTTGAGAGTTTGTTCAACAGAAAGAGAACACACGACTAACCTGAATTAACTTGTTGAGAGCTTGTTCAACGGAAAGAGAATACATGACTAACCTGAATTAACTTGTTGAGAGTTTGTTCAACAGAAAGAGAACACACGACTAACCTGAATTAACTTGTTGAGAGCTTGTTCAACGGAAAGAGAATACATGACTAACCTGAATTAACTTGTTGAGAGCTTGTTCAACAGAAAGAGAACACACGACTAACCTGAATTAACTTGTTGAGAGTTTGTTCAACAGAAAGAGAACAAACGACTAACTTGAATTAACTTGTTGAGAGCTTGTTCAACAGAAAGAGAACACACGACTAACCTGAATTAACTTTTTGTGAGCTTGTTCAACAGAAAGAGAACACACGACTAACCTGAATTAACTTGTTGAGTTTGTTCAACAGAAAGAGAACACACGACTAACCTGAACTAACTTGTTGAGAGCTTGTTCAACAGAAAGAGAACAAACGACTAACCTGAATTAACTTGTTGAGAGCTTGTTCAACGGAAAGAGAATACATGACTAACCTGAATTAACTTGTTGAGAGCTTGTTCAACAGAAAGAGAACACACGACTAACCTGAATTAACTTGTTGAGAGTTTGTTCAACAGAAAGAGAACAAACGACTAACTTGAATTAACTTGTTGAGAGCTTGTTCAACAGAAAGAGAACACACGACTAACCTGAATTAACTTTTTGTGAGCTTGTTCAACAGAAAGAGAACACACGACTAACCTGAATTAACTTTTTGTGAGCTTGTTCAACAGAAAGAGAACAAACGACTAACCTGAATTAACTTGTTGAGAGTTTGTTCAACAGAAAGAGAACACACGACTAACCTGAATTAACTTTTTGTGAGCTTGTTCAACAGAAAGAGAACACACGACTAACTTGAATTAACTTGTTGAGAGTTTGTTCAACAGAAAGAGAACAAACGACTAACTTGAATTAACTTGTTGAGAGCTTGTTCAACAGAAAGAGAACACACGACTAACCTGAATTAACTTGTTGAGAGTTTGTTCAACAGAAAGAGAACAAACGACTAACTTGAATTAACTTGTTGAGAGCTTGTTCAACAGAAAGAGAACAAACGACTAACTTGAATTAACTTGTTGAGAGTTTGTTCAACAGAAAGAGAACACACGACTCACCTGAATTAACTTGTTGAGAGCTTGTTCAACGGAAAGAGAATACATGACTAACCTGAATTAACTTGTTGAGAGTTTGTTCAACAGAAAGAGAACACACGACTAACCTGAATTAACTTGTTGAGAGCTTGTTCAACGGAAAGAGAATACATGACTAACCTGAATTAACTTGTTGAGAGCTTGTTCAACAGAAAGAGAACACACGACTAACCTGAATTAACTTGTTGAGAGTTTGTTCAACAGAAAGAGAACAAACGACTAACTTGAATTAACTTGTTGAGAGCTTGTTCAACAGAAAGAGAACACACGACTAACCTGAATTAACTTTTTGTGAGCTTGTTCAACAGAAAGAGAACACACGACTAACCTGAATTAACTTGTTGAGTTTGTTCAACAGAAAGAGAACACACGACTAACCTGAACTAACTTGTTGAGAGCTTGTTCAACAGAAAGAGAACAAACGACTAACCTGAATTAACTTGTTGAGAGCTTGTTCAACGGAAAGAGAATACATGACTAACCTGAATTAACTTGTTGAGAGCTTGTTCAACAGAAAGAGAACACACGACTAACCTGAATTAACTTGTTGAGAGTTTGTTCAACAGAAAGAGAACAAACGACTAACTTGAATTAACTTGTTGAGAGCTTGTTCAACAGAAAGAGAACACACGACTAACCTGAATTAACTTTTTGTGAGCTTGTTCAACAGAAAGAGAACACACGACTAACCTGAATTAACTTGTTGAGTTTGTTCAACAGAAAGAGAACAAACGACTAACTTGAATTAACTTGTTGAGAGCTTGTTCAACAGAAAGAGAACACACGACTAACCTGAATTAACTGTTTGTGAGCTTGTTCAACAGAAAGAGAACACACGACTAACTTGAATTAACTTGTTGAGAGTTTGTTCAACAGAAAGAGAACAAACGACTAACTTGAATTAACTTGTTGAGAGCTTGTTCAACAGAAAGAGAACACACGACTAACCTGAATTAACTTGTTGAGAGTTTGTTCAACAGAAAGAGAACAAACGACTAACTTGAATTAACTTGTTGAGAGCTTGTTCAACAGAAAGAGAACAAACGACTAACTTGAATTAACTTGTTGAGAGTTTGTTCAACAGAAAGAGAACACACGACTAACCTGAATTAACTTGTTGAGAGCTTGTTCAACGGAAAGAGAATACATGACTAACCTGAATTAACTTGTTGAGAGCTTGTTCAACAGAAAGAGAACACACGACTAACCTGAATTAACTTGTTGAGAGTTTGTTCAACAGAAAGAGAACACACGACAACTTGAATTAACTTGTTGAGAGCTTGTTCACCAGAAAGAGAACAAACGACTAACTTGAATTAACTTGTTGAGAGCTTGTTCAACAGAAAGAGAACACACGACTAACCTGAATTAACTTTTTGTGAGCTTGTTCAACAGAAAGAGAACACACGACTAACCTGAATTAACTTGTTGAGAGTTTGTTCAACAGAAAGAGAACACACGACTAACCTGAATTAACTTTTTGTGAGCTTGTTCAACAGAAAGAGAACACACGACTAACCTGAATTAACTTGTTGAGAGTTTGTTCAACAGAAAGAGAACACACAACTAACCTGAATTAACTTTTTGTGAGCTTGTTCAACAGAAAGAGAACACACGACTAACCTGAATTAACTTGTTGAGAGTTTGTTCAACAGAAAGAGAACACACGACTAACCTGAATTAACTTTTTGTGAGCTTGTTCAACAGAAAGAGAACACACAACTAACCTGAATTAACTTGTTGAGAGTTTGTTCAACAGAAAGAGAACACACGACTAACCTGAATTAACTTTTTGTGAGCTTGTTCAACAGAAAGAGAACAAACGACTAACTTGAATTAACTTGTTGAGAGCTTGTTCAACAGAAAGAGAACACACGACTAACCTGAATTAACTTTTTGTGAGCTTGTTCAACAGAAAGAGAACACACGACTAACCTGAATTAACTTTTTGTGAGCTTGTTCAACAGAAAGAGAACACACGACTAACCTGAATTAACTTGTTGAGAGTTTGTTCAACAGAAAGAGAACACACGACTAACCTGAATTAACTTTTTGTGAGCTTGTTCAACAGAAAGAGAACACACGACTAACTTGAATTAACTTGTTGAGAGTTTGTTCAACAGAAAGAGAACACACGACTAACCTGAATTAACTTTTGTGAGCTTGTTCAACAGAAAGAGAACACACGACTAACCTGAATTAACTTGTTGAGAGTTTGTTCAACAGAAAGAGAACACACGACTAACCTGAATTAACTTTTTGTGAGCTTGTTCAACAGAAAGAGAACACACGACTAACCTGAATTAACTTGTTGAGAGTTTGTTCAACAGAAAGAGAACACACGACTAACCTGAATTAACTTGTTGAGAGTTTGTTCAACAGAAAGAGAACACACGACTAACCTGAATTAACTTGTTGAGAGTTTGTTCAACAGAAAGAGAACACACGACTAACCTGAATTAACTTTTTGTGAGCTTGTTCAACAGAAAGAGAACACACGACTAACCTGAATTAACTTGTTGAGAGTTTGTTCAACAGAAAGAGAACACACAACTAACCTGAATTAACTTTTTGTGAGCTTGTTCAACAGAAAGAGAACACACGACTAACCTGAATTAACTTGTTGAGAGTTTGTTCAACAGAAAGAGAACACACGACTAACCTGAATTAACTTTTTGTGAGCTTGTTCAACAGAAAGAGAACACACAACTAACCTGAATTAACTTGTTGAGAGTTTGTTCAACAGAAAGAGAACACACGACTAACCTGAATTAACTTTTTGTGAGCTTGTTCAACAGAAAGAGAACAAACGACTAACTTGAATTAACTTGTTGAGAGCTTGTTCAACAGAAAGAGAACACACGACTAACCTGAATTAACTTTTTGTGAGCTTGTTCAACAGAAAGAGAACACACGACTAACCTGAATTAACTTTTTGTGAGCTTGTTCAACAGAAAGAGAACACACGACTAACCTGAATTAACTTGTTGAGAGTTTGTTCAACAGAAAGAGAACACACGACTAACCTGAATTAACTTTTTGTGAGCTTGTTCAACAGAAAGAGAACACACGACTAACTTGAATTAACTTGTTGAGAGTTTGTTCAACAGAAAGAGAACACACGACTAACCTGAATTAACTTTTTGTGAGCTTGTTCAACAGAAAGAGAACACACGACTAACCTGAATTAACTTGTTGAGTTTGTTCAACAGAAAGAGAACACACGACTAACCTGAATTAACTTTTTGTGAGCTTGTTCAACAGAAAGAGAACACACGACTAACCTGAATTAACTTGTTGAGAGTTTGTTCAACAGAAAGAGAACACACGACTAACCTGAATTAACTTGTTGAGAGTTTGTTCAACAGAAAGAGAACACACGACTAACCTGAATTAACTTGTTGAGAGTTTGTTCAACAGAAAGAGAACACACGACTAACCTGAATTAACTTTTTGTGAGCTTGTTCAACAGAAAGAGAACAAACGACTAACTTGAATTAACTTGTTGAGAGTTTGTTCAACAGAAAGAGAACACACGACTAACCTGAATTAACTTTTTGTGAGCTTGTTCAACAGAAAGAGAACACACGACTAACCTGAATTAACTTGTTGAGAGTTTGTTCAACAGAAAGAGAACACACGACTAACCTGAATTAACTTTTTGTGAGCTTGTTCAACAGAAAGAGAACACACGACTAACCTGAATTAACTTGTTGAGAGCTTGTTCAACAGAAAGAGAACACACGACTAACCTGAATTAACTTTTTGTGAGCTTGTTCAACAGAAAGAGAACACACGACTAACCTGAATTAACTTGTTGAGAGCTTGTTCAACAGAAAGAGAACACATGTCTAACCTGAATGCCAGCGACTTGATACGTTACTGTGGATCCTGCCCGAGTCACTTGGGTCCCCGGAGTATGCCAGCCAGAAGCGAGGCAGTTCACAGACGGGAAGGCTCACGTATTTCCCTGTAGCACCAACCATGCTATGTTCATGTACAAGTTGGTTCACAGGCATGCTCACAAATACACTGATATGAACTTGTTCATGTACGAGTTGGTTCACAGGCTTGCTGACAAAATACATTGATATGAACATGTTCATGTACTAGACGGGCTACAGGCATAAGTACAAATACATTAATATGAACTTATTCATGTACGAGTTGGTTCACAGGCTTGTTTACAAATATATTGAAATGAACATGTTCTGCTCTATACTATAATATAGTAATAATAAGATTTATTAAGTTGTAACAATAACAGTAATTTCAAATTTCATTCATTATTTTATTAAATTACAACTCAGGTGATCCATAGAAACCTCGAAAGGCTTATACCAGGACCACCTGTACAAATAGGGTACATGGTATAATAGTATATATGTTATATATGTTCATATACACATTACATACATATTTCTATATACCACCCATTTTATGATAGTGAGTAAAACAACAATAAAAATTCATACAATTCATAGAATAATTTATACATAAGATTGTCACATATATAGTGGAGATAATAATATGATATACCACTTAAATTGTGTCACAATGGTTTCCTAGAGTAGGAAACATAATTAAGATTCAATACATCTATGCATACAACTGACCATGTCCGTGCTGGGTAAACAATTCCTTACTGAAGTCCATGTAGACGAGGCCCTCATATATCTGCACACAAAACACTAATGAGAAGCAAAGGTAAGTTTCAAAGTATTTCATTACATAGTACTACCTGAATGTTCCTACTTGATGCACAGAAAATACTGAACATTGTCACAATTCATTACTGCTATATTACAATTTTACTCACTGTACCGTTGTGTCATCTAGTGCCATTGTTGGATACGGTGTGTATTGGTGGGGCCTGCTGCGCATTGCTAAGTTTATGTAGCAATAGAACAAACACATATTATGGTTGGTAAAATGGCAAATTCCCTTTAATTACATATAGCAAAACAGTGATATGCTTTACAATGGGCATTGCCGACGACCTAACTAGATATTAAAAGCAATTCCCCTTTCCTAGTAACAATGAGTTGTACATATCTGTCAATGGGGATTGCCAATAATTAACTAGCTAAGCATAATAAATGTGGGGCCCAGAAACCCCAATTATTATGGCAAGCAAACTATTTATATATTACACTAAACATTTTAAAAGGACTCTCATTTAGATTTGATCTACTCAACAAGACAGAAGTCTTAATGTATGACACAGAGACTCAATGTGACATGTATCTGCCCATACCACAGACTTAATGTATGATGTGTCTCTGTCCATACTGCAGGACTTAGGAAGGAATCCTCCAAACCAGATTAAGTCCAAATCAAAATATTGGACTTGTATGGTTTATCATGTAAATGGTATGAAAACTTATTCACACGTGATCTGGTGAATGCAGATTAATGTATCCTGACCTGAATGACTCTGTCTTGGAGACCAGCCTGAATCAATAGTTCATCTTTCTCCACGTCCAGCACAAACTGTGGCTGTAGTGGCTTTGGAATGTCCTGTAAACAAAACAACAAGATTCATGTAAATGCAGCCTTAAAGGTTTCCAACTGCAACATTCCAACTACATTTATTTAGGTTAAATCCAACAGCAAACCTATGTCTAATTGGAAGATATAGATACATGAACACTTACATCTGGGTCTAATTGGAAGAACTCCATTAGACACTTAAGTGTAGCCACCACTATAGCACTGCTTCCTGCCAGACCCTGCAACACAACACACTTATCTTATTCACAGAATACACTGACTCACAGAACACACTGATTCATAGAACACAGACTCACAGAACATACGGACTCACATAACACTGATTCAAAGAACACACTGATTAACAGAATACACCAATTCACAGAACACAGACTCACAGAACACACCGAATCACAGAACACGGCAATTCACATAACACACTGAATCTCAGACCAGCCAGGCAACAAAACATAAAACACAGGCATATTACTGGCAAATTACAGGTAAATGAACAGTTTGCACAGCAAACTGCCAAATAATAGGTAATGAATATTGATGATACAACAAAAATACTTATTACGACACTTGGGAACAGGTCACTGATTTACCATAGAATAAGTGAAACACGTTCAAAACTTATACTCTAATAATAATTATTAGGCAGGTTAGAATGTTGCCTTTTACATATTTGAACAACATAAGTTAACACACACCAATAAGTGAACAAATAAAATTTCTTGGATAATAAAGTTAACACGCTACATGTATTTGATAATGGAATATAGTTTACTTTTATTATTTTATGCCAATGCTGACAATCCCAGTGTTAACTAACCAGTGCATGGTGTTGTACATATTGGCACATGAAAACATGGGCTGTGTTTTATATGTGAAATTAATGTGAATGTATCGTTTTAAAACATATAATTTATTTTTCAAATAATTCCTTACTACGATATGCATGGCTACCACTAGAAATGAGCTAAACTGTTATCAGAAAGTTTTATTTTACCATGCAAGTGCTGAATAGACTGTGAATAGACTGTGAATAGGCAGTGAACAGACAGTGAATAGATAGTGAATAGACAGTGAATAGGCAGTGAATAAACAATGAATAGACAGTGAATAGGCAGTGAACAGACAGTGAATAGACAGTGAATAGAGAGGTTAATAAAAAATGGTGTAACTGTCAACTTGGTTGATAATATGAAACACCAAATGCTAGGAAACACTTATACAATGAACTGAATGTACAATTTTGCTAATACTAAAACTGATTAAAGAGTTGATACAAGGTTTTTTTAACTTGCTACTTACCACTTGTCTTGGTATGTTGGTGTCGTACTTCAGCGTGAAGTTACGTTTTGGAAGCTTAATACTAAAGGAAACAAAACAAATTGATTTACAAAAGTCTCTGCCTGATCATAGATACATATGGCAGAACACGGCTCCGGCAATAAAATCATTATTAAAAAAAATATGTATACATACCGGGTACACATGTATGTGTGCATGTGCAAGCGAGTGTGCATGCATGTGTATTTGTAAAAGGATATTTCATGCATTTTTTGAAAGCCTAAACATATGAAATAATGTCATAGAGAAGAAATGAGCAGCCGGCGATTCTAGCTGGTCCATGCAGCTGTTGGAGCTTACCTGTGTGAGGGAGAGAGAGGGCTTACATGTGTGAGGGAGAGAGAGGGGGCTTACCTGTGTGAGGGAGAGAGAGAGAGGGCTTACCTGTGTGAGGGTGAGATGGAGCTTACCTGTGTGAGGGAGAGAGAGGGCTTACATGTGTGAGGGTGAGAGGGGGCTTACCTGTGTGAGGGAGAGAGAGAGGGCTTACCTGTGTGAGGGAGAGAGAGTGGGGCTTACCTGTGTGAGGGAGAGAGGGCTTACCTGTGTGAGGGTGAGATGGGGCTTACCTGTGTGAGGGAGAGAGAGGGGGCTTAACTGTGTGAGGGAGAGAGAGGGGGCTTACCTGTGTGAGGGAGAGAGAGGGGGCTTACCTGTGTGAGGGAGAGAGAGAGGGCTTACATATGTGAGGGTGAGATGGGGCTTACCTGTGTGAGGGAGAGAGAGGGGGCTTACCTGTGTGAGGGAGAGAGAGGGGGCTTACCTGTGTGAGGGAGAGAGGGGGCTTACCTGTGTGAGGGAGAGAGAGGGGCTTACCTGTGTGAGGGAGAGAGAGGGGGCTTACCTGTGTGAGGGAGAGAGAGGGGGCTTACCTGTGTGAGGGAGAGAGAGGGGGCTTACCTGTGTGAGGGAGAGAGGGAGCTTACCTGTGTGAGGGAGAGAGAGGAGGCTTACCTGTGTGAGGGAGAGAGAGAGGGCTTACATGTGTGAGGGTGAGAGGGGGCTTACCTGTGTGAGGGAGAGAGAGGGGGCTTACCTGTGTGAGGGAGAGAGAGAGGGCTTACATGTGTGAGGGGGCTTACCTGTGTGAGGGAGAGAGAGCGGGCTTACATATGTGAGGGTGAGATGGGGCTTACCTGTGTGAGGGAGAGAGGGGGCTTACCTGTGTGAGGGAGAGAGGGGGCTTACCTGTGTGAGGGAGAGAGGAGGCTTACCTGTGTGAGGGAGAGAGAGGGGGCTTACCTGTGTGAGGGTGAGAGGGGGCTTACCTGTGTGAGGGAGAGAGAGGGCTTACATATGTGAGGGTGAGAGGGGGCTTACCTGTGTGAGGGAGAGAGAGGGGCTTACCTGTGTGAGGGAGAGAGAGGGGGCTTACCTGTGTGAGGGAGAGAGAGGGGGCTTACCTGTGTGAGGGAGAGAGAGGGGGCTTACCTGTGTGAGGGAGAGAGGGAGCTTACCTGTGTGAGGGAGAGAGAGAGGGCTTACATGTGTGAGGGTGAGAGGGGGCTTACCTGTATGAGGGAGAGAGAGGGGGCTTACCTGTGTGAGGGAGAGAGAGAGGGCTTACATGTGTGAGGGGGCTTACCTGTGTGAGGGAGAGAGAGCGGGCTTACATATGTGAGGGTGAGATGGGGCTTACCTGTGTGAGGGAGAGAGAGGAGGCTTACCTGTGTGAGGGAGAGAGAGGGGGCTTACCTGTGTGAGGGTGAGAGGGGGCTTACCTGTGTGAGGGAGAGAGAGAGGGCTTACATATGTGAGGGTGAGATGGGGCTTACCTGTGTGAGGGAGAGAGAGGGGGCTTACCTGTGTGAGGGAGAGAGAGAGGGGGCTTACCTGTGTGAGGGAGAGAGAGGGGGCTTACCTGTGTGAGGGATAGAGAGAGGGGGCTTACCTGTGTGAGGGAGAGAGAGGGGGCTTACCTGTGTGAGGGAGAGAGAGGGGGCTTATCTGTGTGAGGGAGAGAGAGGGGGCTTACCTGTGTGATGGAGAGGGGGCTTACCTGTGTGAGGGAGAGAGGGGGCTTACCTGTGTGAGGGAGAGAGAGGGGGCTTACCTGTGTTAGGGAGAGAGGGGGCTTACCTGTGTGAGGGAGAGAGGGGGCTTACCTGTGTGAGGGTGACAGAGGGGGCTTACCTATGTGAGGGAGAGAGAGAGAGGGCTTACATGTGTGAGGGTGAGAGGGGGCTTACCTGTGTGAGGGAGAGAGAGGGTGGCTTACCTGTGTTTAATGCAGTACTGCAAGAAATGTTTACACGTTGCTTGAAGTAGTCGCAGTCCTCCCAGATAGCTGTAAAGAAGTCATGATAGACACATCTCCTCCACAGTGAAGATTAACACACAAGAAACGAGTGGTTCAAAGCAATGATACAAAACATAATGAAGAGAAGTATGCCAAATGAAGAGGTATATTTAAACATTTTCCCAACTAGAAATGCTTTCTTTAAAAATATTTTAAAACTCAATTTCATGTGGTCATTACATACTGCAGGACTCTGTTAGCCGTGCTGTGAAAGAGAACTATTGTATCCTGTTGAGTCAACAATAAAATAATGGTGAAACTGACTCCTCCATCCAACAGTAAAGTGAAAGTGAAACTGATTCCTCCATCCAACAATAAAGTGAAAGTGAAACTGACCCTCTATCCAACAATAAAGTGAAACTGACCCTTCTCTCTCACTGATGCCATGCAAGTCCATCAGGCCACCAAACTCTGTCGGGTCATTGAGAGGGTGGGACATCAACACCTACAAATAACATCAAAGTGACCCTCTGATGTTGACAATGAAATTCTCAGGTTAACCCATTAGAGCCTGCAATGGCTGCGGACGGCCGCTCTGTCCAGTCCTGGAACGGCCGTCATTGGCCGCATACAGGACCCACTATTCCAAAAAATCCTGGCGATTAGCTACTGAACTAAACCCTACCAAATTTTGCCACACCCTAGCAGATACATTTTGCAACAACATCAGCTCGTTATGTGCATGGGTTGCCCTTTTGGAAATCTTGATTTTCATCGGTTTTGTTCATGCCATCTCGAAAAAATTTATTTCTATATTTTTCATGACAAAATATGGTGTAACCTGAAAAATAACCGTCAGAATTTTATAATTTATGGTGCAAAGCTAACACATATATCTACATTTTCTTCACAGGGGTTGCATAGGGTTATAGCATGGGATCATTGTCAAATGTCAGTCGTAAAGGTAGAATAACTTTAAAAGTTTTAATAAAACTTACTATTTTGTCTTTGCAAATTGTGATCAATTGTCAACATTTTATTAATATATCCTATTTCTATGTATACAGGCATGTGGAGAAATTCCTACTCTTCAAAATAAACACAACTTGTAATTGTCAATATTGAATAGTTTTTTCTACAGATTTCTGAACACTGAAGTAAAATCGCTCGAAATTTGCCAGAAAACCTGGGAACAGGGGAACATGTTTTTATAAAATGCTGGGGCCTAATGAGTTAATGGACACTGAAAACAAAACTTTCAATCTGGGGCTTTATTGGAAAAAAGACACACCTGTATCTCTTAAGTTTACATATTCAGAAAAACAATCATAATATTCTATTCACTTCTGTTAATCTCATTACAAGTTTTATTTTAAAGGTTGCTCTCCAGTTGCACGAACAGGGACAGCTAAAGAACCCAGATGCTCAGTGCAGACAGTATATCATGTTTAACTTACCAGAGTGTCACTTTCTTTGATGGTAACGTCAGCCCAAAAATTGGAAATAGATAATGAAATAGTTTTTCCATGAAAGCCATCGGAAGGATTGCCAATTAGTCCAACTCTGCAACATTCATAACTTACAATTAATACGGTTAGAACCGCAGCGGTTCACAAACACCCATACGGACCAAATGAATGAATTTTCCAATATAATATCATATCACTGGTTGAATTATCTATGTAATTTCACGGGGCCACGTTATATACACCTAAGCCATGTTTTAGAACCATCCAAATATTTTAAATCATGACCATGCTAATTTCCATAACAAGTCATTCTACAAACAAAATAAACTGTTTGGCCAAATGTTAATTCTCAGATCCTTACTAAATAAAGTTACACACACATGTACTGCAAATTATGTTGTTTCCAGACCTTGAGTGACTAAAATGAGGCCCTCCATTTAGTGATTGAAATGAGGCTCCCATTGGGTGCCTGAAGGGGCCCTACATTGAGTGACTGAAATGAGGTCCTCTGTGCAGTGAATGAAATTAGGCCCCTACTGAGTGACAGAAATTAGGCTCAACACTTAGTGACTGCATGAAATTAGGCCCTCCATTCAGTGATGGAAATGAGGCCCTCCATTCAGTTACTGATAAATGTGGCAGCTGTTGATGAGAAGTCACCTGGCATAGGCTCGCTTTGAGAAGGCCAGTCGGGCTCTGTCTTCCTCCACATCTTTCTGGGTCTCGGAGAACTTCTCACGCCATTTCAGGTAATCCTGCAAACCCTATAAAATAAACATGAAATGTAATCAAACAATTTACCAAAGTATCCGAAATTGCAACAAAATAACAGCCGCTATTCTATGATGACGAAATGTGAATATTGTCAACTTTATTTGTTAGATAGCATGCACACCATTAAACTGAGATATCACAAGTGTACATACAGAGCACCTGGCTAAGACGGTGACAGAACAATATGAATGATTAGTTTTGTGCAGTAACTGTAGTATGTTTCCCACAGAATTAGTTAGTGCTGAAAAGAACAGGTCTACTATGGGTGAAGTTACTAGCCTTTGAGCAGTCCTCTGGATCGGACAATGCCCGGTATTAGAAAATACCTTTACCTTTTACCTCTGTTGATGTATTATAAACACTGTCATTTTTATGTTAGGCCTTGTGCCATTTAATTATAATGTCTCAGTAGCGCGTTACCCTGGAACTCACTTCAGTCAAGATTCCATCATATACAGCAGACTTGAGCCAAGATAAGCTATTATGATGTCATAATATGAACTAGAGGATTCCCATTTATGCATTAGGTAAATAAATACACAGTATTGTAAGTAGAAAGTTCATACCATTTGTCCAATCAGTTGGAAGCCACTTGGTAGATGCATGCCATACACTGGACAGCGCTGAACATTGATCAACCATGCCTGTGAACATACACAAGGTTGATCAAAACATATTCTACGCCCCGGATTATTCAGCTTCAAACACACACGCACACACGCACGCACACACACACAAACACTCATGCACAGATGCAAACACAAAGACATGTACGCAAATGCCTACACATGCATACATGCACACACACGCGTGAGTGTGCAACATACACACACACACACACACACACACACACACACACACACACACACACACACACACACACACACACACACACACACACACACACGTGAGCATGCAACATGCATGCGCACACACAAACTCTGTCTGTCCCGTTCCCCCTCTCCCTCACTTCCCCCCTTCAATAACACCAGGGTGGAAGAGCATCTCTGTGTGCAGCCAATTTGGGAGAAGTTACTCAAAGATTTGAATCTTGTGCATAAAACCCAACTGGAGTGACATAGTTGATCAACAAAAATCAGGAGTAAGAATGACTATATTTTCATCACATCATGTTAACCACGTTTACAGCATTGGAAATATTGTAAGTACAACTGATTTAATTTAACAAAGTCCGAACAAGGTCTGTATGTTTTGAATACAGCACTTATGATGGTCGCTACAATTTTAGTGTCTTTACTATGACTCGATGGAGTATTTATAACTAGATCCAAGGCTAAGGCCCAGATGGCAAGTCCACAAGGAAGTCATTGGTTTATCGAGAGTCCAACATCTTTTCATCTATGTATAACCTGCCCTCCTGAGATACGTGTCAACCTTGTTTTTAAACGTATTCATGCTGCTAGCATTTACTGTACACAATAAGTAGATAATTTGTTCCATTAATTTATTGTCCTCTTAGATAATGAGTACTTCCTGATATCCAATCTACACTGATCCTTTACTAATGTTACCTCATGTCCTCTAATTCTACTCATTCTTGAGTGACAAAAATATTTCTTTCTATTTCTATTCTAGTGAACCATTATGTTCCTCCCTCATTTTTCACTTTGTTTTCTGTAAAGAATTTTGCTTTGTTTAATTATACATTGTTGTAAAGATTTACAATAAATTTGACTAATTTTATTTCAATGGAATGCCTTCCCATAGCTTTTTCAAAGTAATAATCCCTAAGTCATCCACTAGACATATACAGTATAAGAAACAAAGGCAGAAAATTTCACTGTGTAGCCCATGTAAACTCCATTACACTCCTGTGTATATCTCACCATGAACTGGCCAAAGCTACGTTGCTGGACATCCTTGTGACTGTTCAGGTAGTTGGTCATCTCAGGCAGGGTGACCGCTCGGAAACAGTAGAAGACCACGCTGGCCAGTCGCGAGTTTGTCACACTTTTCTCTGGCTTCTCCCAGAAGTGCTCTATCCTAGGAACCATCCCAACTTAGGGTTAGGTTTCTCCCACAAGTGCTCTTTCCTAGCAACAATCCCAGAGGCAGAGTTAAGTTTCTCTCAGAAGTGCTCTGTCCCATGAACCATCCCTCAGTTAGAGTCAGGCTTCTCCCAGTAATGCTCTATCATAGGAACCATCCCACAGTTAGAGTCAGGCTTCTCCCAGTAATGCTCTATCATAGGAACCATCCCACAGTTAGAGTCAGGCTTCTCCCAGTAATGCTCTATCATAGGAACCATCCCACAGTTAGAGTCAGGCTTCTCCCAGTAATGCTCTATCATAGGAACCATCCCACAGTTAGAGTCAGGCTTCTCCCAGTAATGCTCTATCATAGGAACCATCCCTCAGTTAGAGTCAGGCTTCTCCCAGTAATGCTCTATCATAGGAACCATCCCACAGTTAGAGTCAGGCTTCTCCCAGTAATGCTCTATCATAGGAACCATCCCTCAGTTAGAGTCAGGCTTCTCCCAGTAATGCTCTATCATAGGAACCATCCCACAGTTAGAGTC
The DNA here is from genome assembly GCA_963662155.1 of Lamellibrachia columna. Classification (NCBI taxonomy): domain Eukaryota; kingdom Metazoa; phylum Annelida; class Polychaeta; order Sabellida; family Siboglinidae; genus Lamellibrachia; species Lamellibrachia columna. Next base: position 19,580,935 of record OY759272.1, on the reverse strand, counting down.
AGGCTTCTCCCAGTAATTCTCTATCATAGGAACCATCCCACAGTTAGAGTCAGGCTTCTCCCAGTAATGCTCTATCATAGGAACCATCCCTCAGTTAGAGTCAGGCTTCTCCCAGTAAAGCTCTATCATAGGAACCATCCCACAGTTAGAGTCAGGCTTCTCCCAGTAATGCTCTATCATAGGAACCATCACACAGTTAGAGTCAGGCTTCTCCCACAAGCGCTCTATCCTAGGAACTGTTAGACACGGCTTCTCCCAGAAATGCTCTATCATAGGAACCATCCCACTTTTAGAGTCAGGCTTCACCCTGAAGTGCTCCAACCTAGGAACCAACTCACAGTCAGAGTGAGGCTTCACCTTGAAGTGCTCTATCCTAGGAACCATGCCACGGTTAGGGTTTTACTAGAAGTGCTTTACCCTAGGAACTGTCAAGTAATGTCTGATGTCTTGCACCACATGTCCAGAAATATCTTGCCTATAAGCATTGCATTCACATGTTGTGGTCATTCTGCACCATAGGCAGAACACTTTGTAATGTCAGTAATGAATGATGGCTACAAATACATAATTGAATGCTAAAATTAACACTACAAATAAGTAACCATCAGATATGTTTAAGATAACCTGTGACATTAATCAGTTGCTTACAGCTGCTTCCTCAAATCATTCAGCACATCGCGAATCCGGTTCATTTATGTCCTGATGTGTAGTGTGTGACTAGTTTAAGTAATGTGTGTAGTCTGTTTAATAGAAAAATGCCGATTTTTTTCAAATAATCAAAAGAATTGACTTCAGTCACTAGATGTGGTAAGGATCAAAATAGTGGATATCCAAAATGGTAAACACTGTGCGAGTCAACGCCAATCATGGGCGTGACTTCAATCCTCTCACCAATCACATGACAAGGTTACGAAATTTCACCAAGGGTGGAAATCGTGATTTTTCAACATTTCGATTTTCACTACTACATGTATATACAAAAGTTGCACAAACGAGCTAGCATGTTGCAGTGGATACTAGGTAGGTTTATATTTGAAATGAGACTAGCAAAAAATCGAATTGATGAGGGATCTTCAAGAGAACATCACAGAGTAACCAACATGATCAAATATGACATCTGACAATATAATTCCTCACAGTCAAAGCAAAGAAACTGCAACATCATCATCATCTATTTGTCTGGAGAACTGATCTCATGAAACTGTTTGTGACCGGTATCTGTCCAGCATAGCTTTTTTCCAGTTCAGTAACTGTTAATCTGAATTCACGTACAAGTAGCTTTAGAAAAGTGAAGTGTCCTTGCAACATACCTCTTAAATTTAATATCCTACAAAACACTGAACATTCAATGTGTTATTAAACACGTGCAAAAGTGCAGTTATGTGCATGACTTCAATCGTGCATGAGTGTTTACTTGTTAGAGACAGGAGAGATGTCAATGATGCCACGGCTGTGTGTGTCCTCATCAGGGGAAAGTTGGTAGTATACAGCCACTTCCCCGTTCGCCTTTGCCTTGAAGAAGCGAAGTACTTGACCCAGGTCAAACCTAGCATCCTGGAAGAGCATGTCTCCTGCCACCTGGAACACATCACGCTCATCAAACAGGCTTCAACAGAACATGTCAAATCTGTTGTGTAGTAATTGATACAAAATCTTCCTTCTAAAATATATCAACACACTGTTCATGAAGGCTGTTCCATGAAGTTAGCCACCTCCTACTGGTGGCTGTTCCATGAAGTCAGCCACCTCCTACTGAGCGCTGCTGACACTCTGAATGTCCCTGAGTATCCCTGTCCACTGAGAGCAGACAGGTAGTCTAGGGGCCCTTCCAATTCTTCCTTGTCTGAACCATATCTGTCACATATCAGGTGCACGTGCAGCTAGTTGAACGTGGCTTGTTTCAAATGCATAACATACATTTTAATGATGACAGACATTGCTTGGTATAAGCACACAAACAGCAGGAACACAACCGTAACTCACCAACATGATTGACTTTATGAGTAGACTCAAGAGAGCCAGCAATGAGAGAAGGAGAACCTACCACCATGATGTCTTCCCTGATGGTCTTCATCCATATGGCCAGCTCCACGTCCGCCACAGCACCCAGTCTGTGCAGCAACAAGAAGCACTCATAACTCACACTCCAGAAGAATGCCTTTAATTTATTAACTAAATAATCAACATCTACACAAGTGGATTGTGGACAGAAAGAGAGGTAGTTACGTGAATGTTTGGCATTTAGCAAGACTCGGACAAGGAATAAATGTTTCATGAAGAACCTTTGATAATGTTTGAGAACACACAATATACAAACAGTAAAACATCTACAGCATTGAAATATCTGGGAACCTGTGCTTGATTCAAAACCAAAGGGTTGGACAATCTCTGTAATTGTGCATAATTCCAAGTTGTAAACAACTGCTAAGGAGCTACAAGAAAAAAGCGAGGTTACAAAGGTGGGTATTCAGGTGATGCCTGAATACTAATATATTTCCTGCTGACTGAACGTTAACAGGGGTGCAATCCACCAGCATTCAACCACACTTGGACAGTTTGTTGGTTGCTGCAGCACACTTGTGCAGGGAGATGCTTGCCTGGTCTGATACGTTGTAGTTCCATCATTGATGATGTTCTCAATAGGGAATCCACTGGCGCTGGCCCATCTCTCGTAATGTTTGTATCTACAGCAACAACAGTAGTGAATCATCAAAACAATCAGAATTAGTAGGTTTCCCATTACACCCTGTATCATATCAACACCAAATAGTGCACAGACTCTGCAAAGAAATGGCTAGGTATCTTGTCGAATGTTGAAAGAATGGTCAGACAGAAATTGAGAAAGGTTGGCAATAATGCAAGCTTGGACAACACTATCATGTGGACATGTACAGAAAGTCTTAGAATTGTTATTCCAATCTTTATTCACTATTGTTGGTGATGCCAATACAGGGGCCATGAATAGGTGGCACCACAAATGCATTTGCATAAATATGTACTTAAATACACATACAGATATATTTAAATTCCACACGTAACATAAAACATCATTATACTGCAACACAGCTGGAAAACACTGTTTATATATTATGTTTATTTCCAATAGTGAATCAACACCCAAAATTATCACTATAATGACCATAAACACACATACTTATCAGCATTGGTGACAAGGTAGATTTCTGAAAACAGCTTTCCCCTGAAAATACAACAGCAACATAAGAAAGCCAGGTAAAATCACTACCTGTCTCAGGTAATTAGTATTAAAGATATGCTATGGGTACATTAAACAACCTTCTTCTATATTACATTTCAAAGTTTATTAATAATTAATTAATTAATTAAACTAAAAGTAAAGTTAAACCACCCACCACACAAATTACCCTGGCTAATTGTTTTTGTTACAACATAAACACTGAAAGCAATACAAATACTATTTTGAATATTCAAGACAAAATTTACGTTTTTATTTTTAAAATGTCATTATACGCTTACTGTCTCATCGTGTCCCACCAGAAGTCGAGAATCCTTTTCCCCACCACTCCGGGCAGGAGGGCTTTGGGAACCCCGGCCAGGTGCTCATGGTCAGGTGATTTCTATAAACAAGACGTGCGTTCAATTACATTGGAATTGAAACACCAATTCCAATATCGTAATTGGAATCAGTGTTTGTTTAAAAAGTAACTGGAATTGGGGAAATGTAATTGGTATTTTCAATTACTTTTTCAATTACATCATGTAACTTTTTAACTCAAATTATTCACTACAAATAATCAATAAACTATATGTTTCGGATGTCATATTTATTTGCCATGATGTACCATATTATGCTGCAACTAAGTAAAGCTGCTCTAAAATAGATGTCATTGTTGTTGTTGAATATGTCTATGGTTGCTGTGTTCACACACTGTTATTTCTATACGATAATTTTGTAGTGGAATTGGCATTTTTGAGGTGTAATTGGAATTGGAATGCAATGGTGTGTAATTGGAAATTATATAATGTAACTGATACCATTGGAACCTCGCTAATTCAGACATCTTGGTCTCCAGTGTATTTGTCTAGATTAATAAGTTTTTTTCTGGATGAATGAATCAAGCACATTGTTTTCAACTGAATCAACATGAACTGCATTACACATCAAGCATCATTATACGTGTAATATGCTGCTGTGTATTGTTTAATATTTGTATGATTTAAGTATCCAGTATGTTAAATAAATTAATTAATAACTTATTTGTTTTTGTTGCTGTTGTGAACCGGTGTGATAGACAAATAATAAAGAGAAAAAATACTTTCAACAAAAAAGATGCATTCCTAAAGCAACAACATTGCTGGCTTCTACCTGGCGATGAAGTAAGTATAATGATCTCCTCCTCCAGAAGGAAGTCTGATCAGATAATCCTACCTTAATTTCCTCCTCCAAAAGGAAGGCTGATAAGATGATCCTACCTTAATCTCCTCCTCCAGAAGGAAGGCTGATCAGATGATCCTACCTTGATCTCCTCCATCAGAAGGAAGGCTAATCAGGTAATCCATACTTAATCTCCTCCTCCAGAAGGAAAGTTGATTAGACTATCCTACCTTAATCTCCTCCCCCAGAAGTAAGGTTGATCAGATTATCCTACCTTAATCTCCTACTCTAGAAGGAACGGTGATCAGCTTATCCAACCTTAATCTCCTCCTCCAGAAGGAAAGCTGGTCTGATTATCCTACCTTAACCTCCTACTCTAGAAGGAAGTCTGATCAGATGATCCTACCTTAATCTCCTCCTCCAAAAGGAAGGCATGGCCAGCAACTAAGATGATGCAGATCATGTTTGTACCATCATCAGTGAGCTCACGTCATTGAAGTTGTTACTCATTATGGGTATTCTACAACAGAGCCAGCAGTAATTTACATATCCTACCTACATCAACTGGTTTTAGGCAGGTGTTTGCTGTATGGAGGCTTGAGGATCACTGCAACACCACCATATGCAATAAAAACCCTCAAGTCGATCCTTGTAAGTTGCACCATGGTAGCATAATGCTAAGTACACACCAGCCCGATCAGGCCAACCAATCACATGGAGTCAGACCGAAAATGGTTGGTCTGCTTGGTGTGTTATGAGTTCCTCACTCCCAACTCCTGAGTGCTGATTCAAAACATGAATTGGGAGTCCGGAGGTTGGCCAACTAGGGTCAGAACAGTTTGTCAATGGGTCGGTCTGGTTGGTGTGTAAGCCCTAGTCAGATTTATCACTGACTATGTGGGGCGGGAAGAGAGGAGCACCCGACTAACTCTAATTTCCTCCAACTATCGACGGTTGGTCAGTCGGCCCGGTGTGTACTTAGCATGAGAAGAGGTTGATCAGTATGGTGTATAACCACACCTTGTTGTATGTCTTGAACCCAGCCAGTTGGGATGGTGCAGGCAGAGGTTGCATTGTTACAATATGTTGCTCTGTTCAGTATAATTTGGGCTTGATAACTAGTACCATATATGAGATTCATGTGGTGCGTCCATGTTAGTGATCACCAGTGAAAACAACAACAGTTGGTTTGTTCAACAGTCTCTGTGTACAGCTTTTTGTATGTAATTTTTTATCTGTTGTTTTTCAGAAAGCATTTTAAAGTTGTCACAATAAAACATGATTGACACATAATGTACACAAGTTGTTCTCTTGACTTACATATATGCAGCATCTACAAAGTCAAACTATGTTGACCCTGTCATAGTGGAAATGACCTACAAAATTGTGTCTGCATGGGACAACTGACTCATGGGACAACCGACTCATGGGACAACTGACTCATGATTTGTTTCTCTAGGATAATTCCAGAGTATATGTAGTATATGTAGTATATGTAGTACTTAACAACTGTCATTTACCAGACTACAACTCCAATAAGAAAAAAGTATAATTAACAAAATGTAACCTGTGTGGTTATGCTTCATTACCCTGGGGTAGTGAGGCAAAATCGCACAGGTGTGTGCAAATATACAAATACATATATTTTAGGCAATGGAAACAAAGTTATTCATTGTAGATGTGATTTGCACTGGTAACTACTTCTGTCATAGATAAAAGGATGCCTATATCACAGAAGCCGAGAGCCATGCACTATATAGAACAATGTAATACCTGTTGTTTGAAACCAATTAACAACTGTCATCTTAATTGACGTCAGATCTGGAAAACAACTTGGCGATCTGACGGTTGGTGACAATTGAACATGTAGGCCTCCTATTATTGCAATGTCTACATCATACCAAGTGCTGTGTTATCTAAACAAAATTATTATACAGCTGGAACATACTGGCTTGGGCGTAGTTCCACTGGGGATAAAACTAACTTGTCTGAGATATTTGGAACATTATTAAAATGCAATAAACATGTATTTTGTATGTATATAATTATTATTATACATATATCACTAAAGTTACTTAACAATAATTATGCAAAATATAAAATTATGATGTTTTGTGACGAAAACTTATTTGGAGGATATTTCTTTTACTTCTTGACACCACAGTGCAGGGGATTGGTCACAGAATAAACATGTGAAACTGTTAGTGCATGTTAATTTCGTCCTCACCACCAGGGCTTCTGACTTCATCAGTAGCCTTGGCAGATAACCCTGCTGAAACGTGGAACTTTCTGTTGCTCAGTTAACCAATAGCAACTGTCCCTCAGATTTTGGAGGCTCGCATACGGGAACTTAAAGTAAAACAAAAGTCATGGTTTTCAGGCTGTGCACCTAAGAGATAATAAAAACTAACCACGTGTAACTAAAATCAAGAATATCAAGCCACTTTTTTACTCAGAATGTGTTCTAAAAATGGGATATTCTGGTCATTTCCCCAGTTGCCTGAATGCTGACATGTTTACAAGAGAGACCAATAAGTGCATGCACAATTCTGTGAAAATCGGGTAACCTAGACTGTTGTTAAGGGAGGCCGGCATACACGGAACCAATGCAGTCTCAAACAAACGTGTTATTTTGCCAGAAAGAGGACTAGTTTAGTAAACAAAAGCCAAAATATGTTACATAATTTGAGTTTGGAAGCAAACAGCATGGCAATATTCTATTGGTACGCATAGGATTAGGTGTATATAAATATATTTTCATTTGGCAAGCAAATTTTGCTAGACATTGACACTCGTAACATAGGGTTATCTAACAGTGTGGTGCGGCCCATAAAATTAAGATGCTGTGTGTTCAACAAGGTTTTCTTAGTAAACCACTGGCATGATATTCTTAATTGTAGTTAATGGTTATGTTTTAATAACTTATAGGTGCATAGGCCCAAAACAATGACTTTTGTTTCCCTTTAACTTTAATTCGTAGTGGCCCGGTCATGGGAACACTCTGAAGTTTGGGCGTGCACGTCTAGTTCCCAGAAACACGTCGACCCACACAGGAAGTGGGACAACGTACAAATGATGCAGCATACATCCGCACATGGCATGGAATAAAGTGACAAATCCATGTTTCAACAATTCGATCTGCCAGGGGTACTGTTGTACTACTACCATCACTGGCTAGTGAGGATGGTCAGTTTGAAATCTTAAGTTATTTAGTTCCAAACTGATTTTGGCTCAAAAAATCCTGAATCCATGCTTACTTTTTCAATGGCCACGACCGCCACCTCTACGTAAGAGAGTAGAACAAGGCGGCGAGAGCTGTCTAGAACATATAGCTGTATGGACATGCCCCGCGTTATGACAACAATAAAACACAGTTCATATAGTGGCATCAGCACATGTCTGTGCATGTATTACTGTGGGTGTGACTTGTATTCCAGTACAAATGTAAAATTACATACCTGGGAAACGTTTAGCATTTAAACATTTTATCTGACAATTTCTTACACACGATAATTAAATCAAATAACGAGTTCAGCCGTTTGTTGGTGCAACACAGTTCTCAGACCACAAACTGGCACTGCACATGGTTAATAACGAGTTGTGCGGACATGCCTCAGTGTAAGGACATTCCCCACCTTCCCTACATGTATTCTGACACAACAAAATGACGAGTTAGTAGGTGGTGAACTAGTATTTAAAGTAAAATGGTTAATTTTGACATAAATTACCCGCAGCGCATGCACACAGAATCAGAATCACTTATTTCACCATATGATCATGTTAAATACAGCAAATATATATATATATATATATAAATGAATGTATGGTCAGGGAGATAATTTTAATAAAAATTTATAGTAGCACAATAATTATTGTAATAAACATTATCTAATTAGTCATTCATGAGCACTAATTAACATTATTCAATACGAACTTACTAACAAACTAACTAATACTAATTAACTTTGCCCGTGTCTTTCGGAAGAGACACTAAAAGCCGTTGGTCCAAAACTCCTGCGTTAGCTCAAGATTGGGCTGTTTGGAGTATAACTACTTGAGACTTGAGAACTACTAACACTAATTTAACAAACATCAAACATAAGCAAAATATGTACACTGGAATAATATTAATATAACATAATACTTATCCCTAGACATCTTTCAAATACCAACTGTATAACAACTTGACTCGTTAGTCAGAGTTTGACTAGAGTTTTTACTCCAAGTCCAGCCTAGTGCCGTTGAGTACTAGTAGCGCCCGACATTCGGCAGTGGACTAATCGTAAAACCTAACATTTTATCAAGCCATGCGTAGTCTATGCTCACAAAACCAAGTTTTATAAACGTACAACAACAAACTGAGTAAACGTGAATTAATTCCTTGTTCGACGATGCTTAGTTATCCAAAAATGTGTACCTGCGTGGTCTTTGTCATCACAAAACTGCAACGTTGACAGCCGAAACTATATTATACAGGCTCCGTGATGTGGCGCCACTGTTTGTCGCACAAGGGGACAGTACACTAATTGCTTTCCCATTGAAACGAATTAATGCTAAAAGTCAGGTAATTCCAACTGGTGCGCGAACTTGCGAGTTGGTTTTAATACAAATTGCATACTTTAATTATTGTCTTGTCATCAACCTTCAGTGGCGTTTTCGTAAAATCCTACAATTTTGTTTTCGTGAAAATCAACACGGAAGATTATTCCAGAATTGAGAGACCTAGGCTAAGTTACAAAAGCGCGCCGCTTAACAGAATGTGGCTTGATAACAGAATGTGGCTTGAGACCAGGAGACCCAGAGGAGACTAAACATAAGTTTTTTAAACAGTGAATGGTTATGAGGATATTAATAGGAATATGTTCTTCAAACTAAAAGAAGGCAGTAGAACCAGAGGCACAAAGCAGCGTGGTTAGTTAAGGAACAGCTAGTTGGACATGAGAAAGGATGATTGTTACAGAGGATGGTAAATGAATGGAACAAACTGTCAAATGATTGCGTTAATGTGCGAAGTGTGAATATGTTTAAAAATAGACATATATCTTATAAGGGCGGGCTATACATAAATGATAAAATTGTTGGACTCTCGATAAGCCAATGGCTTCCTTGTCCGCTTGCCACATGGAACTTGTAGTTTGGGGTGGCAATCTTGTTAAATCTTGTTAAAAAGATGCTGCGCCCGTCATTTAATTGTCGCACAAACAAACCGAATTCTGTCTTCGTACACCAGGGATTCTTCTATCATTGACATGTGTATGTGCTGCGAGCCAGCCAGTAGACCTTTAAACCTGGGCACTGCATAAGTGACGTACTCTATGTCCGTAACCCTTTTCAAAAATAATTTTCATGGAGCAAGACATTGTCAAAACGGGGTACATAATAGATCTATACATACATATCAAAATCACTAGCACTTAGGCCTAATTGGTATGAAATGGGCCAATACGTAAATCAATTATCTGTCCCCATAACAGAAAGCCTAATTGGAATCATTTACCACTTTCCACCGGGACGAATTTGATTGGTTACCCGGAATCGTGGTAACCAATAAAAATTATTACACTCACACTAAGCTAAGTCGCTAACTTATCAAATAAGAGTAACTGTTACGTTGCAGTTTAAACTTCGATTATATTGACAATCTAAATCACACAGTATAATAAACCGGAAGTAATATTTAGCACTGCGTTTTGTTTTCCTCAAAAGTAACAGCCAAAACAAGTTCCAAACGGCAACGTACGCAGCAGCTGGATATGTGGTTATATACTGATGCACGTTGCATGCCCTACTTACTTCGTCCTAGCATACACAAGAAACTTCTGATTTTTTGCAAAATGGGAAAATCATGATTGCGTAGAAGAGGGTGGGGCATGTCAGCATGTTGAGGCGTATCCGCACACCCCATTATTGACCATACCACCTGATTTTCGTGTCTTTCTCTATAATGTTTTGTAGAGTTGTTGTTGGTCGACCTCTTCTCCGAGAGCCGTCGGGCTTCCAGAGCAGGACTTTGTTGGATGCTTCGTCATGACGCAGCACATGACCTGCCAGACGAAGGCGCCGTTGTCTCACGATGGTGGTGATCCGTGGGAGGGAGCCGTACAGTTCATGGTTGGTCATGTGATTGCGTAATGACACGTTTAGAGTTTTCCGCAGCAGTCTTGTGTATAGGTACCATCCAGTGCATTTTCTACTGTTTGTGATAGCGACCATGAATCGGTTCGACCATCGTCCTGAAAATCTTCAGTTTGGTGAGTCCGCAGATATGGGCGTTCTCCAAACTTTGTCAAGGGCATGAACTGCTGCACATGCATGGGCTTACACTAGATGTCATGTTGTGAGCTTGTGTAGGAGATATTTAAAATCTCTACTTTCTCAGTTTGCCTCCCATCTGACGAGTGTACACTATCATTAACAGACGGGTTGATATGCATGTACTTTGTTTTGCCTGGATTGAGAAATAATCCAGAATGTTTGGAAGTAATCTATGAAGTAAAAGTTCTGCACTTAACATACACAATGTCTGAACTCACTATTATAAACGAGGTCCATCAACAAACTATGTACCTTCGCCAATTGGTAGCGTAGGGCATATGTGCACAGTTGTGTGTTCTAGTTGGAATGATTATAATTTGGTTATATATCACGATGTAGACATTGCAATAACAGGGGACCTACATGTTTAATTGTCAACATCTATTAGATCGCCAAATTGTTCGCCGGGAGGTGACGTCACCCACGATAACAGGTGTTAATTGGTTTCGAATAACAGGCATTGTTCGGTACTATGTGGACATATAAAATAACTAACGCTATTTTATCGACGATCAAGTCAAGCGGAATAGCTCAAACTAACAAGCAATGACCGTGGCACACGAAATGTCCAGGGATATGACGAAAGGGTGACAACGAAACTTCCAGAAACCTTTGATCATAGTCAATGAGATTGATCACATTGCTTGACACCATGTGGCATTAGTCACAGAGACGTCCTAAACAGTCACAAAGCAATACAATGCGACCAGTATTTCAGCTGGTTTCACAAGAAGTGTACAAAACTGGCGTCTTTGCATAGCTGCGGCATCGTCATTTAATTGACTTTCTGGCTGATTCCGAGTGTCACGTGCGTCGCACGCGTGGGTGTTTTGTGGCTGTGTAGACTAGTAACAACCTATGCAGTATATTTCATCCAACACACAAGTGTATCTTCTTTATCATCAAAGCCAGTGATCAACCATAAACCGCCTCGATACATCACATCTGATGCAGTGGCGTATCTATGTGATCTCGCAAAGGAGATGCTAAAGAAGGGCAGGCTTAGTAACCCATCAGTAACCCTCATGTACGTTCGGTGCGTGACGTGACGTGACGTTTGGTCACGTCGCAACTTCTTAGACTGGTCATGCAGAACCTCCTGCATTTTCGGTGTCGCTGTCACGTCGCAACTCCTTAGACTGGTCACATATAAAGGATGTACAATAAAGCTAAAAAGTTAACATCACGTCAAGGAGTTTATGCAAACTCCTCAAAGGGTGTTTCCCTTCTGATTGTCGCACTTACGCGGCACTGACATTTAACAAATTCACCTCATACCTTTATGTGGACACACCTTTATCCAGAAGGTCCATCCTTATACTTAGTATTTATAATTACAATTTATTTCAATTTTATAACAATAATTATGATAATAATAGTAATAACAGTAATAGTAATAATAATAATAATAACAACACGAACACTTCTTTACAAGCCAGGCTATTTGGCGCTTGCTTTCGAGAATGTTTAGACTTAAAAAAGTATAAATTAATTTGTGGTGGCATCATTGAATCGGGTAACCCACACGAGTCAGAACAATTCTACTCTAACATCAACGTGTATATTATTGCATACACAACACACGAACTTTTCAAAGGGAAATTACCATGTCGTAATTGTGCTCTCTTTTCCCGCTTTGTTCAAAGCTGTTCTGCGTGTGATTTCTGTGGCTTGTACAAGCGAAATTAGTCAGGTGTGTACTGTTTCTGTACGACGGCCAAAACTCGACCGTCATTGGGCCGCCGATGGACGTACCGGCCGGACGGAAGTCTGCACTTAACCGCTAAGGTCAGGTTTGTGACGTAAGAAAATATGGGCACCCGACGTCACGGCAAACGCGTTCTGTTTGCTGACGTTGGCCCTGATTTGTGTTCCGACTAGCTACGTAGACGCAATGTAAATATACGTTTGCATTTTTGTTGAGCAAGAATAACAAGGATATCCTGACCGACCACAGAACCTGAAGGAAGGCGACATGAAATGCGTTGTCGCCATTGAAAGAGACCTATCTGAAAAGGCGACATACGAGCATTTGGGGGAAATGTCAGGGGTTGACGCAGACTAGAATCTCTGGAGAAACCGTCAAGGGTGTTGTGGATTGGAACCTCTGGAGGAATCCTCAGGGGTTGACGTGTAGACTGGAACCTCTGGAGGAACCGTCAGGGTTGACGTAGACTGGAACCTCTGGTGGAACCGTCAGGGGTTGACGTAGACTGGAACCTCTGGAGGAACCGCCAGGGGCGAAGTAGATTGGAACCTCTGGAGGAACCGTCCAGGGTGACGTAGATAGGAACCTCTAAAATACGAAGCTGGTGACGGAAGCTGGGTTTTGAAGCTGAGTTCGCGTTTTCTTGCAAGCGAACTGGACGATAAATACGTTCGTACACAATGAGATACAAGTCAGATATTAAAATCCTTAATCATTTGCGCGCATTTGCTCTGACACGCTTGTGTAAGCCGTCTTATACTGGCAGTGATGAGGCATGTATCTATATGTGCATTAGTTTGGTAGCGGCTGCGGCTGCGGTAACAAATGTAAAGTCATCGTGTCGATCATTAAACGTCGCTGTTGATATAGCACACTTAACCTATTAAGTGCTTTATAATCACGACGAACTGACTTGTTCCAATGATTGGCAACAGTCTAGTCGAGACGCCGCCATCAATAATGAATGACAACTTGGGTCAACTGTTTCCACTGATTAATACACGTTTTGTGTAAGTGTGTAGTGCCATGAAGTGCACAGTGCCTTGGGGTGTATAGTGGCGTACAGTGTGTAGTGTCGTGGAGCGCATAGTGATGTGTATTATGTAGTATCATAAAGTGTGTGGAGTGCATAGTGCTCTAGAGTTTGTATAGTGCCGTGGAGTGTATATAGCCGTAGAGTATGTATTGTGCCGTGAGGTGTAAAGGGCCATAGAGTATGCATAGTGCCGTGAAGTGTTTAGTGTCGTAGAATATGTAGTGCTGTATAGTATGTAATATCACAACATTTTAGGGCAAGTTAAGACTAGTGCGCTGAGCCCCTTTTCGTTATACTAAATGTATACATACATATGTTGTCTGTCCCTGGAACGGCTGAATCTCGAGCGCTGTGTCTGTCCTTGTATGTGAGTCTGCGTATAAAACATATCGCTCAGGCGCACCAGTTGCAATGTAGATGCTTACTAGACGGTGGCACGATCAGCAAACGACTTCCAAATCGATGTATCATGGCCGTAGCAAATGACGTCTATGGTCTTGTGTATCTTCGAAGGCATTCTTTTTCTGCGAGTTTTTGAATGATATATACGGCACTCACACGTGAAGTACGAATTAACGTTTGATTACATCGTCTGTAAACATTTCGTGGCTGTGCAACGCTAGCTGCTCATGCTTCCAACAAATTATGTCATCGCCCGGGAATCTGGACAAGTATCGCACGCACGCACGAACGCACGCACGCACGCACGCACGCACGCACGCACGCACGCACGCACACACATTTGTAGTATCGCCTAATATTTAAGGTTCCTAAATTACTACAGGATTATATAAGAACCTACACTGTTGTTTTAGCATGCGTGTAAATATTTCAGCATGCGCCCAAATAAATGTCTTCTTGAAATAGACTCGCCACGAGGGGGCGCTGACCAACGTCGTAAACGCCAGATAGGCGCTAATACAAAACCGTTAGTCCCAACAAATTTTGTTTACACTTTTCTTTAAATATTTGGCATGTCTTACAACACTTACAATTATATTATTATTTTCAAGAGGCCAAGTTGGCCCGTGACTACATTATCCATGATATGCAAAGCATCTGCGGCCACGGGCCACTTTGGCCTCTTCGCAAGAGCGTTGGCCGGATGCCATTAATTTTTTTTATTGCAGTGCGCCAACATTAATTATATAGTAGGCACATCGGGGGTGTACGGGGCACGGGTGTGGGTCGTTTACTTTCGACATTTGTGCCGATGACTGAGTGACGGGAATTCTTTGTGAGAGTATCACGATTATATGCATACGCGTGGTCAACATACTGAACTGGGGAATACAACATAATGTACCTTATTATAATTCACAAATGTCAAATATAGGTCAATGTATGCTTATGGGACCCACTTTACCCACCTTTCCCCTACGTAATTGTAACAAGAAACTTTATATATTGTTTTCTATACATTATTGTCGCATCTTTCAGCATCACTCGGTATCCGGGACCTGCTTGATAATGCGCAATATGTTGAATGTTAGAAAACTGATATGTTAATACAAACATATAGCTTGTTTTCCGGGATGTGTTCTGTGGCGTCTTTTGGGGCCATCTTCTATCATATTCCAATCTCCTGTGATCCCGGAATGAGGACTATCCACCTTTACTTTGACGTGATGTTCACGAACTACTTACACCAACGATATAGAATGATGAAAACATTCCGTGTAAAATCTGGACACCTTACTAAGAAAGAAGCATGAAGACTGGTCTAGTGAGATTATCAATAAATAAATAAATAAAATCCAACCAAGTGACCATGCAAAACATATTTTGACAACTTCTCTGAATATTTTTTTAATTATCATCTTTTCAAAGGTTCGCCTTTGCTAATTTTCTCCT
Organism: Lamellibrachia columna; assembly: GCA_963662155.1. NCBI lineage: Eukaryota > Metazoa > Annelida > Polychaeta > Sabellida > Siboglinidae > Lamellibrachia > Lamellibrachia columna. Next base: position 19,565,668 of record OY759272.1, on the reverse strand, counting down.
TCGTTGCTTTTTATTTATGTTCACTAGCTGGTTTTATTTATTTTATTAAAGTGGGTGTGGTTATGATCGATGCTACCCAGCGATTTTTACACTTTACCAACCAATTAGAATTAGTGTTAGAGATAAGTTCGAATTAAGGAATGTGCTCCGCGCATATTCTAATGGCCGTATCGCGCATTGCACGCCAGTCTCTCCGACACGCACATAGATTGATTGCTAATGCAAGTCCAAGAGCTAGCTAGCATGTTGCGCTGCTAAATACTCGTGCGATTTTGGGCCTACGTACGTGATCAAACCGTTTCTGACGTCGATACTCTAATTAAGCACTGGATTTGTCGGACGAAAATTCGATATTGATCTAAGGAGATTGCTGAGAGCGCGTCCTGCAGCCAATTCGCGAGGAGATGTGGGCGTATGGCCAGTCGACGGGCGCGAGGCGACCGTGACTCGCACACGACGCAACGCAGCCAATAGTTCGACGGAACACAGGTCGTGGCATCAAGAGGGACTGGAGAGATTCCTACGCGAAACACAAAAGTTAGCTGTTTCCCGCGTCGACGACATTAGGTCCTACTCGCAAAGGTATTACTCTCGACGGCATTACTCGCGACATCTTGATGACCAGATGTTGATGATCTAGTTACACCAGGTGAGATACACAGTTATTCAACCGTTTCGTGAATGTGTATCAATGATATAATCGCAATTGCATGTCGATATTAATTGCATTGCAATTGCATTCAATGTTAATTGCAAGAGGTTCGCCATCGTTACAAGTAATGTCTACATTGCGTATACTTATATATATATATATATATATATATATATATATATATATATATATATATATATATATATATATATATATATATATATATATATATATATATATATACGTTAGAAGTGCAGTTTCTAGTACTTCGTGGGTCTCCAAAACTGAGACAACAATATGCTTGTGTTCGTGCGTGCGTGTCTGCATGCGGTAAATCGGGTAAGACATATAAACATGCAAAGTTGGTGCGCGCCACAACACGGCGCCGACCCTGCATTCACGTAGTGAGCACTCGGTTTACAGACGAGCTTCTCCGGCCAACCGCGGCAGCTACGACTTTGTTGTTGAGTCTCAAACCAGAAAAAACGACTGGATTTCAAAGCATGCGTCTTGATTAATTGATCGCAATATCGGAAATAGCTTTGTTGGAAGAACTGGATCTGATTAATATCAGAGAGCAGAAAAGTTGTCTAGCAATTTCTCTCAGTCACGCGCAATTCCATAAGTGTGTAGTGCAGACCGTACGTATATTAAAGCCGCGAATCTAGTTCATTTATGTCCAGATGTGTAGTGTGCGACTATGTTATGTAATGTGCGCAGTCTGTTTTTTTAAATGCCTATTTTTTTTCAAATCACCGAAAGAATTTACTTCAGTCATTTGATCAGGTAAGGATCAAATTAGCGGACATCCAAACTGGTAAACACTGTGCGAGTGAATGCATTCAATCATCTCGCCGATCACATGATAAAATTACGGACATTTCGAATTTCACTTCCCTTAATGCCTGAACAAGCATTAAATAATTTAATAGTTTATAAACCAGCCTGCCATTGGTGACATGACATAAACCAGTCTGTTATTTGTGACGTCACATAAACCAGCCGGTCATTGGTGATGCGACATAAAGCAGCCTATCATTGGTGACGTGATATAGTCCAATCTGTCATTGCTGACGTCACATAAACCAGCCTATCATTGGTGACGTCATATAAACCAGCTTGTCATCGGTGACGTCACACAAACCAGCCTGTCATTGGTGACGTCACATAAACCAGCCTGTCATCGGTGACGTCACATAAACCAGCCTGTCATTGGTGACGTCACATAAACCAGCCTGTCATCGGTGACGTCACATAAACCAGCCTGTCATTGGTGACGTCACATAAACCAGCCTGTCATTGGTGACGTCACATAAACCAGCCTGTCATTGGTGACGTCACATAAACCAGCCTGTCATTGGTGGTGTGACATGTTACATCGACAGTGAAGCATTTGTCTGGTCTGATAACGGCACGAATGCAGTTGTGTACTAGATAACGACTAATTTAACCGTTCTGTCAAGATAACGACTTATCGTCATTCAATTGATGTGACAAGTCCAACGTCATACACAGCGGGCCATAAACGGAAGTTCTTGTCAACTGCTTTTAATGCATTTCGCCTCTGAAAGTGGAAGTAGTCAACACCAGAAGCTTGGCTCGCACTAGCGCCCACTCACAGATGGAGAGTGACAACTCCTCATTCAAAGAAGAGATCGACAAAGAAAACGTAGAAGTGAGCGAGTACTGATTAAAGTGCAATACTTTGTGACAATTTATCTTTTATGTGTTACTAGCCCAGTTATCCGGCGTTGCATGGGAGAAAAGGCAAGAGCTTATAACTCCAAACACTAACCAGTCATGTTTTAGTAGCTTAGTAACGGCAGCGCCACATAAATCACGTACAACTGCCGGTTTCACGAAGCGTTCGATAGACATTTGACGTAGATCACACAACGATGGCTGAAACACGCATAGCGTTGCTAACTATTACACGTAGCTATTGTTCTGGGTTAAGTAATTTACGTCAAGCATCCACGTTGGTTCCTTCGACGTAATACCTCACCCCCGGGAATTAAAAATATTTTTATGCATTAATCATCACCATGGGCCCCCGGGCACGCCTACAGAATGTCAACCCAATACCTGAGAAACTTACATACACAGTCACAAACTACTTTATTATAATTATAGAAGTCATGTTTCGGTGTACACAAACCTATCTGTATTGAACGTTGCATTATTTGTGTTATTGTCCCGGATCCAGTCTGCCTAATATATCAACAGCACTACTTGATGGAGGACTTGTTTGCACCACAAACGACATTAGCGTTGCTAAAATTAACAGCGTCTCGAGTTTGTCTACGTAATCGTGCATTCGTCATATCGACATTAGTCTGGTGTCACAGTTAGAGTTACCGCCTCTTTCACCTGCATCGCCTTATGCAATTAAACACGAAGCACATTGGCAGTATTTCATGCCTGTCAGTTGAACACGAGAACGGTGGGCTGCGTCATTCTTACAAGTTAAATACGAAGAACGTTGTTAGTACGTCATACATGCAAGTGGAGAGTTGCCGGGATTGGACCAGTTCCTCCATCGGACCAGTGCTGTATATTCCATATCACTATATACTGTGGCATCCTCTATCGATCATGTCATTCGTGAGTGGCATTTCGGATGACATTATAAGCTTCGACGAAACAGTGGTACTTTTTTAATATTTATCACCGAAAGTAGGTTTCCATGTTCCCGATAAAATAACCAGGATGTGATCAGTTATCAGTACAACACCTTTGGTTATACCACATACATAAATAGAACACCCGTTAGTTTATAGGGGGGGGGGGTGATTAATGATGTAACTCTATGGGTTATACTTACAGGCGAAAATATGTGTCCATCAAGAGTCTAGGAGCCCAACGTATGTGGCGATAATAAGAATTTTAAAGTGGATGTCGTCGGCTTGTGATGGCAATGCAATATTTTTAACACGTGAAATTCCACGATTGGACCAATGCAGTTGTCACAATTGGACCAGTGACCCACATTATTTATTAGATATACAGTACTAATAAGAGATTATTACTATATAGCTATATATACCTAATACCTTATTACGTGCACAATCTATCCATGCACCTTGTATATCGATAAAATATCATAACATATAACAGTAGCACCACTAAACATGATCGAAACTGAACTTTCTGAAGTGCTCTATACATGTATTAGCTAATGACTGCAAGTGGTAAAAATCTCATTAAGTCCTGTTGGACATTCTTCTCTAAGGTCCCAAAAATATTCTTTTCCCATCTTCCAACGCATTCACCAGCTGCTCTATAACAACCATTTCCACATGCAGATCAAGATCTTTCTCGAATGTGATCTGGCCAACTTGCCCAAGGACACGCCTCCTGTAAAGAAATGTGCTCTCTCATTTAAGCTGTCAATTGTTTTAGTAGGCAACCTTTCACATGGTTTGTCAAACAAATGCATAGAATGCAATGAATGTTGCAATGTGTACAGAATGAGTTGCATGATAGTGGTTCATACAACGATGAAAAGGCAAACGACGACCAAAAATGGGAGAGCCTTATTAAATGCAGATGCCTTAATAAAGAACAACAATCTTATTAATGAGCTGACATCTAGTTGAGTTAAAAAAAGAGTTACAAATATGCATACACGCACGCACACATTATTTATAAAACTGAATCCTACCCCTATAACATTTTATGCTGCACCCAATCAATGTGACTACTGGGAAACACTATATGCACGTTACCCCCAAGCAAAACGAATGTATCTGTAATATATTGATATTTCAGAACATTTTCGAAACTGTTACATCCATTAACATATACACTAACAGAGCACAAACATTTGCGACATAAATTACCTGAAAATAATGAGATGTTAGATCCTGTCTTCTGTCGATTCGTGCAGCTGCAAGCCACACAGAGAATAACCATATTCGTTGTCCCACAACTTTCTCCAGCAAGCCTCCAAAATGTTTGTCTTGGATGTTTTAACACTAGTATGAACTCCAGTATGAACAACCCAACTGCCCACACTTATAACACAACTGCTGGGGCTACCCTCACCCAAATTAGTAATCAGTCTGGTGGCCATGCCCCAATAAAAACAAATGACATTGACAAATCTTTAAGTTAATTGGTTCCTGGTGTCATCATCACTGGCTACTAGCCCGATAAGTTTATATTTATCTGGTAGCCATCTCAACGTCATTGCTTTTGTTTGCCTTATATTGTACACGATGATGGTGAGAAGGAAATAAATTTACTAACTTACTTACTTACTTACTTACTTACTTACTTACTTACATATGTTAGACAACTACTTGTAACATGCTATGTTCACACTACAAACAGTACTACCCTATGTGTCATGCAGTGGATGCAACTGTTTCTGCCGTGCAATGAAATGCCGGCCAGTGGTCCACGCCCGCTACACTGCAGTAAGCTGGCTTGTCCCTCTTGTGTATAGGACCAGAACCAGAGGACACAAAGCAGCATTAGTTAAGGAGCAGTGTAGGTTGGACATGAGAAAGAACTCTTTCTCACAGAGGGTGATAAATGAATGGAACAAACTGCCAAATGATTGTGTTAATGCTAGTAGTGTGAATATGTTTAAAAATAGAATTGACAGATATTTGATAAGGGTGGGCTACACATAGATGAGAAAATTGTTGGACTCTCGATAAGCCAATGGCTTCCTTGTCCACTTTGCCATCTGGAACTTGTTGTTTGGGATGGCAATCTTGTTAAATCTTGTTAAATCTTGTTAAATGATTAATGATGTAAACTCTATGAACAGAACATATTTAACCACAAGGTAATTTACATTGTTTCGGACTACCAAAGACTAAGGTATTTTATGAGGGTTTACATACATTTAGTGCAAGTGGTCATATATAAACGGAAGAAAATGAAAATAGAAATGACAAATGTTGGACCTCCGGGGGCAAAGGCTGGATGTCCAATGAGAGTTTTGTTACTTGGCTGTGACATTTCGTAGATTTTGTTATACCAACGAAGGAGGAGACTGTTGTGCTCATAGTCGATAGCCACGTGACCCACACAAAGAATTTGGCTGCAACTGAGATGTCTTGGGAAGCTGGAGTGGTCATGGTCTCACTTCCGCCACACACGACTCACCGACTCCAGTCTTTGGATGTGGCCTTTTTCGGACATTTTGGGAAATACTGTGATGATGCATTGATGATGTGGATGAGAGAACATGTAAGCAGACCAGTGACAACATGGCAAGTCGCCGAATTCTGAATGTGGCGTACAGAAAAGTGCGATCCGCCCATAATGCTGTTAGTGGCTTCAGGAAGGCAGGTCTGTTGGTCATTAACCATATACGTATTCCCAGACTCCGATTTCGCTGCTGCTACGGTAACTAATGTAATCACGGAAGCTGCACAAGAGCACAACCCTACGCCACCTCTGACTCCAGCTGTTGCAGCTCCAGCGCTGAAAGCTGTTGCCATGGTGACTGCACAAGAGCACAACCCTACGCCACCTCTGACCCCAGCTGTTGCAGCTCCAGCACTGACAGTTGTTGCCATGGTGACAGCACAAGAGCACAACCCTACGCCACCTCTGACACCAGTTGTTGCAGCTCCAGCACTGACAGCTGTTGCCACGGAAGCTGTACCAGAGTTATGCCCACCGAAGAAAGAAACTAGTTAAACAAAGCAAAGTTGGACCGGAGAACGCTATGCCTACTAGGCTTACACCCACCCAAGAATCCAATACTTCTAAGGCCACTGCAACTCAGTCAAGAGCATGCCACAGTTTTGATCCACCCAAACCCAGTCGATTGCAGCTCATCAAGGACATTGAAGGCTGCAGAAATGGTGCACCATTTTATTCGATGGTAAAATCTACCCATGCATAATGCGACGAGAAATGGATATGACTAAAGAAACTGTTGCCGTGCAGGGTATGTAAATTGTGGGACAGAACAGGTTCCGGTGGCCTCTGAAGGATGACACAGCAGAATACGAATTGCAATTGACACTGTGCAGGCCTAGTGCGACGAGTAATGGATGTAATGAAAAACTCTATACTCTATGGTGCCAGTGCATGCAACTGCGAGACAGAACATGTTGTGATCGGCTCTAAAGGATGTAGATCATTTCCGCTAGCCTATTCCGGAGCCGCTGACAGAAGACTATAAACATTAGGCCCTGTTAACATTTCATTTGACTATTGGTTAATGTTATTCTTATAATGAACACTATTTTTTATTCACGTATTAATTCAAAGTTTGGTCTACATAATTTGTTTGTTTGTCCAGTCGAAGAAGACATGGGACATTGCGTAGGGTGGATGGAACTACAAAGATTATGAACACTGGTATTTATTAGTATATTGAAGCTAAACCACTTCCACACAACGTGCCTCAGGAAACTCCTCAACAACAAGTGGCAGGACAGGATTCCAGACACTGAGGTATTTGCCCAAGCAGACCTGCCCAGCATCTATACCATCCTAATGCAGTCCCAGCTATGCTGGGCAGGACATGTAGCCCGCATGCCAGACCATCGGCTCCCAAAAAGGTTCTTCTATGGCGACTACAGCAAGGAAAGCTGTCCCATGGAGGCCAGAAGAAGCGCTTCAAAGACACTCTAAAAACATCCCTGAAAGCGTTTGCCATCACCCCCGACTCCTGGGAACAAACCGCCATGGACCGGGCCAAGTGGCGTTCCTCCGTACACAAAGGCTCCAAGATATGCGAGGCCAACAGGACCGCTGCAGCAGAGCAAAGGAGACAAGCCAGGAAAGCCCGAGCCAGCAATCCTCAGGATGACGTCCCCCTCATCCCCTGTCCCAACAGCCAACGTAACTTCCGTGCACGGATTGGCCTTGTCAGCCATCTGCGCACTCACCAGATCCAGCCCCAACTACCCCCAGATGACTGGAGTGGTCCTCGTCGACTCGACGGACGAACATGACAGTATATTGTATTTGACTAACGATAACTATTATTGTTATAATGAACACTATATGTTACTTATGTATCAATTCATAATTATGCTTTGTCCTAAACAATAATTTTACTGTGGGTCCAATCGAAGACATTGGGGGGTCCAATCGAGGAAACCGTGGCCACGATTGGACCTTTTTGTAATATTCTTATTATATTTTTTCAAAATCCATCAATGATTTTCTTGTGATTAATAAATTGTTGTTGAAAATTAAATATAAGCTCTATGTTAGTATATTGTTTACATCAATTCCATTTGTTTTCGCGTCTATATTAAAGTTTATCGTTAAGGATCCCAATCCCAGTCATACTTGCAAAATGAACACGAAGAACGTTGGTTGTACGTCATACTAGCACGGTGAACACGAATAACGTTGCAAGTACGTCATACTTGTACGTTGAATACGAAGAACGTTGCTGTAACATGAACACGAAGAACGTCGGTAGTACGTCATACTTGTAAGGTGACACGAAGAATGTTGCTATAGTACGGTATGCCTATATGTGGTTGTTTAGTTGGGTGCACGGTTGGTCAGTACGTAGGCCAGACACCCAAGCAAATTTATTGCATTGTAGTAATTTATAATGCATAAGTTAATGGGTGCATGAAAAACATATTTTGTACTGTGTACCTTGTCATGTTACCTGCTATGTATATTTGCACCTGTTGTACCCATGGAACACGATTTCGTAACATTGTTGATCCTAAATAAACAATCAATCAACACATACGAAACAGTAGACTCATTAACCACGACCAATGTGACACCATCCAGTCATCTGTGCTGTTGATGTTGTACTTGTCGCGTGAATTAAGTTCTCAAAAATCTACGCGTGAAACGTGTAATGTTCAGATGCATTTATTACTGTGGTAGCATATTCTTCCATGTCTATGAATACTGTAGCACATTAATGTTTCAGGCGATCCACCATGGCAACAAAGCATTTCAGTAAGACGTCTACCGGAAGTAGGAACCCGTTCGGCGAGCGCGTTCAGGAAGTGGAGTTTACGCATGCGTTACAAAGACAACAGCAGCAGCAGGACCTCGCGCGAGATACCCCAAAGGCGACGTCGCAGGAGACACCCCGTGAAGGGGGTTCGGGTGGTGGAGACGCGCGCGTGGCGGGGGGTGAACAGTGTGTGGAACGGCAGAAAAAAGTAGTGTCCAAAATGATAGATCTCGAACTGCTGTAGTTGGTCTGCAGTATCGTTGCCAGCTGTCTTGTGCATTACAATATCAACGTTACGTTGGCAACATACATTAGCAAACAGTGTAGCCTGGCAAGCCCGTGTTGATGGCAATCAGACAGTGTACAACAAGTATAACACGAGTTAATGGGAATGTACGGCGATTTTCAACTGGCTAACTGAAGTTATCAGAGATGTTTTGTACGTACTTCCAATATTCTGCCTAGCCTCAACGTGCTGAGGATCCAGGCATGCCGATAGACGAACACAAAAATAATAACAAACGTATATACAGTGCATTTGTTTGCATCTAATGCCGGGTAATAAGGTGTCTGAATATTGTTCTTAAATACATACAGGCTATTTACACTAACAGTGCATTCATTGAGTTCTAAAAAGGTTGATTTTGCAGGAGAATGTCAGCATTTCTTGGAATTGGAAATGCCAACGGTCACATACATAATGTCATATAATTTATAAATGTGTTGTACGTATTGCGTGACATTAATCTAATGAAATAAGACGGAATCGTATGTAGGGGAGACCGGGGCTAGTTGTTACAATTTCAGTTTGTGAAAGGTATGTTAGATGCATTATTTATATCAACGTATGCATTACATTTATTATTCGTGTTAATGAAATGTACCATACCATTGATATTCAGTATTGTAGTTAGATAGATATGTGAAGTTTCCCAGGTGCGGTCGACTGTAACAATTAGCCCCGTAAGCGGGGCAAGTTGTTACATCATACGGGGCACATTTTTACAACAAAGAACCTGTGGATCACAAAGCATGTGTCATTCGTACATGTTACTGTTATTACATTAATTGAATCATACACACTTATACATCGTATACACAGTGTACATAACAATGTATATGTTCACAGCTTCACGTATTAAGCTTTTAATTTTTTATCAAAGGGCACTCATTCCTCGGATTCTTACATAAAAATCAATTGTGTATGGAATATAAATTATTGAATGGAGTATGCAATAGTGAATGGCAATATATATATATATGTAACATCCACATTTCAATGTATCGTGCAATATTTATTAATTGCTCAAATACGGATGTGCCATAAAAATAACAAGATTTAACAATATTGCCATCCAAGGCAAAACACCCAGATCGCAAATGGACAAGGAAGCCATTGGCTTCTCGAGAGTCCAATTTTTTAATTTATGAGATATTTGTTAATTTAGTTTGACGCTTCTATCAATTATAGTACTGGTTTTAAACCAGTACGCTAGGCTTCAGAAGTTAAATAAAACGTTCACACTTCGTGGTTAAATAATGTTTTTTCTTTCAGTCATTTTCAGCACACAACTCGCTAGCTGAGCCACTGGTACGAGCCGCCCGACCGTTGTTACAGTTGTAACAACTTGCCCCAATACAATTGTAACAATTTGCCCCAAACACCATTTTTGCAGTCGAATGCACGTGGATGGTAACAAATCCAAAATTTCAGTTTAACTTCAACTTGCATGGCATAACCCCTTATACCATATAGTAGATATGTTTCAAGTTTTATTCACGTAACATAAAAAGTAGCTGCGTGAGATGGTATTATGTAGGCATACACAAACAAAGTTTTAAGTGGTTAATAAGTAATTTTTGTCCACACTTCGTTAATTTCGTCTTCTTAACTCCCGATATTTGGACAGTGTGTCTGCTGGTGGACTTCCAACCAACTACTGTCGATGGTATATCCATATGTGTACTATATATTAATTTAATTTAACTGAATTCCATCAGGGGTCTCCAAGGATTGATCTGATTCCAGGCTCTTTGGTTCAGCTTTGCTCCACTGTCGCTCGCCTTCGAGAACTCCCAGAGAACCGGCGCAAGACCCGTATTTTAACTGTTACCGTCACTGATCTGATTTATTAATATTATCGCTATATTTCCGTTCAATTGATCACGCTTAATTTGTTCATTTGTTGCTGATTGCTGGACAGTCAGTTGACGGACAGTGAGTAGATTCACTCTGGCGCAGGCCCGTTCATACGAGACGAGGCTGAAGTGAGCTTCCACTCCTCGCAGTGGCGCCGACACACGAAAGACAGTGGTTTTTATGCAACGAACACTGTTAAATATTAATATTCGGCTTTACTGTATTGTGTGAATTGTTTCAATACAAGTAAAGGTTAAATTCGTTTCGTTGTATATGCTTATAAAATGATAATAATAATTGGTCAGAGCTGTTTGAATGAGAAAGCCCTGTTTGCCACAAGGTAGTCAAGCCCATCCGACTCTCGCTCGCCTACGCGAACTCGCCGAGAACAGAGTGTGGCCCCAGAGACATCGCGTGACCGTTACCGTCAGGTGGCATCACTGATCTGATTGACATTATATTTCAGTTCAGTTTCGTTTGTTCAGTTGTTGTTGTTTGCTGAACATGCAGTCAGTAGTCAAAGTATGGACTGGGAATATCGGAGGAATTCAGGGTGGACGTCGGCCTGAGACAGGGAAGTGCCCTAAGCCCACTGTTATTCATCGCAGTAGCGTAACAAGGACATTCTCCGCTAGTTGACCACAGATGACTTGGCGGTAGCAGCGGACAGTGATGCCGACCTTCAACGGTCGGTAGAGTCGAAGGGAATATTTGGCAGGACTGAGAGTAAGTCTGGAGAAGACGGGGATACTTTGGATGGGCAGTAGAATAAATATCTAGATATAAGATTGGAAGGGAAGAAACTAAACCAACGAGACAGTTTGTTGGAGCGCTTTGCGGGCACGGAGACGTAAATTCGCAGAAGAATACAAGCTGGGGCGAAGTGGAAAGTGGAAGGGGTGATGTTAGTTAGACATATATCTCTGAAGCTAAAAGGAAAGGTGCTTTGCTCATGCGTAACACAAGCCTACCTATACGGCCTAAAGACCATGGCGATGACGAAGAAACAACATGAGAAGCTGCAAGTTTGCGAGAATAAATGGGTGAGAAGAATTGCGGGAGTGAAAAGAATAGACAAGCGAAGAATTGAGGAGTTGAAGGAGGAACTTGATGTGAAAAAGAGTCTCGCGAGGAAGCTGGCGAGGAGTCGGCTAAACTGTGCTGGATACGTGGAAAGAATGGAAAGGGTGCGGTTGACGAAGAGAGCGGATGCACTTAGAGTGCAGTGTAGAAGGAGAAGAGGAGGACCGATACTGAGGTGGGAGGACTGGGTGAAGAGAGGTTTGGCGGGAGTGGAAGGGGAGTGGAGAATTAGAGCGAGGGATGTGGGGGGTGAAGATGGTTGGTGGAGACGGCAGTGAAACTGGACCAGTGACGAAGAAGAATAGAAAACAGGACGACCGGTATCCGTGTCAGCCTCACCCCACCCCGTATCTCACTTCAGGGATAAAGAGGAAAGCAACAACAACATTTTATTGTGTGAATTGTTTTACTATAAGTAAAGTTTTCAATTGTTTCGTATGCATTGTAAATGCTTATAAAGTGTTACTCATAACTGATGAAGTTAGAATGTCCCCGGATATATACCCATGCAGACTCTGGGTATACATCCTGGTTCCGTCACAATGGATTCTACACTCTGATTCCAGCTCTGGCGTGTGCAACAAACGGTGGCGCTACATCACGGGGTTTGGATATTATGGCTCCATCTGACAGAGCCTTATTAATATCACCATTCAGTTGGATTGTACATACATTCACGATAAAATACACAAAGCCACGCGTGTATAATTCTATTATAAAATACCGGAAATGACGTTAAAATAATTATTGCACATTGTGTACGTAATAACGGTAATGCAATTAAATTAAAATTACATTTATATACATTCACTAAAACGAACCGTGAACGCAGCCCACTCAGTAGGAGGCACTTTATATTAAAACTGACTATATCATTATAATTACATTAATACAGTTCATCATATTCAACATAATTAAATTACATTAAAATGAAAATAAATAAATTACTTTAGATATTACAATTGTATGATAAAATATACCCGATAAACCATTTAACTGTTTTGACAGTGTATCAAACACCATGGTATTAACGAGTAGTTTTTGTAGCGATTTGTGTTAGCCATTGGAACGGGTAGCTCGTTAAATGATCTTAGATCATATGAAACCATTCCAGTGTCCCGTAGTAGAAGTTCGTGTGCCATACCGGACAAGTTCGTGTGCCATACCGGACATGTTCGTGTGCCATACCGGACAAGTTCGTGTGCCATACCGGACAAGCATATTCAACTACTGGTCTGATCACATATACATAAATTCTAACCAAATCGATTTGATTGATTCCATCACGTTTCAATTGATAGATTACATACACCACTTTCCTGGCCTTTGCAACTATTTTTGCTTGAGTAACTCTTTCGATATCAGTCCCATTTATATCAATATACGGCAGAGATTCAACATACGTTCTATCTTTACAGAAACATAAAACCATTTATTTTGTCTTACTCGTATTAATGCGCATATCATTATCGCTAGACCACTGCACACAAATTTTAGCTGAATCCTGTATGACTGATACTCTGCTCTGGTTGCATATTTAAGATATTGTGCTGTTATCTACATATTTGTAGATAGGGCAAGGTGTTCGTAAATCATTGATATGGATCAAAAAGTGTTTTGGTCCAGACAAAGTTCCTTGGGGAACGCCTCCATTAGGGTAGCCTGGTCTTGATACAGCATCTCCGATCTTAACTTTCTGCTCACGGTCTAGGAGAAACGCTGCCATCCATCGGACTAGATGTGCTGGTAATTCCATTTTGATCAGTTTATCGATTAATATATCATGATTAATTAGATCAAATGCTTTCCTGTAGTCCAGAAATAAAACTCTCACAAAATTGCCCGTTACATGTGTGGCTTCATTCCACTTGTGGAGCAATTCAACCGGAACATCAGTAGTACAAGTCCCTGCCATACCTCCGAACTGCCTATCTGAGGTTTAACACAAATATCGACCCACTTCAGCACAAGTGAATCAAACACCTTTGCCAGAATTGGAGTTAGGGATATAGGTCTAATGTCCTTTTCCACTGTGTCTGGTGGATGTTTCTTTGACAACGGAATGACTGTTGCTGACTTCCATAAGATGAGTAGTACTCATTCCCTGAGTGAGCTGTTAAACATAGCTGTGACCGGTGCCGCGAGAAGGTGCGAACAGTTTTTCAATACCCATGGCGGAATGTTGTCTGGTCCAGTGGCTTTGTTAACCTTGACCTTTTCAAGTACCACCTCCGTATCTGTCACGCTGGTAATGAACTCTTCACACACTGACACAAAGAATCCATTCATAGAGTTGACCAGGCTGTCCAAATCCCCATCAGTGTATTTTATGGGCCAGCCCCTGCATCTCATTGCGGCTGCCAGATGATGTTCCCAAGAGAGGCTTCATGTGTTTCCACAAGTCACGTGTCGATGATTCCTCGAGTGTTGCGATTTTTGATTGGTAAAACTGGTGGCACAATTTTGGCGCTGTGCAATTAACTAAGTTCCTCAGTCTTCTAGCATGTTCCATGTCACCAGACATACGACCACGTTGTCGCTTTCTGAGCAGTTGCCGGAAGCCATATGTGATCCATGGTTTATATGTGCTATGACGTGACACAGTCTTGTACTGAAAACAGGTGCTCAGTGAATAGTCCATGGTTTCCTGGAAGATATTAAACTGTTCCTCGCACGTAGGCAATGTGTACATATACTCCCATCTGGTATGTGACAGCGCTGATGTAAACATTGCTCGTTCATTGTTACCCATGCGTCTGGTAACGATGCTCTGGACCATGCCCGTGTCGAGTGTTGGGAAACACGATGGGACCAGTAACACCATATTGTGGTCTGATGTTCCCACTCCGTCAAGCACTGTTGGACAACCGTACACAGGTGACATGTTAGACCACATTTTGTCTAATATTGCACGATTACGTGTGGCTGCCTTAACAAGTTGCTCGTATCCATAACGTGTGCATAATATTACACGAGTATTTTCTTGGGCTTCAATCTAATCCATAGCACCTCGTGCTCATCATCTTCAATATCGTGCAATCGATCATACACCACGGTCTCTGCCACACAACACGCTACTCCTCCACCTCCTCTCTCCTCCCGGTCTCTGCCACACAACACGCTACTCCTCCACCTCCTCTCTCCTCCCGGTCTCTGCCACACAACACGCTACTCCTCCACCTCCTCTCTCCTCCCGGTCTCTGCCACACAACACGCTACTCCTCCACCTCCTCTCTCCACCCGGTCCTTCCTTTCACAACAGAAACCTGCTATTCGACAGATTCCGAAGCCATGTAGGTCTTAAACTAGGTTTCTGTGACATTCACGCAGACAACGTCGTTCATGCGAGCCACCACAAGTAACTCATCTAATTTCTCAATACTCAGTGACCAAGCGTTGACATTTAGACACCCTGGTAGGCTCCATCGCGAACTGTTCGTGAGCGTGATTAAATTGTCTGCGATCACACCTGATGTTCTGTGTTGTGATACGCTACGGCAACGGGTAATTACAGACCGAATGTTGAGCACTCCACTTTCAATACGTGTTATTCCGGCCTCTTTCCTAGTCCCTCTTTGCATGGTGTTTGCTCTTGTGGCCCTGCTGACCACAGACAAAGCACGACACAGCATGCTCATATCGACATGTTTGGGTGACATGATTTGTCTCTCCACACTGGCCAGAAATACGCAATTAGCTAGCAGCTATGATATCACCTGCATCAGCAGGACGGCTATCTTGCGCGCTGCGGTCCTGTTTCGGCGGCTTTCTGCCAGTCGGTCTCAGCATATTGCGGCCCCCTGGGTCGAGGGACGAATAGTCAGCCCGCTGCGGCGTTGTTTCGGCGGCCTGTTTCTAGTCGGTCTTGACGTAATGCAGCCCCTCTGCGAAGAGGTTCCCCGTTGAGCTCCGTTGAGCTCCGTCTTCGCGATGCTTACTGGCCGCTAGTGAGACGTTACTCATTAACCTTTTCACCCCGCAAGTAGAAAGACGGACACTGTCATTTTGGAAGGCTGACGTGTCGCAAGATCCATCGCGGAACAGGAAATTCTGGTCGTTGTCTATGAACCGGGCACCCGTGTCGCGACATTTATCTTTCAAGAAATTGTTACACACCTCACTCCACTGGACAGCAATTAGTAAATCCTTTGGGGTAGCCCTAGATGTTGTGTGTAAGGCCACCGGTTCATTGTCTGCAATGGTAACCTTGTGGATGTCCCGTAAAATATGGCCATCAAACATGAAAACTCGCTTACCATACACAATATATGAAAAAGCATGGTCAACCACAGTTTACCATGTAATGTCATGGTATGCCATGTAATATCATGTAATACCACCAAATACCATGGTACTCCATGGTAAACCATGACATTACATGGTAAACTGTGGTTTATCGTGATTTACCATGGTTTACCTGTTTCAAAACACCTTGGCATTTACCATGGTATATTTTCATAAGGGTATGTAGATGGAAACACCAGCAATACCCCCATGGATACGATTCGTTCATCTTAGACCAAAACTTTGGCAGGTACGAACTTCAAGTGCATCACGTGCAGTAGAGTCGTTTACGAACTTCAACACGCCCTCCTGCACGCCGTCTGATAGAGATCGGCATGTTGCAGTGTCCTTCTTTGCTATTGCCTGCTTGTACGTTGTTCACGAAATCAATCACTGTGGTGAGTCAGCCATGACTGTTTCACCACATTGATTGAGTTCAGGTGAAACATTATTTTGTTCAAGCATGTCAGCTTCAAGAGCTACTTTTGTCCGAGAGTTTTTCAGCGAATTTTCGAGACTGCTCCATGCCGACGCGGTCAAAGAATTTGGTGATCTCGTCTTTGGTGATCTCACGTTCCTCCGCGAGAGCCAATGGACCTCAGTGTGGAAGAGCAGATCAACCTACACGGATGTCTATAGTGAAGGTGCAACCCTAGTGCATGCCATAACCGTTCGTAGTATGTCATAATTTCAAAATCGATGTTTCCATATTCGATATTTTGAGCCTTGTGATATTCGCTACGTCATCTATGCGAAGCTGGGCTTTCTTAGACCTGCAGCCACACCAGCCATCCCAACACAGACAGATGCCGGGTAGAACAGAGACCCTTTCTTTCAGGTTGTCCTCGACATAATATAGGTTTCATACTTGACGCGGGAGATTTGGGCGTAATGGGAGACGGGATATTGTATACAAAGGAGTCTCAGTTGGGTTATCTACGACATTATTGGGTCCATGTTGCAAGATCGAGTCCCAGTCTTAGTTAGGCGATAAGTAAACTAAACCTTTGGACGCTTGAAAATGTACAACGAAGAGCAACAAAGCTAATTCCAGAACTAAAGTGCCAAGAGTATTACGATAGATTGAAGGCGTTGAAGCTACCAAGCCTATAATACAGAAGAGCAAGAGGAGACATGGTTGAGGTCTACAAATATCTGCATGGCATCTACAAAGTCGATAAAATGCCACTTCAGATGGACCACAGTGACCAGGGGAGACCGGCTGAAGCTTAAAATGGGACGTTTGACAGCTAGATAACGGATGAGCTACTTTAGACACAGAGTAGCGAACAGGTGGAACTCTCTCACAGAGGATGTGGTTTCGGCACACACACGCACGCACGCACACACACTGAATGCATTCAAAGCTAAACTATACAAATTGTGGTGCACTTACACTTTTGAGCAAAGTGACAACTTCCCACCAACGTGCACAAACTACAGTAAAGACCAGCTAAAAGGCTATTAGTCTAAAAGAGCTGAAGAGGATGTATGTATGTATTATGTATTATATAAGAATGACACCAGTGTGCAGTATGTAACAAACAATGCTTCGCGGAGCAGCAGAACAGACGCACGAGAACGTTGAAAGTTTAGTTTGCTTGCGACGTTTTACGTGCGTATATTAGAATGCAACGTTTTCATCGGCAAACGGTTTCTATGAATTTCGAACGTCGATTGTTCTTTGACGTCTTGACGCGTTATCGTCTCCCGGAGACCAAACTCACTGATATGTGGACATTATTCACGATGGATCAACATTATAATTGGTAAGTTTAACTAACATTGCCTGTTCTTATGATATAAATATGTAACGAGTATTTGCACTGTATTTTTGCAGAAGCAGTAGAAGTATTAAGTTTAACCAGTTTGGTTTGCTACTCGTCTGAGTTCGGGTTCCTGATGATTTAGTCGCCATGCTAGGTTATGTAACTTTTATTAGTGTGGTGTTTAAACTAATATATCACAACAAAGTATACTTATATTTGTGATATATCTCCTACCCCGTTGTATGATGTTAGAGAATACATTTTAATATTGTTTTTGTTGCTGACTTGTTGCTAGCCTACGTCACAACGACGGATTAACAATCTCGGGGGTAATTTCAAGTCGTGGATTGGACGACACAACCCGGGCGACGATGTCGAACTCTACGTGAAGTGAAGACAAACCGAAGCTGTGTTTAACGACGGGTTCACAGCGCAAACGGTGCAAGTCCCAGAGTTCCTGGGGTCGACGGAACGTCTCATTCGCGACTAGGCACTGAGCGTAAACATTATCACGTCGTCTTCAGGCGCAACAGATGATCACTCGGCTACCGGAAGTGACGCGTGAAGGCACTGCACGGTTGGGGGTGTCCTACAGTCAGGACTACCCGTCGGGAGGGACGCCCTCTACTCCGAGGTAAGCCTAACACAGCCCTCCGAAGTTTGTAAACATATGCCATATACTATAGGCAGTACCAGGTACTGCGTTTGTGCAAGATGATGCTGTTAGTGTGATTGAGATATTGGTAACCGGTAAAGTTATTTAAAAAGTAATTGGCTAATCATCGGTGGTTTTTCATTTCAGGTGCTTCACGCGTGCTTCCGGTCTGACCGATCGCTGTTGCGGCTGTAGACGACACGACGCGTTGGTAGTAAGGTTCACTTTTATTTCTTTATCATTTTTAGTTTTGTGACGAGGAGTTGCCCCGGGGGACCGGGGAACCTCCGGGGAGATGCACACGTGTACGGTGTTACCGAGCGTTTATGATTTATCCAGACGACGACTGCTGTGGACGTGACGACATGTTGCTGGTTTTATTTATTAATATTTATTATTATTATCTATTATTGTATTTTTATTTCCTATCACGTTTATTAATATTAAATGTGTTCAGTGCCTAGTTCGTGTTTGGGAAGATTCCAAGCGCGAGCGAGATGATCGAGTTCAACCGATCGGCAAATGTCACCAGCTACATTAACACCGACACGAGCGAACGCCACTCGAAACACTCATCGTCGACACCGATCGAGGCGCTGGTTCGTCATCGGAAACATCTACGGAGGTCGCCGATGAACGCACTCGGACAGAGAACGTTACGCGACCGACGCCGATCGAGGCGAAGATCATCTATTGTGGCCGCAGATGAACGATCTCGGTCGAACTGGCGAACGTCACAAAACGTCCGACGTCGACGCCGATCGAGGCGCTCGTTCGTAGGAAACATATCGTTGACGTGGACGAACTCTCTCGGACTCCGAACGAAATCCGGTCGACGCCGGTCGAGGCGAAGATCACGCCGATAAATATTCTCTCTAATGCTGCCGGTAGACACTATGTTGCCATGGTGATTATTGCGTTGGCGTACTTGAACAATAGACCTACGTCACGAGAACGTTATCCTGTGAATCTGCTCTTTTCGGTGTTGCTCGCGCCTTTAATAAAGCTGTTATCGTACCGTTGTACCAACGCTTCTGTCATACTTTCATTTTATCTCTTTATCGGCATACATAATATATGTTACCCTACGAAAACTGGCACATTAAAACATTTTCAATGTATAGACAGTTGACTGTTATGTTCAGTGGCCATTGCGTTTCAACAATCAACATCAACTACTGTCATCCAATTACAAACCCCAAAAGTAGTTAGTGGAAGTTTCTGAGACCTCAGTGAGGAGGCTACGCATGACTGACTTCAAAGGACTTCAAAGGAAATACACGTATGAACGACCTCGGAGTGCGCGCAGCCAATCAGAACGCTCCCCTGACGGTTGTAGCCGTGCGCAGCGCCCCCTAGCGACGGAAGGAGGAACGAACATTGACCAGTAGTCATCGATGGTGGACATAGGAACAAAGAAAATACACGTAATATCACCCACCCACCCACCCACCCCACCCACCCACCCACGTCAACACGTGACCTTGACCTTGACCCGAACGGAGTGACCAGTCCGAGTGGCGAGCTAATACTAACTGGACGCCCGAACGACTGGAGTTAACTGTAAGCCGAAGCGTTTATCCAGCTGTGAGCCGTAGCGCGAGATCAAAGGATGCCAATCTGAACAATGTAGCAAGGGAGTTGAGCTAATCAGTGAAAAAAACAGCAACTATGTTGCAGTGACGACATTGATGTGGGACCGAGTCGTGTTATAGCCGGTTATATGGAGTGGACATAAGACGTAATAAAAGTAAAACTGGTAAAGATAAGGCGATGATGTAATATGTATTAATTAGCCGACATGCATGGCTATAATATAACCGCTGGACGACGGAAATCGGACCGTTCATTAAAGAAAATGTAGCAGGGCGAAAATGGACTATGTGTATAATATGCACACACCAGTGCAAGGGAAACGAGAACGCAATACAAGACGGGAATTTATATAAACTCAAGCAAAATGTAATATATATATATGAAACTGTTAAATATAATGCGATGAAGTTATATGTAATAGGTAGCCGACATGCGTGACTATAAGTTAACCACTGGACAATGGAAACCGAACCGTTAATTAAAGAAAATGTAGCAGGGGAACAATGACTATGTGTATAATATACCAACACGCAGTTGGAACAAGAACGCAATACAAGACGGGAATATAAGGCGATGTAAAATTTAATACACGAAAAAGAAGCACAAGTACAATGAAATAGAAATTAAAACAGTATAAGTAAAAGAAGGTAAACATTAAAATGTGCGTTGTTAGACGTGTTCACACGATCGATTGAACGCCGTTAACAAGGAACGGCGAACGCAACGGGCTGTTAGTTTTTTAGCCAAGGCGATTCGTAGCGGAACCGATGTGCGGCGACGGTGCAGTGCCGAGCGATTGATGGGCCCTCTGTGAAGGTGGACGAAAGCAGGTTCTAGGGGCGATGGTACATGCAACAGCAACAACTGTTGCATGACACTCCCCCACAGCCTCCTATGGTCGAGGAGAGCTGCAGAGGAGTCGCATTCGTTGTCCCAGGATTCAGGTGCGGTGGCCGGGGCGCGATATCCACCGATGTAATGACGCACGTCAGATAGCACGTGACGCCAACGACTGACGTGGTCCATGAAAGCGATCATGAGACCGGCGTCGTAGACTTGATCGCGAAATAGGACGGTAGCCTGACTGATCTGACGGTGCGCGGTGACCTCGAGGAGTTCGACCATCACGCGAGGCCATTGAAATCGAGGTACGCTGTAAGTAAAGGACACAACCAGAGTGAGAATATGCATAGGCATCTATATATATATATATATATATCGACTGCCAGTCGATCGGTTTCGTATTACATATCTCTCTCGTTGCTTGGTTACGTCTGTTATATATATATATATATATATATATATATATATATACATATATATATATATATATATATATACATATATATATATATATATATATATATATATATATATATATATATATATATATATATATATATATATATATATATATATATATATATGTATATATATATATATATATATATATATATATATATATATATATATATATATATATAACAGACGTAACCAAGCAACGAGAGAGATATGTAATACGAAACCGATCGACTGGCAGGCGTTATCGCTAGGCAAGCCGCTACATATGGAACTTGGAACGTGGACTCGACGAACACTCAGCGAGACATGTATACACAGGAACGATAGAACAGTATGTAAAGTGAACAGTTATGAGCTATGTAGAGCTATGTAGAGCTAAGAAAGTATAAATATATATATATATATATATATATATATATATATATATATATATATATATATATATTAAATATAAATATAAATATAAATACTCACACACGAAGCAGTATAGGCAGCAGTGAATCTCCCATGAGATCCAAAACGATCATTAACTCTGCGAATTCTTCTAGCGGTATTACGAGAGGCATGATCTAGTAAACGACGACGACGACGACGACGACGAAGGCAATGGCGGTTGTGATGACGACACGACGAACGCAGCAGCTATATATACCATGCTAGAAATAAACCAGACAGCTGGCGTAACCCGAGGAACAATACCACACTAATCAGAAAACAGATAAGCGGTCGGCAACTGTCAGCTTACCGACACCGGGCATCCATCACGCAAGGAAAAAGCGGGGGTTATGAGTACTCGACAGCGCTAGAACGGCGTGTAGTTAAGACAGTAACTGTACATTTTAACGTCATAAAGTCACCATGAACCGTCCTGTACACTTTAGAGGCGGTAAAAATTATCTGTCCAATTTCTACGCGTGCAGGATACATGTGTGGAATAGAGAATTTACCAGTGTTGAAAGTGCTTACCAATGGCGTAAATGCATGCATCATGGTGACATGCAGACCGCAGAAAAAATGCTTTCCACGCGCACGGGTCTACAGGCGAAACACCTCAGCAAAAGCATACGAGAAAAGGAGCAGTTACGCGCAGAATGGAACAAACAACGATATTCAGTAATGTATGCGTTAGTTGCTGTTAAATATCGCGATCCAACCCTACGTAAACGACTGTTAGACACACGGGAATCCGAGTTGAAGGAATGGGTAAGGAGTCGGGAAGGATACTGGAGTGCACTGACATACAGTGGTCAAGCCGATCAGAACATGCTAGGACATATACTCATGCGAGTACGCGAGTTCATTCGATTGCATAAGACTCCCCCCACAGCGAAACGATGGCCAGACGTAACGCGAGTCGATGACAAGACCGGTGAACAGAGTACAGCGAGATACCAGACATCCAGCACTCAATAGCAGCATCACGTGCGCGACCAAGGGTTGTGATAAGAAAGCGCGCCACAGTCGGTGAGAGGGCTATATAAACCCGGCGCAGAGTGAACGAGGCAATCGCTCTCCGATCACACATCACACGTCTAGAACACCAGCATCACCAGAGAAGAAGAAGAAATGGCCGCCCAACAACTCGACATGAATATGACAGTCAGCCGACTCGAGAAGGAGGTAAGTAACGGAAATTATATATTTACACGTCCGTTAACCATAGTACAATGTGCTGTTCAAGAGAAATATATCGTATATCCATCATGTCAGCAGTGTAAGAAACGTGTGACCCTTGAAAACAATGGGTATGTGTGTCCGATCCATCGATGGCAGCGTGGTGTAGTGTATCAGTTCGCTATGCGTATCCTCCTACAAGACGCCATTGGCAGTGAAGTGTGGGCAACCTTATTTAATGACAAGGCTGTCCAGGTGTTGGGATTCACGGGTAACGACTACATGAGCATGAAGTCAGACGCCGAGCGGTATGCAGCACTGGACATGTTGCGGGGGGCCCGAGTCATGGTGACCATTAGGAAACGCGTAGCGGGACAGTATGTAAATTACACGGTGTCAGACTTGGAAGTAGTCACCGTGTGATTCTGTTGACAGGCTGCCACCGCCGCCGCCGCTGCTGCTGCAGCTACTGCAAGCAGTGACGTCGTCAGGGAGGGAAGCGCGAAGGTAATGGAATGGTTACGTACTAATAGTTCTGAGATACTATTCTCCTCCTCGGTGGACAGTTGTTCACCGCCACCATTAATTATAATAACAGATGACGAGGAGGAGGATAGCACGTCACAGCCCGATGTCATATCGATAAGCAGTAGCGATGATATGGAGACTATGGTGAGTGGTGTGGATAGGATACGTGATCGATCCGAAGCCATGACGAACGAAAATAACTTCTATAAGGCGCTAGAGGTCGCCAGCGTTCGATATGCCTGTGACGATGTGGATCGCATAATGAATTTAAAGGACGACAATAAGGAGCGTTACGTACCATCGTCCAGCATGGTCATGCACGTCTTGCGGTGGCTATCGATAGATGTCATCGCAACGTGTGGGAACATGCACTGGCGTCACCAAGTGACAGAATTGGTTAGAAAGAGTATGTACGAACGATACAGCGATATACAGGGCGACGCGGATGAAAATATGTCGAATGTAACTAATTCTTTCTGTTCAATAGACCGGTCTGACGCAACTGCAGAGGGCGTACAAACGTTAGTTGGCGGACATGTATGAGGCGGATGATGAGGATGAGGATGAGGAGGTGACGTCATCGTGGAAACGACAGAAAACAGCCCCGGCAGATGACGACACCAGAGTGGTGGTGGAGCACCGCTGCGACTCGCCACCAGCAGCGCAGGAGCTACCGTGGGGACCGCTGTACGAAGATGTGTCTGATGATGATGATGATGATGATGCTATCACCTCAGCCCCCGCTCATGATGATGATGAAGATGCTATCGCCTCATCCCCCGCTCACGAGGATGAGGACGATGACGCCGACTTCACGTTCAGCCCCGCTTCGCCACCACTCACGCAAAGGACGGAGGTTGAGAGGGCAACAACGTTATCACCAACTACGCTTTACGTCTTCCCGGACGAAACCGTCGTTCTGAAGCCAGACGGCGGGTGCGTCCGCATACCCGATCAACACACCATCACCCACCCGAAGCCGTCGACGTCGACCATCGAGGACGATGACGACGATGAGCCCGCTGCCGAACAAGTGCGCAAGGTGTGTTTCATGAGGATTCAAACAAACATTGCGCAATTTATAACGCCCAGTGGAGGGCATCCACCCCAGCCACGGTAGAGGAAGTGACCGTGGACGTTTGCCGCGCACTGACAGCTACGATGCTGTCGGCAGAGTTCCAGAACATCATAATGAAGTATGTTCGTATCAACATCCGTCGACAGCCGTAGTATGTGAACAGTAGTCAGTAGTGAGGTAGTTAGGTAGTAGTCAGTAGGTAGTATGTATGTACGAGTGACATTATAACCACGGTATATGAACATTGTATTATTGGCGTTATGTATATTGAAGTGTACGACGACGAGGCACCCGTACTCCCAGCCAGCATTCGGGAGCGATCTGGTGTATTGATCTCCACGTATATGACGTCGTCAACAGAATATTATTATTAGTAAACATAACCGAGTTAGTAGGTAGTAGTAGTAGTAGTAGTAGTAGTAGTAGTAGTAGTAGTAGTAGTAGTAGTAGTAGTAGTAGTAGTAGTAGTATTAAGTAATATGGAGTGGAATATTAGTATCTTTTAATTTGTTCTGTAGGATGACGTACCTGTGCTACCGGCTGAAGTGCGTAGGCGTGCAGGCCGTGAATTAGTGGTGCTACTACTAGAATACATTATATCGACACACGATGAACAGTAGACCTATTTCTTTTATGTAGGAGGAGGAGAAGGAGGAGAAGGAGGAGGAAGCACCCGTACTAGCAACAGACGAGAGGAGACGCACATTACATAGATTAATTCAGATAATTATTGATTTTATGATAGAAACACACGAATATTAAGAAGCACCGTTTGCAACGGAATAACAGTAGCTTAGTGTAACGTGTCGAACTGTATGGTATTTAGTCGCTCTCTCTCTCTCTCTCTCTCTCTCTCTCTCTCTCTCTCTTTTATTGTATGACATATATGGTATCGTAGTTGCATGACATAGAGTAATTGCTATATATATACATATATACATACATACAGACTTATATATAGTACATCATCATCATTGTACTTAACCTCTGTCGCGGTGTAAAAGCCCACAAGTTAATAACCATGTTACTAGCCACTGGCGTGTCGATAACCGATCGTAAGCTAGTGGTCACTGTCGAGGATGTAACAATCCCACAAACCATCAAGTCATCATAGTAATTATATAAGTCTAACCGTGTATATATGTATATGTATATGTATATGACATTATACTCAATAAAAAGTCGTACAATGATTGAAACGTGTTGTCAGTGGTGTTGCCACGGTCTACATAGTTGAAAGAGAACCCGTAGCCATCGATAGTGGACACACAGTAGCCAATACCACAGGATCACACCTTAGGTCATACACCCGTCACCATTCACCAACCACCACCACCACCACCACCACCACCACCACCACCACCACCACCACCACCACCACCACCCCACCACCACCACACGTACTATATAGCTGTACTAAGGACCGCTGTCTCTCAGTTGTAGACGCGTAGAGCACCATGAAACGTCATCTATGTCGTCACTGCGGACTGGCCCTCGACACGTATGCAGAGCTAACACGCCACGTAGCGAGTCATTTGACACCGGCAGTGACCGAACACACGTCTTCGGTGGCGCAACCAATAGAGGTGCCACCTAGCGACCAGGCAAAGCGAACGAAATATTCGTGTAAATGCGATGCAACGTTTGAGAGATGGGACGATCTGCAGCATCATGTTAGGTCCGTATGTCGTCTTAGCAGTAGCAGTAGCAGTAGCAGTAGCAGTAGCAGTAATAGAAAACAGACCACAGTGTACACATGTGCGAAATGTGGAAAGAATTACAATAGACTCGATAACCTGACCAGACACGCACGAACAACGTGTACCGGCGTCGTCGTCAAGAAGCCACCATCATCGAAGAGATCAATCAGGGAAGACACCACACCCCACCATCCACTCGTTACCGACGAAGACCCCATCGACCCACCTGCTCGACTCCCCTTCGCCGACAACCTGTCGACGGAACTGTTAGATGTCGTACGAGCGCACTGGTCGACCGTACGGACAGGTGTAACGAGAGGTCCTCTCCAGTGCAGGTACGATTACAGATTAACGACGCTAGACACGACCGTTCTAGAAGCGCCGTTGAAGAACATGTTCCAGGAACAGACCAACGCTTTCAAGATTAACCTCAGTTACGGGTTCGTTCTGAGGAACAAGAACACGGGTCAATACAAGTACTACCATTCCTCGTGCAATTGCTGTGGACGCTACCTGGACGAGCCCAGTCTCATCACCAACAGCAAGGACTTTGATGATTTCCTCGAACGCATCCGAGAAACCGACGTCTTGCAATGGGCCATCAATCAAAGACCGGATTCGGCGTGGGTGTGCGAACTTGTGACCAATGTCACATTTTTCGTCAATCGCATCATCGATCACCCGATAGGATGTGTAGGAATGACCTCCCTTCCAGTCTACATCAAGAAGAACAAAGCCGTCATCGTATTGGAAAAGGAACCCATCCATGCCAAGAGGTACAGTGACAACCTGTGTCTCTTCCGATGTCTGTCCCTGCATCGAGGATGTGAAAGTCGTCGATTGGAACCAGCTGTGAAGACGCTGTACGAGACTTACGTCCAAGACGGCGTATCCATGGAAGCATTTGCCGGGGTCACGATGGACGACCTCTATCGTGTAGAGACCACGTTCCAAACGAATGTGTGCGTGTACAGTCTCGTAAAACCAGATGGAGAGGATGGAAAGCCAACTGCAGAACTCGTTCGTCGCTCGGTATGTAAGTACCCTGACACACTCTACCTCAATCTTCACGGGACACATTTTTCCTTCATCCAGGATAGACGCATGTACTGTCACTCGTACAGATGTCGGAAGTGCGGTGACTCGTGGAAAGACGCATGGAGTCTACGCAACCACGAGAGCACGTGTACGGGGGGTGTGCGTCGAGTCTATCCTGGTGGCGTGTACCATTCGACTCCATCGGTGTTCGAACGATTGGCTGACGAGAACATCCGAGTGGCCGAAGCGTTGCAGTACTATCCGTACCGAGCCACCTTCGACTTTGAGTGTTGGTTCGACACCGAACACCTTCTGTCTGACAGTGACCAGGTTCACTGGGTTGCGCGTCACGTCCCGCTGAGCGTCAGCGTGGCATCCAACGTACCCGGACACGAACAGGTGACATGCATCGTCACGGACGGAGACACCAACAAGTTGGTGAGCACCATGATGACTATCCTGCAATCGATGAGTGAAGCCGCGTACGACAAGATCAAAGACTCATACGATCATGTGTTGGAACAACTCGCAGAAGAGCTGACGAAATGGGACGCACGGGAGGAGGCTGCACGATCAGCCACCGACAAGGACTCTCGACCGGCAACCAATCCGTACAAAACGCTGATGGGACAACTGTATGGATGGATGCGTCAGTTACCTGTCATCGGGTTCAATTCGGGGAAGTATGATCTCAATGCCATCAAACAGTTCCTCATACCGTACTTCCTGACGACTTCAAAGACCGTGGAACAAGAAAAAGAAGACGAGGACGAGAGGGAGCAAGAGGAAACAAAGAAAGACGAGAACGACGGCGTCGGGTCAATGTTCGTCATCAAACGCAACAACACTTTCATGTGTCTTTCGACGGATCAGCTGAAATTCCTAGACATGATCAACTACATAGCCCCCGTGTTCAGCTACGACAAGTATCTGAAAGCGTACAGATGCGAGGTGACGAAAGGTCATTTCCCGTACGAGTACATGGACCGTCTGGAGAGACTCGACGACACCGCTCTTCCACCGAAAGAGGCCTTCTTCAGTCGACTGAAGAACGAAGGTATTTCAGACGAGGATTACGCCAGTTGTCAGGAGGCCTGGCGCGTCAATGGCATGACGACGTTGCGCGACTTTCTCGTCTGGTACAACAACAGGGACGTGGTTCCCTTTCTACAGGCCATCGACAGACAGTTTGCGTTCTATCGACAACGTGGAATAGACATGTTCAAGCAAGGTATCAGCGTACCTGGTCTGACACTGCTGTACCTGTTCAACGACCTTCCAGAGAAGACCTACTTTACCATCTTCAACGAGAAGAATAAAGACCTGCACGACCTCGTCAAAGAGAACATCGTAGGCGGGCCTTCGATCATTTTTCATCGCTATCATGAGAAAGGGGTAACCACGCTACGTCAGAACGAGTACGGAGAGGCTGCTCGTCCTTGTCGATCGATCGTCGGATACGATGCGAACGCACTGTACCTGTGGTCGCTCATGCAAGACATGCCTATGGGATGGTGCACGCGACGACGGGCAGAGAAGGACTTCCGCCCCGAATCGGCGCAGCTGTACGGACAGATGGCTGGCGAATGGTTGACGTGGGAAGCCGAACGCACGGGACGTCCCATACGGCATCAGATCAACGGACGAGAGAAGAGAATAGGCAAACATCGGGTGGACGGATGGTGCAGCGAGACGAAGACGGCTTATCAGTTCCAAGGGTGCCTTTTCCACGGGTGCTCGTGCAACCGAGAAGAGGTGAACGCCGTCAACGGGAAACCCATGGCGCAACTGCTCGCCGAGACCCGAAAGACCACCGCCTACCTACGTCACTTTGTCAAAGTCGTCGAGCTGTGGGAATGCGAGTGGAAAGAGATAAGACGAACCCCGGCCGTACGAAAGTGTCTGGATGCTGCATTTCCCCGACGCCGACACGTGCGATGGACGATGACGTCGCAACAGATCCTGAACGGAGTGCGTGCAGGAACCGTGTTCGGCATGATCGAGTGCGACATTCGCGTACCGGAAGAATTGCGCGAGCACTTTGCCGAGATGCAGCCCGTGTTCAAGAATATCAGTCTGATACGCGAGGATCTCGGTCCGTTCATGCGCCGTTACGCCGAAGAGCACAACATAATGAAGACTCCGAGACGCATGCTCGTGGGTAGTTATTGCGGCGATAAGATACTGCTCGCAACGCCACTGCTGCGATGGTATCTGGACCACGGTCTCGAGGTACTGCACGTGTACCAGGACATCGAATACGATCCTATTCCGTGTTTCCGGCGGTTCGGCGATGCAGTGTCCAAGGCCCGACGCGAGGGCGACGTTCACCAAGACAAGACCATCATCGCGGACACCATGAAGTTGCTGGGGAACTCGGGCTACGGAAAGACCATCACCAACGTTGACCGACATCGTGACGTCAGCTACTGCACGGAGAAGGCGGCATCGCTCCTGGTCAACGATAAACGGTTCCGACAACTCGAGATCGTCGTCGACGATGCGTACGAGATAGAGTTGAACAAGAAAACCGTCAAGTACACCCTACCCGTACACGTGGGATTCTTCGTTCTGCAGTACGCCAAGATGCGCATGTTGCAGTTCTATTACGACTTCATCATCCGATACGTGGAGCGCCCCCTGTTCCAGTACTGCGAGATGGATACAGATAGTGCCTATTTAGCCTTGGCCGGTGAGTCCGTCGATGACCTCGTGACCCCAGCACTACGAGAACATTATTTCCGACATCGTTCCGAATGGCTCCCGTCCGAATGTTGCGACGACCATCGGAACGACTACGTGCGCTGTCGCCTCGCCAATCGACCGTGGGTCGGAGACGAGGCGTGCTGTAAGGTGCGAAGAGCGTTCGACAAGAGGACACCGGGTCTGTTCAAGGTCGAGTGGTCCGGTGCCGGGTTCGTGGGGTTGTGTAGCAAGACGTACTATTGTTTCGGAGCCACCGACAAGTACAGCACCAAAGGACTGAACAAACGACACAACACCATCGACAAGGATGCGTTCCTGACGGTGCTCACCAACCGTCGGAGCGGAAGTGGAGCGAACCGTGGTTTCCGGGTGCATAAATCTACCGTGTTGACGTACGTGCAGGAACGGGCTGCCCTCACCTACTTTTACGCCAAACGCGTGGTGCACGAGGACGGGGTGACCACGGGTCCGGTGGACGTATAGAAAAGGCGATGCACGCTGCACTAGTTTCATACGCAATCATGGATGCACGATGGAAACACCCCTTCACGTGCATCGTCGCCGGACCTACGGGGTGCGGCAAGAGTACTTTCGTGACGCGTATGTTGCGTCACGCCGCTGCGATGATCGATCCACCGCCCGAACAAATAACGTGGTGTTACGGAGAATGGCAAGAGGCTTACGCAACGACGGACTTGGGTCACGTGCGATTCGAGGAAGGGTTACCGACGGCGTTCATGTTCGATCCGACAACGAGGAACCTCATCGTCATAGACGATCTCATGGCAGAAACGGACGAACGGGTCACGACCTTGTTCACTAAAAAAAGTCACCACAGGAACACGTCCGTGCTGTATCTCGTACAGAACCTGTTCCCTAAAAACAAAGAGAGTCGCACCATCAGTCTGAATTCGCAGTACATGGTGGTGTTCAAGAATCCACGTGACGCATCGCAGATGGCGAACTTGGCTCGACAGATGTATCCGGGATGCGGCAAGTTCGTGCAAGAGGCGTTTAAAGACGCCACGTCGGTACCGTACGGTTATCTATTGGTCGATCTCAAACAGGACACGCCCGAGGACATGCGTCTGCGCACGGCCATCTTTCCAGACGACGGTGTTCAGTACGTGTACTTGCCGAAGGTATAAAAGACCGAACGCGTGACTCTTCTCTTCATTCGCACCATGTCTGCTCTCGTGAAGAAACACGTTTTGTGCATACAGACTCTGGCCAGGTACAAGAACAACAGAGTGAAAAAGGCCATCATCGCCAACGCCGACGCCCATCTGCTGTGTGCACTAGCCGAGTGTGCCTACAACATACTAACAAAGAACATTCCATTGACCGCTTTACAGAGGCGACGATTGAATAAATACAGGACGAAGTTACGCGAGTTGGCTAATAGACGAACGCCCGCTGCCAGGAGAAGACGCATCTTGCTGCAACCGCAGGTTGGCGAGGGACAGAGCGGCGGTTTCCTATCGGCCTTCCTAGCACCGTTGGCAAGTTCGGTCTTGCTACCCTTGCTCCGAGAGGTGCTGACCAAAAGGTAGATACATGGAACACGTACGCAAGATGGCCTTGGTGGACCCGCGCCTGTTGGACACGCTTCGGTCACCCCCACCCCCACCCGCGACCGACACCTTAGGCAAGAAGGTGCAAGCCCTCGATGACGAGATGAAGACCATCCTCGATAGAAAGGACCTAGACGACGGGACCAAGGTGACACTGTATAATCAGGTGTTGCAGCGATACAACGTCTTGACCGATAAACGCATCAAGGAACCGCTACGCGTGGTCACGGTGAACGAGTCGGAGGTGGAGCCGGGGTCGGGGTCGGAGGGTGCAGTACGAGCTCCTATTAGCGGACTGGAGGCCACCGTCTTGGCCACCGTTCCCAGGACCATGCAGGCCAAAGCCAGCCGTTTGATGGAGCATCTCAAGAGAGATATCGCGTGGACCGCTCGCGGTGAACTGATACACGAGGGCGTGCCGGTTGTCGGCAGTAACGTGGTGGATCTCGTTAATGATCTGTTGCGTAAGAGAAAGACCGATCCGACGGGTTGGCAGCCATTCGCACGACAACTCCGTGCCATCAACCTACCCATGGCGTTGGTCGGTAACGTCTCCAGGAGAGCCCACATACGTCCGGCGCCGACGGTCACTCCCTCTCGTCGGTCAACTACTACTCCGCGTGCTGCTGCAGGTAGTGCACGACGATCGCTAAGTTGGACACCCCTCGCCCGTCGGAGCCGTCGAATGGAACATACCATGCCCACCCCACCCCCCGAATCACGCCAGGCTTTGTCGTCATTGGCTGGTTGGGACGCCCTATAGGATGGTACGATGCGTGTCCGTAGCACAGTGTTCGTCATGTCGCCCGATCCACAGGACCTCGTGTACCGTTCCGTCGTCGGTGCGATATTTATCAGTGGACTTTACATGATTGCTCACGGTATAGTCCAAAGTTTTATGCAACAGGCGTTATTCGAACCCCCCTCGCTCGTCGAATGGAACATTCCTTGTCCACCCCACCCACCCCCCGCATCACGCAAGGCTTCGTCGTCATTGGCTGGATGGAACAACGTATAAGGTGGTACGACGCATGTCCGTAGCACAGTGTTCGTCATGCTCATCGATCCACAGGACGCGTACCGTTCCGTCATCGCTGCGATATTGTTCGAAGGACTTACCTTGCTGGGAGACGTTGCAGCCGGCATTCTTATACAACAGGTGTTATTCAGACTATGGTTACTCTGCTAGACCGTTGTTGTTCCACCGCTTGTATTGTGGGTGCCATAGTGTGTGTCCTACTACACGTCGGCGTGCTCCTCGTCATTCGTCAGCAGTCGTACTCCGGAGTCAACGTCACCGCCCCCGTCAACGCATCGGTCCTCCTCCTCTTTTGATGGCAGAGAGGGGAGAACGCCCCATGCGTGGGGTCTACTTCGATCCCAAAAGGGTAGGCAGTTATGGCGGCGTCGATGGCTTGCGACGCGTCACGCGCCTGCCACGGAAGGTCGTCAAAGAATGGTTGTCGGCACAGGACGCCTACACCTTACACAAACCAGCGAGACGTCATTTCAAGAGACGCCGCGTCATCGTGGGTGGTATGAATCAGCAGTGGCAGGCCGATCTCGTAGACATGTCGAAGGTGAAAAAAGACAACGAAGGTATGGCCTTTCTCCTCACGGTGATCGACGTCTTCTCGAAAGTGGCCTGGTGTGTTCCCATGAAGAACAAGTCCGCGGCGTCGTTGGTGGCAGCGCTGCAATCCACGTTCGTCGACGTTTGGCCAAAGACGTTGCAGACAGATCAAGGCAAAGAATTTCTGAACAAATCCGTTCAGGCTCTATTGCAGCGTTACGACATCCATCACTTCTCCACGCACAACGCGGAGACGAAGGCAAGCGTCGTGGAAAGATTCAACCGAACGTTGAAGTCGCGCATGTGGCGATACTTCACGCAACACCAGACGTGGCGGTACATCGACATCCTTCCGGACTTGGTGCGATCGTATAACAACGCCCCCCACCGCAGCATCGGTATGGCTCCGTCACAGGTGAATGCCAAGAATCAAGAAAAGGTGTGGCAATGTCTGTACGGTCACGACGGTAAGGGCGTGCCCAAGTTGCACGTGTCAGATCGCGTGCGCGTCAGCAAGTACAAACGCACGTTCGAAAAGGGCTACGAGTCGAACTGGAGCGAAGAGCTGTTCACGATACACGAGGTTCACCCCTCCGATCCACCCGTGTACCGCTTGCGGGACGATCTCGGCGAAGTGCTGGAGGGTACCTTCTACGAACTGGAGCTGCAGAAGGTGTCGGTACCCGTCGATAAAGTGTACCGTGTTGAAGAGGTACTGCAACGCCGTACAGTTGGTAGACGAAAGGAGGCTTTGGTGAAATGGTTCGGCTATTCCTCCAACTTCAACAGCTGGATCGATGCCAGGGCACTCATCCACTCCACTATAAAGACTAGCCGCGCCCATGGCGACACTGCATTCGAGAAATGACACACGACGCGACACCACCGACCTGCACCACCATCATAGACGAGGAAGAGGTGGAGCAGGACGAGGATTGTACTGACGCTGCACCGAACGAGCCAGACAGCACTCCCTGGCATCTTTTCGGTACCGCGTGTCCCAAAGAGGAGATCGTGTTTCTGTGTCAGGTCGTCGTCTTGTACACGGTCATTCTGATCAGCATTTACAACCTGACGACAGGTCACGGCGATTCTACTCTGTGGACGGCTCTGTTGAGTAGTTCTTTGGGTTACCTACTGCCCAATCCCACGTTGAGACGCAATGGCGACTGATTTCTACATGACGCTGCCTAGCAACGCTTCTATGAAGATGCACCCCGACAACACCTTGACCCATTATGTCACGGCCTTGCCTCAACGCATCGATCTTACCGGCGAGTGGGAGTGTGGGTTGGCTGAGGTCCAGTATCCGCACACTTGGTACAACGTCACAGAGGACGATGTCTGGTTCTTCCTCAACACGATCGATGCTACGGACTCGTCCCGACGTTCGAAGTTGTCGTGTGGGTATTACGACGATCCGTTAACATTGATGTATCACGTCAACAAGGGACTGTACAGTATGCGGACGGAGGAGACACAGGCTAAAATGAGCTATAGTTCCGTCACTCAGAAAATGACGTTACACATGACAGCGAACACCCTGTTCACCATACCGTACCACAGCGCGGCGGCGTCCCTGTTAGGATTCCGTGAACCCGTATCCAGCGAGCCGGAGACGGTTACGTCATCTCCCGTCCTCCCCATCGACTCCCGCCATCCCGACTCGTCGTACCCCTTCCACATCGAGGCCGACGATGTGGTGAACCTGACGCAGGGGTTCGACACCCTCTACGTCTACACTGACATCGTGGAGTCTCGTATAGTGGGTGACACTCTCGCGCCTCTGTTGCGCGCCCTTCCGATTAGCGGACGTCACGGTGACAGGGTGTCCGCTCGTTTCACTAACGTGCACTACGTACCCCTGTTGTGCTCGAACTTCAACTCGATCGAGGTGGATATAAGGAACGACATGGGTCGACGCGTGCCATTCGAATACTGCAGAGTGACGGTGACGCTTCATTTTCGTCGACGCAGGCCCGGACTGTTCTGATGAATTACAATGATTATTACGCGCGCCAGGCTGGCGGTGCGCTTCCCTACTTCGCCGGTGCGCAATACCAGCGAGGTCACGGACTGGGCAGTCTGTTCGGTAGTCTGTTGCGCAGCGCCATGCCGCTCATCAAGAGAGGTGCCGTGGCGTTGGGCAAGGGAGCGTTGAAGACCGGCGTTCGCATAGCCGGCGACGTCTTATCAGGCCAGAACATAAAAACGGCTGCCAAAAGACGCGTCACCGACGCCGTGATGAGCAGTATTCGGGCCCCCCCTGGTAAACGTATAAAACGAGCGGCCGCAAAGGCGACATTCACTGCAGTAAAGCGACGCCGCAAGAAACGGACGTCCAAGAAACGCGCGGCCGACATATTCGACGAACAAGATGGCTTTCGTGCATAGACAGTCGTGCGAGGGAGTCAAGACCGAGCTGGATCTCTTTACCGTACCCCCCACTCAGAACTGCATCACCGAAAGTCACGTGGTGGAATATCAACCCATGGCCTCTCTGGACTCTGGAGGACCGATAGAATTCTTCATCCCCGGATCGGGAGACGATTACATGGATCTCGCCAACACGATGATACACATCCAGGTGAAGGTGACGCAACCCAACGGTCACAATATCGACGCGGGCGAACCCGTGGGCCCGTTGAACAACTGGTTGCAGTCGCTGTTCAGCCAGGTCGACCTCTCCCTGAACGGCACGCTCGTTACCTCTTCGTCCAACTCGTACCCGTATCGATCCTACATAGAGACGCTGCTGAGTTACGGATTCGACGCCAAGTCGACGCAGCTGACGAATCAGCTGTGGTACAAGGACAAGGCTAGTCGCATGCACGCCACTGAGCTAGCCGCCGGACCCGATCCTAACCCCGGGTTCGTGACTCGACGAGAGTACATAGCCGGCAGTCGCGTGGTCGACATGATGGGTCGTCTCCACGTGGATATGTTTCTGCAGGATAAATTCCTGATCAACGGTGTCGACGTCAAGTTACGACTGGTGCGCAGCAAGCCCTCGTTTGCGCTGATGGCTGCTGGAAACAACGAGTACAAGATAAACATCGTCAACGCGTCCTTCCACTCGGTGTACGTGGACGGTCGTCAGATACCCGCCAAACCCTTCCAGCCCAACTTCGCAGAAAACCTCTTCGCCAGGAGCTACGCGAGCCTGTTCACCTCGACCGGCAAGATATGGCAGGACGAGGGGAACGGTCTGACTCGCGACGAGTACCGAGACGGCTACACCTTCTTCGGTTTCGACCTGACCCCCGACCAGTGCGACGGTCCCTGCTTTAATCTGGTACAAAAGGGCAACCTGCGCATAGAATTTCATTTCCGTGAAGCGCTTCGGACCACCGTGAACGTCGTCGCCTACGCCGAATTCGAGTCCGTGCTGGAAATCGACAAGAACCGCAACGTCATCTACGACTTCTGAGATGGACACCCTGCAGATCGCCCGTCTACTGGCGATGGATCCGAACACCGCGTCCGTCTTTGGCGGCGTCGTACCCAGAGATGGACTGCCTACAACAATTGACGCTTTGCCGATCGCCTTCGTGTGCAACACCGACGACGGCGACGAACCGGGCGAACATTGGATAGCGCTGTACCTGTCCTCCGACGGGCGCGGCGAATACTTCTGTTCGTACGGTCTGCCGCCTCGCCACGCGGCGTTCCGCACCTTCTTGAACAAACACTGTTCCGAGTGGACTCATAACAGCACGAGACTTCAGAGTCCTCTGTCTAACGTTTGCGGACAATATTGCGTCACTTATATCATGCTTCGTTGTAACGGTTCTCCTATGCGAACTTTCGTCAACGCTTTCCACACCGATCTGGTCGCTAACGATTGTCGCGTGTTCGATTGGATTAACCTGCTGAAAAAGGGTATACCGTACTATCGCATATCGTACTGAGCCTCTGGCGCGGTGGTCGCTCCACCCGTAAGCTCGCCCTCGAACCTCTGGCGCGGTGGAGACACCCGTAAGTTCGCGACCTCAGGCGCGATGGTCACCATTCGCAAGTCGCCTCGTCATCGTCTTCATCTTCATCATACCCTACTCGTTGTATCCAATCACATACGATCGTCTCGTTTGTACTGCTGCCGCTTTGTTGTATTCAATAAAATACGTGTGCACCGTACGATTTTGTTCTCGTCTCCTTACTAGGTTACTGACCCTTCGGTAAAAGTAACTAGGTCAATGTTCGTTCCTCCTCCAGTCGCTAGGGGGCGCTTAGGTTACCCAGAAGGCACTGCGCTCAGGAGGCGCTCTGATTGACTACGTAACTAGGTCAATGTTCGTTCCTCCTCCAGTCGCTAGGGGGGCGCTTAGGTTACGCATGACTGCACTGCGCTCGGCTACAACCGTCAGGGGGCGCTCTGATTGGCTGCGCGCGCAACCGCGGTCGGTGGGCGATATTACGGGTATTTCCTTTGAAGTCAGTCATGCGTAGCCTCCTCACTGAGGTCTCAGAAACTTCCACTAACTACTCCCAAATAATATTACGCATAACAACACATGTCCGATTTATGTTGTTGATTATCACAATACGTTATCTTACAAAAATACCCCGCGCGTTGACCAGGTTACGGTCTGTTTTTTTCTCAGGAGCCGGATTCACGAAGCGTTCGTACTGGACGAACCCTTCGTGAATAAACCCGTTTCGTTAGAGGTTTGTGCACTCTGAACTTTGACCGACCACCTACCTGTAAAGGGTCCCCATGTACGCGAATTGCGTCGGAACCGGGGACGGGGCGGACCCCAATACTATGTGCGTGCGTGCGTGCGTGCGTGCGTGCGTGCGTGCGTGCGTGCGTGCGTGCGTGCGTGCGCGCGTGCATGCGTGCTGGCCCTCAAGAACCAACTTCGGCCAATCCCCAATATACAAAAGCTTCCGACGCCAAAGTATTACATATGCCGATGAAGCCTGTTGGTTGTGGAGGTACGGCAGTCAGTTGTTGGTTGTGGAGGCACGGCAGTCAGTGCGGTCTCTCCAAGCTGTTGGTTGTGGAGGCACGGCAGTCAGTGCGGTCTCTCCAAGCTGTTGGTTGTGGAGGCACGGCAGTCAGTGCGGTCTCTCCAAGCTGTTGGTTGTGGAGGCACGGCAGTCAGTGCGGTCTCTCCAAGCTACGGTTTCTGTGGCCGAAGAGGCCGCAGGAGAGAAATGTCGTAGACCGGCCGCCAAGGCTCCACAACCAACTAGCTTTAACCGGGGCAACTGTGACAGACACGGCCACTCTAAATTGGCCTTGTCAGTAACGACAATGTCATATCACTGACCGTCATCCAGGGCGAAACACACGAGATCGATAAAAAAAACCTATCTAAAGATTCGTATTTTATATTCAAACACTCTATGCACGTATCATGCAGAAACGCGGGCATTTCGGCGTTACATAATAGTCTAAAATAACGAAAACTGCAAGGTAGCGGTCTACATGTTGAAAGTATCATAGCCGAGGACTATAGCTGCTGTGTGCTGAATTTGGCAAAGCGATGACGCGATACGATGGAGCGATGCGATTGAATGATGGCGCAATGCGATGTAACGATGGAGTGATTGATGATGGATGGATGAGCGATGAGCACGACAACGTCATACGACGGACTGATAGCGCGATGCGACGGAGCGATGGCATGATGCGGCGGAACGATGAAGCGACGCGACGGGGCGATGATAGATTCCTCTCTGATTTTGATATGTTGTAGTCTGTCCGCCCTGGTAACTAATAGTGTTATTGTGCTTTGCTGAATAGTACATGTGTAGACGTACATGGTAAATATAATTCTATACATTAAAAGGGATAAAAAATAAAAGACAATAAATTAATAGAGCATTAAATTGCATATAAATAAATGTAGTATACATCACTATTCAATTATAAACATTACATTGCATGTAAATAAATATAATATAATTTGTATTACATTAAGAGCATTTAATTGCATATAAATAAATGAGAGAGAATATTAAATGTAGGGCATTGAATTGCATGCACACATGTAAAGAAATTATAATTAGGTTGTGTGTTAATTACAAGTAAAAAGTAGAAGATTATAGAATAAAATAAAGTCGTGATCAGGTCTACTGCCAGTGGTAAAGTCCATATTGTATAAGAGTTCTTAAATCTATCAGTTCTGCATCGAGGCACAGTGTACTTGCAGTTACTGCGGGTTGTGTTTCCTGATTTGAGGCAGAAGTTTATGCAACTTGTGATTATGTTTTTGCATGTTCGCGAATAGAGTTCTGCATAGTATTTCCCTCCGGTCTGCCAGTGTTGGGATTCACGCTGTGACGATGGCTTCGGCGTAACACACATTTCGGAAGAGTATGCGCATTGCCCGTCTTTGCACATATAATAGCCCACAGGCAACGTACCTCAAAAACCTCAAGAGATTGTATCACCTATGATCGTAGCGTCCAAGCCTCCGCGCCACAGCTTGCTAATGACAATATAAGGGCTCCATATAATGTGGCTTTCAGTCTTGTTGAGATGCTTCTGTTGACAAATATGCCATTTCTGAGCCTACCAGAGGCCACTGAGGGTCAGGTAACAGTGACATTGTGAATACTATCTCACCGTGTGTTGCCACTGCCTCAATAAACCAGTCTCTGACAATGATGGACAACAAACGAATGAGTGTGTTACGGTGGCAACGAAACCATCAGCTGTGACCGAGATACCAAGCAAGGTACCTGTGACGGCAGATGATGACAGTGATGACGGGAAGAGTACTGTGATGACAGGAAGAGTACTGTGATAACGGGAAGAGTACTGTGATGACGGGAAGAGTACTGTGATGACTGGAAGAGTACTGTGATGACGGGAAGAGTACTGTGATGACGGGAAGAGTACTGTGATGACGGGAAGAGTACTGTGATGACGGGAAGAGTACTGTGATGACGGGAAGAGTACTGTGATGACGGGAAGAGTACAGTGATGAAGGGAAGAGTACTGTGATGACGGGAAGAGTAATGTGGTGACGGGAAGAGTACTGTGATGATGGGAAGAGTACTGTGATGACGGGAAGAGTACTGTGATGACGGGAAGAGTACTGTGATGACGGGAAGAGTACTGTGATGACGGGAAGAGTACTGTGATGACGGGAAGAGTACTGTGATGATGGGAAGAGTACTGTGCAGCAGATGTGAACCAGTGGAACACAGTTCGAAAGAATCACAGGACTGTGCCTACCATGTTTAAGATTTTAACAAGATTTAACAAGATTGCCATCCCAAACAACAAGTTCCAGATGGCAAGTGGACAAGGAAGCCATTTGCTTATCGAGAGTCCAACAATTTTCTCATTTATGTGTAGCCCGCCCTTATAAAATATCTGTCAATTCTAGTTTTAAACATATTCACACTACTAGCATTAACACAGTCATTTGGCAGATTGTTCCAATCATTTATCACCCTCTGTGAGAAAGAGTACTTTCTCATGTCCAACCTACACTGCTCCTTAACTAATGCTGCTAAGTTACTGCAGAAAGATTCAGCAATCATTGGCAGTGCGAAGAATGTGGTGAAACGAGCTGCTAAACTGTCAGATCTCCGCTGGACAAATGCATTTGCTTCACGTCTTGATCCGGACTTAACAGCTGTGCAGCTGAAGACATATCTGGACTCCTCGTTGACCCTTGATGTTGTGGCAGAACAGGTGAAGTTTACTGAGACGTACAGTTCTTTTCACATCACCTGCAACTGCCCACTTCCGAAGGTATTCGTGTCAGCAACGCTATGGCCAGAGGGTGCGTACGTACGGTGGTGGAGAAGTCATACCCGAGAACACAGACGTGATGACATAAACAGTGATGACAAATTATCGGCTGCTAGTGGGAGCAATCTGACGGAATCTCGATGATGAAAGTTATTTCATATAACTGTAGGGGCTTACCAAATAATGCCTCAAAATTGCATCGCACACCGTGTGTGCTGAACATATTGAATAATGATGACATTGATATTGTATGCCCCCAGGAAGCTTCACTCAGTAAACAAGATCTTGGATCTTTAAATAAGCGTACTCTGCACTCAGATGTTTGTGGCACAAGGGCAGCTACAGTAGATTGTAGGGATCACCTATGCAGGAGGAGTGGCGCACTAGCCTTGATATGCATGTTGCATGTTTAAATCTGGATATTGACTGGCTAACTGCCATAGACATTAATTTTAGTAACCAGAAATGTGTTATACTATGTGTATACATGCCCTATGAATTTCATGATCATGGAGACCTCTTTTTAGAATATCTTGGCACTTTAAAAGCAGTAATAGAGGACCTGAACACTACATGCATTTCTATAGTGGGGGACTGGAACTCGGATATAAGTGACAATTAATTTGTTTTTTGTAAAAAAATTAAACAGTTCTATGATGAGAATAGCTGGTTGTTGTCTAGTGAGCTGTTGTTGCCTGCTAATACCTTTACTTATTTGAGTGAGAGATGGGATTCAACCTCATGGTTGGATCATTGTGTGTCAACCAGTGACGGTCGTGATGTGATTCAAATTATAAATGTTTTGTACAATTCGTGTACATCAGACCACATTCCTATGTGTATTGAAGTTTCCCTTGAACCAGTGCCCCAGGTTGGGGGTTCCCCAACCCATGATTGTAAAAAATCAGCTGGGGCCAATTTAGTGACAGCTGTATTAATGGTTATGCTGAGGCAACAGAAAATAACCTGGAAAATGTAAATATGCCACATGATGCTATTATTTGTAATAATGTAAACTGCGAAGATGATGCATATATATCTGCGATAAATGTTCTTTATGATGATTTAATAGAAATCATGTCAAAAGCTGGTAATGAACTGGTGAGTCAGCAGGGTGATAAGGTGAGACCATATAAGTGTAGACCTGGCTGGAATGACCATGCCAGAGATCTCCACACTGCTGCCAGAGAATGTTTTATAATGTGCATTGATGCTGATAAACCTAAAAATGGTTCTGTTTTTGGCCAAATGAAATCATTTAGGGCTAGTTCAAATCAGATAACTTTCATTTTACATATCCAAGGTGTGTTTAGTTTACCTGGTAGAGGCTTTCATCAACGTGTCACGTTGATTTCATCAGTACCTATGACGCTTGATGACGTCATCGTACATGTGAGGCAGTTCATAATTGCCCTCGTCTCTGTTGGTGGGTGTTCTAGTTTTTCTGATCCAGATGGCTTCCTTGATGTGCCGGATTCTTCGGTTGGAGTGAACATTGTAGACAAGGAACCCAACCAAAGAATCCGGCAAATCAAGGAAGCCATCTGGATCAGAAAAACTAGAACACCCATCAACAGAGACGAGGGCAATTATGAACTGCCTCACGTGTACGATGACGTCATCAAGCGTCATAGGTACTGATGAAATCAACGTGACACGTTGATGAAAGCCTCTACCAGGTAAACTAAACACACCTTGGATATGTAAAATGAAAGTTATCTGATTTGAAAATGAACTATCCTGAAGAATGTTCAGTAACATTTAGGGCTAGGTTTAAATATGCGATACGTTTTATTAAAAATCACGAGAGTCAACTCAGGAAAGATTTATTAGCAAAGGAGCTGTCACAGAGTAAGCCAGAAGACTTCTGGAAAGAGATACGGCAAATTAACAATTGTAACATACCTCTACCTAACAGTGTTGAGAGTATTACAGGGAAGGAGGAAATTACTGAGTTATGGAGATCTCACTGTAAACAGTTATTTAATTGTATTAGTGATACAGATCTTCAACAAATTAAATATGATGCCAGCTATACAAATGATATAGTTGTGGAAGTTAGCGAAGTTGAAAATGCTATTAAACATCTGGATATAAATTAGACATGTGGTATGCTGAACACCTTAAACATTGTGATAAACGCATTGTGCCTTTACTTGCTATGTTTATAACTGGCATTTTTGTGCATGGATTTTTACCTAATTCTTTTTTATCTGTTGTGCGTGTGTCAATTATCAAAGATAAATGTGGCAAGATTAACAGTACAAACATTATCGACCTATTGCATTAGCAAGTATTATGTCAAAACTTGTTGAAAATATATTGTTGGATAGAATGTCGGTTATACTATCTACTATGTCCAATCAGTTTGGCTTTAAAAAAGCATGGGACAGACATGTGTATTTTTGTCTTAAAGGAAGTTATTGATAGGCACAGAAGTCTAAATGGGTCAATGTTTATGTGTTTTCTAGATGCTTTTAAGGCTTTTGATATTTGATAGAGTGAAACACTCTATATTATTTCAGAAGTTGACTGACAGGGGTGTGCCTGGATATACTGTTAGACTGCTTATATATATATATATATATATATATATATATATATATATATATATATATATATATATATATATATATATATATATATATATATATATATATATATATATATATATATATATATATATATATATATATATATATTATATTCAAATCAGACTATGTGTGTAAGATGGTCAGGCAACTTGTTGGAATATTTTGGTGTTACGAATGGTGTGAGTGAGGCAAGGAGGTATACTCTCACCATACCTTTTTAATATATATATATATATATATATATATATATATATATATATATATATATATATATATATATATATATATATATATATATATATATATATATATGGATGATCCAAGCATAGCATTAAACAAATGTGATACAGGGTGTATTATAGGTAATGCAAACATTATATAATCATCTTATGTATGCT
The DNA here is from genome assembly GCA_963662155.1 of Lamellibrachia columna. Classification (NCBI taxonomy): domain Eukaryota; kingdom Metazoa; phylum Annelida; class Polychaeta; order Sabellida; family Siboglinidae; genus Lamellibrachia; species Lamellibrachia columna. The sequence goes on along the minus strand of OY759272.1, from coordinate 19,521,755 downwards.
GATGACTTATTAATTCTTTCCTCATCTCTATCAGGGCTATCTGAACTGATGTAGGTCTGTGAATCTTATGGGATGAATCATGATATTAAATATAACTCTAAGAAAAGTATTGTGTTTGCGTGCAAAAGCAAATACATGAAAAATGTTGATGTGCCATCATTTAAGATAAATGGTGAAACAATCAAAGAAGTTGATCACGTAAAATATCTGGGACACTTTATATTTAATACGTTACGAGATGACATGGATATCTTGCGGCAATGCCGACAACTATATGATAGGGGTAATATGCTATTGAGAAAATTGCATGTGTTCTACAGAATTGAATATGGACGCTTACATAATTTACGTCACAATGAAAAGTACACTCTGCGTCCAGGCGATGATGTATGCGACAAACAGTGGCGCCACAGCGCGGAACCAGGATAATCGATGCTAGTGCGGAGTCTTAGTGGTGTAATGGTTAGTGGCGCCACTGGTGGGAAGTTTGTATTTAGGGCCAGTTGGTCTCGTGCCGACGATAAAATATTCGTGCGCTGCCAATGATATACACATTATAATCGAATGTTGTGTCCACGATGAGTTCAACAGTTATGAACATTCTTCATAAGTCGTGCAATTGTCCCAATGAACTCACTAACTAGTAACTGCTGACATTTGGACGTGCGTAAGTTCGTGTCTCATACTGAATATGAGAACGAGCTACGCCTACGCAGCGCACGTGTTTTTCTCGGACGAAGGTTTACGTCATTGTTAACATTTTCGTTTCACTTATACGGTAATTGTGCATAGCAACATAGTCAATAATGCTAAACATTGCATGTGTGCACTATGCCTTACTTTAGTAAATGTTAAACCCTCTTTTTATATGTTGTTTGTATGGTTTATATTCCACGCGGCGCAAGACCAATTGTGACACGGGCGTGCTGCGCCCGAGGTTAGTGAACCCTAAGTTTGAGCCTCGGTGATTGTGGACACACGTCAATCATTGTAACGCTGAACCCCTTCACATTGATGTCTCAATGACTCGATCGTGTAACCGAAGACAAGTTCATGGTTTTCCGCGTTGCTCGCGCTATTAGTAACGCCATTTATATAATTTCGAGCTACAAAATGCTGTTGAAAGTGGGCGCGTTCAGCGCTTTGACAGCGGTGTTATGGCGGTATACACAACTGTCATGGTACAGCGTTTTTGGCTCTGTGTTTGCTGCTTACTTGGCAACCGGCGGATGGAAATTTGCCCGAGTTGTTGTTAGAACATTTGCCAGGGATGCCAGGTAAGTGTTGGCTTCGGGCTTTTCCAATGGTCTCAATACTAGAGTTAGCATGACTGAATGCGTTAGGACTTATCCTTAGCCGCTTAGCCTTAGCCTAAGCCTAAGGCATACCAAGTCCAAGTCATGACAGCATGAGGCATACCAAGTCCAAATCATGACAGCATGATTAACGTGTTGTTGAGGACACTGAATTAACAAACAGAAGAGTCACCGGTGTCAATGGCAGGCGCTGGTGTCCAGAAAGGATGACATCATGACAAGTTCTTTATGTATTATGTATGCCGTTATTCTTTTCAGCATATCAAACAAGCAAAAGTTACATATATAATTCATGCACGCAGTCTATAACATATAGTCGTAGATGTAGTAATTGAAAGTTAAAACTAAACACCCATGCCATGGTCATGTAGAGACTAGCTATATTCATACTGTAGTATACAATGACTCCTGGTCTGGCCAGACTAAGTTAGTAGTACACTCCCCAACAGTGGCACAACTCGGCATATATCAACACTGCCATGACTGGATTATAAATTAAAAGCGGACAAAACTTTGCGGAGTGGTATAAAGGATTGGTTGGTTGGGCAACATAATTGTTGTTTACGACTTGTGACGTCATTGCAACTGTGCACTTGAGTAATGTCACATAGTTTCAGACAATGGATGTTATTGTTTTTCTAAACACATTTTCAATACAAACGCTATCCACAATTGTTTACAATTGAAACTGAAATATTTTCTGAAAAAAATAGAAGTGTGCCAAATGAAATGGTGTCAAGAATGAACTGTTTCGGAGTAATCCTTTCTGAGACAGCACAGATGAATGGTTTGTTGTATGTGTGGTAATGGGGAACCATAGTAACGTGGTGTTGTCACTCGTGGTTGAGGGACAACATTTTTTTACTAGAAAATACAAAAAAGAAGCCGTCTAAGCTTCAGAAGAAATTTGTTTGTACACCGATGCACAGACGTGTGGAACAGTCTCCCGCAGTCAGTGGTGGAGGCTCCATCTATTCAGTCTTTCGAGGGGAAAATAAAAACGAATGTGGCGAAATCATCCAATCAAATAAGACTATACTACCCCACCCAAAACATTGTTAGATGTATGCGATGCGCACAAATAGTCATATATTAGAGCTGACAACAAATGTAACTACTAAGAGTTGGTGCAAGAGGCAGAAATGCCTAACACGCCAGAAGAGGGCAACCTGTTAGTAATGGGAATGATTGATGAGCACTTGGCTTGAATGTTCCAGGTTTTACTTGCTATGTTATATACGTTATATAAGTTATATATGACATGGTGGTTGAATGTTACTAAGTATAGTGTTCACCTCATGGCTACTCGTGTAAAACGTTCTTGGATGAAGTAATCATTATTTGTATTCATTGTATACACATAAACCACATATCACATGATTCACAAGCCTCAAAGTGGTTCATTCAACACATAAGCAGTAAATTACCCTGGTCACAAAAGAGTTTAAGAAAAGACATGATTGACAGCCTAATTATAATGCATTATTGCATGCATGCATGCATGGCTGTTTTTAGAATGGTCACCATCCCTGTCTTTTTATAGGTGTATGCGAGTGTGTCTTTGTTAGCCAGCTGGGATCAATGTATTGTATGTGCTACGTCTCACAGGCCTATATAGTATGTGCATGTCACATAACCAGGACTGGGGTAATAGTAATATGTAATACTAATAGTAATAGTAACGATTACAATTGTTCAAGTAATAGTAATAGATGGAACAGAATACAATGTAATTACTAATAGCAATTGTAATAGAAAGCAAAGTAATAGTAATTGAGCTATTACTTTGCTATTGCAATTGAACATTTCAATCACACCAACATTCTATTTAATTGAAAATCAGACCAAAAAATTATGTATATTGACATAACATGACTTGTTAACATTTCCAATTTGGAACCATTTTTTGTGGTGATAAAATGGTTTAGTATCTGATTCATGGGGGCATCCGTGGCCAAGTGGTTAAGGTGTTGGACTCTAAATTCGAGGATTGTGAGTTCAAGACCCACACTGGGCACGGTTCGTTTTCGAAGCTTAGGCAATTTCGTTTACCCTACTTTGCCTCAGTCTACTCAGCTGCAAATGAGTACAAACACTGTTTGGAAGGTACCTGCGATAGACTAGTGTCCAGTCCAGGAGAGTCAGTATAACTGCACTCTAAGTTGCTTCGCACTACAGAAACCAGGTTTAAGCACTGGCCATATAAGCCTTCATGGCTTCCTAAGGCTTAATGCCTGGGGGATGACTTAACCTACCTATCTGATTCATGACAAGCATTGAACTTTAGCACTATTAGCAGGAGACACTGTGACAGCATGGCTAATTGGTCATTTGAAGCCAGGTCCACCAGCCATCTATCCTTTTCACACAAACGTATTCATTCACTGAAGCAGGATAAGGGTTCCAGGCTTCCAGCACTAAACAGACTGTCTTTAACATCTGAATCAACCAACCAACCAACCAACCCTAGCTGCCAGCCGGCCATGCTGGGTAATGTTTGAACAAAATCCAGGGGCTTATATAAACTTTTCTGAGTTTTTCTCAGTTGGTAGCTAGCAGCTAGCTTGCACACTATTGACCAAAAGTGTGGAAAACATCCTATCCTTGAGCCAATAATTAACTGCCCAGCAGCCAAGCGGTGTGGGTTTACTATGGGATAATCAGACTGTTATGTTACAGAGACATGGCTTTTCTGTTTAATTCCTGTGAATATATGAAACTTCTACATCCGACTGGAATTAGTGAGGTTAATTTAATTGGGAAATTTATGAGTTAATTATAATTTTAATTGCCAACAAGATCTATCACCCAGATCAATGTTTGAGCGATGCAGTTTTCCAGAAGCTCATGTCAGTTAAATGCAACAGCTATCTTGTTCAAATATTAGATATATGATGTGATATAAAATACCTAGATATCAAATACAGAGAGCCTGCAGACAGGACATCTTACCACATCTCAGTATCATTGTATGCAAGAGTTTTTGTGTTGACAACAATCAATTGACACTAAAGTAAATAGTTGTTTTGCCTCCAAAATAAAGTATAAACTGTCATCTAAGTATTTGTTGTTAGTTTTTCATAAAATGTGCACTTACTATCGATGATACACCCCAGTTAATTTGAATCTATGCAAGCATTTATAAATAAAAAATAAATAATTCACTTATGTAGCGCCAAATCTAGTTGAAAACTACTCAATGCGCTTTACATTAAAAACTATAAGTTAATTACAACGCAATCATGATATCATGGAACAGTTATACATTGTCATTATGATTTCATGAGATTTGTGTAGAGGATTGAAATACCTTTCCTTAGATACCCAATTCCATATAGTTTGGTATGATTTGTAATGTATTATGCGAAAATATCTATCCCTACTCCCATATATAGTTTTTCAGCTCAGACATTCCTTATCGAATATGCAGCACTTGCTAAGTGGCAAACAACTAGATTTCAAATTGTGATTATATAAGGTCATAAAAAAATATTTTCTTGAAAATTCCCTGGGGGGATGGGGGTTATGCCTAGCCCACAGACAGTAACATTGGACGATGCTCGCTGACTTGTGACAGAGAACTGAACATTAACAAGCCTCAGGAATGAACCTTTCATGAGTCTTAGTGCCTGAAACTCTCTCCCTCTCACTCTCCCTCCCCCTCCCTCCCTCTCCCCCTCCCTCCCTCCCTCCCTCCCTCCCTCCCTCCCTCCCTCCCTCCCTCCCTCCCTCCCTCCCTCCCTCCCTCCCTCCCTCCCTCCCTCCCTCCCTCCCTCCCTCCCTCCCTCCCTCCCTCCCTCCCTCCCTCCCTCCCTCCCTCCCTCCCTCCCTCCCTCCCTCCCTCCCTCCCTCCCTCCCTCCCTCCCTCCCTCCCTCCCTCCCTCCCTCCCTCCCTCCCTCCCTCCCTCCCTCCCTCCCTCCCTCCCTCCCTCCCTCCCTCCCTCCCTCCCTCCCTCCCTCCCTCCCTCCCTCCCTCCCTCCCTCCCTCCCTCCCTCCCTCCCTCCCTCCCTCCCTCCCTCCCTCCCTCCCTCCCTCCCTCCCTCCCTCCCTCCCTCCCTCCCTCCCTCCCTCCCTCCCTCCCTCCCTCCCTCCCTCCCTCCCTCCCTCCCTCCCTCCCTCCCTCCCTCCCTCCCTCCCTCCCTCCCTCCCTCCCTCCCTCCCTCCCTCCCTCCCTCCCTCCCTCCCTCCCTCCCTCCCTCCCTCCCTCCCTCCCTCCCTCCCTCCCTCCCTCCCTCCCTCCCTCCCTCCCTCCCTCCCTCCCTCCCTCCCTCCCTCCCTCCCTCCCTCCCTCCCTCCCTCCCTCCCTCCCTCCCTCCCTCCCTCCCTCCCTCCCTCCCTCCCTCCCTCCCTCCCTCCCTCCCTCCCTCCCTCCCTCCCTCCCTCCCTCCCTCCCTCCCTCCCTCCCTCCCTCCCTCCCTCCCTCCCTCCCTGTTGCTTTCAAATTGTAAGAAAATAGGTCTTTTGTTTAAGTGCTGACTGAAATGAATTCTCTAAAGATTTTTAAAATCTTTATCAGTCTAGTGGTTGTTTGTACCATGTGTAGCCGGTCTTGGATTGACTGGATCGATCGCAAATGCCAGTACCATACTTTCAGAGACAAAGTTGCAGATGGCGGTACAGCAAGTGGTAAGATCGAGGGCACATTCGGCGACACAATGTTCGGAGGAGTCTCCCTGGTTCTCTCTGATGCTGACGGATTGTCGTCATTAGCAATCGTGTTATCAACATGTACAGATCGCATTCTGTTTCCTAGGAGTCGAACCAGATGCAACAATGGTTCTAAGATTTTAACAACTGTTCCCAGCATCCATTTCTCCCCGCATATTTCTGACTTTCACTTTCTAGTAGACATCAAACTTGTGTAGATGCGAATGAGCTGCATCGTGTTGTTGTTTCTGCTTCGATTGGTGATCCTGCACTTTCGATTCAAGGTGGCTTAGATAAAGGATACTGGAACAGTATGTCTGTCAGGCGGCGTTGCAGTGATAGATGGCAGTCTGATTTGGCTAGCATCTTCTTGAATGTTTGGACATTTCTTCCCGCGAGTCCGTTGGTTGCAGGGTGATAGACCGGGCATAGCGTATGTTTTACGCCATTCAACCTCAAGAATCTGCCATATTCCGCAAAAGTGAATTGTGGGCTGTTGTCGGATACTACCTCATATGGCAGTCCGTATGCTGTGAAAATTTTCCAAAGTTGCACGATTATACTGCTGGCAGTTGTGCTAGACATAGCGACAGCATCCAGCCACTTTGAATAGCTGTCAACCACCACTAGAAAGTTTGGCCCCTCCTCCGCTGCATAATCTATGTGGATGCGTTGCCATGGCTGTGTAGCCCAAAGAAAGAGTCGTGCTGACTTTGGTGTATTTGTGACTTGGCTTTAAACTCGACAGTTGCGAACACAGTCCTCGATATTGGCATCAAGACCAGGCCTCCGTACAGATCTTCACGCTACCAATTTCATTCTGACCATGCCCGGATGCATTGCATGTAGAATCTGCTCTCTGAACACTGGTGGAACGATCACTCTATGCCCCCCAGAGAAGACAACCATCTTCATCTTAAGAGATAGTTCATCTTTCCTGCTTCGATATGCGTACAGAGCGCCATCTGCTGAGCAGTCTGGTACGTACACTTTTGCAATTGTAACATCCTTCTTGGTAGCATCCACTATCCTTTGAGCTGTGACTGGAAGTTCTACCACTGATGTGCATGCTGACAGTCTCTGTTTCACCTGTATCCGCCGATTCAGGCAATCTAACAGGTAATCGGCTTAGCACGTCGGCATTCGCATTTCCTTTGACAATTTGAACTAGATCTCGTACTGCTAGCCAGCTAGAATCAAAGGTACACCTGTCTTTGGTGAAGTGACTAAATAGGTAAAGATGAAACTTCTTAACCCTGAATATTATTGCCAGAACCCCTTTCTTGATTTGTGAGTAGTTCTTCTCAGCCATGCTGAGAGTTCGTGAGGCAAATGCGATCGGTTTCTCAGACCCATCACTCATTCGATGGCTTATGACTGCTCCAACGCCATATTGGCTAGCATCGGTAGCCAAAATCAACTCTTTGCTTTAGTCATAGTGCGTGAAAAGAGTATCACTGGATAGAACACTCTTGCACTGTGAATACTTGACACCCACTTGAAGAACTGTGTAGAGGGGGTGCAGCATAGTTGACATGTTTGCGATGAACTTTGCATAATACTGCACAAGTCCCAGAAAGCTTTGCAACTCAGTCACACTTGTTGGACGAGGTGCGTTTCACATAGCTTCTACCTTGTCCTGCACTCCTGAATTCCCTTAGCACTTCTAAGTGGCCCAAATATCTGACTTGCGACTTCAGAAATTGCCACTTCAATTTGCCCAATTTCACCCTGTGTTGCTCGAACTTTGCCAACACGAGGTTCGTGGTTTTCAGATGATCGACAAACAAATATTTTTTGACTCCGCAGAAACGTTTGTACTCAACGTCAGTGGTGATATGTAACGAAGCACATTTACTTTGTTACAGTACTTGAAGTACATTTTTGAGAGGTTACTTTTGCTTGTAATAAAGTACTTTTATCAGTACTTTTTTACTTTTGTACTTCAAAAGTTTTGCATTACTTTATGTTGCCGATACTTTCACACTTTCCATTGTCTTAACGGCATCGATGCCTGCCGATGCACCAATGTTGGAGTCAGATATGTAACAGTCCAGTTGAATTGAGAAATAATTCTACTTGTTGAGTTGATTACACAATTTTTTTTCCAGCATATGCCTGCGGTATCAGGGTTGTTTGTTTACAAGCATCGAGATCAACAAAGTTTTGTGTTTTTTTAATACAAAAGCACAAAGTGCGCACACTTGTGTAGCTGTATTGACACCAGATAGCCTGATAGTAAAATATTTTATGACATTATGTATACCAGATTTTAAAAAAATCAAATAAATAAAAAAAATCCGATTTAAATTAAAAAAATCCAATTTTTTTTAAAAAATCATGATTTTTTTCAACCCTGTGTGGCATAAAAACGTTTTAGGTGTTGTTTATTTTATTTGTAGGGCTGCAGTGCATAAGTGGCTGAATGGATAGTTGTTGCCTTTCCCTGACATGCTTTGATTGTGTTGTCTGATTTTGTTTTCCAAATTATATTTGAAGTCACTGTTTGTCAAACTGAACACTCCTTTGGCAGCCAGTGCCACACGCAAGCAGCCGTTTAGTGTAGCAGGCCTGATATTCATGCCAAGACCTGCATGCCTTGGCGACACCAACTTTGAAAATCAGTTGTTGCTGAGACTAAACAAAGCATTTGTCTGACACTGCATGAGACAGTGCATGTAACTTTGACAGTAAAACATTGACTTGTTTTTTACTTGTGTTACATTGGTGTCTGCTACTTTACTACTAAGTATTTTTATCAAAGTTGTTTTTACTTAAGTAGTTTTTTGGGTGGTACTTTTTACTTTTACTTAGTTACTTTGCTGGGTTCTTTGTTATAGCACTGATCAACATAAAGAATTCAAATCTTTCGACGTAGTTGTCAAATATCTCTTTGTCCTCCACATACGCTTCAAAACAGGCATTCTTCCCAGACATGTTTTCGTGTTGTTCCTCGTCGCCACTGTTATATATTTGTACTATGTTTATGAATTAGTAACAGGCCATAATTAAAACAACACAAAGTTGACTGTTACCCAGAATGCCTATTTTACTTTTAAACGGTACCATAACACAGGCGATGCTTTCATCAAGTTAGTACCCGTTATATCCATATATAACACTGTCCACAGTCCTAACTCATTTCATAGATGTTATTACTGGTATGCACTTACACTCCAGCCAGTTTCCTGCATGCTTTCCCAATATTGTGACTGACACTTGTCATGTTGTTTTAAAAGCTAGGTGCCTAGTGAAACCATGGTGCCACAATTATTTCTGTAATCACTGCTGTGTGCAAAGTTGCTAACAAACAATACGACACATGCATATGAACGGTGAATAATAATGCATTAATATATTGATTTTAAATTACAGTCTACACATTAAATAAAATAACACATCTTTTTTTGTTTCTGATGCTATAAAGTTATACATCAGAAAGGTAAATACCATGGTATTTACCATGTCATCAGAAACCCGCCAACCCTGCCTCTAACCCCCTGTAGCTACGCAGACAAAGTTTACATAGATACCTGGTTGTTATTTATGTGTCTGCTTACAACAGTTGAACCTGTCTGCACTACTGCAGTTCAGTATAATGTCGTCACTGTACATACGTCAGGGGCATAGCTAGGTATAAATTCATGTGGAAGCACAAATCTATGTGGGGTCCATTTTTTTTATAAACTGATCTTTTGTAATCAGGTGCATTTTTAAGTCAAACTAAAACTTAAAGAAGAATGCTCCTCCGACCATGGAGAAAAATTGGCCCCCTGCTTGACTCCTATCCCTTGTGAACCTTCAGTATATATCATATAGGTATGACAGATACTAGTTTTCATTTTGTAGTTTATTAAGATTGTTTACATGCTTCAATAACCTGTTTACTATGTAATAGCACAACCAATTATGAAGCATTACTGCAGCACATGTACATGTACTACAATATCACTCAAAATCATTGGAAAACGTGTACTATGATGACCATGTGTACTAAGAATCAGTCCTGACAATTATGTTAATAGATACACGCAAACCCTTTACAATAACAACAGCCATTTAATCATAAGCCAAGAAGACATGTAGGCAATGATAATGCTTAAGTAATATATGTTTACAAGTGTATTATATCTACAGAAATGGTTCAGTTACTACCCTCTCGTTCATTTGGGTGGAATGTTAGCGCTAAATGACTGGACTGGTGGATGACGCGTTCTGCATCCAACGTCTTGTCATTGTGGACATGCATGTCCAATCCCGACAAGCGCTCAGATGTCACCATGCATGGAACGGAGAGTTCTTGAGGCGTGGCATGGCACTGAACGATCGCTCTGCTGTGGCAGTCGAGACAGACATCACCAGCAGTATCACAACTGTTGTATACATGTTGGATACTGGACAGGATTGATTTTACCGTATCATGTGTGTTGGGCCTCTTGGCAACATTCACCATCTCCCATTGTGCCTTCCAGCGACCTACTTCATGTTGTAGCTGACGCAGATCACCTGGCATGTCGTCCTGGAATTACGGGACAATGACTACAGCAGTGAACACAGACTTGAATGTATACAGAGCGTTCGCACGACTGGACCATTTTATCTCACAGAGCGATTGCAGATTAGTTCTGTTGTTCATGCCAGCTTGTGTATCCTCGTCTAAGTCGAGCTCAGCCTGAAAGACACACAACCTCTGGGTTGAGTAGTTGAGGGAGAATGCGATCAGCTGGAGTGTGTCCATTATACTTCTAACTAGAGGCTCTTTGCTGGCATGCACAAAAGTAAAGTTAACATTGTGTCCGTTGCAGTGAGTGTAGATGGTGCCAGGTAGGCCCTATAAGCTGTCTGATTCGTGCTTGCGTTTCATGATAGATGCCAGCCAGATTATGAATGGACCATTAAATTTTTGGGGGTGGGTTGAATTTTTTAAATATTTGTTTGCCATATTGATGTGGAAGCACGTGCGTATGGCTGTCTACTTGCCTGTATGTACGCATTGTACTGTGGGGTAATTTACTCTTAAATTAAAATTCATGTAAACAGTTACCAAAGTTTGTGTCAGTTTTAGTACAAAATGGAATAGACAGTATTCAGAACAGGTATGGCACTTATAGGCAAAGAATAAAACTATGGTTGCCGGTCGTGTTTGTGACATCGTTGCAATATGTCGGATGTGTTTGTGATGTCATTACAATATATGTTATGTTTGGTTCATGTGAGATGTTCATCCATGAATGCAGAAGTATATTTGTATTTACATATGAAATTTGTATTTTTTTTCTAAAACGCCTTTCATACACAAATCACCTTTTGTGAACCTTAGGCTCACATACAGACAAGGCTATGAAATATGTGAATAATATCTCCATACACATTGGTGAATAAAAAACATCTGAAGTATCAATTTATCCAAGTAATACAACCGAATGTCATCAAATAGTTTCACTGATATTATTTTTAAATATCTATCACCAGATACAATTTTTAATGATAATTTTATTTGAACAATAATGTTGTGTTCTTTGATGCATGTAAAAGTGGTCCATGAAACTCTATAGCATGTCAAGTAACAACTGTAGCTTGTCAAGTAACAACTGCAGCATGTCAAGTAACAAGTAAGGTTCACTGACCCCCTACTGTAGTAAGTTGCTGTCATGATGGTGGTGACCTCACAAATTGTGAGGTCACCAGGTGACCTAACAAATTGACAGTTTACAGACTGAGAGAATTAAGGGTCAGCAAACAGGACAGGTCACACAAGGACAGTGTGTGACATGTTAAGAAGATAAGGGTTGAATAAGCCGTATGACACATGGCATAACATGCATATCCCTTCATCGTCCTTAGACCCCCCTTGTCATATATGTGTCATGGCACAACTGTGTATGTATTTGACCGAATTGTTTACTTTCACCATGATATTCCGTGTATTTGTACGTCATGTTTGCTGTGCGCTCGCATGTCTATCTAATCAGTCAGCCCTATGCATGCTAGTATCGTTATCAAGGATTGATTATCATGGGAAATTGGTAGGAATCCATCAGACTTGAAAGTCTGCAGACAAATTTGGGAGTTTTTCCACAAATGTTATGTACGGCACTGAATAATGTGGTTCCTAAATCATTCCCTACATGAAGGAAAGGCTATATCAGTGGCGCCACATTGTGGACTGTTTACCAATCAGAAGCATACTCATTCGGCCCGTAATCTAAGATTAGAGACCAAACCATGATTTAGTTTTGAGTAGTGTTTTTTTTTAGTACAGCAATATATGTGACTGGAAGAACGTTGGATCTGAGAGCAGTGCTGTGCTCTCGCCAAGCTCACGGGTATTATTAAACAACCTCTGTTACTGGAAAAGAAAAAAATTAATCGGCCAAATTATTTCCACGAGCTTGGCTACTGGAAGGGAGATGTGGTCGTTCTGTTCATGGAGAACCGACCAGAGTATGTTTGTATATGGCTCGGTCTTGCAAACATTGGCATCACTCCTGCACTTGTCAACTTCAACCTGCATCTCGAGGCAGTCAAGCATTGCATACAAGTGTCAAAGGCAAAAGCTGTCATCTTTGGAGCAGAACTGACAAGTGGTAAGTGTGACAATATGATTTTACTTCCTGGCTAAATATTATAACTGTCAGTTCCTTTGCATGAGCTGCTAGTCTTGCTGCAGCCCATACATCCGTCACCTGTAAAGGCATTGAATCATCTATCTTAAAACTAATGCACCGCAGTGAATCAAATAATGTTACAGACTTATGAGTAAAAAAGTAGCAATGGATGACAATTTTGTGCTTATGATTTTCTTGTATCAGAAATGCAAATCAGGCTCTCTTACCTTCATTCGCTATTCAAATATATGAATAATATTTAGAGATGATGTTGGCGTCAGGCATGGGGCAATTAACTTGAAAAGTTATTTAATTAAATTACAATTAATGTTCAAATTAAATTAACCTCACACATTTCTCAGGTCAATTAAGTTAAATTAACCTCCCAAATTGTTTAATTAAATTAACAGTTACTTTAATTAAGTTAACAATTAAATTAATGTTATGGTAGAAATGCAGATTGCATTCATATGTCACTGTTTTTTGTAAGTTTAAGCACTTGATACAAGTCATCATTGAAATAATAATATGCTAATTGTTATTTACACATTTTTTAACAGTTCTAAAATCAGAAGTAACTTCGTAAACGTTACTGTCACGATAGTACAGTGTTCATATATATTGATGGAATTACTTTACTTATTACATCTGAGGAACATTATTATTATCATCAAACAAATCTGAACATTATTGTTGACTTATAAAAGAAATGTGTTTTGCTTATACACTATTTATATACCAAGACATTTGTTAATGGGGTATTTGATCACATTTTAAAAGTAGTAGATGCTTGATAAAATTAATGTTTTTTTTCTAAAAGGAATGTAAAGTTGTGGCTGAAATTTTGCAGGGTGTGGAGTTTCCTCCTTTCTTCAACCACAAAATTAACAAAACCGGGTAACTACATACATCATTTTTATGCACCAAGTTGTTATTTATGCAGTGCTTTAATGCTAAATCATTATACACTAGCATTTAAATATTTATATACAATTTTTTATGTATCGCTAGAACTGGTTTGCTTTTGATTCCAGTTGGCGCTGTGAAAAGATCCCAAACTGAAGCTATTTTACTTTGCTCTGCATGTTATATGTGCACTTGCAGATGTACAGAAAATATAGATGCATAGTATAATGCATAGGTCTAATGCATAGGTCCACTTGGCTGCAAGTTGTTTACTTTAGACAGAGATCAGCAATTATTTGTCAAGTTATCACACTACCAGAGGACATTCTGTTGTCTAGGCCTTCCCTCCACCTCACAGGTGCCTGAATGGTCAGCCCACTCCAGTTGGTACAGTATTAGTGCTCTGTTATGTTCTCCGTCCCATTCACACATGCCTGAACCTGATCTCTGTCAGGCTAATGACTGGAATAGTGACTGCAGGCCTTTTGGAAATGCCTGGGCAACATGGGTGTGAACTATCCAGTAATACCAACTGTTTAATGAGCACTTAATTGAGAGTTAATTGGGAATTTGTTAATTAAATTAACCCCTTTTAGTGAAGTTAATTAATTTAATTTAATTAATCTAGCCTCTTTTGGTGAAGTTAATTAATTTAATTTAATTAATCTAGCCTTTCTGGTAATGTTAATTAATTAAATTAACTTAATTGAGTCAATTAAATTAACAATTGAAATTAACCCATGCCTGGTTGGCATGTCATGATTGATGTGGTCTCTGTCTGCAGCAATAGACGAGGTATGGGTAAAGGATGGGTCTGGTCACTTTAGCGAGGAGGTGCAGCTGTTTCGTCAGGGCCAACAGGAGGGGGACGTACCCTCGACCACCTTCCTTGATCAGGCCATCCACAAGACCTCCACTTTGTCTCCTCCAAGGGACACAACCACAAAGTTAAATCGGCCAGTTTAATACTGGATTTATCGTCTTCTAAAATAGGCAGTCACATGGACTCCTTCCAAGGGTTGTATATAAGGAGTACGGCAGGTGAAACAAGGAGTATCGGACTCATGCACTCCCTGGAAAATTTAAGCCTAATTATGTTCAAGTTTCCACTACTTGGGCAATTATATTATAATAATAATAACAACACTTCTGTGGCGCCTAAGTCCTCAGTGATGAAGTTTCCACTACTTGGGCAATTGTATTATAATAATAACAACACTTCTATGGCGCCTAAATCCTCAGTGATCCGGGCTCAGAGGTACAATAAACCAGAATCATTAAGCATGATAATCTTTTGATATCACGAACAGGAATGCGCATGGGTCATTATCAGAGAGAGGGACTGCCGAGTATTTAGTTACTGTCAAAGTTTTATTATTATTGTAACGATTACCTATTATAGTTATATTTATAATGCCCTATTTACTGGTACACACTTTTGTAAAGTGTATGCCCCTAAATGACACTGTCATCCTAGTCGCTAGCAGTATTATTAAGTCTGATTGTGGAGCCCAAGTGAGTTTTAGAAAGTTGAGCAATGCAGCTCTCTGTTCTCACCAGTTTAGTGAATCAGTAGAAGTTCACACGGGCCTGGCAGGGGTTCAACCGTTGGGTGGGCATCTAGCTAGGACAGTAATGTAGGGGTGAATGGGTATCTAGCTGTGACAGTAAAGAATAATCGGGACAGAACATTACGGCTGAGAAAGTATTGGAAAAGACTGAACATTCACCAGCCATGTAGGGAGAAAGTTATAAAGGAGTCTACACTTTGTCAGTCTAGCAGTTCCTGTGTATATAATGCTAGGCGTACATTAGCATTAGTAAACCTGTCTTGTGTGTTGCAAGACTAGCAACGATTTTCCATTCTGTGGTTAAGCAACTGGGTCAGCGTACATTAATTGTGCTACAAAACTTGTGTGAACTCGTGTGTGAACCACCACGATCATAGGGTTATTTTCTTGAACTGCATGCACACGCGCCACCTAGTGTTAACCTGACATGCACCAAGTGGAGTTTTCCGCAACTATCACCGAAAATATGCCTTCATTGGTACATTGCTGCGACTGAGTTTTGTTGAGTTGCAGACCAACGTACAGTTCAAATTTAGAATTGGTTCAACAGCTTTTGCGCCTTTCGAATTAATACGCGACTCGAGTTTTGTTGAGTTGCGGACCAGCGTACATTGCATGACTGATCCGTTTTAAGACGAATGATCACGTGACTCGCAACAAAAGTTTGGCAATATATGCCTACCATTAGAGAACATTGCGCAGACAGATATGTTCACAAGGTCTCGTATGCCAGCCCTGTAACTTTCAATACACTGCAGAACATAACTGAGACAGACATAAGAATACCTTCCACGTTAATTTTGACTAAACGAGCTGCTGCATGGAATGGGTGGGACCTTTAGCTCAGAACTCTGGGGTTTATTGTGCAATGTGTATGCACCATAAATAAAATAGATTGCTTCAGCTATCTTGGTGGTGAATCATCTCTGTCACATGCACAGACAATTGAATTATGAGAAAACACATTTACACTGTGGCATGTGAATGCTAAGTTTTTGTTGCGTGAATTATGAGCTTTCCATGTGAAACAATTATTTTGATATCTGCGTGTAAACGTTTGAGTGTTTTTCATTTGAATTCATTTCAGCTTTTGATAGCATTTGATTGTTTTCATAATGAGGACAGTGCCAGTGTTAGATATGGTCACATGCTGCTTGCAAGGGACATCAACATCCCCACCTAGTTGTCTGGTCCACAGTGTGGTTTAAAGCATTTCTATGGTGCTTTGTGATGATGCCTGCTCATTCACACAACAACTGCTTGGTATGTTTAGTTGCTGGCACATGTCAGGCATCAAATACCACCTGCCATGCACATCACTGCTGCTGGATCTGTCCTTTGCTCCTACTAGTGTCAATAATATGGCACCCGCCCTGTCTGGTGCAGGCGCCATTCACTGGTTATGAAAAGATCTGGGTCTATTCTTGCCCTCTGTCTAGTAAGTCCATCAAACACCTGCTGTGTACCTCTCACGTTTCACACAGTCAGCTGAAGTGTTTTCTGTTGCTGCTTGTGTCACCTTAGCACTGCCAGCAGCTGTGTTATGACACAGAGTACACAGCAGCTGTGTTATGACACAGAGTACACAGCAGCTGTGTTATGATGCAGAGTACACAGCAGCTGTGTTATGACGCAGAGTACACAGCAGCTGTGTTATGACACAGAGTACACAGCAGCTGTGTTATGACGCAGAGTACACAGCAGCTGTGTTATGACACAGAATACATATCAGCTGTGTTATGACGCAGAGTACACAGCAGCTGTGTTATGACACAGAGTACATAGCAGCTGTGTTATGACACAGAATACATAGCAGCTGTGTTATGACGCAGAGTACACAGCAGCTGTGTTATGACACAGAGTACACAGCAGCTGTGTTATGACACAGAATACATAGCAGCTGTATTATGACGCAGAGTACACAGCAGCTGTGTTATGACACAGAGTACATAGCAGCTGTGTTATGACGCAGAGTACACAGCAGCAGAGTACATGACAACTCAGGGGGGGGGCACTGATCATCAGTGCTCATGATGCTGACAATCAACAGACCAGGGTTCAGTGTATGTAGAATGTCCTGGCACATTCTGTTGCTTTGTCAGTCCTGCCAAGCACCAGTCCGCTTGTGATACGCCTTCACAAATTATTGTCAGAGTTACGATATAATAGTTGACTTTTGTACATTTCATTGTTGTATGTCCGCTCTTGACTGATGGCACTTTATATAACTGTACGGGGTGTACATGTATGTAGTACTGAGTCTTTCTCTTATACCAGCTGTGTAGGGTGACTGTTGACTAGCAGGGGTGACACTCTGGCAGGGATGACAACATGCCAGGGGTGACAGTCTGGCAGGGTGTCAGCCAGGCAGGGGTGACAGCCCAGCAGGAGTGACTACCTGGCAGTGGTGGGTGACATCCAGCATCATTGAATGTAGACAGTCAACACAGTTGGAACACAAACACTGCCTTAAAACAGCATGGCTGTGAGTGGTGCTGAAGTTTGTATTCCAGCTCCAGAGAACACGCACTGCAACATGAGTTGATGAATGATTGTTATTTTGCCTCTGTTGCAGTGGACTCTATGCGTTGCTGACTGTGAGAAGAAAAATAAGGCAATACATGAAGACAAACCAGACTATTCCACGCCTGTTTGAGGAGACGGTACAACGACACCCACGGAAGGTCGCTTTCCAGTTGGTGGAGGGACGACAATGGACATTTGAGGAGGTTTACCAATACTCAAATGCGGTGTCAAATTATTTCCACGAGCTTGGCTACCGGAAGGGAGATGTGGTCGTTCTGTTCATGGAGAACCGACCAGAGTATGTTTGTATATGGCTCGGTCTTGCAAACATAGGCATCACTCCCGCACTTGTCAACTTCAACCTGCGTCTCGACGCACTCAAGCATTGCATACAGGTGTCAAAGGCAAAAGCTGTCATCTTTGGAGCAGAACTGACAAGTGGTAAGTGTAAAAATATGATGTTACTTTCTGGCAAAAAATTAATAACTCAGTTTCTCTGCATGAGATGCTAGTCTTGCCGCAGCCCACACATCCGTCACCTGCAAAGGCATTGAATCTTCTATCTTAAAACTAATGTGAATAAAATAATGTCACAGCCTTATTATGAGTAAAAAAAGTAGCAACAGGGATGGCAATTTTGTGCTTGATGATTTGTATGGGAAATGCAAATGAGGCTCTCTTACCTTTATTCACTATTCAAATATATGGATAATGTTTAGAGATAATGATATTGGCATGTCATGATTGATGTGGTCTCCGCCTGCAGCAATAGACGAGGTAAAGGACGAGTTTGGTGGGGAGGTGCACCTGTTTAGTCAGGGCCAGCAGGAGGGGGACGTACCCTCGACCACCATCCTCGATCAGGCCATCCACAAGACCTCCACTTCATCTCCACCAAGGGACACAACCACAAAGTTCAGTGGTAAGTTGATATCAAGTTCAATTGTAAGTTGTCACAAAGTTCAATGGTTAAGTTGTCACAAAGTTCAATGGTTAAGTTGTCACAAAGTTCAATGGTAAGTTGTCACAAAGTTCAATGGTAAGTTGTAGCTAAGTTAAAATTTAAGTTGTCACAAAGTGCAATGGTTAAGTTGTCACAAAGTTCAGTGGTAAGTTGTCACTAAGTTCACTGGAAAATTGTTGCAAAGTCCAGTGGTAACTTGCACCTGTCATCTACCTGCTTTTGGTAATTGTTTAGTGGAAGAGGTGAGGTAGTTGTCATATTGTCAGTGTTTCACACTTCTCGCAAGTTACATTAAATTGCATTTTTGTGAGGATGTTGCTTTCATAGATAACTGCTCATAAATGTCTGCCTTCAGCATATCACAATTTAACAGTTTTTTATTTGTCAGTTTTTTCTTTCTCAACATTAGCAGATACATGTATATGTGTAAAACAGTTCAACTAGTGAGAACCATATTCCCATATGCTTTAGCATTTTTGTGTATGTCTCAAAAATTTATTTATATAAACATAGTCATCTTTTTGTTTTCAGATCCACTCCTGTTTATCTACACATCTGGCACAACAGGTATGCCTAAAGCTGCCAAGATTTCTCACAGCAGGTCAGTTGGATTGTCTTGTTATAAGTTGCATTGAGAGCATCACAATAGCATTCTATGATAATATCCATTTTTTTTTGCAGAATCAAACCTAATTTTTATGTAGCAGACCAGCAGTATTTGATTATTTTGACAAACAAAATCGTGGAAGCTTTCTTGTCAAATTCCACTTTCAAAGCATTTCGTAAAATTTAATCCCTAATAATGGTGTGATATTTTAAAGACATACTACATATCATATGCTCAGGTTTAGACAAATGTATATTGCTTTAAAGGTGCTTCCACAATTCCAGTTTATGCTTGTATTGTTTTAGAATCATTTCACAAATAATTTCTAGTATCCACTACAACATGCTAGCTCATTTGTGCAAATTTGTTAGTTTTGATGAAATCATCGAGCAAACAATTGCATTTTTTTCGACTGGGCTCAGTCAAGATTCTGTGGAGTAAGGCTTGATGTTGACTCATGACTATTCACTAGTCTAAATGTTGGCTCAAAATTATTCACGCAAAGCTATTCACTAGGCTAGATGTTGGCTCAAGGCTATTCACTAGGCTAGATATCGGTTCAAGGCTATTCACTAGGCTAGATGTCGGCACAAGGCTATTCACTAGGCTAGATGTCCGCTCAAGGCTATTCACTAGGCTAAATGTTGGCTCAAGGCTATTCACTAGGCTAGATGTCGGCTCAAGGCTATTCACTAGGCTAGATATCGGTTCAAAGCTATGCATACAAGGCTATTCACTAGGCTAGATGTCGGCTCAAGGCTATTCACTAGGCTAGATGTCAGCTCAAGGCTATTCACTAGGCTAGATGTCGGCTCAATGCTATTCACTAGGCTAGATGTCGGCTCAAGGCTATTCACTAGGCTAGATGTCGGCTCAAGGCTATTCACTCTCGTAAGTTACAGTTACAATATTTACCAAAGGAGAAGGGGAACCTATGTGTGACAAGGGGAAACTGTGTGACAAGGGGAACCTAGGCATGACAAGGAGAACCGAAGCTGGATAAGGGAGACCTAGGCATGAAAACGATCCATGGGAAAGGTCCAGATGGCAAGTGGACAAAGAAGATGGCAAGTGGACAAGGAAGCCATTGGCTTATCGAGAGTCCAACAATTTTTTATCAATGTGTAACCCGCCCTCCTGAGATATGTGTCAACCTTGTTTTTAAACATATTCATGCTGCTAGCAGTTACACGGTCTGTCGATAATTTGTTCCATTAATTTATTGTCCTCTGTGAGATATCCAATCTACACTGATCCTTTATTAATGTTGCCTCATGTCCTCTAGTTCTGCTATCTTTCTTGAGTGAGAAAAACATATTTCTATTAAAAATGTCACACCCATTCAGTACCTTAAAAACTTCAATTTTATCTCCTCTTAACCTCCTTGTCTCTAGGGTTGTTAAACCACATTCTTTTAGACGTTCTTCATGACTAAGGTCTCTCAGTTCTGGAGAAGGAAAACTTAGGGTGACAAGGGAAACCTAGGTGTGACAAGGGAATCCTAGGTGTGACAAGTCAGGAATGCATGTGCTGCTGTCAACATTAGGCAATGTTTTGCTGTGATTGCAGGTATTTTTTCATGGCAAAATCACTGCATCTCTTGCTCAAGATTACAAGTGATGACTACATCTACTGCACCCTGCCTCTATACCACACTGCTGGGGGCATCCTGGGGGTGGGGCAGACCCTCATCAGTGGCTCCACCCTAGTTGTACGACGCAAGTTCTCTGCCAGTCGCTTCTGGGACGACTGTGTGAAGTACAACTGTACGGTAAGTACAATGGTACTGTAAGTACAACTGTACGGTAAGTACAATGGTACTGTAAGTACAACTGTACGGTAAGTACAATGGTACTGTAAGTACAACTGTACGGTAAGTACAATGGTACTGTAAGTACAACTGTACGGTAAGTACAATGGTACTGTAAGTACAACTGTACGGTAAGTACAATGGTACTGTAAGTTAAATCTGTGCTGTAATTATAAGTGTAAGTGCAACTGGGCTGATAGTGCAACTGTACAGTAAGTACAACTGTGCTGTATGTTCATCTGTATCTAGTACAACTGTACTGTAAGCACATATGTATCTAGTTCAACTTTATTGTATGTATAACTGTTTGTATTGCTGTGCATTGTACCCAGTGCTGTTTGTATTGCAGTGTGATGTATCAGTGCTGTTTGTATTGCCGTGTGATGTATCAGTGCTGTTTGTATTGCAGTGTGATGTATCAGTGCTGTTTGTATTGCAGTGTGATGTATCAGTGCTGTTTGTATTGCAGTGTGATGTATCAGTGCTGTTTGTATTGCAGTGTGATGTATCAGTGCTGTTTGTATTGCAGTGTGATGTATCAGTGCTGTTTGTATTGCAGTGTGATGTATCAGTGCTGTTTGTATTGCAGTGTGATGTATCAGTGCTGTTTGTATTGCAGTGTGATGTATCAGTGCTGTTTGTATTGCCGTGTGATGTATCAGTGCTGTTTGTATTGCCGTGTAATGTATCAGTGTTGCTTGTACTGTCCTGTGATGTATCAGTTCTGTTTGTATTGCCGTGTGATGTATCAGTGCTGTTTGTATTGCCGTGTGATGTATCAGTGCTGTTTGTATTGCCGTGTAATGTATCAGTGTTGCTTGTACTGTCCTGTGATGTATCAGTTCTGTTTGTATTGCAGTGTGATGTATCAGTGCTGTTTGTATTGCAGTGTGATGTATCAGTGCTGTTTGTATTGCCGTGTGATGTATCAGTGCTGTTTGTATTGCCGTGTAATGTATCAGTGTTGCTTGTACTGTCCTGTGATGTATCAGTGCTGTTTGTATTGCCGTGTGATGTATCAGTGCTGTTTGTATTGCCCTGTAATGTATCAGTGTTGCTTGTACTGTCCTGTGATGTATCAGTTCTGTTTGTATTGCCATGTAATGTATCAGTGCTGTTTGTATTGCAGTGTGATGTATCAGTGCTGTTTGTATTGCCGTGTGATGTATCAGTGCTGTTTGTATTGCCATGTAATGTATCAGTGCTGTTTGTATTGCCGTGTGATGTATCAGTGCTGTTTGTATTGCAGTGTAATGTATCAGGGTTGCTTGTACTGTCCTGTGATGTATCAGTGCTGTTTGTATTGCCATGTAATGTATCAGTGCTGTTTGTATTGCCATGTAATGTATCAGTGCTGTTTGTATTGCCGTGTGATGTATCAGTGCTGTTTGTATTGCCGTGTGATGTATCAGTGCTGTTTGTATTGCCATGTAATGTATCAGTGCTGTTTGTATTGCCGTGTGATGTATCAGTGCTGTTTGTATTGCAGTGTAATGTATCAGGGTTGCTTGTACTGTCCTGTGATGTATCAGTGCTGTTTGTATTGCCATGTAATGTATCAGTGCTGTTTGTATTGCCGTGTAATGTATCAGTGCTGTTTGTACTGCCCTGTTGTTACCAGGTGACGCAGTACATTGGGGAGATCTGTCGCTACTTGTTGGCCCAGCCAGCACGACCACAAGACAAGCTTCATAAGGTGCGACTCGCATATGGCAATGGCCTCCGACCACAGATCTGGACGTCCTTCAAGAATCGCTTCAACGTCGAGCATATTGGCGAGTTCTATGGAGCCACAGAGGGCAATGCTAATCTCGGTGAGCAATGCCAGTCTCTTTTGTGAAAGACCTACAACTTTGAAGGCAAAACTTTGTAAGTCAAGATTTCCATAAATATGGTATGTATGGTAAATACGACAAAACTTTCTCTAAGTTTAGGATTTTTCATTAATGCCATTCTCAAAATCTTTCAGATCAAATTTCTGTGTAAAGTTGTAATGGTTATGCGAATGCAGGAAGATATGCACCTTTAAAACAAGGGGTTTGGTTTAATTTTATGACACATTTTGTTAAACTGCTCATGTCGTATGACCGCCAGTCTGTTACAACGAGTGTTGCTATAACGGACAATGTCATATGACTTCTACAGGTGGTGTCTTAACTGTTACAGTGAGATTCTCTGTAACAGACTGTGTCTTCCCTTTGCGGTCCTGCTCTAGATTAGTTTCCTGTCTGCCATGTGTGTGTGTGGACTGCTTGTAGTGAACTCTGACAACACGGTGGGAAAGGTTGGCTTTGTCACTCGCATCCTGCCCTTTGTCTACCCGGTGACACTGATCAAGGTGGACACAGAGACAGGCAAGCCACTCCGTGACAGCCACGGCATGTGCATCAAGTGTCAGCCAGGTAGGTAGTTACCCGTCACGTGTCAGTCAGGTATGTTGTTGTATTTATCCAAAAAATATTTGGCAAAACATTACCAGTTGCCCGTATTATTTTATTCTTTGTCATCTTTCTAATTGGCTAGACAATGCTAAATCTGGGTGAAAACAAAGTAATTGTTGTAATAGACTGTAACTGTGAGGTGACAATAAAGTTAAATAAGCTGTGTGTCTGTAGGAGAGTTGGAGGTTTGAATGTAGCAGTGGCGGAGGTTGTTACATGAGCTCTGTGTCTGTAGGAGAGTTGGAGGTTTGAATGTTGCAGTGGCGGAGGTTGTTACATGAGCTCTGTGTCTGTAGGAGAGTTGGAGGTTTGAATGTTGCAGTGGCGGAGGTTGTTACATGAGCTCTGTGTCTGTAGGAGAGTTGGAGGTTTGAATGTTGCAGTGGCAGAGGTTGTTACATGAGCTCTGTGTCTGTAGGAGAGTTGGAGGTTTTAGTGTTGCAGTGGCAGAGGTTGTTACATGAGCTCTGTGTCTGTAGGAGAGTTGGAGGTTTTAGTGTTGCAGTGGCAGAGGTTGTTACATGAGCTCTGTGTCTGTAGGAGAGTTGGAGGTTTGAATGTTGCAGTGGCGGAGGTTGTTACGTGAGCTCTGTGTCTGTAGGAGAGTTGGAGGTTGGAATGTTGCAGTGGCGGAGGTTGTTACATGAGCTCTGTGTCTGTAGGAGAGTTGGAGGTTTGAAT
The DNA here is from genome assembly GCA_963662155.1 of Lamellibrachia columna. NCBI lineage: Eukaryota > Metazoa > Annelida > Polychaeta > Sabellida > Siboglinidae > Lamellibrachia > Lamellibrachia columna. The sequence continues at coordinate 19,497,677 of OY759272.1, read as the reverse complement.
GTTGCAGTGGCGGAGGTTGTTACATGAGCTCTGTGTCTGTAGGTGAGCCAGGAGAACTTGTGGGGAAGATCATCAAGGGAGATCCTGTGCGCAACTTTGATGGCTACATCAACTCAGATGCAACCAACAAGAAGATCTGCTACGATGTATTTCACAAGGGTGACCACGCCTTCCTTACAGGTATAGCTACCCTTTCTTTAAGGTAGATCTACCCTTCCTTACAGGTAGATCTACCCTTCCTTATAGATATAGGTCTACAGTTGCAAAAGGTACACTCTAAACATCTTTTATCTAGTGACATGTTATTAATGTTGCAGTAATGTTTTTGGTCAGATTCTGACATCAGTACAGTCTCATAGTGCTAGTGCATGTGTGGTTGACAAAAGTACAGTGCCCTGTGCAAAAGTTAATCACGAATGCGTGGAATTTACTTCAGAGATTTGGAACGGCGTGTTATGCGACTTTGAAATATGGTAGACAAAGTTGTAAGTGCTCCTCTGACAAAACGACGAACATTGAAATGAAACGTTTCTGGAAAGTTTCATGAAATCTAACACTAAGGGCAGCAGCGATTATGCTCATTCCTAGACTAGTTTGGTTTCAAGGGTTGACAGATATGCCAGGTATGTCAGGTACATAACTAAATGCCAATGTGTGCACCCACACCACATAGAAGTGTGCTCAACTGTTTCAATGACTGAATATGGGGCGTGGTGGTGTAATGGTTAGAACGTTGGGCCCTCAATCGAGAGTACCTGACAACAGCCAAAAGTGGATATGTGAATGAATAGACTTAGCGCAGTAATTGCTGCATGGCTGAATGCTTCCCAGAGAAGTTTATATGGTGTTGGAAAGAACAGGTCTGCCCGGAGGTTAAGTGTAAAGCACGTTAAGCAGTCCCAAGGATACTATATATGCTTTGCCTAGAATGAGTTGTCGCAATGACAGACTGCCTTGCCCAGGTGACTTGTTGGTCATGGATGAGTATGGCTACATGGCCTTCAAGGACCGGACGGGAGACACGTTCCGATGGCGCGGCGAGAACGTCTCAACCCTCGAAGTGGAGGCAACAATCAGCAATATCGTGGCCCTGAAGGATGTCGTCGTGTACGGAGTCCACGTGCCAGGTACGAGCTCTCGTTGTGTGTGGTAACTCACAGTAGTCCTGTTGATATTAGGTGACTCTATATGATAAAATATTATATACATAGTGCATATTGTAATTAGTATTCTGTAAATTTACATTCGTTTTATTATTATTTTTAAATACTAACAAAATAAGACATGTTGAATGTCAGAAAAGTGTGTTCATAAACACATAAATTAAACCGCAGTGTCCAAATTTAAGTACACACTCATTAACACGTGCATGGTTACTAGATAGCTGTATCCATTACGACACTGTGCTAAATATATTTATGCAATCAACAACACAACACACATAGAGATATGAAAAGGCCAAATGAATGACGTTTATTGTGGGGATTAAGTGTAAGCCCACTTTTAAAGAAATTTAAAACAAAGAAATGTGGGCTCCACAACCCAACGCCAGGCTGACTACGCCCAATGCGAGCCTCCTGGACGTCGGGTTCAATGGAGCCCACATTTCAACACTTAAAGCAGTAGCAGTATTCCTAGAACAAATAAAAGAAACAATGGCATTACTATTGTCATAGAACACCCTTAAACCAAATAGCATAATGCCCTACATGCTATCACGCAATCTATGAATACAACTACCTGTTTAAAAATACACTAGCTCTAACTGGAATAACTACAAAGGTGGGGCCAATTCGCCACCGGTCACCGACACATGTGACCACACGTTGTATCAGCCCTGGAGAGGCACACGCATGGCTGCTATAGAGAGTGATATAAGTGTTGTGCGTATCAGGACTGGATGGGTGCGTTGGCATGGCTGTCATAGAGAGTGATACAAGTGTTGTGTGTATCAGGACTGGATGGGTGCATTGGCATGGCTGTCATAGAGAGTGATACAAGTGTTGTGTGTATCAGGCCTGGATGGGTGCATTGGCATGGCTGTCATAGAGAGTGATACAAGTGTTGTGTGTATCAGGCCTTGGAGGGGTGCGCTGGCATGGCTGCCATAGAGAGTGATACAAGTGTTGTGTGTATCAGGCCTTGGAGGGGTGTGTTGGCATGGCTGTCATAGAGAGTGATACAAGTGTTGTGTGTATCAGGCCTTGGAGGGGTGTGTTGGCATGGCTGTCATAGAGAGTGATAACGAGTGTTGTGTGTATCAGGCCTGGAGGGGTGCCCTGGCATGGCTGCCATAGAGTGATAACGAGTATTTTGTGTATCAGGCCTGGAGGGTTGCCCTGGCATGGCTGCCATAGAGTGATAACGAGTGTTGTGTGTATCAGGCTTGGAGGGGTGCGCTGGCATGGCTGCCATTGCTGATGACACAGACTCACTCGACCTGCGCCAGTTCTACACGTCCATACAGAAAGCCCTGCCGTCGTACGCCCGTCCTGTCTTTCTGCGCATCTTGCACAAAGTCGACTCTACAGGTGAGTGGCACTGAGCAGGTGTGGCACTGAGTTGGGATAATGGTTTTGATATGATGAAGTTGAGCTTTGCTTTTTGTCTTAAAAAATTCAACCAAAGATCAAGTTGTGTTTTGATTTGTGTCTAGGTAGCTGGGGCGGCAAACATGTCAGTTGATTTTTTTTTTCTCATAGCATGATATTGAACTGAATGTCGACACCACAAATAACCCATTAGACCCCACAACGGCCGCGGCCGGCTGCTCTGTGTAGTCCTGGAACGGCCGCCGCCACATACAAAAATCCTGGCGAATAATTACTGAACTAAACGCTACCAAATTTTGCCACACCCTAGCGGATACATTATGCAACAATAACAGCTTGTTACATGCATGTGTTGCCCTTTCGGAAATCTTGATTTTCATCGGTTTTGTTCACGCTATCTCGAAAATGTTTAGTTCTATATTTGTCATGATAAAATATGGTGTAACCTGAAAAATAACCGTCAGAATTTGATCATGTTTTCGGTGGTGCAAAGCTAACACATATAGCTACATTTTCTTCACTGGGTTGCATAGGGTTATAGCATGGGATCGTCAAATGTCAGTTGCAAGGTAGAAAATTTTAACAAACTTACTATTTTGTCTTTGCAAATTGTGATCAAATGTCAACATTTTATTAATATATCCTATTTCTGTGTATATATGCATGTGGAGAAATTACTACTCTTCAAAATAAACACAATATTGAATAGTTTTTTTGTACAGATTTTTATAACACGAGGTAAAATCGTCATGTTTTCCATCCTTTAAAAAGCAGTCCTTTTGGAAATCCCCGACTTCTTAGAAATGCTGACAATGTTTCCATAGTAACGACCGCGTGTGCACCAATCTTCGAACCAATTTTATTCATTGTGAACGTGAAACATATCGTCTGGTTACTGTGATTCCAGTACACATCAGTATTATATCTATCTAACTAAATCATGTTCTTAAACCAGCAAATATCAGCGCTAACGTAGTTTATTGTGCCTTTGAAACTATAATGGAAATGGCACGTAAATGTGACCTGGTGACCCAGCGGATAACAGGCCAATCAAAATGATCGTAAACACGCCCTGCCACGTGTTTGTCAGATGGCTGGCGTAACCTGATATCATAGAGGACAACACGTTATAAATACAGATTCAAGGGCCATTGTGGCGGCAAATTAAGGGGACATGTCAATATTAGCAATGGCCATTATCTTATCAACAATACATAAAACGCCAGTGAAAAACGTCACATCTCAAGCATGATACGCATATCTATTTATATTTCTGTTATCATTAACAACCAGGAAATTATCCTTAATTTACTTTTTTGAAAAATCACAACACTTACTAAGCTGCAATTTGGCGTATGCACGCATCTTACACGTAGGCAACTGTACATGGTTTGGAATTGGTTAAGGGTTTGTGTCAAAAATACACTGCCACTTTAGGCTGTCATTCAGCTTGTGCTTAATTAATTCACGGTGGTGTAGCAGCAGACGTACTTCATTTATGTTAACCAAAATCTACTTTAAAGTTATCAGTGACACTGTCATACTTATATGTATGTAATCTATTTCTTTGGGGATTTTCTCAAAATGATATAATTTTGCATTTTTTCACATTTACAAAAATGTTTTTAAAATCTTAACATAACCAAATAAATGAAAAACTCCAAATTTTATTAATCTGGAATATTATAGAGTATTTCAGCTACAATCTGTGAAGAAATGGTTAATTCATCTTTAAAACTTCTACTGAAACGACTCAATTCAAGACAAGCATATAATAGTCACCCCAGCTACCTTAAAAAGATGTCATAAAGATAGGAGGGTGGAGGGAGACGGGTAGGGAGGCAGCATCAAGTAGTAGTAGTAGTAGTAGTAGTAATGTTAGTGTTAATTGTCACATTGGGTCCAATGTGACAATGTTAGTGGGACTAACATTGTCACATTGGATCCAATCAGGGAAGCACAGTTGAACTCCTCCAAAGAGGCCAGACAAGTGACTGAGATAAAGTGGCCTGGCTAAAAGGATGGCTTGGTTACAGAGGCTGGTCTGATATACAGATGTGCAGATCTGGCAAAGAACCGACCGAGACAAACTTGCCATTTCTGAGGAGCGGCCACCTGGAGTGGTTCTACTGTACAGTGAATCTTGTATGTCCTGTATGAAACTCTAAAAACACACGTGTTGAAAGTTGGTGGTAGACCACGAAACAGACAGTTTAACAAGAGAACATCTACAAATATGAACCATGCAGGGGAAAGTGTAATAGATACAAACTGTTTCTTCTCCAGGTACTTTCAAGCTGAAGAAGATGGCCTACAGATCAGAAGGCTTCAACCCGGAGACCATCACAGACCCTCTGTACTACCTCGACACGAGGAAGGGCGAGTACCGGCCTGTCAACAGCCAGGTGTATCAGGACTTATGTAACGCTGCCATTCGGTTGTGAACATTGTCTTTGTCATTGCTTCATGTCCCTTTACTGCATATCTTGCAATGCAGGCTGTGATGACGCTTTAATGGCCAGACACTTGAAATGCTTATGAAATATGAATTGTTCTACTAGCACTTACTCAACGTCTTCATTTGATAAAGCAGCTGTTGATAAAGCAGTTGTTGTGTCTCAATACTTGCCAAACTTGCAGCAGATGCATACATTCTAGGAGACACTCGAGACATTCTAGGACACTCGGGAAATTCTAGGATTTGCTGGCTGAATGTTTTGTCTTGTGCAAATCTTTGTATGTTTTTCTACGTTGTATTTCTGGGTTACTGTAGCACTTGGCCAGATCTGTACATAGCAGGAACCTTTGATTTTGATAATGTTGTAGGTGTCTTTTGAAAGTGATTGGTAATTAAGCAGCTTTGACTAAAACGTTAACATGAAATGTAAACAGGAGTTCGAGTCATAGTTTGCAAGTTCTAGGCACATTGATGTTATGAAATAATGTTAGGAAAAGACACTGCATATGAGATCTATATAGTTTATTTTAAATGTAAACACTTATTTGTAATAGCACATCTGATGATATTTTACAAGCCAGCCTGTTTGTGTGTTTTGATTAACGAGAACTGTTGTGTCTTGCTATAGTCACCAGGTGACAGCACCAGTTGATATCATTCCATGCTTTGACGTTTGGTAGCTGGTCGTTTCTGCATAATGGGATCAAACTGAGTGAGTTGGGAATGAGAAGTGGGGAAGCTCCATGGATGCTTCCGTAGTAAGAAGATGGGTAAAGTATAGCAGTACTTGAGACCATTGACATTATTTTCTGTGAAACCGAGTAGACTAATCATGTATGCTAAACTACGCTAATCATGTGTACCATAATCATGTGCCAATCTGTTGTTTATAAATATTATTGACATCTTGCTTACAAAGGGTTAACTTTTGTTTCTATTTTAATACAAGAATGAGAATGAATCGTCATTTCACAGCACAACCATGTTTTAAATTGTGTAATTAAAATAGAAACTGAGGAATGAGGATTGACAGACTGTTTACAGCTGTTGTCACTGATGCCATTCAGTCTGTGACAGGCTGAAACAGTATTAGGCTCACCACCGCATGAGAACACAATGTGACATCCAATATGAGGTCCAGACTTGTATCTTAAATAGGTTGCAACTTCAAGTTGCTTTACATTCTAATGCCAGCACAATCTGGTTGTAAGCTGACATTGTGGTGACTGACTGGCCTGGTACCAGGATTACATGACATGTTGCCATGATGGGACACTTGTCATCTCGTATCTGGTGGGTAGTAGTGGTAGTAGTTGACAGTTGCACTGACAATCAACAACACAAATCGGTGCTGACATAGCATTCAGGTGTGTGGGGGTGGCACAAATCAGTCACGTTTATATATATAAAAATTATATATATATATATATATATACAATAAGTGTCAACATTACCACAGGAAATACTGCTTTTTATCGCTGTTTGGACAAATGTCACTTTTTTATTTTATTTTCAAAAACAAGTAAAATCAATCTGTCCATTGCACACAAAGCCTTTCCAAGGCACATATTATTTCTTTGGTAAAATTTTTTCGTGCATGCGAATGAGAATGGCGCATCAAAATGTAAAATATGTCAAAAAAACTAAACTAAAATTGAGTGGGTGAGGATGTTGCCTGCATTTCATGAGCAGATGTTGACACGTGTGATATACTCCTAGATGCTGCACATGCAGACTGATTATGCATATATCTACTTAACGTTGTGATCTCTGACAGCATGGATAATACATTTTAGTTTACCGATACCATTCTGACTGTTGGTGAACACAGAAATAGAGTAATCCGTGTAATTATTTGCACACACAAAATATTTCGGGTGATTTTGAGCACATTGTTTTCAGAGCATCTCACGTGACAGAGTAGACTGCCATTCATGGCGTTTATTCATTTAATCAGTCTGTGTATGTAGCATATATATATATATATATGTATATATATATATATTTAATGATTGCCTTTGAGGCGTTTGTTGCCTTTACATGCCAAGGTATTTATTCAGTTGTTTCTTGGTTCTATTTGTTCTAGTAATAAAGGAGGCAACATGAACTATGCAATAAAACTTTAAATTAACACAAGCTCAGGCTGTGTTGGTATTTTGTCATTATTTTTGACAATAGTTGCCAATGGATGCAGTGCTATGGCCCTGATGCCCAATGAAACAGCGTGGATAATTGCCTTGTCTGGAAACTTCACGAACACTCATTATTATGACTTATGTGAAACCCGCTGCATGACTTATGTGAAATCTGCTGCATGACTTATGTGAAACCCGCTGCATGACTTATGTGAAATCTGCTGCATGACTTATGTGAAACCCGCTGCATGACTTATGTGAAATCTGCTGCATGACTTATGTGAAACCCGCTGCATGACCAACTTGCTGTCTATCTCAGGCTAGGTCTAAACAATTACCAAATCTAGTCTACCAGAGCAATAACACAATATGTATTAAGTAAACTGGGTAGTATTACCCAGCACTTTGTGGCTGTCAAATGTCTTTCATTAGACCCAATGTACAGAAATCTCTGCAAAATTTTTATGTTTATACAAAGCTGTGGTCAAAAGATGTCCACATACTTTAACCTCATTTAGGTTCTTGACCTGTCCACTCTAGTGTCCCTGCTGAACACGCAATCAATCACACCTTCTGGCCAACATCCAAACTGTCATCTCAAGCAGTAATTCACTGAACCACTTTGAATGTTAGGAAACATTCAACTGTGCAACCAGGAACTCTATCTTGATATATCAAACATTGGCTTGACCAGTGGTCACTACAGACACAGATCATTGTCTGGTCAACTGACGACACTAACCAAGTAGTCACTGCAGGCACTGTCCAGTTTCTGGTCAACTGATGACACTAACCAAGTGGTCACTGCAAGCACTGTCCAGTTTCAGATCAACTGATGACACTAACCAAGTGGTCACTGTAAGCACTGTCCAGTGTCTGGTCAACTGATGACACTAACCAAGCGGTCACTTGTGTGAGCCGAGTCCCATGGTGTCAACTCTCGAGCTCCAGTCTCTGCTGAGTGAGGCCAACGACCTCCTTCATGACAGCTGGCTTCAGGAGTTCTCTCACCTGCACACAGAACACAATTATTGACATATAGAACACACTTAGTGACCCACAGAACACACTTATTAACACACAAAGAACACAGTGACACACAGAACACACTTAGTGACAAAAAACACTTGGTGATACACACAGACCACAGTGACACAGAACAGTCTTACTCACTGACTTGGCAATATTGGCATGTCATACTGACCGACCTGAGATGCCATGCTCACTGACCTGACATGTTATGCTTACAGACTTGACATGTCACTCACTGACCTGACACGTCATACCCACTGACCTGACATATCATACCCACTGACCTGGTATTTGAGAGAAGCCTCGTATGTGTACAGTACACTTGTGTCGTACAACATCATTTTGTGCTGAGCCAGGGCAACAACACAGTTGTGAAGACGGGCAATGACCTCCCGGTCAGCCAGGGGCACCGGCTGCAATGACAGGTGAGTCATACCACCAGTAGATCAGTCATACCACCAGTTGATCAGTCATACTAGTAAATCGATCATGCCACAAGTAGATCAGTTATGCCACCAGAAGATCAGTCATGCCACCAATAGATCAGTCATGCCACCAGTAGATCAGCCATGCCACCAGTAGATCAGCAATGCCACCAGTAGATCAGTCATACTACCACCACTTCAGTAACAGTGAATAGACTCGGAGAATGTAATTTTTTATTTTATGCATTATTAGTTAATGTCAACCATAGATCAATCACAGTGCACTGTGATTCATTGTCGGTCAAATAAAATTAATCAGATATGTTAGATATTACAGGTTTCAACATCTGCTCATGGAAAAGTTCTCGTGAAAATGCTCGGGAAAATCCCTCCTCCACGTTCATTGGTTTTCGTGTTTGTTTATTATTTTTTAAATGTGTTGATTTGCAGTGAATGCATGCGCATGATAATCACTTGAGAACAAATAAATAAAATGTGCCTAGAATGGCTTCCTGTGAAACAGATCGATTTTACCTTGAATATTTTTTAAGTACCAAAAACCAGGACTGCCAATGCATTTCGTTAAAAAACCAGGATTGCCAGGACATTTTGTCCAAAAACAGGATTGGCAGGACATTATGTCCAAAAACCAGGACTGCCAGGACATTTCGTCCAAATAAAAGGGAAAACCAGGGAAAAAGCAGTATTTCCCAACCAAAAGTGGTAATGTTGACATCTATGATATATATGGTGGCATAGGTTCATCACAGCAAGTGAAAGTGGGATGGATGTATGTCCAGATCTATGGCATCAAGTACCTCGAGATTCTCGACAAAGCCTCCCGCATTGTCTGCATCCTCGTTGACCGTCGGACAGATCCACACATAGCCGTTATTGCCAAGGATTATGCTGGCTCCACATGGCAGATTGTGGAAGTGAGTCTTGCGCCGCTTCACCAACGAGGGAGACACTTGCACCAGTGTACCCTGGGATAGCTGAAGGAGATGGCAATGTCAGCAGGTTTCTACTTTAAAATGTCACATTCCTGTACAATTCTGATAAAAGACAATCATAAATACAACTGCAATTGAACATTGTGTGATGGTCATATTTACAACCATAACTGCATCATAACTACAACTGTAATTAAAGTTTTAAAGGGATTATCATAATTCCAAAATTTTTTGATGATGTTGTTTTAAAGGTAAAAAAAGGTATTATATAGTATGATATCCAGTCTGTAGGACCACTCAAAGCACTTTATAATTTATACTCATGAAACAAAACCGTGTTAACTGCCTTGTGGTAAAGGTCTTTCTTGAAGTAGATTCTACACACGTGGTGCAGAAATAACACCTCATTTAACAAGATTGCCATCCAAGACAAAAGACTCGGATGACAAGGAAGTCATTGGCTTATTGAGAGTCTAACAATGTTTCATCTATGTGTAATCCACCCTCCTTAGAAAAATTGTTTTGTTTTTAAACATATTCACACTGCTTAGCATTTACACAATCTGTAGATAATATGTTCCATTTATTTATTGTCCTCTGTGAGAATGAATACTTTCTGTTATCCCATCTACACTGATCTTTCATTAATGTTAATGCACTAGTTCTATTATTTTTCTTAGGTGAGAAAAAATATTTCTATAAATATTTTCATACCTATTCAATATCCTAAAAACTTTAATTTGATCTCCTTGTAACTTCCTTGCTTATAGGGTTGTTAAACCACATTCAGTTAGGTGTTCTTCATAAATAAGGTCTCTATTTAATGAACTTCAGTGCAGCCAATGGTCATGGGTTTGAACTGCAGGAAATGCAGTTCAAATGTGGCCAGATCATAATTAGTCACTCACCCTAATTAATCACATAATGTCCTGTTCACAATCGTTTCTAGATTTGAACTAATTTGTTATGAATGCGGGCCATAATTATCTTATTCATGTTTTCAAGTGTGCTACGGCTCCTGTATAAATTGTAGAGTTGACTATACGATCAGCCAATGAACCAGTAAAGCTGTGACGCAAAGCAATGTCCTAACCTTGCCATACTTGAGACTTCTTGTGTGCAGAGACAATGCACCATCAGAGAAGATGGCCTGGACCTCCGCCTGAGTCCTCCGGTCAAGAAACATATGATGTCTGTGTTGATTCAGTCACATATTACACAAAACAACATGTGGTCACACGTATTGATTTCTTGACCAAAGAATTCCCCCACACTGTAAAGTCGAGAGTGCATTTTGTGTCCCAAAAAATACTTTTAACCAAATTAAATTGGTATTTTCCAATTGTAACATCTACAGACATTACGCCTGGTCACGTTGAGCCATCTTGCACATCTCTGTGGTTGCAAGCATACATTTCCTGGCCAAAACCTTCCTCCACCCTAAGGCCAGACTCACAGTGACCACAAGGATAGAGAATGACCACAGAGTGACCACAGAGTCTGATCACTCATGCTTATGACCCTGTGAACAATCGGTCAAGAATTTGGGTTTGGGGTCAAACAATAATAGTGTGCACTAAATTAAACGTCTGACCACTACAGGGTTGTGCCAAACAAGTATAATCCACGGCACAGTGTTTACCACGATCAAGAAAGCTCACTAAGGATACACTGATGGTGTCGCCCTCTGCCAGGTAACCCCTCATCATTCGCTCATCTTCCTCTGATCGCCGTCTCTGAACACGACACAACTCAACATGTTATAAAATTATACTGTAAATAATACTCTGAGACAATTGTGGGACAGGCAGGATGACACCTTTCTTATGCACCTTGCAGGTCTTGTGTCAGTTCCTCCCTTGCTATCCCTTTCTGTTGGTATGTCACTTTCTGTCAGTTTTTATGTCTCTCTGTCAACCAGTCCCTCAATTTATCCCTCCATATCTCTCTGTCTGTCTGTACCTGCCAGCAAGTGTGTCCTGGCAACTGTCAGTAGGTTTGCCAGATAGCACTGCTGTAGCTGTAGTTGCGTTCAACTAGTTCCTCACTCTAGTTCATTGTCATGAAGTGGACGAGTGCTAGAGAGCATCAACTCTACAGGCTACAGCTGGTGAAACCTTCCAAAACACTACACGAGCCTAATGTGTACACTTGTCATTGTACACAGATGTGTCCAACTCACTACACGAACACTTGTCATTGTACAAAAAAACATTGTATAAAAAACACTACATGATCATTAAGTGTACACTGGTCATTGTACACATCTATGTTCATAGAAACTATTTATAGGATGACAAATTACTTACAGTTAGATGCAGCTCCCACCTTATGATGTTTACCAAAGTCACCAATAATCTTCATAAAGACAGACATGTTGTAGATTGTATTTAGTTGCCAGCACGACTACATGACCCACCAGTTCACCTCCTGGCAAGTTGACGGCTGACAACATGAGGATCGCATCCAGTCGCGAGTGAATGTCAACCTTCCAGCGACGCTGACCAACCTGAAGAATGCGGCCAATCACAACGTCCCCAACCTCACCATTGTACCTGGCAACAGACATGTCAATCACAATGTCATCTTTGTACCTGACAGCAGATATGTCAATCACAATGTAACCTTTGCAGCTGACAACAGACAAATCAATCGCGTCACCTTTGCAGCTGACAGCAAACATGTCAATCACAATGTCACCATTGAACCTGACAGCACACCTGTCAACCACAATGTTACATCTGCAGCTGACAACACACACGTCAAAAACAATGTCACCATTGTACCTGACGACAGACATGCCAATCACCACATCACCTTTATACCTGACAGCAAACATGTCCATCACAATGTCACCATTCAACCTGACAGCAGACATGTCAATAACAATATCACCATTGTACCTGACAAGTGACAACAGACATGTTATTGTTAATCACAATGTCATTGGCTGTTATATGCCTAAATGAAATATGTTCATGCACACTGTCTTAGGAATGATGTTTAAATTTTGATTCATCAAATCAGTGTAATTTTTGTGAATTTTTACTTCCCAGAGCACTATAATAAAAATTATTCAAGGGGGCACAAAGCAGCAGAGGCAAGGTGGGAGACCATAAGGACTGAAGGAAAACATCCAAGGGATCAGGGCACAGTGGCCTCCCGCAATATATATATATGGTTTGCACAGTAAATATAACTTATATTTACTGTGTTATTAACAATTGTGTTTGATCTCTACAAGTAATATGTTTTATTTCTATCCTTTTTTTCTTTCTAATTCTAAGTGACTGATCCTGTCCACTGGGTGTCAACGGGATTATACACTGACTGGTTCTTCCCGTTATCCAAGTAGGTGTTGATGTAGATGAACAATAAACACGGCTAACCTGCTCTTGACTGGCTTCACACAGATGAGTTTATTGACTCGTTCCACCACCCCAGCCACTGAAGCATACAGCTTGTCATCTTCCATGTATGTTCCATGGCCCCTACAGACATCAAAAAGTACACCACTGTAAATAAATTATAAATGATATTTTTCTAGTATTAAATTGCTACTGAATTCACCATGTGCATGACGTCAAATGTCTCATGCCTCAATATATTAACCGGCCATAGACATACTCATAGTAGTGTCTAGGCGTACGTGAGCCGTATCTTTAGCATGGGGGTCTAAACGTACGTGAGGCTGCGCGCGCATCAGTTTTCGTTTTTCATTTCCTGCTCTAAATCTGCGCGCGCATTAATCGTCCCGTTCGAAAATTAATGGCGTTTGATCAAGCAATACAAGTTGGCGCGATTTTTTCTAGTTTATCTAATTTAGAAACGGCAATTAGTCATTACAAACAATCGAAATTTGTCAACTTGTACAAGCGCAGCTCGGGATCGATAGAGTCACACAAGAAGCGCTGTCCTAATGTTGCAGAAACGGCAAATAAAGATCTTGTTTTTGCCGAGATCAACTACTGACAGTAGCCAGTACTGTTGACGTGTTGTATACGGGTCCACCTTTGTATGCGCGGTGGAAAAACATTCAAATCGAACAGCAAAAGGCAGTGACAGGCTCATCAGTAAGTATTCTTTAGGCATGGATTCTTTGTTTATTTTTTTTAACATTCATTGCATAACAACGTCAACGTTTGGTAACAACCCAATTATCTGAATTTACATCGCATTGGCCGATTGGGCTGGCAATTGCTGCATTATCGTTCAAGTTACAGTTATTCGTTCGTTCTACTTTGATGTTGGTTATCCTCCCAGACAGTTATGCATTTGTGTTTATTTGTATTTTATGTATCGGTTTATTTTAATCATGTGTGTTGTTAATCTAGCTACCTAGTTGTTGCTATTTTACAAATATCACTATATTAGTGTTAGGGATCGAACATAGAAAACGGGGGTTAGTGAATCCTGCCTTATATTGGCAACTATTGCTGGGCTACGTGGTTAATGACAATGTAACTTCGGAATCGAATGCCAATCTGAATTCACGTATGTCAGAGCTCGTTAGATAGCGCCAGTGGTTACTGTTGATATCAAAGCAGTCCTGCAACAAATACTGTTTAGTGCATGGTCATTGATATGCCTTAATGTTTATATATGCACGATCTATGGCTGGTTTGTATAGCACATCGTAAACATTATTTTTGTTTTCAGTACTACCCAACAACAGTGTCCTGTTGGTCTGTGGATGCTGCATCTCACTCTGATAAATAGTTCCATCAATTATCTACACACATTGTCTTTTTCTGTCTGACTATCGCCTTTCCATATTACTGCCAGGTGTTTGCACTTTATGTTAATAGGTTGACGTGTGTTCGGTGAACTGCAGCGCATCAGCCAGACAGCTCAAGTGACACATCAACACTTCAGTGTCTGCCATATAATGTGTTCACGTGCTGTACATGCACGGTAACATCTAAGCACACAGGTATATTATACATGTGTGCTTAGATGTTACCATGCATGTACAGCACGTGAACACAATGCATGCACATGCATATACACACCATACACACTAGTTAGTATATTAGTACATTATAGTAATAGATGCCATATTGAGAATATTTTAATTAGTGCAGCATGTACATGTTTACATTAGTGTGTTCTATGTAGAAATGTTTTACATTAGTGTATTCTGTGTTTTACATGTTCACTGTTGAAATGTTTTACATTAGGGTCATTCGTGTTTTCGCATGTAGAAAATATGTCATTGCAGAATTAATTTAGTATGATGGGTCAGGATTTCAGTTATTGGTATAGTAAGGTATGTAGACACATATTTTGGTATATTCCATGTGCATGAGTTCTGTTTTAGCATGTAGAAAATATGTTGACTTATAATTAATTTAGTATGATGTGCCAGGATTTCCGTTATTAGGAGAGCAAGATATTTAGAAACGTCTTTTATAAAGTATGTTCCATGCGCACCATATAATCTAAACGTTTAACATGAATGTATACAATTACCAACATATTAGCATGTATATTGCATCAGAGGATGATGGATTGAGTCCATTTTTTATTAAACCACCTTATTCAACCCTAATATGTTCTAGTGTAACCGGGTTTCAATTGTGTATTATGTATTCAAGGCATCCATCCATCTAAATTGTATTTATGCTTGGTTAATAAAACTATCTTGGTTGTTCACTACAATGTTGCTTTGTGTTCATTCAAACACACACACATATCGGTAGATACATATAAAATGTCTATATATATATATATATATATAATCACTCAGTATTATTTATTGCTCCCTACAATGTAACATGCACACAGTTTTTTAATTATAGCTCAAAAATGCAAGAGCAAAGAGTGCCTGTTGTACTTCTACAAGTTTGCTAAAAATACGGCTCACATACGTTTAGAACTGAGTGCTAAACATACGGCTCTCGTATGAAACAACGAAAGCAGTGACTAAAAATGCTCACGCACACGCACACGCACACACACATTACATATATTACATGTACTAGTAAATTCATAAAAAGTCGGTAATAAGTATCGAAGCCATTAAGTACTGCTCCCTCCAATGTATACATCTTTAATTATAGCTCACAAAAAATGCAAGACCAAAGTGCCTGCCTGCTGGACTTGTAGAAAAATTTGCTAAAAATACGGCTCACGTATGTTTAGAACTGAATGCTAAACGTACGGCTCGCGTATGAAACAACGAAAGCAGTGACTAAACATACGGCTCACGTACGTTTAGAACCGCGTGCTAAAGATACGGCTCACGTATGAAATTACGCGCATGCGCTCAATGACTGCCGTACTTCTAGAATTTAGGCTAAAAATACGGCTCACGTAACCGGAAATCCAAAGGTATGCGCATGCGCAGAATGACTGCCGTACTTTTAGACTCGAGGTCTAAAGATACGGCTCACGTACGCGTAGCCACGGCCTAGATTATATGACCTTGTCGTCATTATTTAAATGTTAATGAAAATGTCTGAAACGCTAAATTATCCATTACTGTCATATCTCGCAATCGCAAGCACCTCAAAATATATTCTACACTATCCATGGCTGACATATCTACTTATCACTGTAATATCGCCCAATCCATGTGTTATCGCTCACATCGTACCTCTCGATAGATAATTGACAGGTACAGTTAGCTTGTCTCCTTTGACCTACCGCATAAATCCACTATCAGCTGTTATAATCTCTCCTGGTGTGACTATATGTTTCGGATCTTCATTTGATAGTATATCTTTTTGAACACGTGAAGTAGCTAAATGAATTTCTAGCGCCATGATGCTTTAGCCGACGAAGTACCACGGCACAACTGACAGACATGAAGTCGACTGGTTAGCTAGACGGGTTAGATTAGTCAAGCCAGAATAAATATAATAGAATAAAACTTTATTTGTTTTGGTCACACACACAATTTTAACAATCAGGCCCGTCCTGAGGGTTTGGAAAATGGGGGTTCGAGTATTTAATTAAACACAATTATCTCAAAAGGGGGGGGGTCGTTCGAAACCCCTGAACCTCGCCATGCACCTACAGAGAACGGGCATGATTATGCTCGATCTTTATATTTATGGATTTAACAAGATTTAAAAAGATTGCCATCCCAAACAACAAGTTCCAGATGGCAAGTGGACAAGGAAGCCATTGGCTTATCGAGAGTCCAACAATTTTCTCATCTATGTGTAGCCCTAGCTTATCATATATTTGTCAATTCTATTTTTAAACATATTCACACTACTATAGCATTGACACAATCATTTGGCAGTTTGTTCCATTCATTTATCGCCCTCTGTGAGAAAGAGTACTTTCTCATGTCCAACCTACACTGTTCCTTAACTAATGCTGCTTTGTGTCCTCTGGTTCTACTGCCTTCTTTAAGTTTGAAGAACATATTCCTATCAACATCCTCATAACCGTTCACTATTTTAAACACTTATATTTGGTCTCCTCTTAGTCGTTGGTCTCTAGTGTTGTCAAACCACATTGTATGTACATATTAATTATTACAATATGTATTTATGGATGCATGTATTATTATAATCAGCTTTTTAATAACATCATTATTCTTCTTCACATGATGGGTGGTTCCAGACTCATAAAAGGGGTGCCCAGTTTCCCAACAAGACACCAGGGACGGCACTTGCAGTTATCCAAATTCCCACAGGGGCACGTGATCAATCATAAATAGAAATGCAATAATTTCAAAGAGAAAAAATATATTTCACATACTTAGAATAATATTGATAAAGAGATTGTACAATACAAATGAATTAGTATGTCTGGAGAAATTATGCATTGATGATGCATTGCATGACAACGACACAATAATTATTTCCAACCATGCGTATCAGAACCAGGGGCAACCCCCTAATATTTTGGGTTAAGGCCCGAATATGCCCCCAATATGTTTACTAGAATCCAGACGCGGATTTGGTGTACGTGCGTGCGTACGCGCGTGCATACGTGCGTGCGTCCGTGTAAACCGGTTGATTCAAGCGCCATTCAGTACATAATGTTCTCAAAAATAGGTGAGTCTTAAATTTTTTCTTTTAAACAACTCACAGCGCCGTACAACATGTTCTAGAAAACAAGTTAGTCTTAAGATGTGTCTTAAAAATAACATAATTTTGGTACTATCGATGTCAGCTGTCGTGACAGTATTGATTGATTGCGTATCTGCGATGCGTGTGCCGTTACGATTATAATATTCGAAGAACTGCAACAGTGAAACTGCATGCGCTTCGAAATGGAGATTACAATGGGCGTATTTTTTTTTGTCTCTTCGACCTATCCGCGAAGCGAAATTTGCTATTCTATTTGACGCGGAGAGGTCACGTTATCTCTCCACGCTAAATAGAACAGAGCGGAGAGGCTGTCCGGGCCGCTCCGGTCTCGCCGCCTGCGGGGCATGTTGCGAGCTGAGAGTTTCCGATCACGTGACTTTAAACATGACTTAGTACAACGAAGGGTAAGTAGCATTTGTACAAAATATGAAATTAAATGTGTAGTTTTCTGTTTGCTTTATACACGTGACAACGCGATGATGTAGATCATCGTTGAAGAAAAAATCGCTAACGATTGACACGGCTACTCATTCTGCATCCATGTTGTTTATGGGCGATAAAAAGGTGGTTGCTACCCTCTCCGAAGTCTATTTTATTTGACCCTCTCCGCATTATCCGCTTCCGGTGGCTCCGCGGACGTCAAAAAGAATACGTCCTATGCTATTCACGGCATTGGCAAGTGTCAAGGCTGGATGCTGCTTCATATTCTCCCATGGATATACAACAACGTCGTCGTTGGCGCCTGTCATGATTCGTTATCTATCTTCTCCAGCAGAAACAATCCACTGTTTCAATTGCCAGTGAACATTACACATATCACAAAATCACCGGAGAAGTCTCGCAAGAGTTTATTCCTGTTTACCAGCCAGCAGGAAGTTGTTGAACGTAGCATGTCTTATGTAACACATCCCACGAAGCTTGTGCTTCTATTAATGCTAATTGTTGTAAGTTGTAGGGCTTACCATGACCGAGAAGCGTAACACGACCAATTATGTGGAGGGGATGTGCAAGATAGCATTTCTTGTGCGTCTCAGCACACATTCTTTGTCTATAGCACATTTCTGTAAGGTGCCCCACTAATTGCCCGAGCCAACTTGGCAGAATGGCAAAGCGTCACCCGCTTCAGAGTGATCTCTTCTTTTGTTTTTGTCCAGTCTCTATGTGAATTTTTTTTTTACAAAAGAACGCAATGATTCCCGCTCAAATCCACGTTATTGTTTTCGATTTGTTTAATATGGTCAATTAGTATATCGTCGTAGATCTGTAATCTATTCTAAATGTACATACATGTATGTTTAAGTTCAACATTCAACAATGTGTGACATTTAAAAATAATGCACTTTTACGCCAGTTGACTCCACCAACAAACCGAGCCAATGGGTTCGATAGCGGAACGATGATATGTGGTAAAAATGGCTAAACATGACCCCCCCCATCACCGTTCCCAGACATTCCACTGACTCTCCCGTTTTCAGAGTTGATGTGCGATACATTGCAAAGCACACCTCATTGTTGAAAGCCAAAATAAATGGTTGTCTTCATCTTCGGGAAAGCTTGTCCTGCATACATCAAAGTTACGGCAACAAAAGACGGGCAGAGACACGTCATCGTGGAAATGAACATCCTACACACGTACGTATAGTTAGTGGGGTAATGATAACAACATGCCAAAAGTCGTAATGCTGACAAAGTACAAAAATTATATATGTTAACTACATTTTCGATGGGCTGTTTTCAAAGAGGGTTTAACTTGGACTGGGTGGGGCGTAAACCAGCTTCCGCAATTCACATTATTTTGTCCTCGTCTCATTTTAGAATGATTTTATGAAAAATTAATCGTTGCCGACACGATCAAGTCGGTGATTAAGCGCATGATAAGGTAGGAGAAAAGGCGCATGATCGAGTTGGTGAATAAGCGCACAATTAAGTCGGAGACGAGTCGCACGATGAAGTCGGTGACGAGTCGCACGATGAAGTCGGTGACGAGTCGCACGATGAAGTCGGTGACGAATCGCACGATGAAGTCGGTGACGTGTCGCACGATGAAGTCGGTGACACGATCAGGTTAGCGACGACGCGCACGATCAAATCGGGGACGAGATGCACGATCAAGTCAGCAACGAATCACACGACGAAGTCGGAGACGAGACGTACGATCAAGTTGTTGATGAAGCGCACGATCACGTCGATGATGAGGCGTACGATTATGTCGGTGACGAGGTGCACGATTAAGTTGTTGACGAGGCGCACGATCATGTTGGAGCTGGAAAGTTTAACCTTGCTAGCAGTTTTAAAAAGATAATGATCCTCGCTGGAATTATGGAATTATGTTGTATTGTGTTTGGCATCTTTGCTGCTACGGATGCATAATGTTTTTTATTTTAGTTCTTAATAGAATGACGTTTTCCCACTGCAAACTCTCAACTGAGAAACTTGAACATGTCTCCCACCTCGATGCTTGTCCCGTTACTATCATCAATAAATAGGCAGACTGGACAATGATCTACTTGGGCTATCTTGTCTAATCTGACATAGAAGTGCGCCCAGAGCGCATTCCCGCGAGAATAACAAATAACCACGTCGACATATACAGGGTGAAGAAATTCGTCACCACTTCACTTGTTGTGGACGTCGTGAAAACGAAGATAGCGGACACGCAGTGGACGTGTCCCACATGCGAACGAGACGCTGACAAGTCTCTCGGGTCGGGAATATATTTACTGCTTGTGATTCTTGCTGGAGTGGCACCATTTTACTTGTTTGGGCAACGGCCATAAAGATATGTGATTACATACAGTGTAATCGATTATTTTAACGTTTGCATGTAATTGCTATTGCCCGTGTTGCGCAGGGGATCTGCTGATTTGTTCGGTTGATCTGCTCGCTTGCAACAGCAGCACAAACTGTACTGTTGATATGAAAATACGTTCTTTCAGCTTCGTACGGGGTGCAACTGTTGACTACCAGATCATTCGAAAGCATCTTGAAAGTCCTCCGTGCTGCTGCCTTACAGAAGTTTATATCCTTTCTTGAAATTTCCATCAGGTCTCCTAAATATCACTTCAAAGCAGAACGATTTTCATTGATTAACTGTTGTGCCGGTAGTTCGAGTTTTTGTAATATTGAAATGCCCCAACGCTGTCATTTATTCGATCTCAAAGTACGTATAAATTAACAATAGAATGTTTTAATCTTTACGAAGCATAATCTTTATTGTTGCAGTACATTTCAGAATAGTTTGTCAGAAGTTGTAGAAAACAGGACATTCAATTACCCGATGAAAAACATTATATTTAGAAGTGAAGATTTATTTTTCGATCTATTTATGTCGTACAGCGATCTCTATGCAGTGCGTTGTAAAAAGAAATGTCATCAACGTATGCATTAAGGTATAAAAATGCATAAGGAATGCTTCTTATGCATGTGTGACGTAACAAAATTATACAAACAACATGGTGGCTCCAGTCGTTTACAGTTCTTTATTGTGTTCTTATTTTCAAACCTAAATAAATACTTGCAACAGGCAAATGTTAACAGAATGTGTTAGTAATACAGTATCACTCAACAGTACAAACATGGAAAAAATGGTTTGAAGACACACTCCACAGCATGCACAATGTAATGCAAACTATTTTAAGAAATATATATAATGGTTATACCAGATACACCATGTATAATGGTTATTCAAGATACACCATGAATACAATTGTGTATAATTTAGCAAACACAACAATACAATTGTGTGTAATTTAATAAACACAACACGTCTGTGCACCCGATTGATGCAAAAATTATACACAATCCAACCAGGACCGTTCTTTGAGTTTTTAAAAAGGGGGTTCGAGCATATACAATCAGCCGGGGATTTCTGGGACGATTTCTGAAAATGTTCCAGTTAAACACAATTTTTATTCTCTCAAAAAGGGGGTTCGAACATCAACGAACCTAGTTCACGATGTGCAAAATCGATCAAGTAGGGATTTTTCGACGTTAATATCCGTCCCAAGAGCACAAGTGTTGGGCACTTCAATCGAGAATGTCAACCCAAGCCGAATGTCCAAAGGAACTTTGTTTACAAGTGTCACGTCTCGTTTAGAGTAACAACTTTAAAGTGTCATAACAATGGGTTTGAGCCATGTCAAGTATGCCGAAGAGAATGCGCCTCACTTGAAGGTACAGTAAAACCAATGGTCAATATATTATGTTTGCAGAGGTAGAGTTAGGCCGTAGAAATTCAAATTGATTATCAATATCAGCCAGGTCATATTGCCAGGACTCGGTCTCGGAATCAGCCCAACAGTTCGGTTATCGATATGGCTTTCGTATAATATAGGCTTCGTAATATACAATAATACTTGTGTCAGTACGACAGTACTCACTAGTGAATCGTGTCATTACTGAGTCTGCCCTTTACTATAAGTTGTACTAGCATAAGCTAAAACTAGAACGTACCCTGCCCTTTACGGCTTTAGCCGTTTAGGCTTTACTTTGGTACACTAAGTCTAAGCCTAAGCCAAGGGCCGGCTAAACTTTAGGGGCTTTACGTTTTTGTTGAGCTGTTCATGTCTAGAATTGATCGTGCTCTTTACTGGGCTATAACTTATCCTGCCCTTTACTTGGCTAGATTCTTAGAACTTATCCTGCCCTTTTGCTTTACTTGACTAGATTCTTAGTACTTATCCTGCCCTTTTGCTTTACTTGGCTAGATTCTTAATACTTATACTACCCTTTTGCTTTACTTGACTAGATTCTTAGAACTTATCCTGCCCTTTTGCTTTACTTGGCTAGATTCTTAGAACTTATCCTGCCCTTTTGCTTTACTTGACGAGATTCTTAGTACTATGCTAGACTTTATTCTGCCGTTTACTATGGTACAACATATCCTACCATTTACTTGGCTTCAGATGGCAGCTCATGTGTCACACATCCTGGACATTTGAAATATATAATTAATTAGAACTCTAGCTTATCAACACTTTACAAAAACTTTTTTATTACAGCTTGAAATTGGCTAATGTCTTAAGTCCAAGAGACAAAAATATCTTGTTTGGGTTTCCTGGTTTGATTATTTGTATATTTTTGCAGCACTACAAGACATACACAAAATGTCAGTCGGAAGCTTTCGTTTATGGAATGATGGGATTTGTTTCTGGTAAGTAAACAATTGTCAAATATAGAGCAATTCGTCCTTGCTAGCAAGGGGTGGTAGTAATGCTTCAGTACCCCTGGCAGACCTGTTGAAATGAAATGTCAGTTTATCCCACTTGATGTCTTGGTTGATATGTTTCTGGGAACTAGACACACCCGTGCCCAAACTTCAAAGACTGTTCCCACGCAACGCCCATCATTACCTGTCCGACCAGCGACAATGGGTCCACTACCAATTAAAGTTAAGTTCCTGTTTGAGAGGCACTGAGAGCCCCGTAAATATGAGCGAGCAATATTATTTGTTTACTGTTACACAGCAACTGAAAAATCAGTGTTTAAACTGGTCGATATGCCAGGGGTGCTGATGTAATCAGAAACCCCTTGTGGTGAGGATGGAACAATACAGAAGTCGCAAATTACTGCTTGCTAGTATAACCTGTGTAGCATATTACTAGAACTTACATTTACAACAAGGTGCTGTGAATCACATGGACTGGTCAAAAGAATTAAAAAGAAGGAGATATTTGTCATGTGTGACATTATACATCAAACTAAGAGGTAGGAAATAATGTCTTTCATGTTGTAATCACATACTCCTTTCATGCATTAGGTGGTTTACTTTCAGGTGTTTCTCTGTGTTCACAACACTCAATAAATTTGTCGGCAACATTTTCATGGAACATCTTACAAAGAATGGAAGGAAATGTGAAGGCTGCTGATGTATAAATTAATAATACTAGTATAAATGGTTCCTACTCATGATGTATAAAACATTAAAAAAATATTTCATAGAGATTTGATACTCACTCAGTATATGAAGATATTTATTTAGTTTCCTGTTTTGTTTTATTAGATTTAACAAGATTTAACAAGATTTGCCATCCAAGCCAAAGGCCCAGATGGCAAGTGGACAAGGAAGCCATTGGCTTATCGAGAGTCCAACAATGTTCACCTACTTATAACCCGCCCTCCTGATATATGTGTCAACCTTGTTTTTAAACATATTCACGCTGGTAGCAGTTACACAATCTGTAGACAATTTGTTCCATTCATTTATTGTCCTCTGTGAGAAAGAGTGCTTCCTGATGTCCAATCTACATTGATCCTTTACTAATTTTACCTCATGTCCTCTAGTTCTGCTATCCTTCTTGAGTGAGAAAAACATATTTCTATCAATAATTTCATACCCATTCAATATCTTAAAAACTTCAATCTGATCTCCTCTTAACCTCCTTGTCTCTAGAGTTGTTAAACCACATTCTTTCAGGCGTTCTTCATAACTAAGGTCTCTAAGTTCTGGAATCATTTTAGTTGCTCTCCTTTGTATGCGTTCAAGCGTATCTATATCCTTCTTACGATATGGTCTCCATGCTTGTATACAGTATTCTAAATGAGGTCTAACTATTGCTTTATAAAGAGGTATAATTAACTTTTTTCCCTTGTATGTTATGTTTCTTCTAATCAATCCAAGAATTTGATTACCCTTTGAAGCTGCAATACCACACTGCTCTGAAACTTTCATATCAGCGCTTATTGTAACTCCTAAGTCCTTTTCTTTTACAGTAGTACCCAGAACAGTATCTCCCATTTTATAGTTTACATTCAAGTTCCCATGTCCTGTATGTAGGCATTTACATTTCCCAAAATTGAACAGCATCTGCCATTTCTCAGACCATTTCACTAATCTGTCTAGATCGTTTTGTAAATGTTGTTTATCACCATCAGTATTAACCTTTCTAAACAGTTTTGTGTCATCCGCAAATTTCAGTACGTTACTTGTTATACTGTCGTCCAAGTCATTGATATAAATTAAGAATAATATAGGTCCTAGTACTGACCCTTGAGGTACCCCACTCAAAACCGATTTCCAATTTGAAACTTCTCCATCTACTACAACTCGTTGTCTTCTGTCAGTCAGCCATTGTTCTATCCAGTCAGTTATGCTATCCCCGATACCATGGGCTTTTAATTTAAGTAGCAATCTTTGATGTGGCACTTTGTCAAAAGCTTTCTGAAAATCTAAGTAGATAATATCTACTGGCGATCCCACGTCTATCCACTTAGTGATTTCTTCCAAAAAACATAACATATTTGTTAAGCATGACCTTGCTTTAAGGAATCCATGTTGAGATGAATTTAATAATTTATGCTTAACGAGGAAGTCCACCATATGGTCTTTAATTAACCTTTCTAATAATTTACAAATCACTGACGTTAAACTCACTGGTCTGTAATTCTCTGACTTATTTCTCGCACCCTTTTTAAATAATGGTATGATGTTTGCTTCTTTCCATTCAAACGGAACAACTCCCTCTTTTAATGACAAGTTGAATACTCTTGCAAGTGGTATACTGATTTGATCTACTGTTTCCATTAGTAATTTTGGAGGAATCCCATCCACTCCCGGTGATTTGTTATCCTTCATTGCCCTTATTTTCTTAGCTACCAATTCTGGAGTTACAACTAACGGTCCTAAATATTCAGATTTAGCCCCCTGAAATTTAGCATCAGCAACTGGTAATGAACTAATATCTTCCTTGGTAAACACTGAACTGAAGTAACCATTTAGGTCTTCCGCCATTAAAAACCCCTGTGATATTATATTTCCAGCACTGTCTTCTAGAGGTCCAACCTTGTCTTGTACGTTTTGTTTACTCCTGACATATGCATAAAAACTCTTGCTGTCATTTTTTATGTTACATGCCAGTTTTTGCTCATAGCTTCTTTTAGATTGTCTGATTTCAGTTGTAGCTGCATTAAGTGCCTCTTTGTATTTTGCATAGTCTTCTTCCTTTCTGGTACGCCTATAAACCCTCCACATAGTTTGTTTTAGCATTATTTTTCTAATAGCCTCTTTTGACAAATGTTTCTTTCTACACCGTTTTCCTTGTTTTCGGAAGGGAACAAATTTATCGATGATACTCTCAATTTCATATTTAAGAATGTTCCAGCATTCAATTGCGGTCTTATTCATCAGCATGTTATTCCAATCTAGCTGTGCTAAGTATTTTCTCATATCTTTGTAGTTACCTTTGTGGAAGTTTCTCTTGTACGTTTTCTTATTTTTACTTTCTGATTTTACATTGATGTCAAAATGTATTTGATTATGGTCACTATTACCCAATGGTTCAAATATTTTTACATTGTCCACTAATTCTTTTTGTGATGACAAAACTATATCTAATACATTTTCTCCCCTGGTTGGTTCTAGTACGTGCTGAGTAAGAAAGCTATCCTGGATTAAACATAGAAATTGTTGATCCTCAATCCCTGTGCTCTCTAGAGAATTCCATTGTATGTGTCCATGGTTAAAATCTCCCATTATGATACATTCCCCTTTACTAACTTCCTTTATAGCGTTTTTTATTTTTGTGTTGTCCTCTTCGTTTATGTTTGGACTTCGGTAAACTAATCCAATAGTTAATTTTGAATTTCCTGAAACAATTTTGCACCAAACAGCTTCATCGCAATCTGCTTCCCTTTCTAGTTTTATTTCATAAGCCTGAATAGATTCTTTAACATATAAAATAACTCCCCCGCCCCTTCTTCCTATTCGATCTTTCCTAAACATTACGTATCCTGTCAGTCCTAATTCAGCATCTGTAATATCTATGTTGGCCCATGATTCAGTTATACCAATTATGTGAGGGTCAATATCTTCTACCATAATGTTTAATTCGTTTTTCTTATTTACTATGCTCCTTGCATTTAAACATACGCATATATAACCTTTTTCAGAGATGTTTTTCGGATGATTTGATATTGGTTTATCTGTGCTAGTGGCCTCTTGTTCTGCTTGAGACACCTCTAGGTAACCCCCCTGCACTTCTAGTTTAAAGAATGTTTACTTCCAAAAACATTTGTCATTGTACCCAAGTCGCTATCTACTGCTGCTGAAAGTTTGTCCGCGAATACTGCCGCCCCCTTTCCACTTAAATGAAGCCCATCCTTCATGTACATATCTGCCCTCCCAACAAAACTTCCCCATAAGGTGGTGCAACGATATATGTCGGCCAAGAGGTAATAAAACGCTTTGCTCCAATCAACCAGAATGCCAAGTTATTTGCCCCTGTCTTTGGTGGTGCCCTTGTTAGCTACCTCGTGACGCGACGGAAGACTACAAACTGCCAGAAGATGTGGCTCGCCCTGGAAGAGCGCCACTCGCCACTGCACGACTTGGAACGTGAGTCACTTAGTTACTGTTGCAGCAAATCTACCTTTAAAAACAGCGTATTTACAGGTAAACAGGGTTGGGGTCAATTCCATTTAATCAGTTTCAATTCAAATTCCTTTCAATTTAATTTAATCAATTCCAGTTCAATTAATTTCGTTTTCAATAAATTTTTTTCAAATTCCAGCTCAAATCTTTCAATTCAAATTCAAATCCAATTCAATTCAATTCAAATTCCGAATTAGTTCTATGGGGGTTTTTCCAAAGCAAATGCATGGGATAATAGTAATATGTAATAGGCATTTTTTCTGTAATAAAGGAACTTCTTTCATTTTGGCTCGGAACTCTATGTTAGCCAGATATAAATGTGGCTAGAATATTTTCAAGCTGTGATCACTGCTGTGTGGCAGTAGTGACTTTTTTCAAAAGTAATAGTAATAGATCCTAAAGTAATAGATAATAGTCTATTACTTTTCTATTACATCTATTGTTGCAAATTTACAAAATATCAGGTTTGTTTGCATTCCAACTGCTAGTAATTGTAAACAATGTACAGACTATGGCTGAGCTGTTATTTAAGCAACACGAAAAGACCAGTAGGCTGATCATTTTATGGTTTCAGAAATACCTGCTAGGTGAAACAATTCAAGAGTAGCAAGCCAATTACTAATTGTTGGGATGCCCCATTGGGGTGGCTATGGCTTCAAACATTCCTTGCACATACAAAGGGCATTGTTTCAGATATGTGCAGGCAGGCAATAAATGTTATCTTACAGCAGGAGCTACAACCTATATTGAATTAATGAAAGCTCATCACACCCCACCATAGTTTGATTTGAGCAGAACTTCTGAGTTCTTTTTTCTAAAAGCCACATGGCAGACCCTTTATTAAAATTTGGACAAATGTTCTCACCTCAGATCTTAAAATGGTATACAAATGTATGTTTAGCTGCTACAAAGACTTTGAGTTCATATACAATTGTAGGGTTGGATTGAGGATTACATTGGAAATAAAACCAAATTGCACCAGCACTAGAAAATGAGGTTCAATTCACTTTCTTCCAATTGAATTTGCTCAAAATCTTTGAATTCAAATTCAGGATTGAATTGAATAATTCTAATTCATTTTTGAATTCACCACAGCCCTGCAGGTAAAGCACATATCCAACTCTCACTTGGTCCAATAAACTGACCCATACGCTAAAACACATTCCTGCATCACCTCCACATCTCCTGAAAAAGATTGTTTTATTTTTCTGGTTTGTCGGTACGTTTCTTTTGCGCATTCTCTTTTCCTTTATCTAGATGGTTTCCTTTAACTACTTTGGTGTTCTTGTTGGCGGCATTCTAAGAACATGTATATTAAATATTGTTAACTGTCTTTGCTACAAGAACAAGTTTTTTTATTATCTTTCCCAAAGTAGATTTAAAGGGTACGCAAAATGACTTTTTTTCTTTCCAAACTGCATTGTCCATACTCTAAAAATAATTTACTGCTATTCAAATAATTTTTAAATTCCCTCGGTCACCCCGTAAAAGAGCTTATTTGATCATGTTTTGTGCACACAAAATGTACCAGTTTGTAGCGACATCTAGCGACTGCGGACGGTATTCGTGACGTCACGAAAGGAAGGCCAGTCTCGCAACACAATGTCGGATTCATCTCATTCTTCATGTGATGACACTATTTCGTATTTAGAAGATAGTGATATTGGGGAGTGTTATGCAGACCCCGAGAGGCAGAGGCTGTGTCTGTGGCTTTGTGCGTGTCGAGAATAAACACGCTTTGAACAAGATTGCCATCCAAGGCCCAGATAAGAAGTGGACAAGGAAGCCATTGTCTTATCAAGAGTCCAACAATTTTTCATCTGTGTGTAACCCACCCTTCTGAGATATTTGTAAATTTTGTTTTTTAAACATATTCATGCTGCTAGAATTTACACAATCTATTGTTCTCTGTGGGAAGGGGTACAGTACAGTCTGATATCCAGTCGACACCGATCCTTCACTAATGTTACTTCATGTCCTCTAGTTCTACTATCTTTCTTAAGTGAGAAAAAATATTTTTATCAATATTTTCATACCTATTCAATATCTTAAAAACTTCAATTTGATCTCCCTTTAAGGTGAGACACAGCAGATCGATAGGATTTTGTCTTAATTTGCATTCTCTGCCCAAACTGTAAAATGGGTTTTGCCGAGTAAAAAATATATTGAACTTTTCTGCCAGACCCCCATTTCCATGGTAACAAACAAAATGGCTGCCATTTTGAACAAATATTGGCAAATTGAGAATCAATGCCATTTTTTTAAACAAAGGTAAATTTTTCTTGCAGAACCATGTTCGGTATACACACTATTACACAGCTGGCAACAAATACTTACGTAACTTTAAAACTTTTGATTATGTGTTCTGCCAGCTGTGTAGAGAAGAATAATTTGAATACAACACTCAAAACCTTATTTGGCTAGCATAATTACTTCTAGAGATATCCTTCCATATGTAAAAAACATGGTTTTTAGAAAACGCCTTTATTACATGAAAGAGATAAGCTTTATCCATGAAAGAAAGCAATTTAGAGGTACAACCCAGTGTGTAATTGTTATAAAAGTGAACTTTATGGAGAGTAAACATACAAAGTTATCAGAATATGGTGGAAACACATTTGAGCAAAAAATGCCATTTCACCTGCCGTGTCTCCTCTTAGCCTCTTCACCTAACACATTCTTTTAGGTGTTCTTCGTAACTAAAATAGGTGAATATTGGCAGTGGTTGGTTGCAGGAGGCGGTGGCTCAGCAGTGGAACCTGGGGGAGGGAGAGGCACAAACTCTGCTGCGTAGCAACATCGGTACCAGGATACCAACAGCCACAGGATACCAACAATTGCACAGATCGACACACTTACCAGGTGTATCTTGAAACATTGTTCACATTGCACAAGATTGCGGACTATATCCAAGGCCACACTGGAAATGTTCTCCTCAAGCCTTGTATGTTGAAGGTGATTACAGACACGTTCTTGGAACAAACTACTGATTACCAAAAGGTTTTTACTTATTTAAATTAGTGCCATACACTGATTGAATGCTTTATATTATGTGTGTGATAATTATGTAGTACATAATTATTTACATCGTAATATACTGAAACTGCTGCTGTTTTAATTTCTCCAACAAATATTTGACAACAAAACATTGATTATTTGTTCACATGTATTTTATTTTTGCCTTGTGTATTGGCAAACACCAAAACCATTTCAATGTCATACATCGCTTCGGCAAACAAATCGCTATCACAAACAAAATGTTAATAGACAACACAATACTTTGTCAACTGAATTATAATAAAGATCGTTGTCATTGTGATCTCTATATCTCTGTAGCAAAAATAGTAAACTATTGTATCATGAACCTGAATAATTGTTTCATTAATTGCAAGTGATTCTAGAATTTCTGCCTCAACATTACCACTGAGTACATTCTCAAGACACCAAACACCATATTTCACAGAAACAAACCACGATTCTCCAGTGATAATTTAGTGGCAGGTTTGTTTGGAAGTTTCACAAACAAAAACAAAACAGATAAACTACTGTTACAGTATAAACTACAGAACAAACTGCTGCAGGAACTAGCGACTAACTCGTACATGTTCACTTCACAAACACACATCAAAACACACATATACATTCGTCATTCATACACCTACATAGCAATGTTTTTTTAATCAACATTTATCTTTTATCAAATACGTGTTACATACAACCCAGAGTACTATGACACACAGTAACTGGAAATGTTATTGCTGCAACTATCCAGAAACAAAATGTGGGTTTTGTACCATTTTGCAAACAGGCAACACAATGTCAACACATGACTCATTTAGAGAGGATGCCAATCGGCCAATAAAAGGATGCACTAGAAAACAACTTGTGAAATAAGAAATGTCAGTTCCACTGTGTAATTCATTCATTCAATAAGTGTGGAATGATAAAGAGCAGCAGAAGACTTCACTAGGCACTAGAAGCTGTCATATTTACAAGTGTGGAGGTGGATGGTCTCATCAATTACACATCTCAATACATAACTACAGCTTTGTGGTAATATTAACTGTACCAGTAATCTCACTATACATAATATAAAGATAATAAATACGAATATATTTTTTTATTATTATGGGATCTGTGTAATGCAGTATGACACATTGCTGACAACACCAACCACATTACTGAACCTGTTTCAAATCATATTCATACAAAATTAAACCCAAGCAGGAACTTGGCGAAGCCTAAAGAAAGAGTTACTTTCCACAGCTCCCACTGGCCGAGTCATTTCTACACACAAGTAATCGCAGGCAAACAACTACAAACTACAGTAATAAAGATAATAATTATAGTGTATCCAATATTACAACTGAATTAATGTACAACAAATTATGCACAATGAACACAATTCATTATTTATATCTAGTAAAATCACAACATTAGTTACGTCATTGCATTTTACATACCAGGCCGACCTGAAGGACCAACAGACATACCAGGCCGACATGAAGGACCAACAGACATACCAGGCCGACATGAAGGACCAACATACATACCAGCTCAGCATGAAGGACCAACAGACATACCAGGCCGACATGAAGGCTCAACAGACATACCAGGCAGGCATGAAGGCCCAACAGACATACCAGGCAGGCATGAAGGCCCAACACACATATCAGGACGACATGAAGGCCCAACAGACATACCAGGCAGGCATGAAGGCCCAACAGACATACCAGGCCGACGTGAAGGGCCAACAGAAATACCCAGCCGGCATGAAGGCCCAACAGACATACCCGGCCGGACATGAAGGCCCAACAGACATACCAGGCCAGCATGAAGGCCCACCAGACATACTAAGTCGACATGAAGGCCCAACAGACATACCAGGCTGGCATGACGGCCCAACAGACATACCAGGCCAGCGTGAAGGCCCAACAGACATACTAGGTCGACATGAAGGCCCAACAGACATACCAGGCCAGCATGAAGGCCCAACAGACATACTAGGTTGACATGAAGGCCCAACAGACATACTAGGTTGACATGAAGGCCCAAAACACATACCAGGCTGGCATGAAGGCCCAACAGACATACCAGGCCAACATGAAGCCCCAACACGTATACCAGGCAGGCATGAAGGCCCAATGCTCACACCATGCCAGCATGAATACCCAACACACATACCAGACCGACATGAAGGCCCAACAAACATACCAGACCAACAGACATACCAGGCCAGCATGAAGGCCCATCAGACATACCAGGCCAGCATGAAGGCCCATCAGATATACCAGACCAACAAACATACCAGGCTGGCATGAAGGCCCATCAGACAAACCAGGCTGACAGATATACCAGGCCAGCATGAAGGCCCAACAAAATTAATTGATTATTAACTGACTTAGAAGCATCCTGACACGCTTTAGTCATTCACAAGTGTCATCACATTCACACACGGCCAGTCGCATTATATTCTATTTTATATATTACAAGTTTCACAACAGCACCGACTACCTACATCGTGTTGTCACTGCACACATACATCTTATCTACAATCACTCTTCCAGACACACACACACACCACTCATCATCTACTAGTTGCAGATCCCTGTTGAGTAGATCTTGACACATACCAAATATCAACATGTCCACGAACCAAACATTGTGTGTCAGCAGGTAAAACGATCATACACGTGACAATGTGCCACTTAAATGCTTCGTACATTTTATGTGAAGTGTCCAATGCTAAGTGACATCTACGTTTTATGTGAAGTGTCCAATGCTAAGTGACGTCTACATGCAGCAGTGAAGTGATTTGTCTGCATACATCAAAAGGAGGTATGACACAAACAACCCATGGACAGCCTCTTGCTACCAAACCATATTTACTTGTTTTTGTTTGCTCTGATGCACACATTTAGAGCAGGATGTCAACAATAAATACTAACGTCACAGACGCGACCGAGCCAGATCTGTGGTGGCCACCCACCATGGATCACAAGGAACCAGCGACTGCAGCAGCTGTGCAATGTTGCAATGGCCTGCAATGTATCACAACAGTTCTTTGTGCGAAAGATCAAATTAAACCTAGCGCCAAGCATGCATCAGTTCCTAAAACAGCCTTGCCAAGGGCGATGCAACCGTTGCCGAATTATATAAATAACAATAGGCAACAATAAGTTGGAAAGGAAATGTACACTATGACGTGCCATTGATCAGCAGCAATTATTTGCTACCCTTATCTCATTGCCAACAGTTGGCAACACTCTGAATTTGCTATCATTGTCACCATCTCAGTTAACTTCCTACAAAATCCTAATACTCGTCTGAAGCTTTCAGCGACGACGTCGCAACCAATCCCACGTCAACTTCATCATTCTGCATCACTCAATGTACACCGATAATGCGGTGACACAGTGGTGACACCACTTTACATGTCGTTGACACGCGGTTCTGTTGGCGTCGCCGCAGCCTGGTTATAACATCTCTTCGAAGGATGCCATCAGTTCACTCTGAGCGTTCATGTCAATCTGGTTGGCCATCTGTAAATAGTGGTGGTGTTATAGTAATGATGGGCAAGATATTCAATATTATTACACACACATTCAATATGCTCTATCCAATACTTACTTACTTACTTAGTCCTCTTCGTGCCCGGTGGCACATAAGGCATCAACAAGAGAGCGCCACTGCTGTCGGCCTGCAGCCCATTTGGTGATGGTGTTCCATGTCAGGCCGCATTCTTTCATCTCCTTCTCCACTGTTCGTTTCCATGTTTCTTTTGGGCGACCACGTCTCCTTTTTCCATCTGCTGTCCAGCGTAAGGCTGTCTTGGGCAGTGCGCCAGGTGATATTCGGCACACGTGTCCAAGCCATCTCCATCTTCTCTTCTTTATCTGTGTGGCCAAGGATGTTGCATCTGTTTTGCGGTGCAGCTCTTCATTAGTGATGGTGTTGGGCCAAAATACTCCTAGGATCTTCCGTAGACACTTGTTTTGGAAGGTCTCAAGCTTGTGTGCTAGCTTGGCTGTCAGTTTCCAGCACTCAGAGCCGTAGAGAAGTACACTGAGAACATTACTATTGTACAGTCTCAGTTTTGTTTCCAATCTCAGTTGCTTGGATTTCCAGATGGGCTTCAGCATAGCGAAGGTCTGACTTGCCTTTCTGATCCTAGCCGTGGCATCTTTTGCAGAGTCTCCATCTGTTGTGATTTTGCTTCCCAGGTATGCAAAGTCCTGAACGTCTTCCAAAGCATCACTGTTGTTTATGGTGATGGGGTTATCTGTCTTGTTGTTGATCCTCATCAGTTTGGTTTTTGCTGTGTTGAGCTTTAACCCAATCTGTGGTGCTGTTGTTGTGAGTTTGTCCATCTTTTCTTGCATGTCCTTGTGCCTGTTAGACAGCAGTCCAATGTCATCTGCATAGTCCAGGTCTTCCAAGATCGAGGTAAGTGTCCATCTGATGCCTCTGTTTCCATTTTTGGTGATTTCTATCATCAGCCAGTCGATGGCAAGGGTGAAAAGAAATGGTGAGAGAATGCATCCCTGTTTTACTCCGGATTTTACACTAAAGCTGTCTGACATGTGACTGTTACAGGCGACTTGACACTGGACGTCTGTGTAAATTATCTTGATCACATTTACCATCTTCTGTGGGATCCCGTAGTGCCGTAGTATTCTCCACAGGGATTCTCTGTGAAGGCTGTCAAAGGCCTTTTCAAAGTCAATGAAGGCAATGTAGATCGTACTGTTCCATTCCGTGCTTTGTTCCAAAATCTGCCGTAGCGTGAAAATGTGGTCGATGCATGACTTTCCTCTTCTGAATCCGGCTTGTTCCTGGCGGAGGATTGTATCAGTAGCTGGTGATATTCTCTTCAGGATTATGCGGCTGAAAATCTTGCATGTCATTGATAACAAGGTTATGCCCCGCCAGTTGTTACAGTTCCCCAAGTCGCCCTTCTTTGGTAGCTTGATAATTGTGCCTGTCTTCCAATCATCTGGTGTGTCTTCTTCATCCCATATTCTCTGGAAGATCTGGCATAGAATTCTGGGTGTCTCTTGTTCATCTGCTTTCAGCATTTCTGTGCAGACGCTGTCGCTTCCTGGTGCTTTTCCATTCTTCTGGGCTTTAATGGCTTCTCTGACTTCTGCTTCTGCGAGGTTTTCAATGTAAGTGCGTTTGTCTACTCTGGTACTCCGTTTTACTTCTTTGTCTTTTTGTGAGTATTCTCTTGAAAGTCTTTCTTTGAGTCTTGGGGACTTTGTGGTGAGCAGCTTTTTCTTTATTCCTTTCCTTTGGTCTATTTTGTCCCAAGTTGATGTGGAAATCCACTGCTCTTTCTTTGCTCTTCTGTAGCCTAGCACTGCTTTCCCTGCTAGCTCCATGGCCATGTTGAAACTGTGTATAGTCATCTCTGTTTCCTCCTGCAGAATACCAAAACTGTTCTTCAGAGCAATTGTGAACTGTTGCTTGGTTTCTGGGTTTTGTAGCTTGGTGGTATCAAAACGCTCTTTCTTCTTCTTTCCTGTCTTTGCCTTTCTCAGTTTCAGAGCAAGTTTTCCTATCAACAGGTTGTGGTCGCTGCCAACATCAGCTAGTCTCCTTGTTTTGATGTCTTGTAGAGAGCGTCTCCATTTTCCATTTACAAGGATGTGATCTATTTGACTCTCAGTTCTGCCGTCTGGGGATCTCCATGTCAGCTTATGTATTGTCTTATGTTGGAAGAGTGTCCCTCCAATCACGAGGTCATTCTCCCCACATATGTCACACAATCTGCTGCCGTTATCAGTCATTGTACCTGTTCCGTGTTTGCCCATGATCCTTTCCCTGTTAGTGTTGTCGCTCCCAACTCGTGCATTGAAATCTCCAAGAACCACTAGTACGTCATGTTTGGGGATGTCTTCCAAAATTGACTGAAGACTGTCATAGAAGTTATCTTTTTCTTCTTTTTCTGCTTCCTCTGTAGGTGCGTAACAGGTTACCACTTAGAGTTTGATAAATCTGGACTTAAATCTAGCATAAAGAAATCGTTCAGTTATTGGTTTCCATTCAAGAAGAGTGTTACCTTTCTCCTTCTGGATGATCAGGGCTACTCCCTGTCTATGCTGGTTGTCCTCTCTGCCTGACCACAGTATGGTGTCTCCTGTCGCCAGTTGTCGTTTTCCAGCTCCAGTCCATCTAGCCTCAATGATACCTAGAAGGCTGCATTTCCTGGAGAACCTGTGCCAGTCTTCCTGTCTGATATAGTGTTCTCACATTCCAGCATCCGATGTTGATAAAAGTTTTGGGTGTAAGGAGATCCACCATCGGGTTGAAGACTTCCTTGCGGGTTTGGTCCCCATCCTTCATAAGTCCAGTTGCCTGTACTGCTTCTCTCCTACCGCCCGGTGCAGTTTTCTCTCGTTTCAGTTTCCATAGCTAGGCTGTTTTTACGGGGTGGGGTCGCTGGCCCCACACCCAACCCTCCTCTTTTTTCCGGGCTTGGGACCGGCAGGAGATTCTCAAAGAGCATTTTCCAGGCAGAGTTCTATCCAATACACGGGGGCAGTTATGATTTAATTACGACAGAACTAGTTATCTACGTCTTGAAAAGGTCACTGTGTACAATATAGCTGATTAACTTACATGCGATTACGACAACTACTACATCATTGCATACAAAAAGGCAGACAAGCATTTCAACTGACTTAAAACCGAATGACAACCAACTGTGACAAATTTAGAATTAGCTAAAATCATTAGGCGTGTGAAATAAAGCTACATTTGCGATCTGCATCCCCGTGTAAGTCTTCAACAGCTGGTGGAGTAGCAAAAAAAAATCGGATGTGGCCTACAACACTGTCCGATTATATGTGCTATTCTGTCACTGTCTCATGAGTCCAAAAGACTGCAATTCGCAAATGTATCATTTGATATAATAACACAACCACCACACTTGATATCTTGTGACAGTCATGTGACGTGGATGACCAGCCAACATGTCAACTAAACCAAGCAAAACCACAAGGGTGTCCTACAGAAATGTCATCAGTCTGACGAGGCATTGACAGTGAGCCTGTTGACATACAACTTGTACTGACCGCTGCCCGTCGTCGCCGCTCCTGTTCACGCTGCCTCTGACGCTCCTTCTGGGCAGCCTCCTGCTGGGAGGACATGGCAGGAGACTGTGGGGAGCCACCGAGGGGAGGGGAGGCGTGGGGCGGCTGTGGCTTCAAATCACCGCTCTGGGCCTTCCGCGCCCGCTCCAAAGCCTCCTCTTCTTCCCGTTCCCTGCAGGGGAAGGAATGAAATCATTATTGACAAGCACCAAAATAAGTCTTTCTTTTCCAATGGCTCCCCAGCTTCCAATTCAATCTACCTTACAGACATCCAATTCAATCTACCCTACAGACATCCAATTCAATCTACCCTACAGCCATCCAATTCAATCTACCCTACAGACATCCAATTCAATCTACCCTACAGCCATCCAATTCAATCTACCCTACATACATCCAATTCAATCTACCCTACAGCCATCCAATTCAATCTACCCTACAGACATCCAATTCAATCTACCCTACAGACATCCAATTCAATCTACCCTACAGACATCCAATTCAATCTACCCTACAGCCATCCAATTCATCGTTTACCTCAAATTCAAATTAATGTTTTAAAATGGCATTTTGCACAAGATCGTTGGAAATTAAAAACGAATCCCAGAAAATTGACATGGCCTTGAGAATACACTTCTCATTTTAAGAAATCATTATAATTCCTACTTTATTCAGAAAGGCAAAATTCTCTGGCGTTCCCTGAAATAATTCAAATTGGATGATAAAAAAGAAAATGTAACGATTTTACCTTCATATAGAAGCAATCTGTTGATTGGTAAATAATGTGAAACAAAGATTGATGACTTTGAAGGGGCATTGTGTTGACAGTAATGGAAACCTTCATATAGGCCTACTGGATGTGCCTACTAATTATAGTCTTGCTCACACAAATAAGACCACTACAAATAAACAATGTTAGCATCAAATGATGAATTGTGTGCGTTTTCATTCAAAATATAGGACTACCGGGGTAGTAGATGCACCGACAATAGTGCCATTCGTGCTTGCAAGCTTTTATGATTATATGATTGCTCATCAAGACTACAAGACTGTACTGTACAAGTGAGCTGTGTTGGTTGGAAGAGCGATGCTGGTACCTGAGTCGGTCCTGTTCTATCTGCAGGCGCTGCTTGTAGACTCGCTCCTGCTGCTGACGCTTGAAAGCTGCCTGCTCCTTCTGGGCGCGCTCCTGTCACACACACACACACACACACAGAGGTCAGAGGGGTGTCACATTGTCAACTGTCCACATGCTTAACACTTTACCACAATCACAGATTCAGTAACATCATCACAGTTGAAACAATCCAGGTCATCTGACCCAGATATCCACTTTTAAATGTGTCCACTGAGGCGAAAATGCCATGTTTCAAGACAATTTTAATTCAGTGCTAATGGTAGCTGATTTCAACTGATCAATGCTAATGTAACAGAGTGTAACCAAAGCTGAATGATAATCTGAATGTTCCAGGTATGTTACAACATTAGTCTTTATACTACATATTATGTTACAACATTAGTCTTTATACTACATATTATGTTACAACATTAGTCTTTATACTACATATTATGTTACAACATTAGACTTTATGTTGCACATGTTATTACATTTGTTTTTACACTACAGATATGTTACAAAATTAATCTTGATCTTACATCTTACATATATGTTACAACATTAGTCTTTATGTTACAACAGTGCAGTAACACTGACCCGTTCCTCTTTCTCCTTCGCCTGTTTGCGGAACAACTCGAAGCTCTGCATGGCTGATGACACCTTGCTCTTTGAACTTGGAGTCTTCGTCATGTTGGCCAAGTTTGACCACGACCCTACATTCTTAATTTTCACATCCTAAAGAGAAGAGAAACAAACACTTGAAAACTCTTCAGACTTAAATAAATGCTTACAGCAAGACCTTCCAAACCGTTACATATTCTGCTGCACTACACCACGTGTCAACAACAAGTACACATAGTGTTGGTTCACAGTACAAATAACACTTTTCAAACTATAAATTTGTTATGCAATACAAACTGCTTTGACTTTTTACATTTCACTTACAACTTTCTTGATTAAGCCAATTCCATGTTACATCATTGACCTTACTGACATTTTAACTACTGTTCACCGTGTTTATTACTGTAACATCAAGTTGTATATTTATAGTGGACATTTTACAGTGTGATAAATACAAAATCCAGTACAAGTGCTCAAAATATTGATTGGAATTGTGGAAGAGGAATAGAGGCTACCCGCAATAACACATTCATAATCGCTAGATGGCGAATATATATATATATATACATATACATATATATATATGTATATATATATATATATATATATATATATATATATATATATATATATATATATCCTGTCCATCAGTTAAGCATGTTCTGGAATTTATATCCTTGAGTGGCTGACATAATTTGAACACACTAAATAAACAGACACAAATAAACAGACACGTAAAATACATTCAGACTAGGATCGGGCCTGCGTTGTGTTACTAGTTTCTCTCTTCCCACCCATTTATACCTTTTTCTGTGGCCCTTTTGTGTTAAATGTTTTCACACTGTCGCTGCTGGCCGAACCCGCCGTGTTGACACCAAACGCTACACCAACGCCGCTGGAGGCTACGGAAGTAAGCAAACAGTAACATTTAACCTATTGCACGTTACTGTTGTTCATCTTGTCATAGAACACATTGTGGAAACATTCACTGACTTGATCTAAGTGTCGGACATGATCCAACATCATCCAAGTATCTGACTTGATCCAACAATCTAACATCAAGTATCCACCATGACCCAAATATCTGTCATGATTTAAGGATCTAACATGAATATATTCCGGCAAGTACAACACATGTGTAAGGCATAGCTGCAGGACAATATGCTTGTCATAGTATCCAATCTTTTATTCATAGTAATAACAATCTACTACAGAACAAACTCTTCATCTAACCCTTAATCTAAATTTACAGTAGTCGTGTTTATAACTGACCTATGCCAAACTTCCCACTATTCTTGATTGCTATAAAACAGCCAGGTACTTACAAAATGTAGCACCAGGTGGAGCTGGTTTTGGTACAACTTTGGGACTGTTCCCATCCACTCCCGGTGATTTGTTATCCTTCATTGCCCTTATTTTCTTAGCTACCAATTCTGGAGTTACAACTAACGGTCCTAAATATTCAGATTTAGCCCCCTGAAATTTAGCATCAGCAACTGGTAATGAACTAATATCTTCCTTGGTAAACACTGAACTGAAGTAACCATTTAGGTCTTCCGCCATTAAAAACCCCTGTGATATTATATTTCCAGCACTGTCTTCTAGAGGTCCAACCTTGTCTTGTACGTTTTGTTTACTCCTGACATATGCATAAAAACTCTTGCTGTCATTTTTTATGTTACATGCCAGTTTTTGCTCATAGCTTCTTTTAGATTGTCTGATTTCAGTTGTAGCTGCATTAAGTGCCTCTTTGTATTTTGCATAGTCTTCTTCCTTTCTGGTACGCCTATAAACCCTCCACATAGTTTGTTTTAGCATTATTTTTCTAATAGCCTCTTTTGACAAATGTTTCTTTCTACACCGTTTTCCTTGTTTTCGGAAGGGAACAAATTTATCGATGATACTCTCAATTTCATATTTAAGAATGTTCCAGCATTCAATTGCGGTCTTATTCATCAGCATGTTATTCCAATCTAGCTGTGCTAAGTATTTTCTCATATCTTTGTAGTTACCTTTGTGGAAGTTTCTCTTGTACGTTTTCTTATTTTTACTTTCTGATTTTACATTGATGTCAAAATGTATTTGATTATGGTCACTATTACCCAATGGTTCAAATATTTTTACATTGTCCACTAATTCTTTTTGTGATGACAAAACTATATCTAATACATTTTCTCCCCTGGTTGGTTCTAGTACGTGCTGAGTAAGAAAGCTATCCTGGATTAAACATAGAAATTGTTGATCCTCAATCCCTGTGCTCTCTAGAGAATTCCATTGTATGTGTCCATGGTTAAAATCTCCCATTATGATACATTCCCCTTTACTAACTTCCTTTATAGCGTTTTTTATTTTTGTGTTGTCCTCTTCGTTTATGTTTGGACTTCGGTAAACTAATCCAATAGTTAATTTTGAATTTCCTGAAACAATTTTGCACCAAACAGCTTCATCGCAATCTGCTTCCCTTTCTAGTTTTATTTCATAAGCCTGAATAGATTCTTTAACATATAAAATAACTCCCCCGCCCCTTCTTCCTATTCGATCTTTCCTAAACATTACGTATCCTGTCAGTCCTAATTCAGCATCTGTAATATCTATGTTGGCCCATGATTCAGTTATACCAATTATGTGAGGGTCAATATCTTCTACCATAATGTTTAATTCGTTTTTCTTATTTACTATGCTCCTTGCATTTAAACATACGCATATATAACCTTTTTCAGAGATGTTTTTCGGATGATTTGATATTGGTTTATCTGTGCTAGTGGCCTCTTGTTCTGCTTGAGACACCTCTAGGTAACCCCCCTGCACTTCTAGTTTAAAGAATGTTTACTTCCAAAAACATTTGTCATTGTACCCAAGTCGCTATCTACTGCTGCTGAAAGTTTGTCCGCGAATACTGCCGCCCCCTTTCCACTTAAATGAAGCCCATCCTTCATGTACATATCTGCCCTCCCAACAAAACTTCCCCATAAGGTGGTGCAACGATATATGTCGGCCAAGAGGTAATAAAACGCTTTGCTCCAATCAACCAGAATGCCAAGTTATTTGCCCCTGTCTTTGGTGGTGCCCTTGTTAGCTACCTCGTGACGCGACGGAAGACTACAAACTGCCAGAAGATGTGGCTCGCCCTGGAAGAGCGCCACTCGCCACTGCACGACTTGGAACGTGAGTCACTTAGTTACTGTTGCAGCAAATCTACCTTTAAAAACAGCGTATTTACAGGTAAACAGGGTTGGGGTCAATTCCATTTAATCAGTTTCAATTCAAATTCCTTTCAATTTAATTTAATCAATTCCAGTTCAATTAATTTCGTTTTCAATAAATTTTTTTCAAATTCCAGCTCAAATCTTTCAATTCAAATTCAAATCCAATTCAATTCAATTCAAATTCCGAATTAGTTCTATGGGGGTTTTTCCAAAGCAAATGCATGGGATAATAGTAATATGTAATAGGCATTTTTTCTGTAATAAAGGAACTTCTTTCATTTTGGCTCGGAACTCTATGTTAGCCAGATATAAATGTGGCTAGAATATTTTCAAGCTGTGATCACTGCTGTGTGGCAGTAGTGACTTTTTTCAAAAGTAATAGTAATAGATCCTAAAGTAATAGATAATAGTCTATTACTTTTCTATTACATCTATTGTTGCAAATTTACAAAATATCAGGTTTGTTTGCATTCCAACTGCTAGTAATTGTAAACAATGTACAGACTATGGCTGAGCTGTTATTTAAGCAACACGAAAAGACCAGTAGGCTGATCATTTTATGGTTTCAGAAATACCTGCTAGGTGAAACAATTCAAGAGTAGCAAGCCAATTACTAATTGTTGGGATGCCCCATTGGGGTGGCTATGGCTTCAAACATTCCTTGCACATACAAAGGGCATTGTTTCAGATATGTGCAGGCAGGCAATAAATGTTATCTTACAGCAGGAGCTACAACCTATATTGAATTAATGAAAGCTCATCACACCCCACCATAGTTTGATTTGAGCAGAACTTCTGAGTTCTTTTTTCTAAAAGCCACATGGCAGACCCTTTATTAAAATTTGGACAAATGTTCTCACCTCAGATCTTAAAATGGTATACAAATGTATGTTTAGCTGCTACAAAGACTTTGAGTTCATATACAATTGTAGGGTTGGATTGAGGATTACATTGGAAATAAAACCAAATTGCACCAGCACTAGAAAATGAGGTTCAATTCACTTTCTTCCAATTGAATTTGCTCAAAATCTTTGAATTCAAATTCAGGATTGAATTGAATAATTCTAATTCATTTTTGAATTCACCACAGCCCTGCAGGTAAAGCACATATCCAACTCTCACTTGGTCCAATAAACTGACCCATACGCTAAAACACATTCCTGCATCACCTCCACATCTCCTGAAAAAGATTGTTTTATTTTTCTGGTTTGTCGGTACGTTTCTTTTGCGCATTCTCTTTTCCTTTATCTAGATGGTTTCCTTTAACTACTTTGGTGTTCTTGTTGGCGGCATTCTAAGAACATGTATATTAAATATTGTTAACTGTCTTTGCTACAAGAACAAGTTTTTTTATTATCTTTCCCAAAGTAGATTTAAAGGGTACGCAAAATGACTTTTTTTCTTTCCAAACTGCATTGTCCATACTCTAAAAATAATTTACTGCTATTCAAATAATTTTTAAATTCCCTCGGTCACCCCGTAAAAGAGCTTATTTGATCATGTTTTGTGCACACAAAATGTACCAGTTTGTAGCGACATCTAGCGACTGCGGACGGTATTCGTGACGTCACGAAAGGAAGGCCAGTCTCGCAACACAATGTCGGATTCATCTCATTCTTCATGTGATGACACTATTTCGTATTTAGAAGATAGTGATATTGGGGAGTGTTATGCAGACCCCGAGAGGCAGAGGCTGTGTCTGTGGCTTTGTGCGTGTCGAGAATAAACACGCTTTGAACAAGATTGCCATCCAAGGCCCAGATAAGAAGTGGACAAGGAAGCCATTGTCTTATCAAGAGTCCAACAATTTTTCATCTGTGTGTAACCCACCCTTCTGAGATATTTGTAAATTTTGTTTTTTAAACATATTCATGCTGCTAGAATTTACACAATCTATTGTTCTCTGTGGGA
Source organism: Lamellibrachia columna (assembly GCA_963662155.1). NCBI lineage: Eukaryota > Metazoa > Annelida > Polychaeta > Sabellida > Siboglinidae > Lamellibrachia > Lamellibrachia columna. The sequence continues at coordinate 19,453,752 of OY759272.1, read as the reverse complement.
AGGGGTACAGTACAGTCTGATATCCAGTCGACACCGATCCTTCACTAATGTTACTTCATGTCCTCTAGTTCTACTATCTTTCTTAAGTGAGAAAAAATATTTTTATCAATATTTTCATACCTATTCAATATCTTAAAAACTTCAATTTGATCTCCCTTTAAGGTGAGACACAGCAGATCGATAGGATTTTGTCTTAATTTGCATTCTCTGCCCAAACTGTAAAATGGGTTTTGCCGAGTAAAAAATATATTGAACTTTTCTGCCAGACCCCCATTTCCATGGTAACAAACAAAATGGCTGCCATTTTGAACAAATATTGGCAAATTGAGAATCAATGCCATTTTTTTAAACAAAGGTAAATTTTTCTTGCAGAACCATGTTCGGTATACACACTATTACACAGCTGGCAACAAATACTTACGTAACTTTAAAACTTTTGATTATGTGTTCTGCCAGCTGTGTAGAGAAGAATAATTTGAATACAACACTCAAAACCTTATTTGGCTAGCATAATTACTTCTAGAGATATCCTTCCATATGTAAAAAACATGGTTTTTAGAAAACGCCTTTATTACATGAAAGAGATAAGCTTTATCCATGAAAGAAAGCAATTTAGAGGTACAACCCAGTGTGTAATTGTTATAAAAGTGAACTTTATGGAGAGTAAACATACAAAGTTATCAGAATATGGTGGAAACACATTTGAGCAAAAAATGCCATTTCACCTGCCGTGTCTCCTCTTAGCCTCTTCACCTAACACATTCTTTTAGGTGTTCTTCGTAACTAAAATAGGTGAATATTGGCAGTGGTTGGTTGCAGGAGGCGGTGGCTCAGCAGTGGAACCTGGGGGAGGGAGAGGCACAAACTCTGCTGCGTAGCAACATCGGTACCAGGATACCAACAGCCACAGGATACCAACAATTGCACAGATCGACACACTTACCAGGTGTATCTTGAAACATTGTTCACATTGCACAAGATTGCGGACTATATCCAAGGCCACACTGGAAATGTTCTCCTCAAGCCTTGTATGTTGAAGGTGATTACAGACACGTTCTTGGAACAAACTACTGATTACCAAAAGGTTTTTACTTATTTAAATTAGTGCCATACACTGATTGAATGCTTTATATTATGTGTGTGATAATTATGTAGTACATAATTATTTACATCGTAATATACTGAAACTGCTGCTGTTTTAATTTCTCCAACAAATATTTGACAACAAAACATTGATTATTTGTTCACATGTATTTTATTTTTGCCTTGTGTATTGGCAAACACCAAAACCATTTCAATGTCATACATCGCTTCGGCAAACAAATCGCTATCACAAACAAAATGTTAATAGACAACACAATACTTTGTCAACTGAATTATAATAAAGATCGTTGTCATTGTGATCTCTATATCTCTGTAGCAAAAATAGTAAACTATTGTATCATGAACCTGAATAATTGTTTCATTAATTGCAAGTGATTCTAGAATTTCTGCCTCAACATTACCACTGAGTACATTCTCAAGACACCAAACACCATATTTCACAGAAACAAACCACGATTCTCCAGTGATAATTTAGTGGCAGGTTTGTTTGGAAGTTTCACAAACAAAAACAAAACAGATAAACTACTGTTACAGTATAAACTACAGAACAAACTGCTGCAGGAACTAGCGACTAACTCGTACATGTTCACTTCACAAACACACATCAAAACACACATATACATTCGTCATTCATACACCTACATAGCAATGTTTTTTTAATCAACATTTATCTTTTATCAAATACGTGTTACATACAACCCAGAGTACTATGACACACAGTAACTGGAAATGTTATTGCTGCAACTATCCAGAAACAAAATGTGGGTTTTGTACCATTTTGCAAACAGGCAACACAATGTCAACACATGACTCATTTAGAGAGGATGCCAATCGGCCAATAAAAGGATGCACTAGAAAACAACTTGTGAAATAAGAAATGTCAGTTCCACTGTGTAATTCATTCATTCAATAAGTGTGGAATGATAAAGAGCAGCAGAAGACTTCACTAGGCACTAGAAGCTGTCATATTTACAAGTGTGGAGGTGGATGGTCTCATCAATTACACATCTCAATACATAACTACAGCTTTGTGGTAATATTAACTGTACCAGTAATCTCACTATACATAATATAAAGATAATAAATACGAATATATTTTTTTATTATTATGGGATCTGTGTAATGCAGTATGACACATTGCTGACAACACCAACCACATTACTGAACCTGTTTCAAATCATATTCATACAAAATTAAACCCAAGCAGGAACTTGGCGAAGCCTAAAGAAAGAGTTACTTTCCACAGCTCCCACTGGCCGAGTCATTTCTACACACAAGTAATCGCAGGCAAACAACTACAAACTACAGTAATAAAGATAATAATTATAGTGTATCCAATATTACAACTGAATTAATGTACAACAAATTATGCACAATGAACACAATTCATTATTTATATCTAGTAAAATCACAACATTAGTTACGTCATTGCATTTTACATACCAGGCCGACCTGAAGGACCAACAGACATACCAGGCCGACATGAAGGACCAACAGACATACCAGGCCGACATGAAGGACCAACATACATACCAGCTCAGCATGAAGGACCAACAGACATACCAGGCCGACATGAAGGCTCAACAGACATACCAGGCAGGCATGAAGGCCCAACAGACATACCAGGCAGGCATGAAGGCCCAACACACATATCAGGACGACATGAAGGCCCAACAGACATACCAGGCAGGCATGAAGGCCCAACAGACATACCAGGCCGACGTGAAGGGCCAACAGAAATACCCAGCCGGCATGAAGGCCCAACAGACATACCCGGCCGGACATGAAGGCCCAACAGACATACCAGGCCAGCATGAAGGCCCACCAGACATACTAAGTCGACATGAAGGCCCAACAGACATACCAGGCTGGCATGACGGCCCAACAGACATACCAGGCCAGCGTGAAGGCCCAACAGACATACTAGGTCGACATGAAGGCCCAACAGACATACCAGGCCAGCATGAAGGCCCAACAGACATACTAGGTTGACATGAAGGCCCAACAGACATACTAGGTTGACATGAAGGCCCAAAACACATACCAGGCTGGCATGAAGGCCCAACAGACATACCAGGCCAACATGAAGCCCCAACACGTATACCAGGCAGGCATGAAGGCCCAATGCTCACACCATGCCAGCATGAATACCCAACACACATACCAGACCGACATGAAGGCCCAACAAACATACCAGACCAACAGACATACCAGGCCAGCATGAAGGCCCATCAGACATACCAGGCCAGCATGAAGGCCCATCAGATATACCAGACCAACAAACATACCAGGCTGGCATGAAGGCCCATCAGACAAACCAGGCTGACAGATATACCAGGCCAGCATGAAGGCCCAACAAAATTAATTGATTATTAACTGACTTAGAAGCATCCTGACACGCTTTAGTCATTCACAAGTGTCATCACATTCACACACGGCCAGTCGCATTATATTCTATTTTATATATTACAAGTTTCACAACAGCACCGACTACCTACATCGTGTTGTCACTGCACACATACATCTTATCTACAATCACTCTTCCAGACACACACACACACCACTCATCATCTACTAGTTGCAGATCCCTGTTGAGTAGATCTTGACACATACCAAATATCAACATGTCCACGAACCAAACATTGTGTGTCAGCAGGTAAAACGATCATACACGTGACAATGTGCCACTTAAATGCTTCGTACATTTTATGTGAAGTGTCCAATGCTAAGTGACATCTACGTTTTATGTGAAGTGTCCAATGCTAAGTGACGTCTACATGCAGCAGTGAAGTGATTTGTCTGCATACATCAAAAGGAGGTATGACACAAACAACCCATGGACAGCCTCTTGCTACCAAACCATATTTACTTGTTTTTGTTTGCTCTGATGCACACATTTAGAGCAGGATGTCAACAATAAATACTAACGTCACAGACGCGACCGAGCCAGATCTGTGGTGGCCACCCACCATGGATCACAAGGAACCAGCGACTGCAGCAGCTGTGCAATGTTGCAATGGCCTGCAATGTATCACAACAGTTCTTTGTGCGAAAGATCAAATTAAACCTAGCGCCAAGCATGCATCAGTTCCTAAAACAGCCTTGCCAAGGGCGATGCAACCGTTGCCGAATTATATAAATAACAATAGGCAACAATAAGTTGGAAAGGAAATGTACACTATGACGTGCCATTGATCAGCAGCAATTATTTGCTACCCTTATCTCATTGCCAACAGTTGGCAACACTCTGAATTTGCTATCATTGTCACCATCTCAGTTAACTTCCTACAAAATCCTAATACTCGTCTGAAGCTTTCAGCGACGACGTCGCAACCAATCCCACGTCAACTTCATCATTCTGCATCACTCAATGTACACCGATAATGCGGTGACACAGTGGTGACACCACTTTACATGTCGTTGACACGCGGTTCTGTTGGCGTCGCCGCAGCCTGGTTATAACATCTCTTCGAAGGATGCCATCAGTTCACTCTGAGCGTTCATGTCAATCTGGTTGGCCATCTGTAAATAGTGGTGGTGTTATAGTAATGATGGGCAAGATATTCAATATTATTACACACACATTCAATATGCTCTATCCAATACTTACTTACTTACTTAGTCCTCTTCGTGCCCGGTGGCACATAAGGCATCAACAAGAGAGCGCCACTGCTGTCGGCCTGCAGCCCATTTGGTGATGGTGTTCCATGTCAGGCCGCATTCTTTCATCTCCTTCTCCACTGTTCGTTTCCATGTTTCTTTTGGGCGACCACGTCTCCTTTTTCCATCTGCTGTCCAGCGTAAGGCTGTCTTGGGCAGTGCGCCAGGTGATATTCGGCACACGTGTCCAAGCCATCTCCATCTTCTCTTCTTTATCTGTGTGGCCAAGGATGTTGCATCTGTTTTGCGGTGCAGCTCTTCATTAGTGATGGTGTTGGGCCAAAATACTCCTAGGATCTTCCGTAGACACTTGTTTTGGAAGGTCTCAAGCTTGTGTGCTAGCTTGGCTGTCAGTTTCCAGCACTCAGAGCCGTAGAGAAGTACACTGAGAACATTACTATTGTACAGTCTCAGTTTTGTTTCCAATCTCAGTTGCTTGGATTTCCAGATGGGCTTCAGCATAGCGAAGGTCTGACTTGCCTTTCTGATCCTAGCCGTGGCATCTTTTGCAGAGTCTCCATCTGTTGTGATTTTGCTTCCCAGGTATGCAAAGTCCTGAACGTCTTCCAAAGCATCACTGTTGTTTATGGTGATGGGGTTATCTGTCTTGTTGTTGATCCTCATCAGTTTGGTTTTTGCTGTGTTGAGCTTTAACCCAATCTGTGGTGCTGTTGTTGTGAGTTTGTCCATCTTTTCTTGCATGTCCTTGTGCCTGTTAGACAGCAGTCCAATGTCATCTGCATAGTCCAGGTCTTCCAAGATCGAGGTAAGTGTCCATCTGATGCCTCTGTTTCCATTTTTGGTGATTTCTATCATCAGCCAGTCGATGGCAAGGGTGAAAAGAAATGGTGAGAGAATGCATCCCTGTTTTACTCCGGATTTTACACTAAAGCTGTCTGACATGTGACTGTTACAGGCGACTTGACACTGGACGTCTGTGTAAATTATCTTGATCACATTTACCATCTTCTGTGGGATCCCGTAGTGCCGTAGTATTCTCCACAGGGATTCTCTGTGAAGGCTGTCAAAGGCCTTTTCAAAGTCAATGAAGGCAATGTAGATCATACTGTTCCATTCCGTGCTTTGTTCCAAAATCTGCCGTAGCGTGAAAATGTGGTCGATGCATGACTTTCCTCTTCTGAATCCGGCTTGTTCCTGGCGGAGGATTGTATCAGTAGCTGGTGATATTCTCTTCAGGATTATGCGGCTGAAAATCTTGCATGTCATTGATAACAAGGTTATGCCCCGCCAGTTGTTACAGTTCCCCAAGTCGCCCTTCTTTGGTAGCTTGATAATTGTGCCTGTCTTCCAATCATCTGGTGTGTCTTCTTCATCCCATATTCTCTGGAAGATCTGGCATAGAATTCTGGGTGTCTCTTGTTCATCTGCTTTCAGCATTTCTGTGCAGACGCTGTCGCTTCCTGGTGCTTTTCCATTCTTCTGGGCTTTAATGGCTTCTCTGACTTCTGCTTCTGCGAGGTTTTCAATGTAAGTGCGTTTGTCTACTCTGGTACTCCGTTTTACTTCTTTGTCTTTTTGTGAGTATTCTCTTGAAAGTCTTTCTTTGAGTCTTGGGGACTTTGTGGTGAGCAGCTTTTTCTTTATTCCTTTCCTTTGGTCTATTTTGTCCCAAGTTGATGTGGAAATCCACTGCTCTTTCTTTGCTCTTCTGTAGCCTAGCACTGCTTTCCCTGCTAGCTCCATGGCCATGTTGAAACTGTGTATAGTCATCTCTGTTTCCTCCTGCAGAATACCAAAACTGTTCTTCAGAGCAATTGTGAACTGTTGCTTGGTTTCTGGGTTTTGTAGCTTGGTGGTATCAAAACGCTCTTTCTTCTTCTTTCCTGTCTTTGCCTTTCTCAGTTTCAGAGCAAGTTTTCCTATCAACAGGTTGTGGTCGCTGCCAACATCAGCTAGTCTCCTTGTTTTGATGTCTTGTAGAGAGCGTCTCCATTTTCCATTTACAAGGATGTGATCTATTTGACTCTCAGTTCTGCCGTCTGGGGATCTCCATGTCAGCTTATGTATTGTCTTATGTTGGAAGAGTGTCCCTCCAATCACGAGGTCATTCTCCCCACATATGTCACACAATCTGCTGCCGTTATCAGTCATTGTACCTGTTCCGTGTTTGCCCATGATCCTTTCCCTGTTAGTGTTGTCGCTCCCAACTCGTGCATTGAAATCTCCAAGAACCACTAGTACGTCATGTTTGGGGATGTCTTCCAAAATTGACTGAAGACTGTCATAGAAGTTATCTTTTTCTTCTTTTTCTGCTTCCTCTGTAGGTGCGTAACAGGTTACCACTTAGAGTTTGATAAATCTGGACTTAAATCTAGCATAAAGAAATCGTTCAGTTATTGGTTTCCATTCAAGAAGAGTGTTACCTTTCTCCTTCTGGATGATCAGGGCTACTCCCTGTCTATGCTGGTTGTCCTCTCTGCCTGACCACAGTATGGTGTCTCCTGTCGCCAGTTGTCGTTTTCCAGCTCCAGTCCATCTAGCCTCAATGATACCTAGAAGGCTGCATTTCCTGGAGAACCTGTGCCAGTCTTCCTGTCTGATATAGTGTTCTCACATTCCAGCATCCGATGTTGATAAAAGTTTTGGGTGTAAGGAGATCCACCATCGGGTTGAAGACTTCCTTGCGGGTTTGGTCCCCATCCTTCATAAGTCCAGTTGCCTGTACTGCTTCTCTCCTACCGCCCGGTGCAGTTTTCTCTCGTTTCAGTTTCCATAGCTAGGCTGTTTTTACGGGGTGGGGTCGCTGGCCCCACACCCAACCCTCCTCTTTTTTCCGGGCTTGGGACCGGCAGGAGATTCTCAAAGAGCATTTTCCAGGCAGAGTTCTATCCAATACACGGGGGCAGTTATGATTTAATTACGACAGAACTAGTTATCTACGTCTTGAAAAGGTCACTGTGTACAATATAGCTGATTAACTTACATGCGATTACGACAACTACTACATCATTGCATACAAAAAGGCAGACAAGCATTTCAACTGACTTAAAACCGAATGACAACCAACTGTGACAAATTTAGAATTAGCTAAAATCATTAGGCGTGTGAAATAAAGCTACATTTGCGATCTGCATCCCCGTGTAAGTCTTCAACAGCTGGTGGAGTAGCAAAAAAAAATCGGATGTGGCCTACAACACTGTCCGATTATATGTGCTATTCTGTCACTGTCTCATGAGTCCAAAAGACTGCAATTCGCAAATGTATCATTTGATATAATAACACAACCACCACACTTGATATCTTGTGACAGTCATGTGACGTGGATGACCAGCCAACATGTCAACTAAACCAAGCAAAACCACAAGGGTGTCCTACAGAAATGTCATCAGTCTGACGAGGCATTGACAGTGAGCCTGTTGACATACAACTTGTACTGACCGCTGCCCGTCGTCGCCGCTCCTGTTCACGCTGCCTCTGACGCTCCTTCTGGGCAGCCTCCTGCTGGGAGGACATGGCAGGAGACTGTGGGGAGCCACCGAGGGGAGGGGAGGCGTGGGGCGGCTGTGGCTTCAAATCACCGCTCTGGGCCTTCCGCGCCCGCTCCAAAGCCTCCTCTTCTTCCCGTTCCCTGCAGGGGAAGGAATGAAATCATTATTGACAAGCACCAAAATAAGTCTTTCTTTTCCAATGGCTCCCCAGCTTCCAATTCAATCTACCTTACAGACATCCAATTCAATCTACCCTACAGACATCCAATTCAATCTACCCTACAGCCATCCAATTCAATCTACCCTACAGACATCCAATTCAATCTACCCTACAGCCATCCAATTCAATCTACCCTACATACATCCAATTCAATCTACCCTACAGCCATCCAATTCAATCTACCCTACAGACATCCAATTCAATCTACCCTACAGACATCCAATTCAATCTACCCTACAGACATCCAATTCAATCTACCCTACAGCCATCCAATTCATCGTTTACCTCAAATTCAAATTAATGTTTTAAAATGGCATTTTGCACAAGATCGTTGGAAATTAAAAACGAATCCCAGAAAATTGACATGGCCTTGAGAATACACTTCTCATTTTAAGAAATCATTATAATTCCTACTTTATTCAGAAAGGCAAAATTCTCTGGCGTTCCCTGAAATAATTCAAATTGGATGATAAAAAAGAAAATGTAACGATTTTACCTTCATATAGAAGCAATCTGTTGATTGGTAAATAATGTGAAACAAAGATTGATGACTTTGAAGGGGCATTGTGTTGACAGTAATGGAAACCTTCATATAGGCCTACTGGATGTGCCTACTAATTATAGTCTTGCTCACACAAATAAGACCACTACAAATAAACAATGTTAGCATCAAATGATGAATTGTGTGCGTTTTCATTCAAAATATAGGACTACCGGGGTAGTAGATGCACCGACAATAGTGCCATTCGTGCTTGCAAGCTTTTATGATTATATGATTGCTCATCAAGACTACAAGACTGTACTGTACAAGTGAGCTGTGTTGGTTGGAAGAGCGATGCTGGTACCTGAGTCGGTCCTGTTCTATCTGCAGGCGCTGCTTGTAGACTCGCTCCTGCTGCTGACGCTTGAAAGCTGCCTGCTCCTTCTGGGCGCGCTCCTGTCACACACACACACACACACAGAGGTCAGAGGGGTGTCACATTGTCAACTGTCCACATGCTTAACACTTTACCACAATCACAGATTCAGTAACATCATCACAGTTGAAACAATCCAGGTCATCTGACCCAGATATCCACTTTTAAATGTGTCCACTGAGGCGAAAATGCCATGTTTCAAGACAATTTTAATTCAGTGCTAATGGTAGCTGATTTCAACTGATCAATGCTAATGTAACAGAGTGTAACCAAAGCTGAATGATAATCTGAATGTTCCAGGTATGTTACAACATTAGTCTTTATACTACATATTATGTTACAACATTAGTCTTTATACTACATATTATGTTACAACATTAGTCTTTATACTACATATTATGTTACAACATTAGACTTTATGTTGCACATGTTATTACATTTGTTTTTACACTACAGATATGTTACAAAATTAATCTTGATCTTACATCTTACATATATGTTACAACATTAGTCTTTATGTTACAACAGTGCAGTAACACTGACCCGTTCCTCTTTCTCCTTCGCCTGTTTGCGGAACAACTCGAAGCTCTGCATGGCTGATGACACCTTGCTCTTTGAACTTGGAGTCTTCGTCATGTTGGCCAAGTTTGACCACGACCCTACATTCTTAATTTTCACATCCTAAAGAGAAGAGAAACAAACACTTGAAAACTCTTCAGACTTAAATAAATGCTTACAGCAAGACCTTCCAAACCGTTACATATTCTGCTGCACTACACCACGTGTCAACAACAAGTACACATAGTGTTGGTTCACAGTACAAATAACACTTTTCAAACTATAAATTTGTTATGCAATACAAACTGCTTTGACTTTTTACATTTCACTTACAACTTTCTTGATTAAGCCAATTCCATGTTACATCATTGACCTTACTGACATTTTAACTACTGTTCACCGTGTTTATTACTGTAACATCAAGTTGTATATTTATAGTGGACATTTTACAGTGTGATAAATACAAAATCCAGTACAAGTGCTCAAAATATTGATTGGAATTGTGGAAGAGGAATAGAGGCTACCCGCAATAACACATTCATAATCGCTAGATGGCGAATATATATATATATATACATATACATATATATATATGTATATATATATATATATATATATATATATATATATATATATATATATATCCTGTCCATCAGTTAAGCATGTTCTGGAATTTATATCCTTGAGTGGCTGACATAATTTGAACACACTAAATAAACAGACACAAATAAACAGACACGTAAAATACATTCAGACTAGGATCGGGCCTGCGTTGTGTTACTAGTTTCTCTCTTCCCACCCATTTATACCTTTTTCTGTGGCCCTTTTGTGTTAAATGTTTTCACACTGTCGCTGCTGGCCGAACCCGCCGTGTTGACACCAAACGCTACACCAACGCCGCTGGAGGCTACGGAAGTAAGCAAACAGTAACATTTAACCTATTGCACGTTACTGTTGTTCATCTTGTCATAGAACACATTGTGGAAACATTCACTGACTTGATCTAAGTGTCGGACATGATCCAACATCATCCAAGTATCTGACTTGATCCAACAATCTAACATCAAGTATCCACCATGACCCAAATATCTGTCATGATTTAAGGATCTAACATGAATATATTCCGGCAAGTACAACACATGTGTAAGGCATAGCTGCAGGACAATATGCTTGTCATAGTATCCAATCTTTTATTCATAGTAATAACAATCTACTACAGAACAAACTCTTCATCTAACCCTTAATCTAAATTTACAGTAGTCGTGTTTATAACTGACCTATGCCAAACTTCCCACTATTCTTGATTGCTATAAAACAGCCAGGTACTTACAAAATGTAGCACCAGGTGGAGCTGGTTTTGGTACAACTTTGGGACTGTTCCCATCCACTCCCGGTGATTTGTTATCCTTCATTGCCCTTATTTTCTTAGCTACCAATTCTGGAGTTACAACTAACGGTCCTAAATATTCAGATTTAGCCCCCTGAAATTTAGCATCAGCAACTGGTAATGAACTAATATCTTCCTTGGTAAACACTGAACTGAAGTAACCATTTAGGTCTTCCGCCATTAAAAACCCCTGTGATATTATATTTCCAGCACTGTCTTCTAGAGGTCCAACCTTGTCTTGTACGTTTTGTTTACTCCTGACATATGCATAAAAACTCTTGCTGTCATTTTTTATGTTACATGCCAGTTTTTGCTCATAGCTTCTTTTAGATTGTCTGATTTCAGTTGTAGCGCTGCATTAAGTGCCTCTTTGTATTTTGCATAGTCTTCTTCCTTTCTGGTACGCCTATAAACCCTCCACATAGTTTGTTTTAGCATTATTTTTCTAATAGCCTCTTTTGACAAATGTTTCTTTCTACACCGTTTTCCTTGTTTTCGGAAGGGAACAAATTTATCGATGATACTCTCAATTTCATATTTAAGAATGTTCCAGCATTCAATTGCGGTCTTATTCATCAGCATGTTATTCCAATCTAGCTGTGCTAAGTATTTTCTCATATCTTTGTAGTTACCTTTGTGGAAGTTTCTCTTGTACGTTTTCTTATTTTTACTTTCTGATTTTACATTGATGTCAAAATGTATTTGATTATGGTCACTATTACCCAATGGTTCAAATATTTTTACATTGTCCACTAATTCTTTTTGTGATGACAAAACTATATCTAATACATTTTCTCCCCTGGTTGGTTCTAGTACGTGCTGAGTAAGAAAGCTATCCTGGATTAAACATAGAAATTGTTGATCCTCAATCCCTGTGCTCTCTAGAGAATTCCATTGTATGTGTCCATGGTTAAAATCTCCCATTATGATACATTCCCCTTTACTAACTTCCTTTATAGCGTTTTTTATTTTTGTGTTGTCCTCTTCGTTTATGTTTGGACTTCGGTAAACTAATCCAATAGTTAATTTTGAATTTCCTGAAACAATTTTGCACCAAACAGCTTCATCGCAATCTGCTTCCCTTTCTAGTTTTATTTCATAAGCCTGAATAGATTCTTTAACATATAAAATAACTCCCCCGCCCCTTCTTCCTATTCGATCTTTCCTAAACATTACGTATCCTGTCAGTCCTAATTCAGCATCTGTAATATCTATGTTGGCCCATGATTCAGTTATACCAATTATGTGAGGGTCAATATCTTCTACCATAATGTTTAATTCGTTTTTCTTATTTACTATGCTCCTTGCATTTAAACATACGCATATATAACCTTTTTCAGAGATGTTTTTCGGATGATTTGATATTGGTTTATCTGTGCTAGTGGCCTCTTGTTCTGCTTGAGACACCTCTAGGTAACCCCCCTGCACTTCTAGTTTAAAGAATGTTTACTTCCAAAAACATTTGTCATTGTACCCAAGTCGCTATCTACTGCTGCTGAAAGTTTGTCCGCGAATACTGCCGCCCCCTTTCCACTTAAATGAAGCCCATCCTTCATGTACATATCTGCCCTCCCAACAAAACTTCCCCATAAGGTGGTGCAACGATATATGTCGGCCAAGAGGTAATAAAACGCTTTGCTCCAATCAACCAGAATGCCAAGTTATTTGCCCCTGTCTTTGGTGGTGCCCTTGTTAGCTACCTCGTGACGCGACGGAAGACTACAAACTGCCAGAAGATGTGGCTCGCCCTGGAAGAGCGCCACTCGCCACTGCACGACTTGGAACGTGAGTCACTTAGTTACTGTTGCAGCAAATCTACCTTTAAAAACAGCGTATTTACAGGTAAACAGGGTTGGGGTCAATTCCATTTAATCAGTTTCAATTCAAATTCCTTTCAATTTAATTTAATCAATTCCAGTTCAATTAATTTCGTTTTCAATAAATTTTTTTCAAATTCCAGCTCAAATCTTTCAATTCAAATTCAAATCCAATTCAATTCAATTCAAATTCCGAATTAGTTCTATGGGGGTTTTTCCAAAGCAAATGCATGGGATAATAGTAATATGTAATAGGCATTTTTTCTGTAATAAAGGAACTTCTTTCATTTTGGCTCGGAACTCTATGTTAGCCAGATATAAATGTGGCTAGAATATTTTCAAGCTGTGATCACTGCTGTGTGGCAGTAGTGACTTTTTTCAAAAGTAATAGTAATAGATCCTAAAGTAATAGATAATAGTCTATTACTTTTCTATTACATCTATTGTTGCAAATTTACAAAATATCAGGTTTGTTTGCATTCCAACTGCTAGTAATTGTAAACAATGTACAGACTATGGCTGAGCTGTTATTTAAGCAACACGAAAAGACCAGTAGGCTGATCATTTTATGGTTTCAGAAATACCTGCTAGGTGAAACAATTCAAGAGTAGCAAGCCAATTACTAATTGTTGGGATGCCCCATTGGGGTGGCTATGGCTTCAAACATTCCTTGCACATACAAAGGGCATTGTTTCAGATATGTGCAGGCAGGCAATAAATGTTATCTTACAGCAGGAGCTACAACCTATATTGAATTAATGAAAGCTCATCACACCCCACCATAGTTTGATTTGAGCAGAACTTCTGAGTTCTTTTTTCTAAAAGCCACATGGCAGACCCTTTATTAAAATTTGGACAAATGTTCTCACCTCAGATCTTAAAATGGTATACAAATGTATGTTTAGCTGCTACAAAGACTTTGAGTTCATATACAATTGTAGGGTTGGATTGAGGATTACATTGGAAATAAAACCAAATTGCACCAGCACTAGAAAATGAGGTTCAATTCACTTTCTTCCAATTGAATTTGCTCAAAATCTTTGAATTCAAATTCAGGATTGAATTGAATAATTCTAATTCATTTTTGAATTCACCACAGCCCTGCAGGTAAAGCACATATCCAACTCTCACTTGGTCCAATAAACTGACCCATACGCTAAAACACATTCCTGCATCACCTCCACATCTCCTGAAAAAGATTGTTTTATTTTTCTGGTTTGTCGGTACGTTTCTTTTGCGCATTCTCTTTTCCTTTATCTAGATGGTTTCCTTTAACTACTTTGGTGTTCTTGTTGGCGGCATTCTAAGAACATGTATATTAAATATTGTTAACTGTCTTTGCTACAAGAACAAGTTTTTTTATTATCTTTCCCAAAGTAGATTTAAAGGGTACGCAAAATGACTTTTTTTCTTTCCAAACTGCATTGTCCATACTCTAAAAATAATTTACTGCTATTCAAATAATTTTTAAATTCCCTCGGTCACCCCGTAAAAGAGCTTATTTGATCATGTTTTGTGCACACAAAATGTACCAGTTTGTAGCGACATCTAGCGACTGCGGACGGTATTCGTGACGTCACGAAAGGAAGGCCAGTCTCGCAACACAATGTCGGATTCATCTCATTCTTCATGTGATGACACTATTTCGTATTTAGAAGATAGTGATATTGGGGAGTGTTATGCAGACCCCGAGAGGCAGAGGCTGTGTCTGTGGCTTTGTGCGTGTCGAGAATAAACACGCTTTGAACAAGATTGCCATCCAAGGCCCAGATAAGAAGTGGACAAGGAAGCCATTGTCTTATCAAGAGTCCAACAATTTTTCATCTGTGTGTAACCCACCCTTCTGAGATATTTGTAAATTTTGTTTTTTAAACATATTCATGCTGCTAGAATTTACACAATCTATTGTTCTCTGTGGGAAGGGGTACAGTACAGTCTGATATCCAGTCGACACCGATCCTTCACTAATGTTACTTCATGTCCTCTAGTTCTACTATCTTTCTTAAGTGAGAAAAAATATTTTTATCAATATTTTCATACCTATTCAATATCTTAAAAACTTCAATTTGATCTCCCTTTAAGGTGAGACACAGCAGATCGATAGGATTTTGTCTTAATTTGCATTCTCTGCCCAAACTGTAAAATGGGTTTTGCCGAGTAAAAAATATATTGAACTTTTCTGCCAGACCCCCATTTCCATGGTAACAAACAAAATGGCTGCCATTTTGAACAAATATTGGCAAATTGAGAATCAATGCCATTTTTTTAAACAAAGGTAAATTTTTCTTGCAGAACCATGTTCGGTATACACACTATTACACAGCTGGCAACAAATACTTACGTAACTTTAAAACTTTTGATTATGTGTTCTGCCAGCTGTGTAGAGAAGAATAATTTGAATACAACACTCAAAACCTTATTTGGCTAGCATAATTACTTCTAGAGATATCCTTCCATATGTAAAAAACATGGTTTTTAGAAAACGCCTTTATTACATGAAAGAGATAAGCTTTATCCATGAAAGAAAGCAATTTAGAGGTACAACCCAGTGTGTAATTGTTATAAAAGTGAACTTTATGGAGAGTAAACATACAAAGTTATCAGAATATGGTGGAAACACATTTGAGCAAAAAATGCCATTTCACCTGCCGTGTCTCCTCTTAGCCTCTTCACCTAACACATTCTTTTAGGTGTTCTTCGTAACTAAAATAGGTGAATATTGGCAGTGGTTGGTTGCAGGAGGCGGTGGCTCAGCAGTGGAACCTGGGGGAGGGAGAGGCACAAACTCTGCTGCGTAGCAACATCGGTACCAGGATACCAACAGCCACAGGATACCAACAATTGCACAGATCGACACACTTACCAGGTGTATCTTGAAACATTGTTCACATTGCACAAGATTGCGGACTATATCCAAGGCCACACTGGAAATGTTCTCCTCAAGCCTTGTATGTTGAAGGTGATTACAGACACGTTCTTGGAACAAACTACTGATTACCAAAAGGTTTTTACTTATTTAAATTAGTGCCATACACTGATTGAATGCTTTATATTATGTGTGTGATAATTATGTAGTACATAATTATTTACATCGTAATATACTGAAACTGCTGCTGTTTTAATTTCTCCAACAAATATTTGACAACAAAACATTGATTATTTGTTCACATGTATTTTATTTTTGCCTTGTGTATTGGCAAACACCAAAACCATTTCAATGTCATACATCGCTTCGGCAAACAAATCGCTATCACAAACAAAATGTTAATAGACAACACAATACTTTGTCAACTGAATTATAATAAAGATCGTTGTCATTGTGATCTCTATATCTCTGTAGCAAAAATAGTAAACTATTGTATCATGAACCTGAATAATTGTTTCATTAATTGCAAGTGATTCTAGAATTTCTGCCTCAACATTACCACTGAGTACATTCTCAAGACACCAAACACCATATTTCACAGAAACAAACCACGATTCTCCAGTGATAATTTAGTGGCAGGTTTGTTTGGAAGTTTCACAAACAAAAACAAAACAGATAAACTACTGTTACAGTATAAACTACAGAACAAACTGCTGCAGGAACTAGCGACTAACTCGTACATGTTCACTTCACAAACACACATCAAAACACACATATACATTCGTCATTCATACACCTACATAGCAATGTTTTTTTAATCAACATTTATCTTTTATCAAATACGTGTTACATACAACCCAGAGTACTATGACACACAGTAACTGGAAATGTTATTGCTGCAACTATCCAGAAACAAAATGTGGGTTTTGTACCATTTTGCAAACAGGCAACACAATGTCAACACATGACTCATTTAGAGAGGATGCCAATCGGCCAATAAAAGGATGCACTAGAAAACAACTTGTGAAATAAGAAATGTCAGTTCCACTGTGTAATTCATTCATTCAATAAGTGTGGAATGATAAAGAGCAGCAGAAGACTTCACTAGGCACTAGAAGCTGTCATATTTACAAGTGTGGAGGTGGATGGTCTCATCAATTACACATCTCAATACATAACTACAGCTTTGTGGTAATATTAACTGTACCAGTAATCTCACTATACATAATATAAAGATAATAAATACGAATATATTTTTTTATTATTATGGGATCTGTGTAATGCAGTATGACACATTGCTGACAACACCAACCACATTACTGAACCTGTTTCAAATCATATTCATACAAAATTAAACCCAAGCAGGAACTTGGCGAAGCCTAAAGAAAGAGTTACTTTCCACAGCTCCCACTGGCCGAGTCATTTCTACACACAAGTAATCGCAGGCAAACAACTACAAACTACAGTAATAAAGATAATAATTATAGTGTATCCAATATTACAACTGAATTAATGTACAACAAATTATGCACAATGAACACAATTCATTATTTATATCTAGTAAAATCACAACATTAGTTACGTCATTGCATTTTACATACCAGGCCGACCTGAAGGACCAACAGACATACCAGGCCGACATGAAGGACCAACAGACATACCAGGCCGACATGAAGGACCAACATACATACCAGCTCAGCATGAAGGACCAACAGACATACCAGGCCGACATGAAGGCTCAACAGACATACCAGGCAGGCATGAAGGCCCAACAGACATACCAGGCAGGCATGAAGGCCCAACACACATATCAGGACGACATGAAGGCCCAACAGACATACCAGGCAGGCATGAAGGCCCAACAGACATACCAGGCCGACGTGAAGGGCCAACAGAAATACCCAGCCGGCATGAAGGCCCAACAGACATACCCGGCCGGACATGAAGGCCCAACAGACATACCAGGCCAGCATGAAGGCCCACCAGACATACTAAGTCGACATGAAGGCCCAACAGACATACCAGGCTGGCATGACGGCCCAACAGACATACCAGGCCAGCGTGAAGGCCCAACAGACATACTAGGTCGACATGAAGGCCCAACAGACATACCAGGCCAGCATGAAGGCCCAACAGACATACTAGGTTGACATGAAGGCCCAACAGACATACTAGGTTGACATGAAGGCCCAAAACACATACCAGGCTGGCATGAAGGCCCAACAGACATACCAGGCCAACATGAAGCCCCAACACGTATACCAGGCAGGCATGAAGGCCCAATGCTCACACCATGCCAGCATGAATACCCAACACACATACCAGACCGACATGAAGGCCCAACAAACATACCAGACCAACAGACATACCAGGCCAGCATGAAGGCCCATCAGACATACCAGGCCAGCATGAAGGCCCATCAGATATACCAGACCAACAAACATACCAGGCTGGCATGAAGGCCCATCAGACAAACCAGGCTGACAGATATACCAGGCCAGCATGAAGGCCCAACAAAATTAATTGATTATTAACTGACTTAGAAGCATCCTGACACGCTTTAGTCATTCACAAGTGTCATCACATTCACACACGGCCAGTCGCATTATATTCTATTTTATATATTACAAGTTTCACAACAGCACCGACTACCTACATCGTGTTGTCACTGCACACATACATCTTATCTACAATCACTCTTCCAGACACACACACACACCACTCATCATCTACTAGTTGCAGATCCCTGTTGAGTAGATCTTGACACATACCAAATATCAACATGTCCACGAACCAAACATTGTGTGTCAGCAGGTAAAACGATCATACACGTGACAATGTGCCACTTAAATGCTTCGTACATTTTATGTGAAGTGTCCAATGCTAAGTGACATCTACGTTTTATGTGAAGTGTCCAATGCTAAGTGACGTCTACATGCAGCAGTGAAGTGATTTGTCTGCATACATCAAAAGGAGGTATGACACAAACAACCCATGGACAGCCTCTTGCTACCAAACCATATTTACTTGTTTTTGTTTGCTCTGATGCACACATTTAGAGCAGGATGTCAACAATAAATACTAACGTCACAGACGCGACCGAGCCAGATCTGTGGTGGCCACCCACCATGGATCACAAGGAACCAGCGACTGCAGCAGCTGTGCAATGTTGCAATGGCCTGCAATGTATCACAACAGTTCTTTGTGCGAAAGATCAAATTAAACCTAGCGCCAAGCATGCATCAGTTCCTAAAACAGCCTTGCCAAGGGCGATGCAACCGTTGCCGAATTATATAAATAACAATAGGCAACAATAAGTTGGAAAGGAAATGTACACTATGACGTGCCATTGATCAGCAGCAATTATTTGCTACCCTTATCTCATTGCCAACAGTTGGCAACACTCTGAATTTGCTATCATTGTCACCATCTCAGTTAACTTCCTACAAAATCCTAATACTCGTCTGAAGCTTTCAGCGACGACGTCGCAACCAATCCCACGTCAACTTCATCATTCTGCATCACTCAATGTACACCGATAATGCGGTGACACAGTGGTGACACCACTTTACATGTCGTTGACACGCGGTTCTGTTGGCGTCGCCGCAGCCTGGTTATAACATCTCTTCGAAGGATGCCATCAGTTCACTCTGAGCGTTCATGTCAATCTGGTTGGCCATCTGTAAATAGTGGTGGTGTTATAGTAATGATGGGCAAGATATTCAATATTATTACACACACATTCAATATGCTCTATCCAATACTTACTTACTTACTTAGTCCTCTTCGTGCCCGGTGGCACATAAGGCATCAACAAGAGAGCGCCACTGCTGTCGGCCTGCAGCCCATTTGGTGATGGTGTTCCATGTCAGGCCGCATTCTTTCATCTCCTTCTCCACTGTTCGTTTCCATGTTTCTTTTGGGCGACCACGTCTCCTTTTTCCATCTGCTGTCCAGCGTAAGGCTGTCTTGGGCAGTGCGCCAGGTGATATTCGGCACACGTGTCCAAGCCATCTCCATCTTCTCTTCTTTATCTGTGTGGCCAAGGATGTTGCATCTGTTTTGCGGTGCAGCTCTTCATTAGTGATGGTGTTGGGCCAAAATACTCCTAGGATCTTCCGTAGACACTTGTTTTGGAAGGTCTCAAGCTTGTGTGCTAGCTTGGCTGTCAGTTTCCAGCACTCAGAGCCGTAGAGAAGTACACTGAGAACATTACTATTGTACAGTCTCAGTTTTGTTTCCAATCTCAGTTGCTTGGATTTCCAGATGGGCTTCAGCATAGCGAAGGTCTGACTTGCCTTTCTGATCCTAGCCGTGGCATCTTTTGCAGAGTCTCCATCTGTTGTGATTTTGCTTCCCAGGTATGCAAAGTCCTGAACGTCTTCCAAAGCATCACTGTTGTTTATGGTGATGGGGTTATCTGTCTTGTTGTTGATCCTCATCAGTTTGGTTTTTGCTGTGTTGAGCTTTAACCCAATCTGTGGTGCTGTTGTTGTGAGTTTGTCCATCTTTTCTTGCATGTCCTTGTGCCTGTTAGACAGCAGTCCAATGTCATCTGCATAGTCCAGGTCTTCCAAGATCGAGGTAAGTGTCCATCTGATGCCTCTGTTTCCATTTTTGGTGATTTCTATCATCAGCCAGTCGATGGCAAGGGTGAAAAGAAATGGTGAGAGAATGCATCCCTGTTTTACTCCGGATTTTACACTAAAGCTGTCTGACATGTGACTGTTACAGGCGACTTGACACTGGACGTCTGTGTAAATTATCTTGATCACATTTACCATCTTCTGTGGGATCCCGTAGTGCCGTAGTATTCTCCACAGGGATTCTCTGTGAAGGCTGTCAAAGGCCTTTTCAAAGTCAATGAAGGCAATGTAGATCGTACTGTTCCATTCCGTGCTTTGTTCCAAAATCTGCCGTAGCGTGAAAATGTGGTCGATGCATGACTTTCCTCTTCTGAATCCGGCTTGTTCCTGGCGGAGGATTGTATCAGTAGCTGGTGATATTCTCTTCAGGATTATGCGGCTGAAAATCTTGCATGTCATTGATAACAAGGTTATGCCCCGCCAGTTGTTACAGTTCCCCAAGTCGCCCTTCTTTGGTAGCTTGATAATTGTGCCTGTCTTCCAATCATCTGGTGTGTCTTCTTCATCCCATATTCTCTGGAAGATCTGGCATAGAATTCTGGGTGTCTCTTGTTCATCTGCTTTCAGCATTTCTGTGCAGACGCTGTCGCTTCCTGGTGCTTTTCCATTCTTCTGGGCTTTAATGGCTTCTCTGACTTCTGCTTCTGCGAGGTTTTCAATGTAAGTGCGTTTGTCTACTCTGGTACTCCGTTTTACTTCTTTGTCTTTTTGTGAGTATTCTCTTGAAAGTCTTTCTTTGAGTCTTGGGGACTTTGTGGTGAGCAGCTTTTTCTTTATTCCTTTCCTTTGGTCTATTTTGTCCCAAGTTGATGTGGAAATCCACTGCTCTTTCTTTGCTCTTCTGTAGCCTAGCACTGCTTTCCCTGCTAGCTCCATGGCCATGTTGAAACTGTGTATAGTCATCTCTGTTTCCTCCTGCAGAATACCAAAACTGTTCTTCAGAGCAATTGTGAACTGTTGCTTGGTTTCTGGGTTTTGTAGCTTGGTGGTATCAAAACGCTCTTTCTTCTTCTTTCCTGTCTTTGCCTTTCTCAGTTTCAGAGCAAGTTTTCCTATCAACAGGTTGTGGTCGCTGCCAACATCAGCTAGTCTCCTTGTTTTGATGTCTTGTAGAGAGCGTCTCCATTTTCCATTTACAAGGATGTGATCTATTTGACTCTCAGTTCTGCCGTCTGGGGATCTCCATGTCAGCTTATGTATTGTCTTATGTTGGAAGAGTGTCCCTCCAATCACGAGGTCATTCTCCCCACATATGTCACACAATCTGCTGCCGTTATCAGTCATTGTACCTGTTCCGTGTTTGCCCATGATCCTTTCCCTGTTAGTGTTGTCGCTCCCAACTCGTGCATTGAAATCTCCAAGAACCACTAGTACGTCATGTTTGGGGATGTCTTCCAAAATTGACTGAAGACTGTCATAGAAGTTATCTTTTTCTTCTTTTTCTGCTTCCTCTGTAGGTGCGTAACAGGTTACCACTTAGAGTTTGATAAATCTGGACTTAAATCTAGCATAAAGAAATCGTTCAGTTATTGGTTTCCATTCAAGAAGAGTGTTACCTTTCTCCTTCTGGATGATCAGGGCTACTCCCTGTCTATGCTGGTTGTCCTCTCTGCCTGACCACAGTATGGTGTCTCCTGTCGCCAGTTGTCGTTTTCCAGCTCCAGTCCATCTAGCCTCAATGATACCTAGAAGGCTGCATTTCCTGGAGAACCTGTGCCAGTCTTCCTGTCTGATATAGTGTTCTCACATTCCAGCATCCGATGTTGATAAAAGTTTTGGGTGTAAGGAGATCCACCATCGGGTTGAAGACTTCCTTGCGGGTTTGGTCCCCATCCTTCATAAGTCCAGTTGCCTGTACTGCTTCTCTCCTACCGCCCGGTGCAGTTTTCTCTCGTTTCAGTTTCCATAGCTAGGCTGTTTTTACGGGGTGGGGTCGCTGGCCCCACACCCAACCCTCCTCTTTTTTCCGGGCTTGGGACCGGCAGGAGATTCTCAAAGAGCATTTTCCAGGCAGAGTTCTATCCAATACACGGGGGCAGTTATGATTTAATTACGACAGAACTAGTTATCTACGTCTTGAAAAGGTCACTGTGTACAATATAGCTGATTAACTTACATGCGATTACGACAACTACTACATCATTGCATACAAAAAGGCAGACAAGCATTTCAACTGACTTAAAACCGAATGACAACCAACTGTGACAAATTTAGAATTAGCTAAAATCATTAGGCGTGTGAAATAAAGCTACATTTGCGATCTGCATCCCCGTGTAAGTCTTCAACAGCTGGTGGAGTAGCAAAAAAAAATCGGATGTGGCCTACAACACTGTCCGATTATATGTGCTATTCTGTCACTGTCTCATGAGTCCAAAAGACTGCAATTCGCAAATGTATCATTTGATATAATAACACAACCACCACACTTGATATCTTGTGACAGTCATGTGACGTGGATGACCAGCCAACATGTCAACTAAACCAAGCAAAACCACAAGGGTGTCCTACAGAAATGTCATCAGTCTGACGAGGCATTGACAGTGAGCCTGTTGACATACAACTTGTACTGACCGCTGCCCGTCGTCGCCGCTCCTGTTCACGCTGCCTCTGACGCTCCTTCTGGGCAGCCTCCTGCTGGGAGGACATGGCAGGAGACTGTGGGGAGCCACCGAGGGGAGGGGAGGCGTGGGGCGGCTGTGGCTTCAAATCACCGCTCTGGGCCTTCCGCGCCCGCTCCAAAGCCTCCTCTTCTTCCCGTTCCCTGCAGGGGAAGGAATGAAATCATTATTGACAAGCACCAAAATAAGTCTTTCTTTTCCAATGGCTCCCCAGCTTCCAATTCAATCTACCTTACAGACATCCAATTCAATCTACCCTACAGACATCCAATTCAATCTACCCTACAGCCATCCAATTCAATCTACCCTACAGACATCCAATTCAATCTACCCTACAGCCATCCAATTCAATCTACCCTACATACATCCAATTCAATCTACCCTACAGCCATCCAATTCAATCTACCCTACAGACATCCAATTCAATCTACCCTACAGACATCCAATTCAATCTACCCTACAGACATCCAATTCAATCTACCCTACAGCCATCCAATTCATCGTTTACCTCAAATTCAAATTAATGTTTTAAAATGGCATTTTGCACAAGATCGTTGGAAATTAAAAACGAATCCCAGAAAATTGACATGGCCTTGAGAATACACTTCTCATTTTAAGAAATCATTATAATTCCTACTTTATTCAGAAAGGCAAAATTCTCTGGCGTTCCCTGAAATAATTCAAATTGGATGATAAAAAAGAAAATGTAACGATTTTACCTTCATATAGAAGCAATCTGTTGATTGGTAAATAATGTGAAACAAAGATTGATGACTTTGAAGGGGCATTGTGTTGACAGTAATGGAAACCTTCATATAGGCCTACTGGATGTGCCTACTAATTATAGTCTTGCTCACACAAATAAGACCACTACAAATAAACAATGTTAGCATCAAATGATGAATTGTGTGCGTTTTCATTCAAAATATAGGACTACCGGGGTAGTAGATGCACCGACAATAGTGCCATTCGTGCTTGCAAGCTTTTATGATTATATGATTGCTCATCAAGACTACAAGACTGTACTGTACAAGTGAGCTGTGTTGGTTGGAAGAGCGATGCTGGTACCTGAGTCGGTCCTGTTCTATCTGCAGGCGCTGCTTGTAGACTCGCTCCTGCTGCTGACGCTTGAAAGCTGCCTGCTCCTTCTGGGCGCGCTCCTGTCACACACACACACACACACACAGAGGTCAGAGGGGTGTCACATTGTCAACTGTCCACATGCTTAACACTTTACCACAATCACAGATTCAGTAACATCATCACAGTTGAAACAATCCAGGTCATCTGACCCAGATATCCACTTTTAAATGTGTCCACTGAGGCGAAAATGCCATGTTTCAAGACAATTTTAATTCAGTGCTAATGGTAGCTGATTTCAACTGATCAATGCTAATGTAACAGAGTGTAACCAAAGCTGAATGATAATCTGAATGTTCCAGGTATGTTACAACATTAGTCTTTATACTACATATTATGTTACAACATTAGTCTTTATACTACATATTATGTTACAACATTAGTCTTTATACTACATATTATGTTACAACATTAGACTTTATGTTGCACATGTTATTACATTTGTTTTTACACTACAGATATGTTACAAAATTAATCTTGATCTTACATCTTACATATATGTTACAACATTAGTCTTTATGTTACAACAGTGCAGTAACACTGACCCGTTCCTCTTTCTCCTTCGCCTGTTTGCGGAACAACTCGAAGCTCTGCATGGCTGATGACACCTTGCTCTTTGAACTTGGAGTCTTCGTCATGTTGGCCAAGTTTGACCACGACCCTACATTCTTAATTTTCACATCCTAAAGAGAAGAGAAACAAACACTTGAAAACTCTTCAGACTTAAATAAATGCTTACAGCAAGACCTTCCAAACCGTTACATATTCTGCTGCACTACACCACGTGTCAACAACAAGTACACATAGTGTTGGTTCACAGTACAAATAACACTTTTCAAACTATAAATTTGTTATGCAATACAAACTGCTTTGACTTTTTACATTTCACTTACAACTTTCTTGATTAAGCCAATTCCATGTTACATCATTGACCTTACTGACATTTTAACTACTGTTCACCGTGTTTATTACTGTAACATCAAGTTGTATATTTATAGTGGACATTTTACAGTGTGATAAATACAAAATCCAGTACAAGTGCTCAAAATATTGATTGGAATTGTGGAAGAGGAATAGAGGCTACCCGCAATAACACATTCATAATCGCTAGATGGCGAATATATATATATATATACATATACATATATATATATGTATATATATATATATATATATATATATATATATATATATATATATATATATATCCTGTCCATCAGTTAAGCATGTTCTGGAATTTATATCCTTGAGTGGCTGACATAATTTGAACACACTAAATAAACAGACACAAATAAACAGACACGTAAAATACATTCAGACTAGGATCGGGCCTGCGTTGTGTTACTAGTTTCTCTCTTCCCACCCATTTATACCTTTTTCTGTGGCCCTTTTGTGTTAAATGTTTTCACACTGTCGCTGCTGGCCGAACCCGCCGTGTTGACACCAAACGCTACACCAACGCCGCTGGAGGCTACGGAAGTAAGCAAACAGTAACATTTAACCTATTGCACGTTACTGTTGTTCATCTTGTCATAGAACACATTGTGGAAACATTCACTGACTTGATCTAAGTGTCGGACATGATCCAACATCATCCAAGTATCTGACTTGATCCAACAATCTAACATCAAGTATCCACCATGACCCAAATATCTGTCATGATTTAAGGATCTAACATGAATATATTCCGGCAAGTACAACACATGTGTAAGGCATAGCTGCAGGACAATATGCTTGTCATAGTATCCAATCTTTTATTCATAGTAATAACAATCTACTACAGAACAAACTCTTCATCTAACCCTTAATCTAAATTTACAGTAGTCGTGTTTATAACTGACCTATGCCAAACTTCCCACTATTCTTGATTGCTATAAAACAGCCAGGTACTTACAAAATGTAGCACCAGGTGGAGCTGGTTTTGGTACAACTTTGGGACTGTTCGACTCGTCGCTCATGACCGCTGGCGTGGCGAGGTGAGTGGTCACTATGTCCTTAGGTCGGTCAACGGCCGTAATGGAAGGAGGCACAACGACAGGCGAGTGAGGCTTCATCTGCGGGGGCGTTGGCTTCGGCAGTGCAGCCACATTGGGGTGTGGTGCGTGCACCACGGGGTGTGTCGGGCGGGGTGACAGGGGTGTCATGGCGACACTCGGCTGGGTGAGCAGAGCACCCAACGCACTGTTTGGCGGAGGAACTGAAAGATGGCAACATCAAGTGAGGGTTTATGGTTCCATAAAGAACACATCATTATACGTGTTCAGCTGGACATATCAACCCAATATTGTGTCAAGTCTAGGAACACAGAATATAGATAAAGGTGCATAACTTTAGGCAACAGCTTTGTTTAAATTGCCTATGCAATTCTATATTATGCTTGTCTCGTTTTATAATTATTTCACAACAAATAAAACCTACCTAGCATCCACTACGACACGGTAGCTAGTTTACATAAAAATTTCATTTGGTTTTGGTGAAATCATCAGAACAAATAAAACCTACCTAGTATCCACTAGGACACGCTAGCTAGTTTACAAAAAAATTTCATTTGGTTTTGGTGAAATCATCAGGCAAACTATTAAATTATTTATCAAGTCCATGCAAAATTAGTCCAGCTCTTTCTACCATAACATACGGCTATTCATACTTTCGCACGTTAACAGATCTAACTATCAAAGTAAATTCTTTCAATGATTTCAACAAAAGAACGCACTTTTTTTTTATTAAATCGACACACTAGTTCTGAAAATCAACAAACCTGACTTGCGATTGGCTTCAACTGAAGTAATATGTGTACAAAGATAACTTACTTGTTGCCTTTGGCTGTGGTTTGGCTGTTGCCAATGTACTGGGTCGACTCGGTTGCTGCGGCAACACATGACCCCCTGACCTCACCGAGGGTACGGAGGGGGCACCGAGAGGGGATGACATTGTATCTTCAGTGACGTCAATCTCCATGGTTGTGTCCAAGTCATCTTTGATCTCTGATATCAATACCGGCATGCTGTTTGCAGTGATGTTGGTTGCCATGGTGATCACTGACAGAGGTGGCATCACAGGTTCCTTGACAGCGGCAATCTTCAGTTGAGGCTTTTTCTTCACAACCTATCCAGAAAATGTTGGCAAAATCTATCTTAGATTCCCATCCCATAACTTTATTTATTACAATTAAGTTACATTTAACGCATTAATCCAAAACTTTATCGCAGCCACCCAAGTGACTTGAGATAAAGTGGATGATGCTGAATTATAGATGCTGGTTAGATATACAGATGTGGGATAAACAGACAGTGCTACAGGGTAGCCACTTTGAGGGGTTCTACTGTACATACTTAGCTGATGGTTAAAAAGGTCTAGTTTCAGCTAACTCACCATTTTGTTTACAAAAAAGAGTTATGCGAATTATATATGGAACAAAAGCTCAAGACCATACCAACAACTTGTTTATTAACCTTAATGTTAAGTTTTTTTATTACATTGAGTATAAGACGGCTATCACAAGGCGAAATACAATTTACTTCCGAAAAAAACATTCTGAAACTTTTTCATTCGAGAGACAAATGTTGTCATGTTACAAGACAGAGATAATTTTTGTTAATGTATGTTCATACCACACTGAAGGCTATGGCTATGTGTATGACTACAGTTGGAGTCAAATTGTGGAATAGTTTATCTGCATGCCTAAGAAAGTTTCAAAATAATTTGACGTTCAAAAAAGGTACAAATCATCTATTATTGAGAGATATATGACAACAATGCAGTTATGAAATTTGTTGTATGTTACAGTAGTATTTTCAATTTTAATTATTATCTTGATTAATGTTGTATTGTTTATTAACACCATTATCTTGTAATACAATTAACAAACCACCAGCAACAATGTATCTTTAACTACAGCACAATTAAAAGAACTTGTTGCAATATTTAGTAATGGGATGCACTGGGAGGAGTAAACATAACTTCAACTCTCCTTGTTTCCAACTCATCATTAATACTGTATATAAATGTATGTGTGTGACCATTTTTATCTAAATTTAATATACATTATGATGATATACTGTCCACACTTACTTGTTTCTCCTTATTTGCCTTCGATGTTTTGGATTTTTGCTCTGAAAAAAAAACCCAATTTACCATGACGACAGTATATACGCAACCTGCAGGAAACCTTTTGTCCATGTTAGTTGGATCAGATCAGATGAAACTTTATTTCAAATACCCCCTTATAGGTAGATTTTTGTATTACAGATTAAAATTATAAAGATTATGGCAATGATGATTTGTTTAATATTCTGAGATGGCCTTAATTCCATGCATGCATTCATTCCAGACCCATTAAACTATTAGGAAGACAGAAAGGTTGAAACTGTCGTGACACTGATTTAATATACAAGGATCACGGAAAGACACAATGCTATATTTATCCATACAACTGATGTTTTAGTATTAGAATACTGGGTATTATCCAGCAGTTACCTAATACTTACACGTCCAGGCTGTACAATGCGACTGGATGTACAAAACTTGATTGTGTAATAAACTGCTGCATGTGATGCACAGGTGTTGGTATGCAAAACATTTCTGACACTGACAGTTTCTGCTAATCATATGACAAGTTCATCAGGTAAATATGGAGAAGTTTGAATTCTAGACTTATGATTGAAGTTTGTTAGAAGAATTTTCAACAACTAATTCAATTTGATTAGAAATCTTGGAAGTTAGGCAAAGCTCACACATGTATTCAGTATAAACAATCAACTGTTGTATTGTGTACCACATGTACTTGTATTGATCTAAATGCACACATCCTTTGCAAAGTAAGTGAAACACAAACCAGTCAGAAATGTGACTTGAACAGTTTTCTGAACAAGTTTTTAAGAGGGAATTTTCCGTTTAAAACATTCCGTTTTCAAAAATGTTGCTACTTCGTAGGCAGCTAGAACATGATTTAAAAACTATTTGCTTGTTGTTGTTTAACACAACCGTCTCATTCAACTGCATAGCAGTAGTTTGAAGTGACTAAATGGCAGAGCCAGACAACTGGCGTGGGTGCCATATACAGCTGTAATGGCACTCTAGGCAATCTCATCCACACAGGTGACAGTAGGACATGCCCAGCAAATCTTCCCCGCTTCCCTGCATCTAGTGCTACTTGTGCCAGCACCTCTGTTAGCCGTACAACTAATGCTGCTCCAAACACTGAACATGCCTAATGACGTCCATGACACTTTGGAGCAACCAATTACTGTCCATCATTTGGTCCAAAGTGAATCTAAAATACATAATAAATCATGGTGCCATATAGCTCTTTAAAGTGTGTGAGAGCTAGATTTCCCCAAACTTTACAATGTCAACTTCATACTTTGTTTGAATTTCATTACTGTAGGTCGTCAAGTCAGCAATATAGTGAAATATCTAATGTTGTCCATTACATTATTTGTTGATGTTTCAAATGCATAACTACATACAACAGAATTATAACTCAGGATGAAGATGTTTGTTTACAATAACAAGAATTGTCCAACAGATTACTTATCAAGCTGTCGGACGGATAAATCTGCATCTGGTTTGAGATATACAGAACATAATAATGTTTTGCCAGTTCATACCCATGTTGAATCAAATAAAGGCATATATTATGCTGACTTTTCAGTAAACTCTGCAACTTGTTTCATGTTAAGCAACATGCAACTATTAAACTTATTTTATGATGTTGTTGTGACCATTGTTATAGCTAGTTAATTTTTTTAATCAATTTGAAAGACATCATTTGTTTTTAAATCACAGCCATTTATATTTGATCTATATAGATCATGACCCACAATGCTGAGCTAGAGCTCATTCACGATTACCACTTAGGTTTTGGGCCTATCCACCTATAATCAAGACTATCACGCCAGTGGTTTGCTACAAACCTTGTTGAACACGCAGCAATCTATATTTCCTAGGCTGTATTATACTGTTTGATAACACAAACACTACGAGTGCTTGCAGAAAATCTATTTGTAAACATCTAGTCCACTACTTTCCAACAGGATATGGCCATACTGTTTGCATCTAAACTTATTTACAACATATTTTGGCCTTTGTTTACTAAACTACTCCCGCCCTGATTTAGCAGCTCTTTTGACTGAGTTTGCGTTGCTTCTGTGTATACCTGCCGACCCTTCGTTCTCAGCTAAGGAACTTAAGGTAGGTGATTATTCTGAAATAAAAGTAATGGGAAAAGTGGGGGGGGGGGCATGCAAATTTTTGAAATATCCGACATAGTAACAGCTATGTCACCAGCAAAATACTGTACTCTGATCACAATCAGTAATAACGAAGATTTATCTACTATTCAAATATAAAACTTGCAGAAATATTGAAATTTTATATGTTCTTATTATATAAAGCATAATGTCAAACTTGCCTAACAAAAATAGTCAAATTAATGATTTTATCTAATTTATTAAATCCCGGAAAAAACACATTTTAGCTCAATTTCAACAATATTCAATATTTGACCCATGAGGAGTAATATTACTCCAGAAAAACTTGGCAGAAATTTTCATTTATCTCTATAAAATAGCCAAAAAAAAATGGGTCCCATGCATAAATATCTAACGTAGTAACAGCTACTTCAGCAGCAACATTTTTTATCATACCCCGTATTTTTTACCACAATGAGTAATGATATTTCAGTATAAGTTGGTCAAAATGTTAATTTATTATTTATTTCTACACACATCGAAAAAATAATGAAGTGCCGGACAGAAATTTAGGTCATGTATCATCGGATAGCTGAATCACTCTTCGTTCTGATTCATATGCATTCATGAGCATAGTCAGACAGCTAATGACGATCTAGCCTACAAAACGTGTCACATAGTTGGTGTCCATATTTTTTTATGTTGGACAAAATCATAAAAAATAAAAGTTCACATATAATTTTTTATTTTGTAGCTAATGTATGGCTAAATTTTTCCAATTGGACATAGGGACATACAGCCACTCAGTTATTATCTACTAGCAGGGTGAAAATTAAAATGTTTGCTTTCTCTTTTTGATAAAATTCAGAGTAATATCCCCTGATAAGATTATGTGCTGTTGTTTTTATCATTTTATTATAGTAGTCTTTTTAGCAACAAAATTATACCTCAATCATATTTGTGCGATAATTATTGATTTTTTAAAAGCACCCTTATGAATAACTCTGATTTGTGTACACAGTTGAAATTTATCATTGGTCATTCCTAGGGTTAACACTTAGCACATCGCAGCGGAAATCTAGCTGCAACAATTTCCATGAAATGCCAGGCGCTCATTGTTCGTCCTTGTCAACATGCCAGCCGCCAGGAAAACAGATTTGACCAGAATCTCCCACTCTCGGAACAAATTCTTAGAAAAGCACTAGCATATTCTTGATTGTAGTTGCAAATGGTTCGTTTTTATCAACACTTAGGTACATAGCCCCAAAACCATGACTTTTATTTCGCTTTAACATACTCAAATTATTGAACAGGAGATGAGCTTCTTTACTTTAGGAAATGTACATATTCCAATTCTCCAGGTGTTGTTTTGAAATAGTGAAATAAGTGTTGTTTGTAGAACTACTTCAACTAATCATGTCATGGTACAGCAAACCTGTATCTACAAATGTTCTTACTGCTCATGTGAATACTCTACATAATCACAAGCACGCATACATACACACACACACACACACACTAAAAGAACATGATGTAGCTGACCTGAGTGCAGAACGAATATGTTGAACAGAAGCCACCCACCTACCTAAGTCAACACTCAACACTCGTGTATTGGCATTCATGTTTTATTTGGATGACAGATGTACATGATAGAGTTCAGCTACACACTTCTAATAAAATTATGCAGTTACGCACTCTTTACTATGTACACTATGATAGACAACATACATTCTGCTATAAATATGGCTCAGAGTAAAAATGCTATCAAAGAGACACTGCTTGCCAGTCTAATCTAATATATACAAAATACAAATTAAAACAAATATGTGTACATCTAGCGTTTTGCACAATGAATGGAAGTTTTACATAATTTTAATAGTACCGTGCATTTTGCGTACGAACATTTTCAAATACATCATGACAATGCTGACCAGTTTCATCGTGTACACATTTAGCACACACAGTTAATATCCTGCCTGAAATAAGACTGACTAAACCAAAGCAAGTGCCTGCTCTACATGGGATGTTGTGATAGCCAGTGAGTGCAATGTGTTTAGAGGCCAGCAGCAAGAGGGAGTGACAGAAGGCTTGCCTGACACTGCCAGCATCTCATCTACATCGCTTGTGCGTTCCCGATTTCCTCCGGCGCAGCAGTGAAGAGACATCATGATCAACAGTCTCCTGTCACCATGATTTCTTCAGGTGACTGGCCAAGGTACCAAAAAGGACACCTCTCCCATTGGCTGAACAGCATTCAAGCAAAAACGTGCCTCACAGAAACCAGACTTGCCACAAATCTGAGATGGTGTGCCCCAAACTTAAAACTATGAGATCAAGCCACTTTACAAAATGGCAAAGTGGAAATATGGTACCCCCCACATTGCACCAGCCTACTACAATGGGCTGGCCTCTGTTCAACACATTCTGCACCCTGGCTAACTACAAACCATGTACAACAGCACTCTCGCTCACCTACAAGTATACAGCAGTTGAATGTCCCAATACAGTGGTCAACTCATACACAAGTAACATCGCACATGACATGCCTACAACAATGAATCTTCATGTTTGCTTCGCAACAAATCTGATGAATGACTTAGGAACCAGAAATGATACAATAGCAGTATTTCATGTCACCCAGTTCTGCCAAATAACCATCAAATCTTCTTCTTGCAACAAATTAGTTCAAAGTATTACGGTTCCCTCACTAAATTCTATAAAAATATTTGTTTTGAAGTCTACTGTAACTTTGTAATTACCATTGCTGTAATTATTTCAGATGCACTCCTATTGCAGGCTAATGCATCCCAGCAGCAACAAGATGGCAACAACAAAACAATCTGTTTAACAATAACCAGATTTGGGCAACTAAATTTAACAAATTTTAATTAGTTAGTCAGTCGGTCAAATATCAACAATGATATGGCAACACTTGCTAAACGCGGTCTCTTTGCTCAGCTTAAGCATGCAATTAAAATACAACATATTTCTGTTGCCATGCCAGTGCTGTAACAGTGAGCCTGTCATTACAGACAAGTCTGGCCTAACAAGTCGAGTTGTTATAAAAAACATAACAAACACATCTGCAGACAGCTTTCAGAAGGCCGTATTTTACACATGATTTCCACTGAACTAATTTGCACCAGCACTAGTGTCAGCCAAAGCCATAGCAACACGTTATTGGCAGCAGCAGTGGTAAAACAAACACATATACCAACAACGATAATTAAGCTTCAACAATGTGGCGTTAAAGTGGAGACATGGTGGACTGACATGAGCGCTGCTATGGCAAGGGCGGGTGGTTAAGAACCTAACCTGATTCTGAATCACTGCTGTCGGAAGAGCTGGACGAGCTACTATCACTACTCGTGTCACTGTCTGATGAACTACTACTGCTCGCGCTCAGACGACTTGGGTCTCCCACATCGCCTCCTGCGTGCACCTTCTCTTCTGAAAGCAAACAACCACAATATAAAGGTTGAGAAACACATTCCCGATGATGACAAAAAGCAGTGATTGTTTCATCAACAAAACAAATGAAATGAACCTCTACAATACATTAACAACCACATGTTAATAATCACATTGATTTGTAATTAGTATTAATAATTTTTTTTATTTAATTTAAAATATTTTCCCTGGCATCAATTACAATAGGAAAAGTAAGCAGAATGAAGTGGGCAGGTCACTTGGTATGGATGGAGGAAAGTCGACTACCTAAGACAACAGAGGCATTGAAGCAGTCTTGGCATAGGAAAAGGGGAACACTCTAACCAAGATGGTAGTACTCTGTAAAGAGAGATGTAAGAAAGCAATACACAAACTAGCCTCACCCACTGAATGTTATTGAATGAACATTATTTCAACATTTACAGATTTCAACTGATGAATCATTTTCACCCAGCATCTATAAATCACTAATCAGATTCAACGAAAGTGAAACTATAAACAAATGTACCTTTTTTTGGATTCTTCTTGGACTGTTGCTGTGGCTGCAGCGTTTGTTGGCCACCACTCAGTTGACCTTTGACATCCTCTAATCTCTTCTCAAGTTCATGCTTCTTCTCTAGCTGAGCTTCTTCTTTTGACTTCCCAGGGGCTCGTTTTGCTAAAATGACAACATTGAGTGGGTTAGAACAGTACAGCATGGCTGGCATCTCCTGTAATTGTTCAACGATTTTTCAGCTGATCAAACAAAACATTAACGGTGCTGCTTCATCTCAACATCCATTCATGCACTGTGCATCACCACTGAAGAGTGACCAGATCAGCAGTGATACTGGGCGCCCACTGTCGACAGCAGAGCAAGATGGAGGGGTGCAATGTCGCAGAGGACAGCGAGGGGTCAATATGGCTCATGTGTTTAAAATCAAGTGCATCACCATGGACAATAGTGATTATGGAAAGTTAAAAAATGCTTGGAGTAAACATAAAGGCAAATGTCACAATGATTAAGTATTAAAAGGCCCCAGTGAAACAAAGATCAACTGTCTGGTTAGTTGTTTTTTATGCGAGCTGGAAGATAAATGAACCACACTGAACTAACATAAACAAGAAGAAACAGCAGAATACTTACAATATGCCTTTCGGGGTTTCTTCTTCAAGCACGACATTACATATGATTCTAATTCCCTCAGTGTTGATGGCTTCAGTGTTTCAAAGTCTATTTCAATTTCATCAGGGTTGGAATCTTTGAGTGACGGCTCGCGTGATGATATAATATGTACAACTCGCCCAAGCTTGTCACCTGCAAAGTTAAGAATCAATTAATTCACATGAAAAAAACTGTAGGAATAACATAAAAAGAGCAGAAGCAACAACAATGTTCATACATCAATAATCTATCACTTATGTGCTTTCAAGAATCTACACAAGAATACTAATGCTCGGATCTACAAAACAATAATTTTTACTCTACCGTGAATGGCATAAATCAAAAGGTTGAACCTGAGGCATTCACTAGTATTGTTATCCACAGATTGTAGCTCAAGTGAAACAACTTCACGATGAAGTCTAGTCAATTTACAAGGTAGTACCAAGTTTTAGCGTGATTTTAGCACCAGTAAAACTTCCTACAATGGATAAAAGGACATTTTTCTGAAGTCCCTCCAATTAACATGACAGTCAAGACACTACTACCACAAATACATCACCAAAATAGACAGCACATTACATTTTCTTACAAATGCAAAACTTCTCAGAAAAAGTATTAATGAAAAAGCAACCAGTGTAAAATAAAGTACTAAGAAAACTAAACAAAGACTACACTTGATTGCACCTATGAGGCAGTACTTTTATGACCATCACATGACCACACAATGTCGATGTACTCTCTGGCCTACCTGGCAACTTGTTGATGTCCAGGCTCAACTGCCTCTTTTCGTCATAAGTCATCGGCTTAGCATTATCTTCATCATCGCTGTCGAAGGCAGGAATCGATGGCGCCTTGTTCTTTTTTGATGATGACTTGCCATTGGAACGTGGTCGCTTCTGCGTTGCAGACTTCTGTTTGATTGTTTTTGCAGTCTTTTGTGGCTTCGGCGTAGCCATGATTTCTGTTGCTGCTATTGCCATTGCAGCTGCAGTAGCTGCTGGCGCTGGAATAGGAGGCATTGGTTGTGGAGGGGCTGTCTGGGCTGGCTCTGCATGTGTCGTCTTCTCACGGTCACGCTCCTTGTGCTTCTTCTTCTTCTTCCTCCGCTCTCTCCGTTCCCGACACTTGTTGTTGTGTTCCTCCGTCAGTCGCCCCAACTGTTCCTGCACCAGGCACAACTGTAGCAACAACGCAATCACACAATGACAACTAACTACTGGAGTCTTATAACAACAAAATTATCAAGGTTTCCATCAATCCCAATTTACCCAATTAGTTAGCTACTTCACATTCTAATCACTTCCAATCATGACAGAATGACTACTGTCCAATGCCACATTTAGAGCATGTAAAATAACAAGTTACTAAATATACATTACTTTCAACAAAAAGTAAGTAATCAGTAAAGCCAATAGTCATGTCCTGCAATCCTGAAGCACACGCCACTGACAGAACAGCAAAACACTGACCATCAGTTGACAATGTGGACAGAATGCAGCGTCATATGACACGCATGAGGTAAAGCTCATCATGTTACGTCAGCACTGACAATTTTATAGTTGTAGACAGTGACTAGGCTGAATAGCACTTTATCTGCCTGCTTAGACTAACAGTTCTTTTTAAATTATCAGGTTGCCTTCTGCAGAACAAATGTACAAAACTGTATAATACTTGTGTCAAATAATGACTTATTATATAATATAGCAACTTCACAAATCATACATTTGTACTGTACATTATATTTTGCCTAAAGGAAGATTAGTCAAGTAATCAGTAAAGCCAATAGTCATGTCCTGCAATCCTGAAGCACACGCCACTGACAGAACAGCAAAACACTGACCATCAGTTGACAATGTGGACAGAATGCAGCGTCATATGACACGCATGAGGTAAAAGCTCATCATGTTACGTCAGCACTGACAATTTTATAGTTGTAGACAGTGACTAGGCTGAATAGCACTTTATCTGCCTGCTTAGACTAACAGTTCTTTTTAAATTATCAGGTTGCCTTCTGCAGAACAAATGTACAAAACTGTATAATACTTGTGTCAAATAATGACTTATTATATAATATAGCAACTTCACAAATCATACATTTGTACTGTACATTATATTTTGCCTAAAGGAAGATTAGTCAAGTAATCAGTAAAGCCAATAGTCATGTCCTGCAATCCTGAAGCACACGCCACTGACAGAACAGCAAAACACTGACCATCAGTTGACAATGTGGACAGAATGCAGCGTCATATGACACGCATGAGGTAAAAGCTCATCATGTTACGTCAGCACTGACAATTTTATAGTTGTAGACAGTGACTAGGCTGAATAGCACTTTATCTGCCTGCTTAGACTAACAGTTCTTTTTAAATTATCAGGTTGCCTTCTGCAGAACAAATGTACAAAACTGTATAATACTTGTGTCAAATAATGACTTATTATATAATATAGCAACTTCACAAATCATACATTTGTACTGTACATTATATTTTGCCTAAAGGAAGATTAGTCAAGTAATCAGTAAAGCCAATAGTCATGTCCTGCAATCCTGAAGCACACGCAACTGACAGAACAGCAAAACACTGACCATCAGTTGACAATGTGGACAGAATGCAGCGTCATATGACACGCATGAGGTAAAAGCTCATCATGTTACGTCAGCACTGACAATTTTATAGTTGTAGACAGTGACTAGGCTGAATAGCACTTTATCTGCCTGCTTAGACTAACAGTTCTTTTTAAATTATCAGGTTGCCTTCTGCAGAACAAATGTACAAAACTGTATAATACTTGTGTCAAATAATGACTTATTGTATAATATAGCAACTTCACAAATCATACATTTGTACTGTACATTATATTTTGCCTAAAGGAAGATTAGTCAAGTAATCAGTAAAGCCAATAGTCATGTCCTGCAATCCTGAAGCACACGCCACTGACAGAACAGCAAAACACTGACCATCAGTTGACAATGTGGACAGAATGCAGCGTCATATGACACGCATGAGGTAAAAGCTCATCATTTTACGTCAGCATTGCCAATTTTTTATGCATGTAGAGAATGATTAAGAACATAACGTGATGTTTCCTACACACCTGTTCTTGCAGCTCCTTTAGTCGCTTCTCCCGCTCCTCCTCACTGTCGCTACTGCTCTCGCTCTCCGATGTAGTCGGCCGTTCTTCCTTCCCAGAATGCATGTCTGAGTCCGACAAGGGCATAAGGCAATCTTCTGGTATTTTTGCATACTTCATTTCAAACACATCCTGCAACAAGAATAAGTCATATATTACTTCATTCCTTCTAAAATTGACTCAACTGAGACAGCAACCACAGTTTACCTCTCCAACTGCATTACCTGTGTCGTCTAACCAATTCAGGGATGAGTGGAGAAAAAAACCCTTAAATTATATTTGTGTGGCAAAGCCACACCTAAGGCGCATAGCACCACTTGGGGGGGGAGTCCAGGGGGTGCAACCCCCCTCTGCAGAGGGTTTGTGGGGTCCCCAGTACATTTTTGAAAAATGGAGGTCTCAGGTATTTTATTAAGTTTCCTGTATCATCCACCATTAGGTTGGTCACAGTTCAGATACACGTACATGTATTAAGGATTTAAACAAACAATATTCTTCCATACAATTCCTGTTTCAGTATTCAGATCAGTCATATCATATTGTTCCAAGACGCAAGTTTGGTTTTGAGAATTATTCGAGTTTTCACTAAAAATACCACACCATGAATGCTGTACATTTGTACACAGTATAATAACACTGAACAAGTTGGCAGCAAACATGGACAAGTCATTGCTTCTGCCAGTTCATATGTATAATTCCACTGAACAATCAGCATAATCAGTATCCAACTATCCACATATCTATGTGCAAGTCATTGCAACTGTCAGCTCAATTCACACCAAATATCCCTCAGTACAGTTCCTCCTGGTGAACTGTCTAATTTTGACACTTTGCCATTGTGTTTTGCCTTCCCACTCTGCTTGGCCACTAGTGTTGTGAACCCAGAGATACTCTACTGCTCATAGCCATCCCATTAGATTTGGCAGACTTCCCTTTAGATTTGCCAGATTTCATGACTGGCACTGGCACTTGGAGGTGGGATACTGGGCATTAAATTCCCATAATCATTATGTAAAATCCGTAATGGTGGACAGCCCTGGATATAGGTTGTGAGAGACGAAGCTTCCTATTGGACAAAAAGTTCCACCTGGCTGGCATTCAACCTTATCACATAAAAACATTCTAAATCTCAATCAGAGTGACTTGTTTACAAAAAGCAAACTATACGTGCAAGCAAATCAATATCCCTGATCTCGCCGGGAAGTTTCGGGAAGAGTGGAGAGGGCTACCCCACCATTTTTAAACCGGATTCACACGAATCACAAAAATTATTTTTACCAAAAAAATCCAGAAAAAAATGTTCCGTAACATTTTGCTGGAGAACGTTATCCAAAAAATTACATGCCTAATGCTTCAGTGTTTAGAGGTTCAAGCATGCCAAACTTGTAATATGTACATGTAGAAGATGTGATCTACATGAACACATTAGAAACTTGTAGCATACGGGTAGAACAGTTTGTACATAGTACAAACATGTAAAGGAAAAAGTGGCATGCGGAATCACACATCTTAGTGACATAATACACAATTTCTACACGTTTTAAAGTTTGGTTGGCTGAATCTATCTAATATCTTTTTTTACATACCTGTAGCTTCTTTGCCATCATGACAACATCACTGTCTTGGGAGTTATACCGATAGCAATTTGTGAAGATCAACCTGAGTTCTTCAGCAAAATCTACTGCAGTCCTGTATTCATGTGACTCTAGCTTTCGCTGAAATCAATACACAACTGGCTTAAAATACAGAATCAACTAAGGAAATGCAATGGTCGGAAAACAACACCTTTTTATCAGATTTTTACAAGAAAATGTTTTTTTAGTTGTTGATATATCCGGGTAGAAAATTATTCACCTTGCCATTCATGTACGTTGTACACCTGAACTAAATTTATTTATGTCATAAAACATGTCTTTTGTGTGATGCCCATCGTTACTAAGTCTTTGTTTTTGCCAAATGAAGTGTGAATATTTCATGAAGGACGTCGGCGACGAAGAAGAAGTTTGGCTATGGCATACTTCTAGAAAAGATTGAGTGATGCACTTTCCAGATGAAGATTGTGAAAAGGTGCTAACGACGATTGCAAGGCAGCACGATGGAGATAGGTCATGTTCATGCCCATGATGCCAACTACGAACCAGGAGCATTCTAGAAACAGTCTGTGTGTAAATGTACATTTTGGATACAGTGGACATCATTCTGTTCTCCAGATATGTATAGACAGTGACATGTGTGGATCGACACATTTTTTCCTTATTCCCATGAACTAGGTTTTGCATGTTATTTCTGCAAAATACAATAGTTTTATTTTTCTAGAGGCAGTTTTTATATACAATGTACATTATTAGTTGTCCATTGGTCAAAGGACAACTGTTCTCCAGATTTGTGCAGTGAACTGTAGAATGATGTTCATTTTCTTAACAAATATTTTGTCTTCCTATTGCTGTGAACTGCTTAGGTTTGGACATGTTATAATTTCTGTGAAATATGATAGAGGACAGTTTGAATGACACATATACAAAGTTTCATCCATCTGGATATGTTTTTATAAGTGGAACTGTGTTGCCTAATGTATATAAACTTTGAATGCGATTTTCTCAAACCTGTTTTTTACTTTGCTTGTTATCTTCAACTGAGCCCCATTTTGTAATTTCTCTAAAGAATAGCTTGAAACTTCTCACACATCACCTTGATTGTTTCCGTTTCAATAGCTATAGAATAGTTTTGGGGAAATTTTACTTGTTATCACAAAATGAGCCATGTAGGTAGACCGACACCTCGATTTCCGATAATGAAAAAAAACACACAAAAAAGTTTCAGCAAATATTAAAAAAACATTCTATAGCTATTCATTAGGGTTGTGTAAGGTAACTGCATGCCAATTTTGGGGCATCTATGACAAGTAGTTTCCAAATGGGGATTGTCATTTAAAATGGCCAATGTGCCATGGAATAACCCAATGAAAAATTCACATTTACTTGGACACACCATACAATCTCTGAAATTAGTTCTCTAAGTTAAAAATATATGAGGTGATTTTCTGAGTAACGTCTCGCCCTAAATCAAGAAAACTACTTCACAAATGTTACAAATACAGCAGCACAATCATGACCCGTAAAACGATTCTGGATCAGTGTCAAAACATTCTTCCACTACACAGGCAATACTAATGAAGTATGTTAACTGGTGCAACTTTTTAAGCTGCAAAGCACACATTAGTGTTAAATGTGTGCTGGCCATATAACAAGAACATGCTAACATCACAACACAATAAGATTAATACGTGATATACCCACACAAAATCACACGTAAAAGAATTATTAACATGACAATTAATAATTACGACTTCAAAGTGTAATCACTTGAAACTAATGTCATATTTGACAGGAAACTGTTTACAGAAAGGACAAGTACCTTCACGCTGCCAAGGTCCATAGGTTTCTTCACAATTTCATGGTAGTCCTTCAAACCCAACAAACTGGCATCAACCGGCTTGTAAAATGGCCATGCATAAGCCTAAAAAAGGATTGATACACCTCAGTACAAATAGTACAAGAAAATGGAGACTAAAATTATGTGCACGTTATGGTGCCATCTGTAAATCAGTCTGCTGACCAGATAACTTTTAGAAAAATGTAGGACCACTCAAGCGTTTTTACATTTCACCTCCTCCCAGAACTGTTCATTCCAACACCAAGCTGCACAACGCACTGAAGTTGTAACAAGGGGTATTTGAACTGGCCAACCCTGTATGCAACTGCATTGGTGACTGCCAGTCATTAGTTCATTTGAAGACAGAACACTGATCTATCTAAAATATGTCATATTCATACACGCTTAAATGGAGAACTTGCGCAAAAGCAGCACTGGCTAATACATGTGCTTAGAAGTAGAGGTACTCTGCCAAACCCTCTGTTCGAGGTCGATATGAGTATGTCTGGAAAGGTCTATGGACAAGTAAATTTTATACAACAGAGTGAACCGAGGCAACATGGGGTGAATGAAATTGACAAAACTTCGACTCGACAGCAAGAGGATTCAGACTCGAGTTCTCTCAATTGATTCTGATGTTCTAAATAGTACGCCACATTATCCTACACAAGATTAGATCAAAAACACTCCACTGCATTAAACATGCCATCAGAGAAGCCAGCAGACACATAAAAGCTTATTTGGGTACAGAGTAGCCCAATCCTAATAGTTTATACTAATACAACTATCAGTGAACTTTCAGAGGATATAGCATGACACATACTGCATGTTTTTTGGAGTATAAATCCTTCAGGATCTGGTTGCAGTATTTGAGCTGTTCAGGCATTTTGCCCCTCTTGTTCTTTTGGCTGTGTTGGGCCTCATCCTCGGGCAGATCTTTCTTTGGCCGTTTGATTTGTCGAGCACTCTCCCGCCTGTTGGGCTGATGT
The DNA here is from genome assembly GCA_963662155.1 of Lamellibrachia columna. NCBI lineage: Eukaryota > Metazoa > Annelida > Polychaeta > Sabellida > Siboglinidae > Lamellibrachia > Lamellibrachia columna. Next base: position 19,411,035 of record OY759272.1, on the reverse strand, counting down.
CCAGGAGGCACTCGTGCAGGCCCTAGCGACTCGTAGATGGGATCAATCTGGGACACCGTGCTTGGTGTTGTTGTGTCCGCTTTCCTCTTCACTCCTTTCTTTGTCTAGCACACAAAAATGTCAACACACAAATCAGTCAGCTGATCAAAGTAACAGAATAGTTCTTTATAGGGTTTTACCATTAAAGCATACTGGCAAACATTTTCATTGATGAAAAGTTAATTAATTAAACATACACACATGTCAGTATGTTACTTCATTTACAGTGCTTTGTTGCAGCTGTTCTGAATAATAATAATACTGAATATATATTTTACTTCTTTCAATCTTGTGTCATGTTCGTTCACAAGAAGCAGTCAATACCATATCTACCATACAAGCATTCTCTAACAAAACATGCACCAAGACTGCAACTGCCTACTGATAGGTGAGCCAGGTGTACCTTGGTTGGTTGTGAAGGAGGAACTACAGGACTTGGTACAGGCGGAGGCTGTGAGACCGCAACTGGAGCTGCCACTGGTGCAGGTGGCAGAACTGTTGGCGTCGGTTCCGTCGTCGTGTGGGCGGTTGTCATTGTGCTTATAGCGGCCATCGTGTTCTTTGTTTTGCCACTAGCACCAAGTCCGACAGGTGTTTTTGGGTGCAAGCCAACAACATTGCGGGCAGCTGGAGCACCAACCGGTCGGCCAACGTTCTTGCTCTTTTTTGCAGGCATCGGTAACTCAACCTCCTGCAATGTTAATGCATGGCTATCATCAATTGAAAACTATTCATTTGTTCCTATACTCATTGCTACACAATTTGAACTGCTGACACATTCTCAGTGTGCACATTCAATGTTGGTCTGGAAGGTCTCCATCACATCACACAATTCACCTATCTGATTATGGTATGGTGTGTATACATTTATTACCACACCTAAGTAAACATATTCCTTTTTCTCAAGAAAAACCTGTACAACTAATTGTTGTTATCATTTCTCTAAACAAGACCATCAAACAGTTTATCGAAGGCTTACCTCATCAGGCATTGGAATAAGTTTCTGTCGGAAGAACTTCTCCAAACTCTGGCACATGATAACAATGTCCTGAAAAAGGATCAGCAACTCAATGTACTTTGGTGGAACAAACTTTTCATGCATTGCTCAGAAACATCAAGCTGTTGTTATACTGCAGTCCACAACATATCTATATCTTTACGATATAGGCATGTTTTCTGCTTTTTCAGAATTGGTGACAGCGTGCCAACCAGCCAAACTGTCTGTCCAATGTGGCCAAACTTATTTATTTTCCAGATAAATGAAAGATGCCCACATGATCTATAAGAATATGACAGGGGAAGATGACATTTCATTTTTACGTGTCCGGTACAAGAGAGAGTTGTCTTGTGTTGTACAGTGAAATAATCATGATTCGGGAAAGCCATTTTACGTGAAAATGTTGGTCCTATTGTACATACAAAAATGGACATATCTACAGGTTTCTTTATTTATCCATGTTTATAATAAATTCAACATTAAAACAGACTCAACATTAAAACAGACACTTGTTGCTTATACAGCCAACTTACCTCTCCAGACTTATTGTATGCATAACAGTTGCGGAACATCAAGTCAAAGTCTTCTATACATTCTTTTGCTGAGTGGTAGTGGTTGGTCTCTAACCTCTTCTTGATTGCGGTCAGGTCCATTGGACGTTTAGTTATCTTGTAGTAATCCTGTGAATAGAAAAACAATTACTGTTTTAAACCAATAGAAGTTCAATGGTGCCGTTTTAATAAACAGAAACATTGCAATCTATTTTAGTACTTTCTCACCACAATGTCAATGATGGTGGAAATGACAAGATCATTATTTGATGAATCTACAAAACGAGCTGAACTTCATGAAAAATAATGCAAAATATGCGCAACAATATTCAACGATTAGTGATCAACTTTAAAAATGTTTATACCCCATCTTGATTACAAAATTGGCTATGTTTTCAGTGCCAAAAGGGCCAGGGCTTAATTTTTTACGTACTCTATTCACTCACTAGAATATGATGTGTTAACATAAGATATCATTGATTCGTCTTTCTGTCTCGTATTTATTGATTGCACATTCAAACTCTGCTATTGAGAATCTAGCATTGAAAACGTGATATTATCGGTAAACAAATTTGGCTGATTTTACTACGTTCCTCAATCGTCATAATAAATTTACTAATGAAATTTTTCAGGAACTACTCAACCAATTTACACCTGGTTTTCACAAAACTATGTATTTTGGAGCATACAGCATCTTAAAAGAATGCAACTTTTCTTGAAAGTTTGGATTCTAATGGTTGTTGCTTGTACACCAGCTCTGGAAATCTGGTGGTCCTGCCAAATTTCTGGTGGTCCGTAACAGATTTAGTGGATTGAAGGTAACTTTGTTACATGGAACTCGGACAACAGAATAATACACAAAACATTTATTGTATTTAGATTTGACATATTGGATCAGTAAAGACAATGTTACTGATGTAAAATAATTATCACAGAATTAAAAAACTCGTTCAATATAAAATTGGTTGTGGCAATTTTTGCTATGCTCAACATAATATGCAATGGTAAAAAAATGTGAAGAAAACTACCTAGATTGATATTCTAAATAAATAAGAATTATTTCATCGATTGATTGCAAAAGACAAAACAACATTTTGTGGAAGAAAAACCTATGGCATGTTCGGAAGCCAGGATGACACTGTCACTGTATGGCAAGACAACGGATTAATTAAATAAAGCATTTTATGACAATTTGTGTGTTTCTATATAAATCATGCCTTCTATTGCACATAGTTAATCAATAGATAGAAAAACCATTACTTCATCAGTCATTATTGTGGCATATATATATATATATATATATATATATATATCGAGTTTTGCAGCAAAACACTTTTACCTCCACCACTATCAACTAGACGGCAGCACAAAACTAGTTCTAACTCAACTGACATACGTGTAAACACGTCGGGGTTTTTGTTTGTCGATATCTTTCCTGTGGTGATTATTACGAATAGTTGCGTACATGTTTGTCCATACATTAATAACCCACAGAGCCTCGCTTCCGGTAACAAGGCAAGCTGCCCCATATGTCTAATGCGAGATCAGAGCTCTGACATAAGATTAAGCGATATTTCAACATTCAGTTTTTATTGGTAAACTGGCACGCTTTCCATGTCATGTTACGTCTTGACTGATGGTGGCAAGTTAGTAGCGCAAGTGTGTTGGTCACTGTCTCGTCATATAGAGTATCTCCTGTGTTTTATCAGGCAATATAAAGACCATCGGGTGCTTCTGGCACTGGCTCACGGGTGAACATGGTCTAAAAAATGGCTCAACACACAAGTGGTTTGGTGGTCCGACGGCATTGTTGGTAGACTCTGGCCACCGGACCATTGCTCAGTTCAAACCCTGCACCACCATGCTTGTCAGCTCAGAAGCTACAGGGACACAGGCATTTCCACACTAATGGAGTAATTTGTACATGTCGAGACATTTCAATAATTGACCACAACTAAAATGATTCTGTATGGATTAAGTACTATAATCTTATGAAGCAATTGTGTGCATCATGTCTATGCACACAATTGCCTATTCAAATTATTAAAGTCGCTGGGACAGCTATTTTATGTTTGTTTGAACTGAGTAGTGCCAGTAAGTTTTTTTTAAGGTATTATATACACAGAAGTATATGTCAGCATCACTGCAACAGTTCTCATGGCCAAGGTCCTTTCATCTGCTGTATTTCATATCTCAGGAGGGCGAGTTACACATATATGATATATATATATATATATATATATATATATATAATATATGTGTAACTCGCCCTCCTGATATATGAAATACATATATATATATGTATATATTATATATATATATGTAACTCGCCCTCCTGAGATATGAAATACAGCAGATGAAAGTATATATATATATATATATATATATATATATATATACACACACACATACATACACACATATATATAATAGCGACGTTTTTATCTGAGAAAATTAAAGTGCAGTCAGTGTTCAAATGCAAACGTTGGAATTTCTGTACTGCACGTATTGCCGCTTGGGTGGTACATCATTTATTCGCTAGGGTAGTATGCCATTTGTCCTGTTAACGATTAACATCAAAGACATGTTGCTGGCATGTCAGACTTGGAAGATCCAATGAACAGCCTCCCTCAGCCACCTGTTGTTGTTATTGGGCTACATAATAAACTGTTGTGATAGACAAGGTATTTAAATTGTGGCGACTGGCCGGCTAGACTTCCCAGGCACACATATCAAATTTTTGCAAATTCTAGGAAACAAGTTTTGTCAATGACATTTAGCAGTGTGACACTTATATAACAAAAATATTGATGCACTGGAGTGGGACAGTTAATAGCTGTATAATTATGTGATATTATATATCTTAAAGTTAATATTAATAACAGCTTACAGTACTTAATGCATTTCATTTACATTTAAATTTAGTTACTTCCAAATGTAACACAGCTTATAATAAAGGCATTTATCATAAAAAGGATTGTTTTATATCTTAACAACTAAAAAAAATGTTTTGCTTGTAATTATCTAAAGCAACTTTGGGGATCCTTACCTTAATGAAGTAATCTATAATAATGTTATACCTCTGCTATTTATACAGCATTTAGAAATAACTTTGGGGATCCTTACCTTAACCCTTTCAGACCCACATGATCGCCAGCAAAATTTGCCCCAGGAACCACAGTTATTTCAATGATTCAGTTTTCTGTTACCATGCATAGGGGATTGTCTAACAACAGCACAATAGTAAGAGACAGACCCATAAAAGTATACATTTGAATGAGCTGAATGAATGAGCCATCCTTCAAGTATGAAAATGTAATGTTCAAATAAAACACACAAAACAGGCACAGCGTCCGAATCAAGTATCACGTTATGTGATGTCGATGTTTTCGAAGTCGGAGACGTTAACTTCGTCATCGCTTTCTCAGTCGAAACCGCCTGGACAATCTCGGATTTGTTCCTCCAGTAACTCGACATTTCACACGTAAAGTTCAAATAAAGCACACAAAACAGACACAGCGTCTAAATCGTCCGGGTCAAGTATCACATTGTTATCGTCGGAGCTGCTGTCAATGTCGATGTTTTCGAAGTCGGAGACGTCAACTTCGTCGGAACTTTCTCAATCGAATTTGCCTGGATTAGTTCCTCCACTAACTCGACATCTCTCGCGTAAAACCCGCCGAATTCTTCGCCAATGTCCGTCTCAAACGACACATCGAAAGACGCTTCACTAGCGCCACTTGATCCGGCCATTTCTTTTCCGGCAACTTCGAAAAATTATGACAAACGATGCGGAAAATTCACTTTTCCTATCCAAATTGAAAACATTGAGAAAAGATGGCCGACAGTATGATACTGCGCATGCGTGCCTCTTTCTGATAACGTCATAGCAAAGCCTACTAAGTCACTGATTGGACCGTATTTATAAATGGAACTTGGAGTACGTATATTTACGTACATGGGTCGCAACGGCTGTTAAATACGATACGTATATATATGTACTCGGGTCTGAAAGGGTTAATGAAGTAATTTATAATAATGTTATACCTCTGCTATTTATACAGCATTTAGAAATAACTTTGGGGATCCTTACCTTAATGAAGTAATCTATAATAATGTTATACCTCTGCTATTTATACAGCATTTAGAAATAACAGTATTTTAATTAATGGTACAATCCCGAATATCATGTTCCAGTGCCATGTTGTTTTAATATGTAACTTAAATGACTAACAATTGTCAAATAAGTGTAGGAAGCTGTTGAATATGAAATGGAGGTATAAGTTGGTTTCTGCTTGGGGAATTTGACTTCCAGCTTGCGCTTTAAAAGTAGCGGAATGTAAAAGATCGTAGCAGTAGTGGCATGATCATGAAACATGGGACAGACTCAGTACCTTGTTTTGTTACATTACAGATTTAAAAATAAACTAGTGATCTATGTACATGTTGTTGTTGATATTATTGGTAATATATTAAATATACCCCCCGAGATGTGATACAAACACAAAACATGATTATTTGTGCTGTATTATCCTTGCATGTTATGCAAAAAAAATCATGTTAGCTGCCGTTACCACCCTAATATCATTAAGCATACAAAACAATACTATTAGTGTTTTAGTCACCATAAGAAATAATTGTATATTGTTTTATGGCCACGGACTCCTCCTCATCAGCAACCCTTCAAGGCTTCAACTGATCATTACCAAATTTTTAACAGATGTTATTTGCATGAAATGAAGGCAAAATTATAAACTTAACTTCATTTGCATATTGGTAACCATGGTGAACTTATAGTCTGGCACACATGCCATGCATAAATGGGGTGAAGTAATGTGCCAAAATGTGCATCTGTGTAACACGGAAATTTTTTTCAAAGCTAGATAGCTCAAACATTGACTAGTTGTTCATGACATTGCATTGTGCGTGATAAGTTATTTTCAATATGCTACTACATAGTACATAAGGGTGATCATAATAGAATTTTTTTTAAACATTTATTTTGAAAACAAATTTTGCTATGTTCTCCATCACCACGGGGACACAAATACCAGATTATCTGGAAATTGGAACTAAAATATATTCATGACACACTATTGCATGTCAACAATGCAGAGTTTAATGTAGGACACGGCTTTGCACCATTGATGCAATATCTTGAAAACTGACGCAACCAAATTGCATGAGGACGCCCGAAGGTTGCGTAAATGTCATTTGGTGCACAAAAGATTAGTTGATGCGCTTAACAAAATGTAATTCAACATTAATTGACGGGACTATCACTCCACATGTTCCACTGTTTTGGAGCTATCCTGTAATTTTGTGCATGATTCCACAGCAAACGAAACATCGGTGAAAAGGTGCCGGTTGAAAATACGACGAAACAATGAGGAAAAACAAAAATTTTCGCCATGTGGGGCAAAAAGCGAAGTATGCAACCGGAAAAGGTATTAAATATCAACACTACGTTGGAAAATAGCCATACAGTGACACAGTAATCCTTAAACCTTGCCGACATTATTTGGGCCTTTATAAATGTTACCATTCTGACCTCATTTATGTTAACACAAAACGTTCATTGCACCGCACGACATCGTTTGAAGTACAGTCGAGCCTCGTTATAACGCAGTGGTCGGGGTCCACGACTTCGGACCGCGTTGTACGCAAGGCGTGTTAGGTGTTCCAATATCTGCCACCAGGGAGCTACTAAACAACAGCGATCGCCGCCCGCTGCACCAAGTCCATGAACACTGTCGAAGCCCTGTGACTGTGTGCTTGCAGCACTGTCTTAAATGCCAACATGCAGTTTATGGAACTTATTAAACTTATACTAGCATCAACGTGTATTATTTTTAAAGGTCACACCCTGTTGATTCTTGAACTGAATAAAACACATGTACATATACCGTTATGGAATAGTCAATAGATCTACTACGATGATGATGTACTGGACCAATAGGCCTACGAATCGAAAATAATAACCTGGATCTGAGCAGCCGAAAACATGATTTTACAAACAGCATGTAAGCTGATAAAACACAGAAAACGACAATAGGTAGAATTAATAATTGTTTCACTTTGTCTTTCAACTGATCTCGACCGAAGCATAAATTTATTACCCACCACTTAAGGGGACACGCTCTCCTAAAAATCTTTTTTTTTTCGATTTTTATTTATTTTTTGGTCATTTTCTTTTTTTGTCATATTAATATATTATTATTATCTAACTGTCGATCTGTGTGTTTTATACATATGAATAAATTCTCCAAATGCAATAAAAACGAACATTTATAACAGGCCCATTGTCTTGGTGTGATAATCTTGCGCAACCGCGATCGAAAAATACGACACTTTTGACGGCCGCATGCTCCGCCATCTTTGTCAACACCCCAACATATTTGGTATCCACGTGTAGCTTCACTTTCGCAGTGCATCATGGTAGCAGTGGTTCTGTAAAATCCCTGGTAGATTTTGAGCATTTTGACCTAGAAGAGGACCTCCTGTGGAGCGATGGCGTCGCTACGATTGGTCAACAACGGACACACCCCCCCAGTGGGGCGCGCTGATTGGCTGTCGGCCGGGAAAGCCGTCACAAAGGAAATTCCCTTCTCCGTTCGCCATTGCTGGTTTTTTCACTTCTCGTCGTATTATTGTATTTTACGGAAGATGTCCGGAAGATACGGGAAATCCAAGCGGTCGTTTGGTACGAAGCCGATATCTAGATGCCGACAGTTGAGTTTAGCACGGTCAGTGATCCGCAAACGAGAGAAAGGCGACAGTGAAGCTGACACGAGTGCCGATGCACCCGTGGCTGGACACAGTGTCAGTGCTGGACCAGTTCAGCTTGAGGCTGAACCTGAGCAGATGCCCTCGTCGACAGAACTTGACGTACGTATAAGCTGTCATTGTTTGCATCAGGTTGTTATGCATAATATTTTCTGGCAACTAATGTCTTGCCAACTTGGAATACCTGAAGGCTGAATATTATCCAGGCACCGACATTCAAAGAAGCCATAAAACTAGGCTAATTTATTAGGTCACACTGTCAGTGACACTGTAATATGAATATCTGTATGTTTACTTTTTCAATTTTGCAAACATTCATGTCTGTATTATTATACTATGGTATATACCTGATTATCTATGTTGTCTGTTATACTATTGTCATGTTAGACATAAAAATTATTACAGAAATGACAATGCCAATTGGCCTAGCATAAAACCTGTGCCTGTTTTATTGATGTCAATGATTACTGTCCAGCTCATCTGACTGTTAGTTTTTATATTATGTTAATTGTCATATGTACAATCTAATAACAAATAATTTTCCATGCAGGCTGATTCTGAGCTGGAGCCCCCTCAGCCATCAACATCTGCAGCCACAACCCCCACCTCTGCTACCAAGCGAAAGTTTGGATACCGGCAGGGACTGCCACTGCGTGAACGCATCAGTGCTGCTGAGCGACGTCGACACCCCATCGAGACATCATTTGTTCGGTGCAGCATGCTGTCAGCGCTGGTGAAGGGCCTGGCGTGTCGAGAGTGCAGTGAGCCGACATTGAAGATCCGTGCTATCGACCGTCGCCTCGGCCTTGTGTGTCTGTTCGAGACGTACTGCACTACGTGTGGGGCAGTGCTGAACTCGACGCTGTCGTCCGACCGGATCGATGAAGAGAAAGCCGGTAACGTCCCTTTTGTCGTCCGCCAGGCTGTGGCAGCAACCATGGACATGGGCTTGGGCCATGCAGGACTTGTGAAGCTGTGCCGCTTCATGGACATGGAGCCCCTGCAGCACAAGTCCTACTCGAGGCACGTGAAGGCTGTCACTGCTGCCAACATGACAGTGGTGAGCAGCCTCTTTGATGACGCAGCCAACACTGTGCGTCAGACCTACTTAGACCGAGACGCATCGATCACCGACGACTCCATCCTCGATCTGACCGTGACGTTCGATGGGTCGTGGATGAAGAGGGGCCACAACTCCCTGTACGGCATTGGCTGTGTCGTCGACGTCGAGACAGGACTTGTCTTGGACTTGACCGTGCTGTCACTGTACTGCCAGCGCTGCGCGATTGCCAGGAGCCAGTGCCGAGGAAACCGTGCCAAGTTCGCCAAGTGGCTCGAGTCGCACACCGAGAGTAACCAGAACTATCGTGGCACATCGGGAGGGATGGAGGTCGAGGCTGCGGAGATCCTGTGGAACCGGTCCATGGAACGGGGATTTAGGTACACCACGATGGTGTCTGATGGCGACTCCAGGTCATATAACCACCTGACCAACTTGCGTATATATGGTGACGTGGAGCTGCATAAGGAAGAGTGCATCAACCACGTCGCCAAACGACTTGGCACTGCCCTGCGCAAGTTGGCAGCATCTGGCAAGAAGGGTGGCGTCACCCTTGGAGGCCGGGGTTTCGGACGGCTGACGCAGGCCACCATCATCAAGTTGACAGCCTACTACGGCATGGCGGTGCGCGCCCACACTGGTAACTACCATAAGATGCACGATGCAGTGTGGGCATCGTTTGACCACGCCACGTCAACAGACAAGAAGCCCCAGCACGACCGCTGCCCGGTGGGAGCCGACAGCTGGTGTTTCTACCAGAAGGCACTCGCCACCGGGCAGAAGCCAGGACCTCACCGCGCCAACGTAGGCACGCCTCTGTCGCCTGAAGTCGCCATCCACGTCAAAGACGTCTACACCCGCCTCGCCGACAAGAGTCTCCTTGAGCGATGTCTGAAAGGCAAGACACAGAATCCAAATGAGAGCCTCCACTCCAAGATCTGGGCCAAGTGTCCGAAGACAGGATTCGTTGGCCTGCAGCGAGTACTCTCTTCCACATGTGCTGCAGTGGCAGAGTTCAACAGTGGAGTGGAGGTGACCATGCGGCGTCTGTGTGATACCATGGGCATCGCTTCAGGAGAGCGACTCATCGCATCAGCCAAGAAGGCCGATAGAAAGCGGCTCCACGAAGCTGAGCGGCAGGCTGAAGCTTCGACAAAAACTATGCGACAGGCTCGCATGACTACTCGTGCAGCCAGTGCCGAAGCTTCAGCCAGTGACTATGCCGCTGGTGAATTCTAGCTGTGATGGTGTTGTAACACCTATTGTTGTGTGGCTTCAATTGAACTTTGAACTTTTAGAAAGACAATCAACTGGAAAAAGACAGTTTGTAGTTTTAGTCGTGCAGTACCATTGTGTAATGATAATGGTCACATATTTTTGGTGTCTCGTCTAATTTTTATACATATTTTCACACAACCAAATGATGAACAGTATATATCATTGGAAAGACAATCAACTGTAGAAGCTTTGTGTGAACTGTTATCACTGCAGTTGTTTTTACCTACGAAATTTTTTATTGGAAGGTTGACAAACTTCAATGCCATTTTTCTCAATAAAATGTTTTTTGCCGATGAGCAATCTCTTATTTTGTCTAACTCGGCTATTTATCAACAGAATCCTTCGATATTTTCAGCATTTCCCATCAAGATAATGGGCTAGACTATGACAGTCTTATATTTTAGATACAGCATTTGGATTACATGTAATATAATGACTTTGATGAAATGTTGACTTTCGAAAAATAGCAGATTGAAAAATTCATAAAAAATTTGTTTGGAAAGTAACAAAAAAACCAGACTGTCATAGTCTGCCCTTTTATGTATTCTATTAGTGTGCCAAGTTTGAATGAATTTGGTCTATCCGTTTTCCAGATATGTCCATCGCTGTGAATGAACCAAAATTAAAGTAGGGGGCGACCCCACCGCCACCTGGTGGACCATAAAATTTTTAATAAATAGGTGTAATTGTTTTTATGTATAACTAATGTTATCCTAAAATTTCAGTAAGTTAGGTTGAAAAATAACGAAAGTAGAATCGAGGAGATCGCTGTGCCTTAACATCAATTCATTGTTTCATATGCGGATGACGAATTCGTATTTTCGCGCACCGGTAGAGCCTTGGGTTAGGAATTCGGCATGTCGGTTTCGCTTCACGAAAACGATTAAATTTACGATTTCAATTTACAAACCATCGAAGCGAAGCCAGCAACAGCGATTGCTGTTGACAACAGCGCAAAAGAAACACCACATTGATACTCGTTCACTGACATTGTTCGCCTAATGTTTCTTGCAATTCTAGGTAGGTTTAAGCAGGCCCATTTGGCATTTTCCCCATGGCGGCAGAAAATCGGGGTCCACGACCGACCGCGTTATATCCGAATCCTACTGTACATGTTAAAATGTTGTTTTAGTGGGCAATTAGCAGTGAAAATAAAACTCTGAAAGGCGAATTGCACCAGCCTCCATTGTTATCGACCATTTCGGAAGTACGTGGCGTATGCATACATATGAGCGGGTGTTTTTGATATATAAAGTATGCCTTAAAATTTAATAAGTTAGTTTCTACACACAGATAAATTGAGATGAGGGTCCTTTCAACAGCTCTCCATGCATATTAGAGTGTAGTATTACAATAATTATTATTAAAAATACACAAATATGTTGGAAACAAATAGTTCTTTTCATTCCTACTTTTTTAAGGCCACACACAGCAGGCAGATAGGATAAAAAAAATTATTTGTCCAAAATCATGCAATTTTTTCTGTCAAAAGTATAGAATGGGTCTTACTGAGTAAAAATATATTGAACTTTTTTCAGCCAGACTTTGAGCAAATATTAACAAATTTAGAAACACTACCATTCTTTATTGAACACGATTATAATTCTTGCAAATGCATGTTCAGTACCTATTCTACTGTACGATGACCAGAGCATTTGTTAAAAAAAGGCACCATTTCAATTTTATTTTATTCTATATCCAGGAAATTCATTTCGACGGGCCCGTAAAACATAAATAAAAAAGTCAGGCCTAAGTAGATTAGAGACACAAAATGGATATCTGAGAACTAAGTTTGAACCACAGCTTGTATCAAACAGTTCTGGGATAACGCAGTTTTGAAAATAAATAATTAATTGACCCCAAGCCTGACCTGTGTTACAAAATGTGTCCCATTAGTGTTGAAGGGCCCATGTGTATCTGAAGACCCTGGTCGTACAACCATTACTGATGAAATAGATTGAATACCGAGTGGATATTGCTTGTTTCACAAGTCAAACTCATGGCATCACATTTGAGGCAGGCGATCGCTCTCGCTCCCTCGCGCAAATCAATAATCTAGGGAGCGATTTATCACTCGCGTCAATTTTTATCGCTCGCTGCCTGCAAGTGTTTGTCTTGACAAGTAATTTCTCGCAGTGTTCGGGCTCCAATATTCGGAGTTCACATATCATCCATCACCGGCGATCGCAGCCCGCTGCACCAAGATTGCAAGAACGCCATCAAAGCTATACTGGCTGCGCGGTTTATAAAATGATCAAATGAGTGGACTAACGTCGATTTGTATTATGTGTAAATGTCACATAACGTTGTGTCGTACTGAATAAAATACATGTACAGTTATGGAATAGTTAAGGGATCAACAATACTTCTCTACGATCCAACTGACCGACTACGCTGTAATGGGAATCGAAAATAATAACCTGGATCTGAACTACCGAAAATGCATGAGTTGATACGGAGTGGAAAAGTTGATAATAGTAGTAATTGTTCCACTTAGTCTTTCAACCGCTCTGAACACATGAATTCACGACACACATCTCCGGTACATTGATTCACTATTTCATGTGCGGATGACAAATTCATATTTTTTTGTGCACTGACTTTGAGTTGTGCGTTTGGCATTATGAAGCAATGGAAGCATGCTATTTCACCCCAGTTTATATTGGTATTGTCTACTAAGCTGCATTTATGAGTTATGACTATACATCTAATTCTTATACGTGGCATATTTGTGAATTTCAATTGCAATTTTCAAACTGCCTAAGCGAAGTCGCACATGAAACCAGTACCGTGTCGTTGCCACAGGCACGGCCCACGGCCCAGTACACTGTCTGTGCCACTGGCTTTGCCTAGGCTACGGCCTACGGTAATCGCATACTAATCGGTACATGTTGCAATTCAAAACCGTTTCACAAATTGCAATCAGAATGTATGGGGTTTACTAAAGTAAACATTTATTTCTTTGTACAAAAGTCAGCACCAACAAGCACCAATTAAAATTTCATGGCGACAATGACAGAATCCGAATGGGAAATAGTGGCGCCACCACACAGTAAAAAAACTAACAAATCACTCGCCTAAATTAATTTGGCATATTTAGGCAAGTGATTTATCGCTCGCCTGTTGTTTTCAAATACGAAGCCCTGCTTCATACAGCAGTTTGGATACTTTTGTAACGTAGGCCCGCACCCGAACTACCCATGAAAATGGTCATCTAATCGCCAAATTTAACAAGTGGGATGAAGTTCAAATCCGTTTCTAATTGCCGTTTTCCCAAGGGTAGATAGTAGAAGTACACATGGGTCATGAGGATATCCCAAAATATCAGCACAATGTAACAATCTTTCAACCACAGTACAGTTTTATGATGCTGCTGCTGGACAATGACTCAAGATATAGGCCCAGGCTTTTTATTTTAAATAAAATACAGAACTGTTGAAAACCATTACGTTTATTAAACATTATTTGAAATGTTGAAAGATGTCTCACATTATATTTATCCACCTGTGCAGTGAACAGCATGGGACCTCTTTATCTTGCGCCACCCCATATGTAATGTGGGGAAATGGGATGGTTGATTGTGAATATTTAGCAGGCTGCGCATGAAATAATTTCTACTCATGCAGTAAAAAACCAGGTAGATTTTGTGTATTGATTTTGGCATAAATTTTTGTTTTTTAACATGATTCCATGACCTTGGTAAAACCTGGCCTACAGCAAGGTCTACATATGTCATAACACAACATTGTTGCAGCGATGAAACAGACCAGGTCCATGTTAAAATGAATGACTTACATGACACGTGGCTTCATACCAAGAATTCAAAACATGTTTAGAAAATGGATGAGCTTCATTAAAACTTCTTTCAAATACACAAGTAGTTGTAATTCAATACTCACAGGAAGGTTGAGTTTTTCTGCATCCACTGGATGATGGAACGGCCATGCAAACTGGTGTTTCCACACTAATTTGTACACGACTTTTAACAAGTACTGTAGCTGGTTGGTCTGCCGACCAGGCAGACGAGTCTTTGTTTGCCGACTAGCGTCACTGTCTTCCTCATGCCTCACGTTTGAGGTAATGTTATTACTGTTTATTGTAGCTTTCTTAGTTACACCCTGAGTATCACTGGTGGAGTTGGGGCCTTTTGGTCCACCAGCACCTTTAGTATCACTTCCAGTTCTGTCTGTGTGACTGGTACCACCACTGCAGCTACCAGCATCCTGACTGTCACTGTCTGTTTGCATGTTGTTCATGCCATTGTGTTCCCCACCAGGCTTACATGACTTGATATCCGGCTGCAAAATAAAACATTATAATTAGTCACCGAGAAGCATGTTTACAGCCTTTGAAAAATGCTAAATTTTGCCCCCAAATTTTTTTATGTTAAAAAGCAAGCAAGCAAGTTTATGATAATGCTTTCTGTGATGTACCAGAACACCAGAGTACTAGAAATCAGTTCTTTAGCATTATGGGTGTTGATGCCACCAGATAATGCAATGACATGGCAACGGGTTAACTCATTCAGATTAGTAATTCAAAGCGATGTTCAAACAGCTGTAATGTGCAAATGTTGCTACTGCTCCAAGAATTGTTTATTTTAATTTACCTTTTTTTATCTTGAACATTGCACTCACATGATTACCAATCACACACAACATATCCCACTTCAGCAACACGTCATACAATTTACAAATACTGAACAAACTCATGATCGAACATAGTACATATGTAACTGTAAATGAAATAGTGTAATCGTATAGAAAATGTAGGAAGTGTAATTGCTGTTGAAATAGAAAATAATTTAACCCAGCCCTGCCTAAAAAAAAAATTTTCAGAAAAGGTTATAAAAGATCAGTAACAAACACCTAAAATAACATGGTAAAACTTACCATGCCAATATTTTTGATGCCCACCTTTCCATTTATTGCTGGTGGTGGTGGTGATACCTGGGAGTCATCACTACTCCTGGAAACAACAGCATGCACATTATTCTCCCATTCAACACTATATAAAATATAAGTAACATCTGTACAGCTCACTCAACAGCAACACATATATAAAATCCAAGTACTACCAGCTATATATAATAATTAGTCACTACACTACATGCTTACGTTTGTACTGTCAAATCTACTGTTTGAAATATTACTGTGCTTCTTTCAATCCATGTGAAACAACCATTTTCTCCATTCTATAGTCTTTTCTTCATACATTTTGTATGATTTAAGGTTGAAAAATTACAATTGTGATTGTAAATAAAAACATTCACAATTTCTAGAGATAATTATTTGCTGAACATTTTGTTTGCTAGGTAAGAATCACACAAAACTTTTCAAAGTGTGTATTGACCAAGTTGAATGCCATATCAAGCAGTCCGATTTCATTTGCTAAGCAGTAGAATGGCACTGCAGACACCAAGGTCAATACTGTAAATGTATTTAGGTGCTCCAAGCAGCTCCATTGTTAATGTTCTGCAAATGATGTGTCAATACAGGCCCAATAGATTTGTCACATTAAACCAACAAAAGTTTCATCACAGGCGTATTTAGCTTCACGATCTACACTTGAGCCCCAGAGAGAATGTGGAAGAAATTTAACCAGGTCTCATTTGAATTGAGTATGGGACAAGTTCACAGAATAAAATAATAAAACAGCCAGACCATAAGAAAAAACCGCAACTATGAAGGGAGAACAGCATAAAGACAGATGTCCGAAGGGTGAGGGATGACAAGTAGGAGAAAGCTGCCTCTAGGGAGAAGGGATAAACACTGGGGGACGTGCATCAGTACAGGATCTAGCTTCATCCCTTTATGAAGGGAGCAATGTTTTAAGAATTTTTATCTTGGAGAGATAAAACTATATATGGTTGCATTTACTTAATTATTGATCTTGCCATGATTCCACCCACTAGTTTCTCCACAGCACATGGTTTATACCAGTATGAGTATGGAACAACTTTTGTGGAGCTTCCTTGTTACTCCCTTAGTTTCTGAATACCAAATGCTTGTGCTATACATATAGTGATTTGCCTAAGCGCTTTTGGGTTAGTGCCGTGCCATGTCCCCCAATCGTAATGCCGGCCGGCCTGCCTTTGTAGCGCCTCGCCCTGCCTGGATGTGGCATGCAGCTCAAAAGGTGCTTGATCAGCTGGCACCAGCCATTTTAAAGAGTATACTAAATGTGCATTTGAAAAAATTTAATATGCGTTGAAATTTCATTAAGATGACAAGATAAATTAACTATTCATGGCTGCTGCCATTGCAATAAGCTAGCCGTGCCTTGTGGTTATCACGTGGTTATAAAAAATCACAACAGATGAATACGGTTGCATATAGTGAAGTAAGCACCAGTGCATATTCCAGATAAAAAGGGTTACAGTATATATTCTATGTGAAACAGGATTATTAACAGCGACTCTCAAGGAATGATGCAAAATTGGAGGAAGCAAACGTGTTGCCAATGTTTCTTGGTAGGGTTTATAATACGTGTTTCACATCAGACTAAGTTTATGTGTAGCCAACATAGGTTATACATAAAATAAAAAGCCCATGTCGCTAGTAGCATAGTATTTCTACAGGTTCTGGCTGCACAAAAACAGGACATTGAGTCTGACCGTGGGGTCTAAATAAAACATGTTGTACTGTAAAGTAACGTTTTTATGTGTTCAATTACACATTTGTCATGTGATATTTGGCCCCCTTGCCTCAACATATTTTCACGTGAACGAATTTGACATTTTTTCAAACTCGGTACGATGCCCTTTTAAAAACTTAGGCAAATCACTGATATGGGAACCTGCAGCAAATTACATCCTGTTTTTGGGGACAAAACACAGCTATTAATATGCCCAGCATTTTAAATTGGACCTGCAGTACCCGAGACAATCATGTTACTAGCAACACCAAATAGCTTGCTTTCATACAGAAGAAAATTGCTATAACTAATGACCATACTAATATTCTCTCATGCATTCCTCCAAGTAATTACAACACGGGTAGTAGAGGCATCATTCTGAGGTGAAATCTTTTCCAATTCCTCATGATCTAATGGCATGTTCTTGAATAGCTTAACCTATTTGAATGAACATATCAGTGTCGGTTGTTTTGAACAAACCACTTCAATTGTTGTGTAATGTAAAGCTTTGATGTTTTGATTGTAACAGTATTGATTATCCATGTAGTTTTTACTGTGGAGATTCAGATAGAAGGATAAAAACACAACGTTATGTTAGAAATTACAGCATCATGCTTATCTACGGAGGAATATCAGCTTCTTGCACAAAAAGGACTACATAAAAAGATCCGCCTTGTTGGCGACTACACTGATCAAACTATAACCTTTACCCGCACTGGTGTCAGCTATTATAATTAATGTAATTAATAATATATACCATTCATTTCAATGCAACATGGATATTTCATGACTAATGTCTGTCATAATGTGCCCATCACACAACTACAGTTAATTGAAAATTGGTTTGACTTCGTTGTGAATCAAACGTAAAATATTTCATGTCATCTCATGGCTTTGTGCACCACTCACAATCGAGCATTATTGTAAATGTAAGGCTGTCATATACGAGTCTGACAATATGGGGTCAACCACTTCTTGTGGCACCAGGTAGAACAGTCGAATCCATACCCGAACAGACATTTAGTTTTTAATGCCTAAGTTGAAAGATATACATTTAAACTTTCTTCCATGCACCAGGTGCTAAACGAGTTGGCAAGTTGTACATCACCTTTCAACATGACAGGCATGGTAGGTTGGATACCGGAAGAACCAGCAACATTCAGTTTACAAGTTAACCATCCCAAATTTATTGAGGCCAGCGACTAAACCTAGCCTGCTTAAGTACCAAATTATTAACTAAACCTAGCCTGCTTAAGTACCAAATTATTAAGAAATAAGACAGGGACATAATAATGTTGTTCACTTATTAATTTAGCAAGAACCATACACAAATTGATTACAATTTTGACACAAGAAAAGAGCCAGCTTCTAACTAAAAAATGTACACAATGGACATCAAAAATAAGTCACACTTTACCACATAATTCTGAACAATTGTCAGAAACAGCACAAAGAAATGGGTGATATGTCAGAAAATGAAAATACTTGCTAGACTGAATTGCGTATTTCAATCAATAACAAAAGGTGCGCATTATTTCCGTGGCCTGTCGACAAATAAAGGGGATGGAAATATATTAAATAAGTTGTAGGATATGATCCCCGTGCACACAAATGAACCACTTGACACAAAACTAACTTTCAGGCGCAGTTTTATTCCGGTCTCATTCTTATCACTGCACTACAAAGAATGTTATACCTACGCTGCTTCAACGGTCATGCCAACCGAACGTATCCAAACTTCTTTTACTGGTATTTTCGTCCGCTATGTTAACCAAACCTTTCTGGAGTTCACCAGAACGGTCTAGAACAATTCGTCGTTATTCCAGACATATAAGCTGGGTCTACGACGCTTTATATCCGTGTATTTGGGTATAAACGATCGTATGCAGGTCATGAGCAAATCAGTAATCCACAATGGCGGGTTTACACAATGCCCCTTGACTTTCTTGTACTTATTTTCGACGTTAAGTTTGAAGTAAAAATATAAATATAGACATATACCCCGTGTGAAAGGCGAGAGCATTCGGCTGAAAGCCTTGCAGTGCCGGATGGGTCTTGGTGTCCATGATTCCTCTCAGATTTATAGAACACTGCCCTCCGTCATCAGCAATGGCTTCGGCTTGCAGGAAATATTACGCTTTTATACAGGCCTTTCAAAATCTAGCATCGTGATTGGCCAAACCGTAGCACATGACGCTGCGCTTAACAAATACCCCCAATTTTCTCTTACTGTTTAAGTAGCTATAATGTGAAACTATTACATAGAAGACCTAAAGTACATATGTTACACGTTTATGCAACGTGTTGTGCGATTAAACGAATCCGACTTCGTTATTCAGTCAGGAAACACGACTGACGCAAACGGCAACAATCCAGTCGGCATAACGTCAGCGTTCCTTTCTTACGACATGATTGGTCCATGTAAATCAGCTGACTAATAGTGCATAAAATGAATTTTTTTCAACAGTAATATACAATTAATTACAGCATATAACACATAGATGTCCTCTTCTTGCTGATAACGTCAATAGGGCGGCGTAAGTAATCCAAACAAGGTCCAGAAGCCCTAGAAATGCGTGGCGTCAATTTCCAGCCAAACAAAGCCTCCCCTCACCTCACGTAACAACCTTCGTCATTCCCGCGCACGCGTAAATAGGTGCTCCACCATTGCTTCCTGCTGGGTAGCCTCTCGTTTCGATGTGTGCAAATGACACGATATTAACATTTATATTCTGAACAATTGTATGGTCACGTTGTAAGTATATGGCATACGAACCGTCATGTATCGATAATGCTACTTGTAATTAACTCTGCTGTAATAGCTAGTTAGTGTTTCAGTCAACTAAATGCTAACCTGCGGCCACGAACGCTCGACGCTTCGGCACGACTCCACGAGTCGGCATACAACGATCCTGTATATACTATTCTATACATTACTATATATAACTCTAGTAAACGAAGTCAAATTCACTAGTTGAACGACATTTCTGCCTGTCGAAATCTTGCTTGATCTTGCATGACATACGTCACTGGTGGAACACGCCTATATTAGTTATAACTGTCACTGTAGTCTTGATGTAAACGTACCAACGCCGGTATATACCCGGTCCTCTCAAGTCTCAAGTAGTTATACTCCAAACAGCCCAATCTTGAGCTAACGCAGGAGTTTGGATAAACGGCTTTTAATGTCTCTTCCGAAAGACACGGGCAAAATGGGGTGAACAAAATTGCCCAAGCTTCGAAACGGCGGAGGTGGAATCGAACCACCATCCCGGTATATATTTTTACAAATATTCACTTTATCAGACGAAAATGTGCATATATATATGTGTGTGTACATATATGTCTATACACCAGATAAACAAAATAAACATGTCAACAGTTATGAATTATATGTCTGTTGGAATTACAATTCAAAGCATTTTTGGTATGTATGTTTATGTTTTCAAGACCAGCATATTCCTGGAAAGGAAAGTTAAATATTATCTGTAAATACAAACCCTACCCTATAATTGGCAGCTGTATATATTGAAAAATCTAACAAATGGATGAAATTATGAACGATTTTATTTTGGTAACGGAATTACGCAGAAATAATTAACGTCAATTTCTAACAAATGTCATGACAGTTCGCCTGAATCTTGCAACCAATTGATGCTGCTAGCTGACATTACTATATAGACATGGGTAATGACTATGTATTGGACAGGCGTTTGGTCATGATATGTGCACTGTTTGTTTAAACTTAACATGTTTTGTTTGGTAACAGAATTACATGGCATGGTAATGGAATTACGAGTCTGATTATTTTGGGAAAAAACATAAAATAAAAATGTGTACGTCTTTATTCTTCTGCATGCTTACAGGGAACTGTATCTTCATATTCTAATGTCATGTGCAATATACAGACAGCTAAATTGTTTCATGTCTCATTGCATGACCTTCCTTCAGTGTTGTCAAAAGATACTGCTTTTGGAGCTTGGTCTTCTCTTCACCAGGTTTTCTCACAATCACAACATCCTTTTCACCAGGGCATATCAATGAAGTTGTCAAATAGAAGTTGGTGACCTTGTCTGCCACTTCCTTATCCACTGAGTGAATTCCAGGTTTATTGTCCAGTCTCCTATTTTTCAAAGTGCCAAGTCCAACATCAATTGCAAGAGCTACAATTACAGCAGTCCGTTTCCTTGGTGAATTTGATAAAATTCTACCACCTTAGCCTTTCCAAGTGACTGTGGTGATTTGAAAGCAAGGTTTTGCACTTCAATTTCGACAAGCATTTTGTCTGTTCTTTTGCCGATGTTTTCTCACTCTCCCTGTTTCTCACTCTTTATCTTCTTTCTTTATTTCACTCAGGACTATCTTCTGTGCGACTTTTCTCTCTTCACCATTTCATATTTATCTTTTTTTACTTTAACTTGGCATGGTAGCGCTGCACCTTCTCCTTGGCCTTGAGGGGCATGTTAGCTGTAAAATGTACAAAAATAAAAGTAAAAATGACAATTATTATTAGTGCTCGTTCTGTAAACACGCCATATTGAGAACAAATAAAAACGCGGCTAACGCTGTAATTCTGATCGCTAAATCTGCCCTAAAACACGTTTGACAATCGTGCCATTTCCCACCATTTATGCACCTAAAATGATGTAGTATAATATAATGAACATCTTAGGGTAGATAAAGTGAGGTAAGAGTGAAACACAAAGCTGTAATAATAAGGGCCTTTTTATGCAAGATTACAAAGTTATTAATATACAACAACGCCCTTGTGTTGTTTATGCATTCAATGTGTTGCACCTTGCCAAGGTAAGCTATCCTACAGTGAGGAGTTCAAATATGTGTGGCAATTTTGTGAGGTAGCATCTTTTCATCGTTCGTCACTCAAAAACAACTTTTCTACCAACTACTTTGCACTCAGTTTCAGTCCATGAAATAATTGTTAATGATTTAGAACATAGATCTGTTGCACAAAGGTCTATTCAAAGTTTTGGTAAAATGACATATTCTCTAAGTATAGCAAATTTGTCCCAACCAATATACAGTGTATATTGTTACAAAGCAAAACTTCACACTTGAGACAAGGAATCACTCTCACTCTCTATCTTTCAAATCAACCATCTATGGAGCAAATTATCACTCACGTTAATTGCTTAAAAAAATGTGGTCTGCAACGGTTTGTCCCGACAAGGACCTGCTACTTGAGTTCAAGATCCACTGGCACTGTTGTCACTTTCTTCAACAGCACAGCTAGTACCTTTTGTGTCAGTTATATCAGTAGTATTCCATTTTCAAGTACTGCAGGATTAACCTCATCGTAGATGCTTTCTAGATTCTACTGGGTGCCGCCATTTTACTTATCTATTTACACAACAAAATACGGTCATCATTAAACAGATTGCATATTTAAAACCATTGCACACGTATGGGGCAATAATATTAACAGTTATTTCATTGTACAAAATTATAGCACAAATAACTACCTATTAAAATGTAAAAAAATTCATGGCGATGTAACTTAAACCAGAAACCATTCAATCAGAAAACAATGGCATCACCACATGGACCAAATACTAACTAAAAAGTTGCTTGCCTAAATTAATTTGGCATATTTAGGTGAGCAACAAATTGCGTGAAGCACTGCAAAGTAGTGAGTAATACAAGTTTGACACTCACTGAGACACCACACATTTCAGTTTCACTACATCTGGATGCTGCATCCACTAGCACGAAACTAAAACATTCCACAAATCATTACACTTTTACACTGTAGTATAGTCAGAACTGACAGCATATTTTACCACTGAAAAAAGTTGTTCTTTTTTTAGATCGAGCATCAGCCTGTATTATTTCAGTGAAGTCCATAACAGAAATAACGTTATGCCTTCTACAGTTCTGGTAAATTATGTAAAACCAAGAAAGTAATAGTTTTGGCAATGCAAACGGAAAACTAAATTATTTTAAATTGAATGTTGTAGGAAAGAAGTATTGTGTGTTGGGGTAACCTGGGTATGTGCAGTACTTTGTGCAGTGTTTCGTGTTTGTTGATATGGTACTGTGAATACATACTTTCTCGATGTACCCTAGGGAAGACAGAATGTCAACAGAAGACAAGCCAGGAGACTCTATGCTGTCTGAGAAAGCAGCAGTGACCAACACGGAACCACAACCAGCAACGACCGAGTCATCGCCAGCATCTCACACCCTCACTACAACGACCACAGCTACAACCAACAGTGGCAGTGGCAGCGTGTCTGTCACCACTAGCAAGCCATCACAACCACTGGTGAGACAACAATTACTACGTCTCACCATCCGCTTTCAATATTCATTTAACCATATCTACTTACACACATGGATTCAGGGTTGTGTTTCACTGATGGGTCATTCCATGCCAACTCACCTAACTTTCAGATTTCAATGAAGTAATTCCTTTTGTGAGTGTGACCAAGTCTCCCCACACCCAAAACTTTCTTATTTAGGACTTAGAAGTTATGTAACTTTGTTATGCTTTTTGTCACTCAGCAACCAGTGCAACCGCAGTCTTCAGCCACATGACAGGACCTTTACTCATTTAGCACAGTTGGTCATCCAGTGCAACTGCAGTCTTCAACCACATGACAGGACCGTTGCTCATTTAGCACAGTTAGTCAACCAGTGCAATCGCAGTCTTCAGCCACATGACAGGACCGTTGCTCATTTAGCACAGTTGGTCAACCAGTGCAACCGCAGTCTTCAGCCACATGACTGGACCGTTGCTCATTTAGCACAATTGGTCAACCAGTGCAACCAGTCTTCAGCCACAAGACGGGCTCACTTAGCACAGTTAATCAACCAGTGCATTTGCAGTCTTCAACCACATGACGGGCTCATTTAGCCTTATCTCCATACTGCACAAATTGTCTGCTTTCACTTCTTTCCTTTCTGTCTCATCTGTCTTATTCTTTCTCCAGTTTAAATAGTCACTCTGTCCTCCTCCATATATCCACATCTCAAAGATTTTAATAATATGCATTTGTTGTCACTGCTACTTAATGTTCTGGTTTCCCACATGAAGTAATACACTACACACCAGTGACTTTCCTGGTTTTTTTAGTTGTCTCATTCTTTTAGTTAAGAACATTTAGTGGTTGCTGAAGGTGATCTTTCTCGTGGCTTTCTACTTGCAAATATCAGCAGTGTCTGAAAATAGCAGAGTTAACTGGCCCAGATTTTTTTTACTGGCCCAGTTCTATTTTGAACTGGCCCATGCGAGTTAGAACAGGCCCCACAAATATATGCAAATTATAAGTATATGTAATCATGCGTAAAACTAAAACAGACACTGTCCGCTTTAAATTAGAATAAATAATAATTTATTAAATGTAAACCATACCAAATATTGTTGTTCATTTCTTATAACTAGCAGACCAGTAAAATAAAGTTATGAATTTAATAAACATTGCAGTGTGAACTTTATTTGTGAAACAATTAGACTTGTTGAAGTTAACGTCATGTTTCATGCCGATGTTTCGCACGCACAGTCCTGGGCCTGGCACGGGCAAACTTATATGCTGTTCTCCAAATCAGAGCCTGCAAGGTTCACTATCTCAGCCAAATATCACATTAATCGGAATATCTTGGCACATTTTATTGTTGATCAGATTGTCTGCCTCCTTAGTATCACCAGTAGGAAATAAATTGGTGTGATATCCATAAAAAAATATTGGTGCTAAACAAATGAATTTTTTTTATAAAACATCAATAAGTTGCTCAATAACCTGACAAATCTGTTAGAGCGCACACAAATTCATTTGGCTGCTGGAAAGTGGTTTCCACAATGTCTTCTATGGTCAACGAATGAGGGAACTTTGGGACCAGGAATGAGCGAGGGAGACAGGTGGTGGAGACGGCAGTGAAACAGGATCAGTGATGGAAGAAGGAAAGCAAAAATCTATGACTGGTATCAGTGCCAACCTCACTCCTGACTTCAGGGATAAAGAGGAGAGCAACAAATACTGTAGTGTCAGTTACAGATTGTGTTAGTCATCACTATCAACATTTACTAATATTTCTTCTGTATCATTATTAACATAATGATTACACTGCATGTGGTATGTGAAATTTGACATTTTGCTGTCACTTTCAGAAGCCTGCATATTCCCTCAAGTTCACATTGGCTGGTCATACAAAGGCAGTCTCATCCGTCAAGTTTAGTCAGAATGGCGAGTGGTTAGCAAGTTCATGTACGTATCATTGGCACAGTGACGAACAATGTATGAACTGTGAAGCTGTTATTAATAGTGAACATAGCATTTTGTTCATACAATGTCTCGCATCAGTATATTCATTCTCTCAAACCATGCCTTGTATTCTCTAACAAGTGGCTTCCTCTATAATTGATAGTATTTATTATATTCCTAATGTACGCATCCAAACACTACACAGTTTCTGGCATTCCTCTTAGACAAACATTCATAGCAACTTATATACAGTGTTATTGTTATGTGAAGCTATATACCAAGAAGAAAACATGGATATATGTTTGTTCTGTTGGCAATATTCTGTTGCAAAAAACATGTTGTATTATGTTCGGTCAACCTGTCGTTTCATTTTGCAGCGGCTGACAAATTAATAAAAATATGGGGTGCTTATGACGGCAAATTCGAAAAAACTATCAGTGGACATAAACTGGTAGGTGCAATTCTAGAAATACACACGCGCCCACAATGGTGCTTTGCTTTTAAATTAGCTGTGACTTTTTAGATAATAATTTAGACAAAATTAATTCAGGGCTGCCATTATGATATTACTACTTTCTATTGCATCTCTTGAAAAGAGTTTATTTTATTATGTGTTGCTTAGTGAACTCGTGATATGTAGGCATTTCTCGTTATTCTTAAATCTACGTATTTGATGTTCATTTGGGTAGGTCATGAAGATTGTCTCGCATTTTTGGACAGAAACATTTCACTTCTTGTTTATTGCTACCACAGTGTGTGTCTCGTTTAATCATCTCATCAATTCAAAATACAATATTTGGTTTTTACATTGTCTAAATGAGCAATGTGTCACAGGGTATCTCTGACGTGGCGTGGTCCACCGACAGTCGACTACTGGTGAGTGCATCTGATGACAAGACGCTGAAGATCTGGGACGTCTCCAGTGTGAGTAACAATCCACTTCTCGCAGCATACCTTTGACATAGTCCATGATCTATCAGATGTAGTCAGGTGTAGTGACAGGTATGTTAGTGATTACACGGCTTGTGTAAAAGACCTTCTTGTGACTACAAGCTAATGAAAACACTTTTAAAGCAGTTACAATGTCATATCTATTCATCTTTCATTTAGCATTCTGTGTTTTACAATGTTTTTTTACCATTACTGTTTATAAAGAATTGTAAAAATGTCGTTGTAATGCGTAGATTAAACAGTTTAAGAAAAGTTGTAACTTTCACCATGTTTGCAATTGTTGACTGTATACCCTGGATGTTGATTGTGCTACTGTGGAGGTTGTTGATTGTGCTACCACCGTGGAGGTTGTTGATTGTGCTACCCTGGAGGTTGTTGTCTTGCAGGGCAAGTGCTTGAAGACGCTCAAGGGCCACAGCAACTATGTATTCTGCTGCAACTTCAACCCACAGTCGAACCTCATTGTGTCTGGATCAGTGCGTATTGAATGTCCTCCATCTGTCAATGTCTTGTGTAGCTATATCACAAGTATGCACAAATGCACCTCAGTCCACCAAAAACAATTCCAGCCATCATAATGTCATATTGTTCTACATGTAACTACAGTAATACAGTTCCTGGAAACTTTGAGCCTGAATGGGCCAGTGATTGGGCCAAGTTTTCATGGCGCTGTGCAGAAGCTGAAAGTGTAGAAACCTTGTGTAAAAAAACTAATTATGCCTTTATTGGTTCAATTCAAAATACAATATGACTGTTCTGATGTGTGCATATCTTGAGTAAACAATGACGTTGTGTAGAGTGCTGTGTATCTTTTTATAACTGGGGGTTGTCTTTTGTAGTTTGATGAGAGTGTAAGAATCTGGGACGTGAAGACGGGGAAATGTCTTAAAACACTTCCTGCACATTCAGACCCAGTCACTGCGGTAAGTTTACATCATTCTGTTGACAGTCATTGGTCACACATTCCAGTCATGCTTGGCTGCACCCTGTAGGAATCCAATAAAATTACACTGTGTGGTGATATATATGTTAACAATATTCTGTGAACTTAGTTTGTTTCGCATGGGGAAGGACAGAATCGTGGACACTATGTATCTGCACATTTAGTGAAATCCATCTTTTTAGACAGGTATTTTGTGGTCTTTGAGGTTGATTCTGATCAGTTGAGACCGTAATGTGGGAACAGGTGTCAGCTTTGCCATTTGAACCGCAGCAAGAGGCAATGTGTTGAGCAGATAGTCAATCCTGTCAAGTTTGCTGTGTGCATCGTATTTCATGAAGGTGAAATGTGGGCCTCTGAAGGAAGTTCTTCAGTCTGATTATAGTTAGGAAACAGTGACACTTGACATGCGATCAGGCGAGATCAGGCAAAGGAGATGGGACTTATGTATGTTTAGATTGCTACTAAAGATGAAATTAATTGTTTTATCTCTGCTAGCATAATTTATATTACATAGTTATAATTTAAAGATGTTTTCTGTCACAGGTTCATTTCAACAGAGATGGTTCACTCATAGTTTCAAGTAGTTATGATGGGCTCTGGTAGGTATAACTGATGAATGTTGGCACTTTACTTTTATTATGCTATTAATTTGCTTTGTACAATCCATTATAATTTACGAAATTCAATCCAAAAAATTGCTACGTATTTTGCATGATTGTAGCAAATTGGTAAACTTGAGTTATAAAAAGAATCGCTTAAATGCGTACAATACTGTAATTGTTTAATAAATGAGCTTGGTCACTGTATAGAGGTATGTTTGTTAGTGGTGAAGTGTCATTGAGGTAATTGAGTATGTGTGGTAACTTGGCAATAGTAAAGAGAGGTAGGTTGTAGAGAGGTAGTTGTTTGTCGGTGATGTTTTGACCACTCTTCTGATTGCAGTCGTATCTGGGACACTGCGTCAGGCCAGTGCTTGAAGACGTTAATTGGTTAGTCGTTTGTTTGTTGTATCAAGTACACCAGGGCCTGTAATGAATGTGGTGATTGTTATAAATAGAAAAGGTTGTTATGGGAACCTGGGGTAATGGGATGCAAGGTGAGAGTGACCATTATAAATAACTTAATTTTTAGTTATTGTGGTCTTGTGACCATGTAGATAACATAATTATTCTAAAAAATAGTTTGTACAGTTTACTGTCATCAGTTACACCTAGTCCTGTAACCCCATGGAAACATCCAAAAACTGATTGTAAGCTTATTTTAACAAAATACTCAAGATTAAAATGTCACACAAGTTGGGTAAACTGACGAGTCAACAAGTCATACTCAAGTACGTATCCTAGCCCTGTGAGTGATCCTTTATTGCTACTAGTTCTCCAACGATTATCCTAAAACAGTTTGTGGAAGAAAGATTCATGAAGAAATGTGTAGGTTTATTGTTGTATCTTCTTTCTACAGATGATGACAATCCACCAGTGTCTTTTGTCAAGTTTTCTCCCAATGGCAAATACATTCTTGCAGCAACATTAGACAAGTGAGTATGTTGTATTTATAATGTCTTTAGTGATGATGAATTAATGACATTTAAACTAAGGAAAGTATGAATCATGATTTTCTTCTAACCACAAGTATTGATTTACTTACTCAACGGTTTGGCTGCTGTCGACAGACGTCATCAGGAATTCTGGAACAACTAGTTCTTCTGCTCGAAGAAGAAAAAGAGCTAGTTTCCCAGAAATTCCTGATGAAGGCTGCCGACAGCAGCTTAAACGTTGGCTAAGTAAATACCTGTTAGCATAAAGTCTTGATTCATATATTATCTACCAACTTGATGAACATTTACATGAATGTAAGGAAGTACTTACAATGCATAAATGAGAATGTGTTTCATGTTGAACAATAATGGTCAATAATGAACCAGTATAAAACTCTATAATGCTGATATAAAACATGTTTCAAAACCATTTGACGTAATGTCTTCTGCACACACCAGGACTAGAAATTAGAATCACCAGTGGCAATGTTGTAAATCACCAGTGGCAATGTTGTGAATTGTCAGTGGCAATTAGGGTTGGCATGTAACAAAGTAAAAGTACTTCATTACAATACTTGAGTAGTTATTTCATGTAATTGGCGTGTAACAAAGTAGAATTTTGACTAAATACTTTTACTTGTAACGAATAGTTTTATCTGAAGTAACGCGACTTTTTACTCTGTTACTTTTATTTACTTCGTAATATATTTTCATTACATTTTTTGGCGAAACTGTCAACGACATTTCAAAAACTGTTCATAGTTCGCCATGCCAAAAGCTATTAATATCATTCAGTCGCATGCCAGTTCGCGATCATATTTGTATGCATACCTCTCTTCGGGAAATCAACGCAACCACTGTTTTATATCTACGTCAGTGAACGAAGTCTGCCAAATATTGGCGTAGCTCAGGTCAAGGCCGTTGACATGAAATGTCA
This sequence comes from Lamellibrachia columna, assembly GCA_963662155.1. NCBI lineage: Eukaryota > Metazoa > Annelida > Polychaeta > Sabellida > Siboglinidae > Lamellibrachia > Lamellibrachia columna. The sequence goes on along the minus strand of OY759272.1, from coordinate 19,381,104 downwards.
CTTCGAGCACACAACACTTGAACGCCATCTCGAACCACGATGCAAATGTCTCTGTTGCACCATATAAACTATTAATCAGTAAGTTTCCAATACGTATTATAAATATTAAAATTTGCAATTTTGAAAATGTATTGATAATCCCCATACACTGACATAATCATGATATTCGTGAGCGAACGCGCATCGTGGATCGAGAACCGATTTTCGCCCATTGCCTTGGCATTGTCTGCAACGGCCTTACAGGCTTACATCAGCATTAAACAGCATTTTACTTTCACGAATAATAAATTCATATTGAGATGTTTAATAAATTCATAATAGGACAGGGACAGGGGCCCTGACAGGTCACTTTTAATTGCAATTAGCAACAGCATTGCTCTGTTGCACTGGTCTGTTCTGATCAATTCTAGTCCCAGCTGGTACCAGGTAACCAACACAGTTAGCTGCTAGGGTGTATTGTTTCAATGTTTGTATGAGCTGAAAAAACATGTCTGGGAAGATATGAGAAGGTGGGGTTCACAAGCCAGATGGCTTCATCAGCTAGGCATCAAATGTCTTTGTTAATTTTACTATGGGCAGTGCTAGGTTGTATTACCTCTGACCAGTTTCCCTGAGAGGCTACTACTAGTACTGGACTGACCCTCTACCTACTCAGATACAACCACAGCTGTGTATACATATCCTGTTGTACAATCTAGCTCCTCCCATACCCCAGTGGAACAGGTCGATAAAAAGACAGATTGTGCCTCATCATTAATTAAGTTCTGTATTTAACTGAAATCATTTGATATTGTGAGCTCTCATTAAAGATAATGTAATTTTCCAAGCATTCAAGTGAGCACCATCCATGTTCAATGGTAGTAGACCGATTGACCTGCGAAGAATGGGAGCACATTGTTATAGGCAGAGTGGTTGCAAAACAGTTGTCAGATGCAAGTTGTGTAATTTATATAATATTACTCATGATTATGTTGTTATTTCTAAGTGTTTTACTTCAAGTACTTTTGAAAAGTAGTTTTACTTTTTACTTTTACTCAAGTAGTTTTTAGGTGAATTACTTTTACTCAAGTACAAAATTAAATTCAGTCAACCCTGGTGGCAATTATTGCTTGTATGTTTCAGCACATTAAAGTTGTGGGATTACAGCAAGGGAAAGGTGAGTTGTTGTGTCTTGATATTAATAAACCGGATTTAAAGCTATGATCACCATCAAATATTATTTGTCTGGGTTTGCTACATATACATTTTGGTTAGTGTGACATGAACATTGACAGTGGCTTTTCCAAACATATATTTGCACTTTCTTTGTATAGACAACCCGGGTTGTGATATCTACACTGATTTCAAGGAGGATATGACTGAATTATCTTGAAATTCTACCAGAAATTTGCACATCCAATTTGCAATAATTGCAACGTAGCAGAAGTTCAGTTTGGTGATGGAATGAACAGGTTTGCCAGGGATGGAGTGAAACTTGCTTTGAACGATCCCTTGAACCCAATACAGCGCAGTATAAGTTACTTTTACCTTGAATGCTTTGTACTTATGTTTCAGTGCCTGAAGACATACACAGGGCACAAGAATGAGAAATATTGTATATTTGCCAACTTCTCCGTGACAGGAGGGAAGGTGAGTCCTCTTGTCTTGTCCACTAAAGCAGGGGAGTTATCATTAACATTGACAGCATTACTGGTCTACAAATTCTATTATTATGTTTAAAACTCAAAATCTAATTAAATGGAATGTTACCACAGAACATGATTAGAATTACCAGCCATTTTCTATTGAACAAGTATACATAAACATTTCTGTAGAAATATTAGATATTTGAAAACATGAGTTTTGTAGTTTGGCCGTTACTTAATTTGAACGTGAAGGAGTGTAAATTTTACTCTCGCTTGTAGTGGATCGTGTCTGGGTCGGAGGACAACATGGTGTACATCTGGAACCTACAGACGAAAGAAGTCGTGCAGAAGTTGCCAGGGCACACAGGTACACCTCAGTCGTCCACATTCTCTGAATACTTTCATTTTCTAAATATAAAAATTACTGTTACATTTACAGTAAAGAATATTATAAGTACCTTGGGTACACAGGGTAAACGTGGAGTCATCCACACCCATGGTCTAGAGAAACACTTTCAATCAATGTAGTAATTTTTTTTATATTTTACTTAACTTATTTGAATAATTGTTTTTAAATCTATCTACTGCATTTAATAATATACTCTTATTTGTATTATTTAATCTTGAGTGGTACTGTATTTACCTGTATTATTTTTTATGTCGACTCATGAGGGAGTGATCAAATGTATATTTTAAAAGGTTCATCATGAATACATCTTTTTTATAATAATAATAATAACCAAATAATACATTCCTGTCACATTTAACCCATTTCATTCTGATAAATCCAGCATTCTTATTTATTATTATTGTATAAACTTACCAGAATTGTATTTGGTATGAAATTGGTCAGTATTGAATAAGTAACATCATTAGTGTTGGTAATCACTTGGAATTTCGTAATCGACCATCGTTTATAATCGGATGGCACCAACCGATGAATTTTTTATTATATAATCGGTTGGGCCTAGGTATTAAAAACTGCAATAAACGTTACAATTTATATGAAGTATATATTTTATATATATATATATATATATATGTATGTAAGGTAAAGTCATCCCCCAGGCATTACGCCTTAGGAAGCCATGAAGGCTTATATGGCCAGTGCTTAAACCTGGTTTCTGTAGTGCGAAGCAACTTAGAGTGCAGTTATACTGACTCTCCTAGACGGGACACTAAGTCCATCGCAGGTACCTTCCAAACAGTGTTTGTACTCATTTGCAGCTGAATAGACTGAGGCAAAGTAGGGTAAACGAAATTGCCTAAGCTTCGAAAACGAACCATGCCCAGTGTGCCCACTAGGCCACGGATGCCCCCCTAAAATATATGTATGTATGTACTGGAAATTCTTTGGAACTGGAATTCATTATTCAACAGAGAACATTGGAACTTGGATATGACAAACGTGACTTGCAAACTGTGCAAAAAGGAATACACAAACAAAGTTCATAACCATATGCAATCCCATGTGGTTTTTCCATTGCGTCTTCTCTTCCTATCAGTAATGTTCTGTGTTCTTGCGCAGGAATATCAACATGTCCACATTTGTCGGGTTCATGTGCACTGTCTTCTTGTTGACTAAATGTCCAACCAAACTAAATACTCTTTCGGAAGGCACTGATGAGGCAGGAATGGCTAAGTACTACTTGGCCAGAACACTTAGCGTGGATAGACATGCTTTGGGCCTTTGGCACATCTTAAGATTTTTTACTACTAGACTAGTTACGCGTTTTGAGAAATTTGTGTATGTCATACATCATTGACATCTCGGTGGCAGTACTATTTCGCACAACGGTGGGTTGATGTAAACCTAAGCCATATACATTATATAATCCATATTTCACTTTTTCGGAAGAAAATGTACACAACTATTCGTAATAATCGTCACAGGAAAGTTATCGAACTGCCCCATGAAGTTTTAAGGCATGGCGTCTTGCCGTACAGTGAGGCTTCCGAAGGTGTAGCAGACACCACAAATAGGGTCTTTTTGCCAAACGTGTTTTCGTCCTTCGATAATTCTAAGTATATTAGTATGTAACTAAAACAACTATTCTAACAGTCAGAAACTAATAAATGTTGTTTACATATTCATTTAATTAGGCATGATGTGTGACATCTTCCATAAAGGTAACAACAGAATGAAACTGAAAGTCGTAAATTTAGACACAACTGGAAAACCACGTAACATGGCATCGCTCATGGTTACGAACCTTTGTTTGTGTATTCCTTTTTGCATAGTTTGCAAATCGCTTTTGTGATGTCATGTGTTCCTTGGTCGAGGGGACATCTTTCTGTTTGTAAAACCTGAAATATTTCCACACCTGAGACAGGGCTTTGCCGCCCGGGTAGTCTTGTATTTCTCACGTTTTATCTGTTGAACACGCCATATTTCGTAACCAATGACACGTGGAGTCGTGGACCTATTCAAACATTTGTTTCACATTTTCCCCGATAATAGATTATGGATTTCATAATCGATCATCACATCGCTAAAGCCCAGCCAATCAATTTTTGATTATAATTGATCATTGAAACATCATAGAGTTTGGAGAGATTGATATACATGTAATATACAAACCTACTGTGTTGCAGACGTTGTACTGTGCTGCGCATGCCACCCGACAGACAACATCATTGCTTCAGCAGCACTTGAGAACGACAAGACAATCAAGTTATGGAGAAGTGATGTATAATGAGCAACATGCTGCATCACAGTCAGTGATGGGTGGTCTGTACAGTACTATCGCAGCACAAGCAGCGCCTCAGCCAGCAGTGGCGCCAGCTGCTCAGTTGTCATGACAAACTGTAACGAAGTGTCTGTGTTACCGTGGTGGTGCCTAGTGAGGTCTACATATGACATGATCCTCTCAAGGCCCAGTATCTCACGTCAAGTTGTAGCTATGGGTGACATGTTCCTCATGGCCCAGCATCACCATTCGAGTTGTAGCTATGGCTGACATATCCCTCACAATCCAGCATCATCTGTCAAGTTGTAGCTATGGATGACATGTTCCCCACAACCCAGCATCACCCGTCAAGTTGTAGCTATGGATGACATGTTCCCCACAACCCAGCATCACCCGTCAAGTTGTAGCTATGGATGACATGTTCCCCACAACCCAGCATCACCCGTCAAGTTGTAGCTATGGATGACATGTTCCCCACAACCCAGCATCACCCGTCAAGTTGTAGCTATGGATGACATGTTCCCCACAACCCAGCATCACCCGTCAAGTTGTAGCTATGGATGACATGTTCCCCACAACCCAGCATCACCCGTCAAGTTGTAGCTATGGATGACATGTTCCCCACAACCCAGCATCACCCGTCAAGTTGTAGCTATGGATGACATGTTCCCCACAACCCAGCATCACCCGTCAAGTTGTAGCTATGGATGACATGTTCCCCACAACCCAGCATCACCCGTCAAGTTGTAGCTATGGATGACATGTTCCTCATGGCCCAGCATCACCATTCGAGTTGTAGCTATGGCTGACATATCCCTCACAATCCAGCATCATCTGTCAAGTTGTAGCTATGGATGACATGTTCCTCATGGCCCAGCATCACCATTCGAGTTGTAGCTATGGCTGACATATCCCTCACAATCCAGCATCATCTGTCAAGTTGTAGCTATGGATGACATGTTCCTCATGGCCCAGCATCACCATTCGAGTTGTAGCTATGGCTGACATATCCCTCACAATCCAGCATCATCTGTCAAGTTGTAGCTATGGATGACATGTTCCCCACAACCCAGCATCACCCGTCAAGTTGTAGCTATGGATGACATGTTCCCCACAACCCAGCATCACCCGTCAAGTTGTAGCTATGGATGACATGTTCCCCACAACCCAGCATCACCCGTCAAGTTGTAGCTATGGATGACATGTATCCCACAACCCAGCATCACCCGTCAAGTTGTAGCTATGGATGACATGTTCCCCACAACCCAGCATCACCCGTCAAGTTGTAGCTATGGATGACATGTTCCCCACAACCCAGCATCACCCGTCAAGTTGTAGCTATGGATGACATGTTCCCCACAACCCAGCATCACCCGTCAAGTTGTAGCTATGGATGACATGTTCCCCACAACCCAGCATCACCCGTCAAGTTGTAGCTATGGATGACATGTTCCCCACAACCCAGCATCACCCGTCAAGTTGTAGCTATGGATGACATGTTCCCCACAACCCAGCATCACCCGTCAAGTTGTAGCTATGGATGACATGTTCCCCACAACCCAGCATCACCCGTCAAGTTGTAGCTATGGATGACATGTTCCCCACAACCCAGCATCACCCGTCAAGTTGTAGCTATGGATGACATGTTCCCCACAACCCAGCATCACCCGTCAAGTTGTAGCTATGGATGACATGTTCCCCACAACCCAGCATCACCCGTCAAGTTGTAGCTATGGATGACATGTTCCCCACAACCCAGCATCACCCGTCAAGTTGTAGCTATGGATGACATGTTCCCCACAACCCAGCATCACCCGTCAAGTTGTAGCTATGGATGACATGTTCCCCACAACCCAGCATCACCCGTCAAGTTGTAGCTTTGGATGACATGTTCCCCACAACCCAGCATCACCCGTCAAGTTGTAGCTATGGATGACATGTTCCCCACAACCCAGCATCACCCGTCAAGTTGTAGCTATGGATGACATGTTCCCCACAACCCAGCATCACCCGTCAAGGTGTATCTATGTGTTACATGTTCCTCATGGCCCAGCGTCACCATTCAAGTTGTTGCTATAGGTGACATGCCCCTCACAACCCAACATCACCTGTGAAGTTGTATCTATGTGTGACATGTTCCTTGCAACCCAGCGTCACTCGTCAAGTTGTAGCTATGGATGACATGTCCCTCACAACCCAGCATCACCCGTCAAGTTGTAGCTATGGATGACATGTTCCCCACAACCCAGCATCACCCGTCAAGTTGTAGCTATGGATGACATGTTCCCCACAACCCAGCATCACCCGTCAAGTTGTAGCTATGGATGACATGTTCCCCACAACCCAGCATCACCCGTCAAGTTGTAGCTTTGGATGACATGTTCCCCACAACCCAGCATCACCCGTCAAGTTGTAGCTATAGATGACATGTTCCCCACAACCCAGCATCACCCGTCAAGTTGTAGCTATGGATGACATGTTCCCCACAACCCAGCATCACCCGTCAAGTTGTAGCTATGGATGACATGTTCCCCACAACCCAGCATCACCCGTCAAGGTGTATCTATGGATGACATGTTCCCCACAACCCAGCATCACTCGTCAAGGTGTATCTATGTGTGACATGTTCCCCACAACCCAGCATCACCTGTCAAGTTGTAGCTATGTGTTACATGTTCCTCATGGCCCAGCGTCACCATTCAAGTTGTTGCTATAGGTGACATGCCCCTCACAACCCAACATCACCTGTGAAGTTGTATCTATGTGTGACATGTTCCTTGCAACCCAGCGTCACTCGTCAAGTTGTATCTATGGGTGACATGTTCCTCACAACCCAGCGTCACCATTCAAGTTGTTGCTATAGGTGACATGCCCCTCACAACCCAGCATCACCCGTCAAGTTGTATCTATGGGTGACATGTCCCTCACAACCCAGCGTCACCATTCAAATTGTTGCTATAGATGACATGCCCCTCTCAACCCAGCATCACCTGTCAAGGTGTAGCTATGGGTGACATGTCCCTCACAACCCAGCATCACCTGTCAAGTTGTATCTATGGGTGACATGTCCCTTACAACCCAGCATCACCTGTCAAGTTGTAGCTATGGGTGACATGTCCCTCACAACCCAGCATCACCTGTCAAGGTGTAGCTATGGATGACATGTCCCTCACAACCCAGCATAATCCGTCAAGTTGTAGCTATGTGTGACATATTCCCCACAACCCAGCATCACCCGTCAAGTTGTAGCTATGGGTGACATGTTCCTCACAACCCAGCATCTTGGGCTAGGTAGTCACAGGAATCGTTGGGGTGCCCAATGCTCAGAGATACTCCAAGAAGTTGACCTGTCTCTACCTGTTTGTTAGGAGAGTAGGTGTTGGCAGCTGTACGTTTTCATTTACCAAGCAGTCTCCTTGTATTTAGAGACTGAAATGTTGCTTCACAGAAAGTCCAACAGGCTCAGCTCTTGCAATTCGTCAGTAGTACACGAACTACAACATTCAGTTAGCTTGGCATGCACAGTGAACCTGTAGTACTAGTGGGTTGCAGCAACACTAAATTGGCGTCTGATGGAATTTGTGTTTCTCGCTCCTAATAGTAAGTTGTTGTGCCAGATTTACATCACTGAAGAGTAGATACAAAGTTACTGTCAGTACAAAATGCGAGTAGGATGTATTTTTATTGGTTTTTTTACAAAGGTTTATCTTTAAAAATGTTGATCTCAATTTGACAAAACATAAATCAAGAATGCTGCAGTCGTGTATCAGTCGTGTATCAGTTCATCGTGACTAGGCAAACAGTTTACTTGTGTAGCTTTCTTGTTTTGTAGAAATATCCACAAGCCATCATGGTCTTGCAGGTCAACTAGTTATTTGTAGTGAATTATTTAGTTCTTCAGCATAATTAAATAATCTGTATGCCATGTTACCGTACATTGTGAAAATATTTCAGGATAAGGATTGTTCCTGTTTGCACTAAACTGCTCACTTTCTGTAACCTGATTGTTTATTTTCTGATTTATCAGCTTAATTTATTATCGAAATCAAGTTCATTCCCCACTTGTCATAGACTAGCCGTCTGCTTGATTCCTAAGACCTAGTGGCATTTGAACAGCATTCAGATAATGTAGATTTTCACATGGAAATTTGTAGTTGAAGTGTTTCAAAGTGTCTAGTCGGTGCCAACTTTAACCATAGCAGTGTGTACTGGCAGCTAACATCTGGGTTAACAGTGAAACCCACAATTGTCCATATTCCGAACCACAAAACAAATCCTTGGCCAGCCTAATATGCGTTAACACTAGCAAATGGTATAACAATCCTCAGCAAGTTAACTTTTAGTTACTTGTCATTGTTTGCATGGTTACACAGTGAACATGTCTTATTTGGCTGAATGTTGTTTTAATGTGATCAATGGACAAACCCATTTCTTAATGCAGCCAATTGTATACTAAATATTGAACTTGTATGTTCATGATAAAGTGAGGAGTACCAAAACATAATATTGTGATTTGTTCAGTCATTTAACACAGACTCCTGTTTGTATCGGACAGTGCAGGCTCCTGTGTGTATCACAGTACAGAGTCCTGTGCGTATCAGACAGTACTTCATTTTGCCACGGAGTCTGGTGTCAATTACATGCTGATAGCTTGAAACTTGTCAAATTTTTTATTGTCTCGGACAAGTGCAAGTTTAAATTCACCCACAAACAGTGTCCTGTGTGACATGGAGATGGCCAAGCGCTTTATTCCTGGATTGCTACGAGAGCTTGGCAAAGATGTTTGTATGGAGTGAACGGGGAACAAGGCACTGACCAACAGGAAATACACCAACGCAATATCTAAGTATACCACTTGGATCTTTTATTTACAACATATCCACAGTCTGAATGATTCTGGCAATGATTCGTCACACATAGAATGACTTGTACAAATCACTGAACGTTCCACAGAACACGGCCTTATTTGACATGGCTCTGCAGCCTCACCAATATAATCAGACTTGGGATCAGTTACACTATATCAACTCCAATTCCACCTCAATAATACCAATTCCATATCAAAATAACAGTATATAAACAGAGCAAACAAAGATATACTCAACGCGAAAAAATAACACCTATTTTAGAGCAGCTTTATTTAATTTCTGCATATTATGGTACATAATGGCAAGCAAATTTTATATACACAACATATAATATTTGATTGATTATTTGTAGTGAATAATTTGAGTTAAAAGTAATTGGGGAAATGTAATTGGCATTTTCAGTTCTAATGTAATTGACCCCACGTTTGGATATGATGCAAGGTCATGCCACCAGATTGCAGGCCTGTAGCTGCTCTCGTCTTCGTGTGTCGACACCGAGTTCCTCGTTACTTGGATGCCACAGGTGGTTTGAAATTCGCTCCATGTTTTTTGCGTATACTGTATGTGAAGGTATGGCGCTCCTGTGGACCTGGATAAAAGTACTCAATAAAATTATGTTTCGAAGATGAATACTTCCCAGAGACGCCAACCTTGAGCGATGAAGAATCAAGTATTATTAGAAATACAGTATGTGCCAAAATGTGTTACACAAGTTCAGTTTGGATGCAAACAGTACAGCCATATCCTATTGGCAAACATAGGAATAGGTGTTCAGAATATATTTTCATTTGGTGCGCAAATATGGCCAGACTACAGCACCCGTGACGTAGGATTATCTAATAGTATGGAGCAGCCAATGAAATTAAGATGCTGTATGTTCAACAGGGTTTTCCTAGTAAACCACTGGCATGATTTTCTTGATTGTAGTTGCAAATGGTTATATTTTATTAACTCTTATATAGGCCCAACACCATGACTTGTTTTGTTTTAAGATAAAAAGAAATACTTGCACTTTTGTTTCATTGAATGGACTTGTCAGAAGTTTTAAATAGCTGGAAATACAGCAGTAGCTATACACTAATATATTACAGTGAAATCATGACAACACTACTTAGCTTATAACTACAATACAGTTAGATTATTATGTGCGGTAGTGTTGTGTACATACTTGTAGTGCGTCAAACAGGTCAAAGAGCGTGATAGCTGAGTGAGTGGGCGTCTCTGGACAGGCGAGTTGGACGGCTGCATCGTGCTCTCCCATCTCTACTGATGGCCACTGACTACTTGTATGGGTGCCTGGCTCACTGCCTGACTCACTGAGGACAAGGCAAGACAACTGTCAGAGACACTAGCTATTACTGACTGCATGTATGGGTTCCTGGCTCACAGCCTGAATCACTGAGGAATACAGGCACTAACTAGTCTCAGTATAGAAACAAAATAACCTTAACTAGAGGAAGTGGATGCCAGCTCAATTTATGGACTGCCATGTAGACACAGCGGACATGCGAGTATGAAGAAGGCTTCCTCACCTGTTGTCGTAATCGTCTCGCAGAAGGGCATGGTTGCGTAAATACGTAGGAGTGAACTGAGCCCCAACTGCATAGCGCATCCGGTGTTCTCGTAACTTGTATGCATTGCGTCTAGCAAAGATCACAGTGAGGATATTCTTCAGAGCCATCTGTTTGATACGAGTTGGTCAGTAATACGATTAAATAAAGAAACTTACTTGCCATACATGCTACTATCTCAAACTACAGTTTGAATGGTAAACAGTTGCTGTTCACAGTTTCACCTTCACGTACACAGCACAAGTTTACAGAATGATTACAACACAGACAACTGCTCAACCACAACCTAAACTTAACGCTTTTGTATTTTCCACTAAATACCCACATTTCTCATTAATTTCAGTAGCAAGATCAACGTAATTGAATACATACTTGAGTCACTAAACATTCACTGTACACCCCCCAAACATTTATCTGTACACCCCCAAAAATTCACCTGTTCACCCTCCAAACATGTATATGTACACCCCCCAAACATCTGTGCACCCTCCAAACATTTATCTGTACACCCTACAAACATTCACCTGTACACCCCTGAATGTACACCCTCCATTCATATATATGTACTCCCCCAAACATTCACCTGTACACCCCCCAAACGTTCACCCATACACCCCCCAAACATTCACCTGTGCACCCCCAAACATTCACCTGTACACCCCCCAAACATTCACCTGTACACCCTCCAAACATTCACCTGTACACCCCCAAACATTCACCTGTACACCCCCAAACATTCACCTGTACACCCTCCAAACATTCACCTGTACACCCCTCATACATTCACCTGTACACCCCCAAACATTCACCTGTACACCCCCCAAACATTCACCTGTACACCCTCCATGACAAGCTTAACTGCGGCATCCTCAACGTCATCCAAGCCAAAGTCCCAGGCCGTGACAATCATCCGTCCGTGAACTAGTCCAATGTCAGGAAGGCACATTTCACGTGAGGCATAGTCTGTAAAGAGGGCACATTTCACATGAGGCATAGTCTGTAAAGCTGGGGCGAAGAGAGGGTTTGTAATCATGCACATCTCAGTCATCAGCATGTAAATTAATCCAGGACTCTTTTGCATTAAATTTTAAGGAATTATAGTTATCTTTGTGTGTCTCCATCATATTTTTTTTGTTTTTGCTGTTGAGTCAGCCTCAACTTTACAGGATTGTATGATGGCAACAAGATGAAGCGAGTAAAGGGTTTGTAAATGATGCCCTCACTGTACCTGGTCCTCGCTCCTCTGGTTCAGGTACATGCGGGTGGATCTGGGGTGCCTGAGATAGAGGGTTGGCAGGCAGGAATCTTTGCTGCAAGAACACACAAACATTGTCATATGTCAAAACACTGCCACTGCACACATACATTGTCTGCAAGTATCTGTTCATATCAGTTATATTTGAATATTCCCTAACTACATCCTACAATTCTTTAATCTGTTCATTACATGCCGGCCACAAGGCTGTCTATGGCACAGCAAACTAACTGAAGTCAATGTTACATTAAAATGTCTCTAAAGTCATAGTTTTACAATAATCATGTCATTAGTACACCTGTATACCCTCCAAACATTCACATGTACATTTTCCAATCATTCACCTGTGCACCCTACACATATTCACCTGTACACACCCAGACATTCACCTGTACACCCTGAAACATTCTCCTGTACACTCTCCAAACATTCACTTGTACACCTTTCAAACATTGGCATGTACACCCCCCAAATATTCACCTTCCACTCTCCAAACATTCACCTGTACACCTTTCAAACATTGGCATGTACACCCCCCAAATATTCACCTTCCACTCTCCAAACATTCACCTGTACACCTTCCAAACATTCACCTGTACACCTTCCAAACATTCACCTGTACACCACCAAACATTCACCTGTACACCTTCCAAACATTCAGATGTAATTCAATGTTAATTAAAAATATCTCTAAAGTGTTAATTTCACAGTAGTTAATGATATTTACACTTCTTGTTTATGTCATTAGTAAAACTTTCATTACAGTTCGTTGGTTTAAATTTGTTAACTTATTGCAATCCAGTGTTATACCATTCAAACATTTAGCAACATTTCATTGGCTTTCAATATGTATTTTACCCAGGAACTGCTATCAGTTTATTACAGTCAGAGAGGATGGCTCAGTCTCAACCAATATTATCCAGAGACAATGATTTATACATTAACCATCTCACCTGATAAATGACTTTGGGTTGTGTTGACAATTTCTTGCCCTTTGCCTTTTTGAGTAGTTTCACTGTAGCACAGTGGGACGAATGCCGTGAACTGCTGTGTGACGAAGCTACAACATAATTCCACAGTGTTACCATAAAACAAAACAGCCTCAAATCCTATTAACATTACAAAAAAGCCCAATCAAATGTGCACTTGATATGAGGAGAGTAAGATAGGCAATTACTTGAAATAGTTAATAGAAACGCAGTGTGTGAAAGAAAAATATACATAATGATTACATTCATACAATGAATAAGTGATTATTTTTGTTTTGTTTTAGACATATTTGATGTCAAAAATTCATAGATTTTATAATATCATTTGAAAGTTACCTCTCAAGAAACTGTAGATCTGTCTTCAAATATTTTAACTGAATCTCGCGGTTTTCATATATAGACTGTCTTTGCCACAGGCATGTTACATGGCCTTGGTCATGACTTTGGTCATGTGACACAAGCTGGTGAAGGATTGGGTGGAGCTCCTGGCTGATGTCTTAATTCAGGGCCAGTTTAATTTTATGGATGATTATTGTTAATCGCATCCAAAACCAGAAACCAAAATATAGGCCAGGAACTCTTAGAGATTTGGTCAAAATATTCGGAAACAGATACATGTAGTTTTTTCAAGAGGCAAAAACTATGTCAAAATTACTTAAAAAGGTACTCTGCATTAGAACTGCTAGAGTTGGCAAGACCAACCTATGCTGGCTCCCACGGAGTGGCACTTTGTTAGGATTGCCAGCAAGAACTGATTGTGTAGATGGACTGAAAACAAAATAATAATTCCATTATTTCCAGTCTTAATACAGGCACTATGTTACAGTGGCAATCTTATTACAGGCACTCTGTCACAGTGACAGTCTTAATACATGCACTCTGTTACAGTGGCAATCTTATTACAGGCACTATGTCACAGTGACAGTCTTAATACAGGCACTCTGTTACAGTGGCAATCTTATTACAGGCACTCTGTCACAGTGACAGTCTTAATACAGGCACTCTGTCACAGTGACAGTCTTAATACAGGCACTCTGTCACAGTGACAGTCTTAATACAGGCACTCTGTCATGGTGGCAGTCTTAATATAGGTACTCTGTCACAACAGCAGTCTTAATACAGTCACTCTTTCATGGTGGCAGTCTTAATACAGGCACTACATAATCGTTCAGTGGCAGTCTTAAATCAGACACTCTGTTACAGTGGCAGTCTTGATGCAGACACTCTGCTACTGTGGCAGTATTAATACAGCCACTCTGTTAGTGTATTAAATCTTAATACATAACATACCAGCGTCCTTTGGTAGAAGTTTTCTTGCCTCATGATCAAAGTCTTCTCTTGATATCTGAAGACATCACAACGCATCAGAAGAAACACAATCAGAATTTGACAGAACTGGCCAGTATTGTTAGATGCTTTGTCTACAATAAAATATAGGTTAAATCATTTGTTGTATTTATTACATGGAAAGAACATGCTATCTAATCAATAAATCAAAGTGTCTGCATGGACGAAACTTTGCAAGGTGACCTAGGGGGCCCCTTCTGGTGGACACGGGGCGGGTTGGATGTGGAACCATCCCCACGGGGGAGATGCTGTTTTGTGGAAGACTTGCTACATTGTAGTAAAATTGCTGTGCACTGCTTTAATTAGAAAAGGCCACTGACCTACTGTAGATAAATGGAAGATACACATATATGGCTGCCTTTTCTCCCCATACAATACTGGGTAACTCTGCTAGTCTTCGATAATAGAATGTGTGCATCAAAATTGTTTCATCTGTTGCTCTAATTGTCATACCTTTCTCTTGAACCATGATGACAAGATCTGTAAGTATCTGAAACACCAAGAATGTACACTGAACTAACACTTCAATATAATATGACAGCAATACCTTTGAGAAATGTAGATATATTTATGGAAATCATACAATTTATCATTATAGCCTTGTACTTAGTTTGACCCAAGAACAGATGGAGTTGGTGTGTACTTAAATGTCTTAGCACAGAGGGAAATGGTGAGTATTTAAGTTAAATGCCCAAGTACAGAGGGAAATGGTGAGTACTTAAGTTAAATGCCCAAGTACAGAGCGAGATGGTGAATACTGAAGTTTTAGAGTTGGTAAATACAGAGAAGGTCATGCAAACACCCTCAACCTGAATACCCACACTCCAGTTCAGTCAATTCATTTCAAAATGTGGGATCCTTTACATGATTCTTCTTCCATTACAGCTCTTGCTTCTATGTTAATCGCATATGATGTGACTCTAGATAGATAGCCCTTTAGTGGATCTACTAGAGTAGGCCCTAGTAATAGTATTATCAAGCAGGGTGTATTCGCACCACTGGCACAGGCGGGTTATATTGCATATAAAGACCACCACTAATGCAGTAAATGTAATGTCTATCATTGCCATGGCACTAGCACTGTCGTGACTATGCCGTGTGCGTTTACGGCAGGTTACACATTTACCCTCTGCATATCGATTATTTTACTTCTCCTGGAGTAGACACCAGATAGAAGGGACCAATTGTTTTTATTGTCTCATCCGAAAGACATAGGCAAAGTGGTGTGAACGAAATTGCCCAAGCTTCGAAACGGCAGGGCAGGAGGTACCAACAAATACTTGGGCATCAACATCAGCAGTGATCTCTTCTGGTCCAACCATGTAGAGGATGTAGCGGCAAGAGGAAACCGGACAATGGGGTTCCTGCGAAGGAACTTCAGAGAGTGTACCCCTAAAGTCAAGACGGCAACCTACACCACATTGGTACGCCCCACTTTGGAATACGCCTCAGCTGTCTGGGATCCCTACAAGCAAAGGGATGCCCAACTCCTTGAAAATGTCCAACGCCGAGCAGCCAGATATGTGAACAACTACACAGACAGATCACCAGGCAGTGTAACATCTATGCTCGAAAATCTAAAATGGACAAGTCTGGAACATCAAAGACGACAGATCCGCCTGGGGATGCTCTACAAAATCAACAAAGGCCTCGTAGACGTAGACATCAACCCAGCAAATTTCTTCCATCATGCTGACCGAAGGACTAGAGGAGCACAACGCATGCATCAGGAACAAATCCAACACCCTGCCCTCTTTCACTCTTTCTTCCCCCGTACAGTGTCTGAGTGGAACCACCTCCCAACCTCTATCTCCTCAGCCCCTTCACTGGAGTCCTTCCAGAGTCGACTAGGCCGCAGTCTCCACAAACTGCAGCCAGTCCTCATCACTCCATAAATACCTTCAGATCGTGTATATAGATTTTAATATAGTTTTTAACATAAAAACACCCATTGTTGTCCCAATAGCGGTGCAATGTCTTTTAATTGGCCCTGACCGGAACTACCACCGGACACAGACGCCGCAGGACTTACGACGCTCCTAAGGAGCCCAGTCCTTCACAGGAAGAAGAGGTGGACTCCGACTCGAACTCCGGTCCCTTCGATTGAGAGTGCGGCGCTTTAATCGCCTAACTAGGTTAGTAAATGTAGCTACGTCCACGTTGTTACTAAATGTTAAAGGTAATCAAACAAACTAACAAAGTCATGGTATCCCCTAATGATTCTGCGAGTTTTTTCTTCGCTGTAACGAGATCTGTTGATGTCGACATCTTGGACAACCATTAGTGTTGTACGCACAAGACGTTTGGTGGAGCCACGAGCTTGTCATTAACGTTGGCGAACTCTCCACTAGTGGCGCCACGCACCATTTCACCACTGCCACAACGTCTCGCTTATCCGACTCTTGCTCGCCTTCATGAACTCGTCGAGAAGAGTCTGACCTCAGAGACATGTTTTGACTGTTGCCAATTCCATTTTGTGTGGGCATTGCCTTGAAGCGTCATCTGCCAACCAGCGTCATTATCGAGATTCTACACTACAAAGTTATATTTTGCATGATTTAATTTTTCAGTGTGACAGTTGTGTCAGTATAATCAAAGGTTAAAGTTGATTCGAATGCATCGAATACACTGATAAAAGGGTACTCTTATCTTATGAGTTTGCAAAATCCCCGGGTGAGAGCCAAATTACATATGCACCCAGAATCTGGGTATGCGCCCGGGTTCCGTCACAATGGAACACACGCTCTGATTCCAAGCGATGCATGGTTAGTGTGAAAAAATGGTTGCGCCACATCCCGGAGCAACATTGAATAAGGTTGCCATTAAAAACTACAAGATCCTGGTGACAAGTGGACAAGGCATTGGTTTATCGATAGTCCATTTTTATTTTAGTATAGCCCGCCCTTATTAGATATTTGTCAATTTTATTTTAAAGCATATTCACACTACTAGCATTAACACAATCATTTGACAGTTTATTTCCATTCATTTACCACCCTATGTGAGAATGAGTACTTTCTCATGTCCAACCTACACTTTTCTTAACGAATGCTGCTTTGTGCTGTCTGGTTCTACTGCCTTCTTTAAGTTTCAATATTAAAAAAACATTCTATTTGGTCTCCTCTTAATCTCCTGGTCTCTAGTGTTGTCAAACCACATTCTATTCAGCGACTCTCATAACTAAGGTCTCTCAGTTCAGCAGTCATTTTAGTTGCTCTTCTTTGTAGTCTTTCTAGCTTATATATGATCCTTCTTACAACATGGCCTCCATGCTTGTAATAGTAATCCAATTGAGGCCTAACTATTGCTTTGTACAGGATACAACTAGTTGTTTCTCCTTTTGAAGCAGGAATCCCACATTGCTCTGAAACATTCATGTCAGCACTAAATGTCACTACAAAATCCTTTTCTTGTGTGGTTCTACCTAGTACAGCACCCCCATTATATATTCTTAGTCCATGTTTCCATGTCCTATGTGTATGCATTTACACTTCCCAACAATCGAGGCTAACAACCGCCTCGTGGCAAACAGTGCAGAACCGGGATGTTTGCCCAGAATCTGAGCAAACATCCGGGGACTCTCATTTTAACTCAGCTATCATTAACATACCTGCCAATACTCACGCATAAAAATCACGGTTTTGAATTAAATGTCCCGGTCTCACGGCAAATCTCTGATATCTCACCAGTGCCGTATCTAGGATCTCGCAAAGGTGGAGGCCAAATGGTAGCAAGCCTAGTCACCCATGCTACCATGTAGCGGCGCAATGGAAAAAATACCGACAAAAATATAAGCTAATCACCCCCCCCCTCCATACGCCACTGAATCTTGTGTGTGGCCAAGGCCTCAGTTAATTTGACTTGTAATATCTGTCCGAATCACGTGTGAAACGTGGTCGGTGATTGGTCAACAGCTGAGCATCAAAAACATTATTCTGTAAAATTAAAGGTGCTTAATCAATGAAACTTTTTGCTAGTCTCATTTAAAATTAATTTTGCGAAAAACCAAACCTACCTAGTATTCATTGCAACATGCTAGCTCGGTTGTGCAACTGTTGATTTTGTGAAATCATCAGAAAAACTATTAAATTAGTTAATGCTTGTTCAAGCATTAACTGAAGTAAAAATCGAAATACTGAAAAGTCAAGATTTTCTTCCATGGTCAAATTTCGTAACTTTGTCATGTGATCGGCGAGAGGATGGAGGTCACGCCCATGACCAGCATTGACCCACACAGTGTTTACCATTTTGGATATCCACTATTTTTATTCATACCAGATCTAACGACTAAAGTTAATTATTTCGATGATTTGAGCATTAAAAAATTTATATATAATTATATATATATATATATATATATATATATATATATATATATTAATTTTATAATGCTCAGATTTTATAGGTACAGTTTTCATGTTTATACATGATTCATGACACTTTTTCTTACTATTTTTAGTCAATTTCAAACTGTGATAACTCGCCAAAGATGGCAGATAGCATGGATCATTAATGTTAGGGTGTCCACGATGGCCAACTCTCTGACATATATTATCGCATTAAACCAATGACAAATAAGTCTGTATATCTGAGAAATAACCTTGTAAACGAAAAATGTGCTTGTGCTCAAAACGCACCCTACTCTCGTTCTCAAAACACACACGGGGTGTGCAACTTAGGCACACGATAGTGGGCGTTTTATGCACACTTTCAGCTGACTTGGCTATGCTGATAATAATAATAATATAATTATAAAAACCAGTCAAATATACATGTATGCAATCATTAATATAGACCTAGGTTTGAAGTAAAAAAAATAACCCAGAGATTATTATGAATAAATTGTGCATAGAAAATATAAATTGTTAAACATCATTAGGCATAAAAGTTTTACAATGACTAAACATTGTTAAGTGAGTCTGGTTACCTGGTATATAATAATAGCAAGGCGTTTTACAATTTCATGGTGGTGTAAACTGTGACTGTTTGGACACGAGATTGTGATCTTAATGATGTGATGATGTTTTTTTCAGATGGCAAAACTTGGCTATAAAAGACGACCTACAAGGTGCCAATATGGACTCATCCTACCAGAACAGGCTGTTTGGTGTATTGACGAGGATGTAGTTGGTCAGGAGCAGGTTGTTTTGGGTCTAGAACAGGTTGTAGTTGTTAGGAGCAGGTTTTAAGGGATCAGGAATAGGCTGTAGTTGGTCATGAGAATGCTGTAGGGGGCCAGGAGCAGGCTGTAGTTGGTCATGAGCAGGTTGTAGTTGGTCAGAAGCAGGTTGTAGTTGGTCATGAGCATGCTGTAGGGGGTCAGGGGCAGGCTGTATTTGGTCATGAGCAGGTTGTAGTTGGTCATGAGCAGGTTGTAGTTGGTCATGAGCAGGTTGTAGTTAGTCATGAGCATGCTGTAGGGGGTCAGGAGCAGGTTGTAGTTGGTCAGGAGCAGGTTGTAGTTGGTCATGAGCAGGTTGTAGTTGGTCATGAGCAGGTTGTAGTTAGTCATGAGCATGCTGTAGGGGGTCAGGAGCAGGCTGTAGTTGGTCATGAGCAGGTTGTAGTTGGTCAGGAGCAGGTTGTAGTTGGTCATGAGCAGGTTGTAGTTAGTCATGAGCAGGTTGTAGTTGGTCAGGAGCAGGTTGTAGTTGGTCATGAGCAGGTTGTAGTTGGTCATGAGCAGGTTGTAGTTAGTCATGAGCAGGTTGTAGTTAGTCATGAGCAGGTTGTAGTTGGTCATGAACAGGTAGTTAGTCATGAGCAGGTTGTAGTTAGTCAGGAGCAGGTTGTAGTTGGTCATGAACAGGTTGTAGTTGGTCATGAGCAGGTTGTAGTTAGTCATGAGCAGGTTGTAGTTGGTCATGAGCAGGTTGTAGTTGGTCATGAGCAGGTTGTAGTTAGTCATGAGCATGCTGTAGGGGGTCAGGAGCAGGTTGTAGTTGGTCAGGAGCATGCTGTAGGGGGTCAGGAGCAGGTTGTAGTTGGTCAGGAGCAGGTTGTAGTTGGTCAGGAGCATGCTGTAGGGGGTCAGGGGCAGGTTGTAGTTAGTCATGAGCAGGTTGTAGTTAGTCATGAGCAGGTTGTAGTTGGTCATGAACAGGTTGTAGTTAGTCATGAGCAGGTTGTAGTTAGTCAGGAGCAGGTTGTAGTTGGTCATGAACAGGTTGTAGTTGGTCATGAGCAGGTTGTAGTTAGTCATGAGCAGGTTGTAGTTGGTCATGAGCAGGTTGTAGTTGGTCATGAGCAGGTTGTAGTTAGTCATGAGCATGCTGTAGGGGGTCAGGAGCAGGTTGTAGTTGGTCAGGAGCATGCTGTAGGGGGTCAGGAGCAGGTTGTAGTTGGTCAGGAGCAGGTTGTAGTTGGTCAGGAGCATGCTGTAGGGGGTCAGGAGCAGGTTGTAGTTAGTCATGAGCAGGTTGTAGTTAGTCATGAGCAGGTTGTAGTTGGTCATGAACAGGTTGTAGTTAGTCATGAGCAGGTTGTAGTTAGTCAGGAGCAGGTTGTAGTTGGTCATGAACAGGTTGTAGTTGGTCATGAGCAGGTTGTAGTTAGTCATGAGCAGGTTGTAGTTGGTCATGAGCAGGTTGTAGTTGGTCATGAGCAGGTTGTAGTTAGTCATGAGCATGCTGTAGGGGGTCAGGAGCAGGTTGTAGTTGGTCAGGAGCATGCTGTAGGGGGTCAGGAGCAGGTTGTAGTTGGTCAGGAGCAGGTTGTAGTTGGTCAGGAGCATGCTGTAGGGGGTCAGGAGCAGGTTGTAGTTGGTCAGGAGCAGGTTGTAGTTGGTCAGGAGCATGCTGTAGGGGGTCAGGAGCAGGTTGTAGTTGGTCAGGAGCAGGTTGTAGTTGGTCAGGAGCATGCTGTAGGGGGTCAGGAGCAGGTTGTAGTTGGTCAGGAGCAGGTTGTAGTTGGTCAGGAGCATGCTGTAGGGGGTCAGGAGCAGGTTGTAGTTGGTCAGGAGCAGGTTGTAGTTAGTCATGAGCAGGTTGTAGTTGGTCAAGAGCAGGTTGTAGTTGGTCATGAACAGGTTGTAGTTGGTCATGAGCAGGTTGTAGTTGGTCATGAGCAGGTTGTTGTTGGTCATGAGCAGGTTGTAGTTAGTTATGAGCATGCTGTAGGGGGTCAGGAGCAGGTTGTAGTTGGTCATGAGCAGGTTGTAGTTGGTCAGGAGCATGCTGTAGGGGGTCAGGAGCAGGTTGTAGTTAGTCATGAGCAGGTTGTAGTTGGTCATGAACAGGTTGTAGTTAGTCATGAGCATGCTGTAGGGGGTCAGGAGCAGGCTGTAGTTGGTCATGAGCAGGTTGTAGTTGGTCAGGAGCAGGTTGTAGTTAGTCATGAGCAGGTTGTAGTTAGTCAGGAGCAGGTTGTAGTTGGTCATGAACAGGTTGTAGTTAGTCATGAGCAGGTTGTAGTTGGTCATGAGCAGGTTGTAGTTAGTCATGAGCAGGTTGTAGTTGGTCATGAGCAAGTTGTAGTTGGTCAGGAGCAGGTTGTAGTTGGTCATGAGCAAGTTGTAGTTGGTCAGGAGCAGGTTGTAGTTGGTCATGAGCAGGTTGTAGTTGGTTATGAACAGGTTGTAGTTAGTCATGAGCATGCTGTAGGGTGTCAGGAGCTGGTTGCAGTTGGTTAATACAGGCTGTATTAGTCAGGAGCAGGTTGTAGTGGGACAGGACCAGACTGTAGTTAATCAGGAGCGGGTTGTTGAGGATCATGAGCATGTTGTAGGAGGTGGCCAGGAGGTGAATAAGATAGTAGACGTGCTAGGCTAAGATGCACAACCTATCGGGCAGCAAATTCTAACATTTTCACCAATTCCTAAGGCTGCACGATGGGCCAGGAATCGACAAGATCAGACAGCAGAGCTGCTAACTTCGTCCCCTTACACAAATGTGTTACTTGAAAAGGTGGCATTGAGAGGAAGAGATGGGGGGAGGGGGTTACCAAGAGGAGCAAGAGGGAGAGCAAGAGGGAGAGGAGAAGCAAGAGGGAGGGCAAGAGGTATGATTAAAGTCAGAGGACAACAATTAGACGGAGAAAGGGAAAGGCCACAAGGGAGATTGATGGCTGTGGGAGGGACAAGGGCTATGTGTAGAACCGGCATACCAACACCTGCCAGAGGGGTCAGAACACGTGCATGTAGCCAGGGCAGTCAGAATGTTGCAGATGTTAACGAAGTAACACCAAACTGTATCTACTGTCAGGAGAAATGCACTGATCCACCAACACAGGACTGGTTGCAGTGTCAGTCTTGTGCAGATTGGTATCATGAAGCGTGTGGCAGCGGCTTTAGTGTTTGTTATATATGTGACAGTTAGGCCAGCCTACCATGACTTAACCATGCAGCAACACCAAGACACAGTGTGATACCTTTAATAATGATATTGTCCTGGCTAAAAGAACAAGTGGAGCACCAACAGGACAGTCTGTGTGTCTCACCCAGGGCTAAGACATGTAGATTCCCAGTTCTGTATTGTTGATTGAATTTACAATAAAGTGTAGACTTCGGCCTAGGCATAGAAAAGGTTCAAACATTGTTGTTCCTGGGGGTGCGTTTTGGGGCTATTGAACTAATACACCATATGATGGGGTGCGTTTTGTGAGCAGGGGGTACGTTTTGTGAACAGTGTTCCCTAAATGGCCAGTTTGCCCCAAAATAATTTTTCTCTCATAACGTTATTACAAAACGTGGCATACATGTGAAATGACCTCCAATCAAACATGATTATAAACTAAATAAGATTTTCTTGTTTATGTGGCTATTAGTGTGGTCTGTCGGGCTGCACAAGGCATCAAAGTTAAGGGGGTGCGTTTTAGGCACTTTCCCCTAAGTCAAGCTATTCAAAACGAATGCTCTACAGCCAAATCTAGCGATTGTATCTTGAAGTTGTGTTAACAAAAGGTGTTCATCAGAACATTCTGAGTACGGCAATACACATATAATCTTTTTGTGATAATCATTGTAAAAAATATAGGGGGAAATGTCAAGGAAAATAAAATTATTTTTTCCAGCTTACGCGCAGCGCGGCAGCGGTGCACTTTAAGCCATTTAGCATGCAAGAACAGTCTGACTGGCGGCAACTCCGCGATTGTTATGTCTCCTTTGTCGTTTAATTCCTAGTAGTGCCCTGCTGATGGATTGGGAATGAGCGGGGAGCTCTCTAGGCTGCGCCTCCAAATAACCTTCTTAGGGATTGGTTAATAACGAGAGACAAGGGTTTAGAAAGTAATTAATTCTGTTTAGAAAAACAGTTGAAATCGAGTCTCTTCTCTTTGGATCAAAATTTGTATTTGTACAATATCTTCAGTTACTGGTTTGAAATTAAATGTAGAGAGAAACTTGTTCTTTAAATAATTGGTCAAAGTTTTTGTGTGTATTTGTGCTGGGAATTGTACGTGCCAGTTTACTGCTAATTGTTTACAAAGAACTCTTTAAACCTATGTGCTATCTCCGTGGTATCGGTTACACACAATCCATATATTATGTAAAAGTGATTTGGAAATTAAATTTGTTTGTAGTTCTTATTTATAAGTTGCTTAATGGTGTCCCATATTTTCCCGGCGTTTGATTTGAAGTGATCAAATAGGTTTCCGTAGTAGATCTTTTTGGCGTTTCTGATAGCATTGTTTGATTTTTTTATACACGAAGATTGACATATATATTATTGTAAGAGGTGTCACTTTGTGGAGTCTGCTTTAGTTTCCTATATAGTCTGTCTTTATATCTAACTGATTTAATAATTCCTGCTGTTCTCCAGCTGAACTTTTTATGTTTATAGTTATTATAGCGAACTCTTTTAACTGGAAAGTGATTTACGTACAACTGAGTAAGTATGCCTTAAGTTATTTCATAATTAATGTTTGGATCTGAGTGATTCCATAATGCCAGACTGACGTAGATATTAACAGTAATTTAAAGTAGACTTTTCGTTGTTTGTCCTAAGTTTTATATGTTTGTATTGGGAAAATATGACCCCATGTGAAATTGTAGCGCCCCCTGGAGTCTGTTTGGAAATATATGACCCCGTGTAAATACGTGGCGCCCCCTGGAGTGTATTGGAAAAAATACCACTTTGTGAAAAGCTGGCTACGGGCTAGGCAAAGTCAATCGCCCTACAATGTTTTTCTATCTGGCTGTTGCTACTAGTACGGCGAAGATCTCGCTCGGCCGAAACGTAAGTATTTTCATGAAACGTGAAACCTTACAAAAACGCCATAAACAAAGCAATAAACACGTCTTTCGTGTCTGTATGCATTCTTATATGTATATCACTAAAGTTACCTGACAATAACCATGTAAAAGTGTGAAATTATTACCTTTTTGTCAGAACGCATGTGCTTGTCAAGGTTTGTTTATAACCGGATGTTGTTGTGAGCGAGAATAGCATGCGGGATTTCCATAGATCTATATAAGGTCACGCTAAGAATTGCCGTCTGCTGGCCATAGAGTTACATCATTAATAATGCCCCTATAAACTACTAACTTACTAACGGATGTTTTATTTATTTCTGTGCTGCTGGCCCATTCTGGCCTCATTCTACACGAAATCGCGTTTGATCATGTGACCCAAAGGCAACATCACGTGCACAGTATGGCGGCTAATTGTGAAATGTTTTCTATGTCACCGATAAAAGTGCTCATAAGTAATTATTTGGAGAACATTTCTTCAGTTTCTTGACGCCCAATCGTCGGTTGTATGTCACGGAATACACATGTGAAACGGTTAGTGCGTATCGGTTTTAAAACTTAAGTTATTAGTTCCGTAGCCAAATGGCTACGGAACTGCCAAAATGGCGCTTTAGCAAATGCCCCTCCGGCCTTTCGCCCCAGAGACGAAGAGCGGGGCGACATTTTTTGCCTAGCTACGGGCCTGTTCACATATGTCTGAATAAAAAAAAATAGTTGCATGAAGACCTTGACATTATCACCAGGAATGTTCTTTTAAAAATATTCGCAGGAGTCGCTCTTCGGACGTGTCTTGAACTGATGATCTGTTATTTGACACACACGGGGGGGGGGCGTATCTCGTAAAACAAAACAAACCATGTTCAAAATCCATAAAACCGAAAGGAACGCTTCCTTTACGCGAGTGACGTAACCAAATTACACAAACAACATGTTGGCACCAGTCGTCTATAATTCTTTATTGTGGTCTTATTTTTTAAACCTAAATAAAAACTTGCAACACGCAAAGGCTAACAGAGTGTGTCAGTAATACAGTATCAAGATACACCATGAATACACTTGTATATAATTTAACAAACACAAGTATATACATCGCAGTAATTATACACAATCCACACAGGCGCTCGTCCTCGGGGTTTTGAAAAGGTTTTCAAAAAGGGGGTTCGACCCCTTCCCCCGAAATCCGTCCACGAGGACGGGCAAGTGTTCGTTTAGCATACTATTAATATGCCAAAGGCAGTATTAATCTCATATCGACCTTCTCTCACAAAGGCATTCATTTATTAGCCGTGTAAATCGGCAATCGTTTTGGTATGACGTCAGTGCAAGAACGTTTTGTGGCGTTTTACTATGACGTCCGTGAGTGGACGTTTTGTGGCGTTTTACTATGACGTCCGTGCTTGGAAGTTTTTTGACGTTTTACTAAGACGTCCTTACGTGGATGTTTTACTACGCCATCCGTGCGCGGACGTTTCGTTGCTTTTACTATGACGCGAACGTCATAGTAACAAGGTTCGGTACGCCCACGTGTTCACGGAAATACACCAAAACAGACCGCGAGAACGAGAACATGTGGTCGCGCTAATAATTGTGTATTGTGACAGAAGATGGGAGCTTGACATCAAAAACCGATGGGAGGTGGGAGGTTGACCTCAGAAATAGGTGGGAGGTTGGCCTCGAAAACACGTGGGAGGTGGGAGGTTGGCCTCTAAAACAGGTGGGAGTTGGGAGGTTGATACACCTGCCACATCACCCTTATTTTAATAAAAGATAAAAATCCGGCTTTTCTGCATGGATACAAAAATCTTAGTAGTATATATTTAAAACGTCCCTTAAAATGGCCCAAAGATATCGTTGTGCACGTGATGCAAATTATGGGAATATGACGCAGAAACCTAAAATGTTTTAAAAGTCGTTCCGCAAATGAAGTCGGGTATACTGTAAACATTTAAATAAAAAATAAATATGGCGCCACCTATGATGATCAAACCCTGATCCTGGATATAAAATGTATAGATTTACACCGAGGACGATAAATGAATGGAACCAATGATCTACTGGTTATGCAAATATATCGTCAGTATTGTGGTTAATCTGTTTTACAGGACATTGTAATACTTAATTTATTAGTATTGACAACATTTCGGTTGGCTAAAAGTAACTTCCAAAACGTGGCACTATCGTGATTTTCGAAAATACACGAGTTGGCGAAGCATTAAAACACGTTTGTTTACGATATAGACATATATAGATGCAGTTTTACTGCATATGATATAAAGACCGTCCAAATTGGTAGGCTCTCGATAAACTAACGGCTTCGTTGTCTACGTTCCTTCAGGAATGTGTTGTTTTGGTTGGAGATCTTGTTAACACTTTTTCGACTTTAACCCGCCGTATAGGCATATCCGTACAGCCAGAGACTGTTGTTTCGATGCTGTTACGCAGTGTCAACTGTGGCCACAAGTAGTTGACTCTATGGGCCGCGACGTGACTCCAGTGCCTAGTGTTGACACCGCGCTTATCGGCCGGCAGTGTGATAAGGTCAGAGGGGCTAGAGCAAAAAAACATCGCTGGCGTCAGTCTTCCAGGCCTCTTGGAGCGCTTCCAAAATAGCCACGCTATCCGTCAAGAGGGTGTGTCCAAGTGTCAGCTTCCGTCATTGGCAGTTCGTCGGGTAGGTGTCGCCGTTTAATTAGCCTAGCAAAAACATGTTGTAGAGGTATTTATTTACAGGAAATTCTTCCATATTTGTTATCTCTATTAGTTTACTTTTATTTCCCACTTTGTGTTTCTATCCATCTTTTCGGTCACATCGTCTGTTTAGCTTCTGGTAAATAATCTGTTACGCCATCACGTTTGTTCACTATTATATCAGTCTTTCTAAGCATAGAATCATCCACTCGCGTTCCTCGAAACGTCTCTACAACAACAATGTCCCCTATCACTACTACATATAGTACCTCTCTCGTTGTTTCAGTTGTTCCCTGACTGTTTTTTTCTGCACATTCTGCTCCCAATCTTTCCACATACCATCCTATTACATGTCTCCTTCCCTCGTGTCACCCTCTCCCTTTTCCCTTCACCTCATGTCCCCTTGATTCCTCTCCTCTTCCCTCCTTCCTACCACCTTAATTGTTACCTATTTCCTTCCATCGTATCACCTTGTAACCTCTTCCGTTCCTTTCTGTCAACCTGCTAGCTATCTTCTTCCCTCGTGTCAACCTGCATATCCCTTTCCCCCACCTCTTTCCTTTCAACATGTTATATGTCCACTTCCCTCTTGTTACTTTCTTGTTTCTTTCTTGTCATCCTCCCCCTGTCCAATACGGGAAACTACTGGCTCCTTTTTACCCCCAAAACCTTATATTTCCCCTGACATGTCACTTACCAGCTGTTTAAGTTCTGCCACCTTCAATAAAAAAATTACGTCGTGGCATCCCTTACAAACACATTCGAAATCCTCAAACTTAGTTTCTGCCCACGTATTACACCAGCCATACTTCCTAATACCTTATTTAAAATATTGGCCCACATCTAGCCAAACAAATCAGTAATCCTATAAATAAAACTTTCAGATACTACCTGAATGAGTAGTATTGCAATTCACTTAATTTTGAATGTATTGATGAAGAAACGATTTCTAAAACAATAGATAATGTGCAACCAAAACAAGTTGGTATTTCTTCACGATTTTTAAAATTAGTTAAACATGCGGTGATAAAATCATTAACACTAATTACAAACCAAATATTAGTCACCTTTTTTCAAATTTAAAAAAAAGGCGACATACCCAAGTCTGCAATTACATATCAATATCACTTTTTCCCAGTTGTGTCAAAAGTAGTTGAACAAATAATTTATACCCAGCTAGATTCCTTTTTTAAAACGCTAAATATCTTGTTTGAAATATAGATTTAGAACGGAACATAGCACTGAATTGGCGGCTCTTGAATTAACCGATAGAATAATGGCACACATGGATAAAAATGAAATTCCTATAAATATTTATTTGGACCTTTCCAAAGCATGTGATACCCTGGATCAGGCATAGATTAATTTCAATTGTTAATTGTAATTTTTTTAATTAACTCAAATAAGCTGATTTAATTTAATAAATTAACTTTACTAGAAAGGCTAGATTAATTTAATTAAATTAATTAACTTTACCTTTACTCATTTTCCACGTACGAACAAAATGGAAACGTAGAATTTGTTATAAATACAGAATTGAAAAAAATTTGTTAATCGCTAAAACTAAACAAATTGTCTCTTAACCTAAACAAAAAGTATATGCATTTTTTAAAACAGCCAGAAGAAAAAGTATGACTTTCCCATCACTAATAATAGATAGTACTACTATTGATAAAGTGGCTGAATTTAATTTTCTTGGAATAAATTTGAATGAACAATTTAACTGGAGTCACAATGACAAAATTTCAAACAGGTTTTCAAGGACGTTAGTTGTTCTAAATACACTAAAACGGTTGTTAGCTCTGAATATAAAGATTATATTGTACAACACAGTGATACTGTCACACTTGAACTATGGCGTAACCGCTTGGGGCTACAAACATGATAGAATTAAGAAACTTCAAAAGAAACTTGTCCGAATAATTAGTGTAAGCAAATATAGCGCTCACACTGAACCACTGTATAAAAGTTTTAAATTATTAAAAATAGAACACATATTAAAATTACAAGAACTAAAACTGTATTATAAATTCGCACATAACAAACTTCCTGTTTACCTTCAAAGTTTGCCGTTTCATCAGAACAACAACATTCACAATTTTAACACACGTGAACAATACAACATACACACAATCAGAGTTCAACACGAATTTGCGAAACAAAGTCTCAGATACACCTTGCCACATACAATCAATAATGCACCTGATTTAGTAAAAAACTAAATCTACACTAACAGCTTACACAGGTTCGCAATGTACGTAAAAATTATTATTTGCACACTTACGTAGCTGTATGTACACTCTGAATTTGTTACATTTGCCATCGTGAGTGAATAACCAATAAGAATAAGCTTTTATGTGTACCTCTTTGGATGAATAACAATTCAATCTGTAATCATGTATAATGTCATGTTGTAAGCCTTGCCAGTCTGTTTACCGATTTATGCTACTATTTCTATGCACCAGGATTTGTCTTTAATTATACTTGGGTGGCTCCTATGAGAGCGGCTTTTAGCCTTAGTGGAAGTCTCCCAGACCCTAATTTGATAATTGTATACTATATGTAATTATTGTACGAATGTTTTACATACTCACTTGTTGTGTGATATGTATATGGGTCACAATAAAGTACATATGTCTGTCTGTCGGCCTAATGCATTGCATACCAAATACCTTTCGCATACACGGTGTCACATCAATCGAACATATAACTTAACATGTGTTATATTACATCTGTTTTCATTTAAGCCTTTCAACTTCATCGTGTGTTATTCTATACTTGATTTATTTGATCAAACTTATCAACGTTACCTTATAACCGCTTTTATCTTATCTTTGCTTAGACTAATGAGTAAATATATTTGCAAATGTCATTTAGATGAAATAGCTAACAATCCCAGTCATAACTACATATTTCCTCTATGCTCAGATTGTTTAGAAGTATTTAAAACCACTACTTAAAAGTAGGCAATTATTAATGTGTTGGCAAACGTGTTATTGGTCAAGCATTACAGACACGTGATTCACAAGAGAAGACGCCTCACAACCACAAACCGCTATGCATTGGACAACATATTAATGTTGTCCACACTTAACTGGTCAACCCTTCAAAATAGAAGGAAAGTTGCAAGACTGTTGGTCACCCTGCCAGACTACCTTGACACGTCTACTCCCTACATTAGATCGAGCGATTGTCACCACTTCATTCCTCCAGCAGTTAAACCCGACATGTTCAAGTATAGTTTCATGCACGCACAGTGACAGACTGGAATTCCTTAAGCTCCGAAATTTCCAATAGTGAAACAACCTCCAGTTTTAAAAGCAGATTAGACAAACTTTATTATTAGTGTAAGTAACTGGAAGCACCGTGGACAGCATCCAAAGACATAACCACGTCATTCAAATGAAAAAAATTCATTATCTCTCCAAGCAATATGTTTATTTCTTTCCTTTTTTCTTTCTAATTCTCAGTGACTGACGCTGTCCACTGGGTGTCCACTGGGTGTCCACTGGGTGTCCACGGGATGGATCTTCCCGTTCTCCGTGTAGACGTAGATGTAGATGACATCGTAATTAGCTAATTACGTATGCGCCCAGAACAAGAATTACAAGAACATGTGACCACCAAACGTTATATTATTTCATGACATCCACTGTTACCTTGTGTAGAAAACTGTTATCAACATTACAATTGTTACAATCAAAATTGGCCGTTTTCGTAAAATATTAATACACCTACCCATGTTTCAGAAATGTCACCAGCAAAAAGTCATACGCGTCTTGAAATCCACTTCGTAACGCAACATCTCACTGCCAAAGTAGTCGCTTCTTGGCAAATAAAATCACTTAAATAGCACTGTTTAGGCACTACATCCATACACTTCCGGAAGTGTAACTTTGGTCTGACCATTTTACTGAGAAACACGGTCAGTTAACTTGTCGAGTCGCGTCTGGTGGTTTTTGCTGCACAAACGACAGTTTCATAATATATGTGTCTGAGAAAGGGTAGTGAAGACGTGGGTCCTTTAGGCGAAATTTTTAGAATAGAAATAATTTTTTCTTGAGGAACAAAACATTCCATTTGGCGGTAAATGTGTAGTCGGCCGTATGGTAATGAAGTGTTTGTCTCTACCCGTAAACTCTCTAACAGCACTGATTACAACACTTTGTTCATTAGCACAAGTAGATGGTTAATTTAATTGGTCGTATGCCGAAGCAGATTTGGGGTCATTTATATTTTATCATTTCCAATTCCAAATCGAAATAACAGTATATGAATAGAGCAATCTTAGACATACTCAACGCGATAAAATAACATATATATTTAATGAATGTTTATTTAATTTATGTATATTATAGCACTTAATGGCAAACAAATTTGATATACGCAACATAGGAAATTATATTGATTATTTGTAGCGAATAATTTGAGTTAAAACGTTACATGATGTAATTGAAAACAATTATTCGACAATAACTGAAAATACAAATTACATTTCCACCAATTCCAATTACTTTAAAAACAAAACAAAACAATTCTTGAAAATGTTGGTATATGTATATATAAATTCATATAAAACACCAATTCCAATCAATATTCCGGAATTGGAATTGGCGTTTCGATTCCAATTACAATGTAATTGACCCGAAGTCTGGTCGGTCGTAATGGAGCAGTTATTTACTCGTGTCAGCTGCGTTAAACCCCGGCAGAACGCCGTCAGACGTCAAGCTGGTGACCACGACTCGCGAAGACCTTTTTGAACATCCGACGAGCAGGGACGTAAATTGGGAGAAAATAATTTTGAAGCGCTGTTTGGTCGGCATCAAATGAAACCCGATCGACTGATAAATCTGCAGCTGGAAAAAAGGTCGTCGTTTAACAGCAGTAGGGGCTGTCGAGAGCCGTTGCGGTTTGGCCTCATTCTGGGGAAAACAACTTGGAAATCTATTCGGAGTCGTCCGCTCAGGCTCGTTTTTTTTGGGTTGAATTTTGCGAGGAAAGTGGGCAAGGTCGAATGCTTTTTCTATACTTTTTACCTATATTATTACTGTTATCGCCAGCTCACGATTACTTATCATCAGCGGTGGATTAACAATATGGGGGCCAGGTACAAACTTTATGTTGAGCCCTAACCGAGTGCGTGAAAGACAAAGATCAAGACGCGTGGTATTGACTATGGAGATAACCCATATCTTAGCGTTTATTCTGATATAAGCATTCACATATCGTTATCGACGACAGCATGCAAACATATATACAACAAAATAAAAAAAGAATATGCATGCAGCATACATGCAACGACAACGAAAAATTGCAGCATACAATGACATACCAGAAATAACACAAGGAAAACAGCGTAAAATAGAGACCGTACAAGTTCTCTTGGGCAAACAAAGAGTGATATCCAAATACTTCTTTATGGGGGGCACTTTTTGTGGGAGGCCTGGTACGAGTGTACCACTTGCACCATGGGTAATCCAACACTGCGAGTTATGTCGTCTCCAGCCGATTATCCGTTGTATATTCTTGTAAACCTTCCACGCATGTCTTCAACGCTGGTTTTGTCTGCTCGCAGTGCTGACGTTGACGCCGTGGTAAAACTAGTAATCGATGGATTTGAGTCAAACTGAGTGGGCCATACATATAAAAGTGAATATCAAAGTATAGTTATCGGGGAAACGTTCAGATGTTCCTAATATAGAATGTAATTGACAATACGACAGATTGTATCAACCGGAATACAGCCACGCGCATGCATGCACATGCACATATGCCGGCCACCTCTTACCATCGTGTTATTAATTTTTTTATTTTTATAAAATTACACTTAAATGAAGTCACCAAATAACGAGTGTTTTTAAACATTTATAATAAATGGCTTTATTGCTTGTTTAATTTCTCACGGGAATACATCAAATTTGAAACTTTGCTGGACGTGTGAAGATTCTCAATGAAAAAAATACATATACTGATTTTTGTAGCGGCCTTATTAATCACATAGATCGAGTAGGATTTTATATGATGTTAAAATTATCACTTCTGGTGTATTTAAATGATCATTGTACAGCCTATAAGTCATAACGAAATGATCATTGTACAGCCCATAAGTCATAACGAAATGATCATTGTACAACCCATAAGTCATAACGCAATATGTCACCGAAATAGGTCACTGTTTTCATGGAGATCCCAGTTTGGGAATTGCCAGTAGGGCACGGACCACAGTCACTTTTCCCATAGACGACCATTATAACGTTCTTGCGCCTACATTGAAATTTTTTTTTCACAGCAAATGACAGACCCACTAAGACACCTGGTGTGTGAAATTCGTGAAAATGACATACCTCCTTTTCGTACAAATTGCTTCAACGCATGACACCCCTGCATTTCTGCCATGAAATTCCCCGGTTTCCAAAATATGAGTACACCCTGCCTGATGGCCACTGTGTCCTTACGCAACTGGTATACCAACTGACAAATGGCATCATTTCAAAGCTTAGATGCTACTGTGCACACAAAAATCACTTCCACTCACTCATCCACACAATTTCTGCTCTCACAAATAAACCCTAACTGCACAATAATTTTTTTCCAGAGACTCTTTATCTAATGGCGGATGCATTCTGACTATGGTCCGTGCCCAGTAAGACGATTAGTTCCTCCTTGGAGCTTGCCGGGACAGACGTACATTCGTGCTCGTGATGCATGGTGCATATACTGGTAACGCAAAGTAGGTACTTTGCATTGCCAAAGTGTGAGAGCCAAAGAGAGCGACTTCAACAGTCAACATTGATACCCAGTTTTCACGCAACATAAACGACAGCTTAGCGGGCGCCTCTTATTCTGCCCTGGTTGTTTGTTTTCATAAGACCCTCGATCGTAGAGCTGTACTTTAGTAATATAATGCTGCCATTTGATGTGCAAAACCACCCACGACTTTCTGGTGTAGCATTCGCTGACGAGTTCCATTAGGAATCACAAAATTTTTTTTTAGTCTACATACGTAATCAATTACAAAGTGTATTCAGGATTCTAACTACATTTTTATATTATATTGGGGGGAGCGATGCAAAAAGAAAGATTATTTGTTAATGTCAAGGTCGATCAAGAAGATGAATAAATAGTATTATGAAGTAATACTTTTGATAAATGTGTCTACGAGAGAAATGGCCACTTTTACTGTATGTGACACCCATAGACTCTATGGTGACACCCCGTGTTCGTGACGCCCCTCGCCGATGACAGGTTCATTGATGGTACGCAGCTGGCGCGAGGCGAAAGACCTCGGCCCTACCGCGAGCCCGCGGCGCCCGGGCGATGCTGTAATACACACCTCAGCAGCCATCCTCGTGGAAGTGCCGCGAACTCCGACCTGGGCCAGATAGACAGCCCGCTGCAGTGTTGTGCCGCTGACAGTTTATACCCGCAAAGGCCGCCATCTCGGTAGGTAGTTGACATCTCGACGCAACGGCGACGATCGGACGGTCGTCGTGGTATTCGAACCAAACTACGTCGTCGCGTTCCCGTGCCGGCCGGAGTCCTCGTACAATGGTGTCGACGAGGTCAGCTGTCTTGGTCGAACTACTGCTGTGTCTCGGACTGATGTCGGGGCCTGTAGGCTGCCAGGGTAAGCACTTCATCTGTTACTGGTTGTTCGTTAAGCCTTTGTGTCTAAAATAGTCATCGCGGCCAAAAGTAACACTCGTGTGATAAATTCCAACTCGCTGCCAAACGACTGCAGACCTTCTATGACATGACAGTCGGCTAGTGCATTGACACGCGCGGGCTATTCTACCGGTTAACTGGGATAATGAAAACTAACACATTCGTCAGGGGAGTAAATGCTTTATATATTTCACTGTCGTATACTCGGATGTAGCCCCCCCTGGTGACGTAAGTGTTGTTTGTAGCACGTGATTTGAGACAACGTTGCAAGCTGTGAGGCTTTGTAACCGACTGTGTCTAGGGTGATTATGATAACGGTTTCATTAACTGAATGTTTCATGACTTCGCTATCAACCCTGCAAGGCAATGTTACCGGAGATGTAAATAGATGGTATTAGTGGTACTAATAGTTCCAAGATGGATGTTTCTCAAGCG
This sequence comes from Lamellibrachia columna, assembly GCA_963662155.1. Lineage (NCBI taxonomy): Eukaryota > Metazoa > Annelida > Polychaeta > Sabellida > Siboglinidae > Lamellibrachia > Lamellibrachia columna. The sequence continues at coordinate 19,345,785 of OY759272.1, read as the reverse complement.
AAACACAGCTGCGTGTAATTGCTGTGAGTAGGTCCCGTAGATAATGAAACGTCTCTACGTGAACGCGCTTCAGAGTTCGACTGCAGTGTCTTTCAACAAAGTGGTGACATCGAACGTCATAGCGGGCAGCCACGTAGACTGACTTCCTTTAAAACACTTGACATCTGACATTACACAGCTGTGTTAACTGTTTCCCACAAGCAATCTAAGCCATAGTAACCATTGCATATGTGTCAGCATTACCCCTTATGGGTGAGAAATACCACTTGTTTTATCGCTCCCGCTTTTTGATTAAAGGTCTCCTTTTTAACTGTTCTATTTGTGTTTTATTTCTACGCTAACATCAGTCTGTTTGTTGCACATCAGGACGTTCTAGGTGCATGTTAGTTGTATGTCTCAAATAAGGACGTTCTAGGCGCATGTTAGTTGTATGTCTCAAATAAGGACGTTCTAGGCGCATGTTAGTTGTATGTCTCAAATAAGGACGTTCTAGGCGCATGTTAGTTGTATGTCTCAAATAAGGACGTTCTAGGCGCATGTTAGTTGTATGTCTCAAATAAGGACGTTCTATGCGCATGTTAGTTGTATGTCTCAAATAAGGACGTTCTAGGCACATGTTAGTTGTATGTCTCAAATAAGGACGTTCTATGCGCATGTTAGTTGTATGTCTCAAATAAGGACGTTCTAGGCACATGTAAGTTGTATGTCTCAAATAAGGACGTTCTAGGCACATGTTATTTGTATGTCTCAAATAAGGACGTTCTAGGCACATGTTAGTTGTATGTCTCAAATAAGGACGTTCTAGGCACATGTTAGTTGTATGTCTCAAATAAGGACGTTCTATGCGCATGTTAGTTGTATGTCTCAAATAAGGACGTTCTAGGCACATGTAAGTTGTATGTCTCAAATAAGGACGTTCTAGGCACATGTTATTTGTATGTCTCAAATAAGGACGTTCTAGGCACATGTTAGTTGTATGTCTCAAATAAGGACGTTCTAGGCACATGTTAGTTGTATGTCTCAAATAAGGACGTTCTATGCGCATGTTAGTTGTATGTCTCAAATAAGGACGTTCTAGGCACATGTAAGTTGTATGTCTCAAATAAGGACGTTCTAGGCACATGTTATTTGTATGTCTCAAATAAGGACGTTCTAGGCACATGTTAGTTGTATGTCTCAAATAAGGACGTTCTAGGCACATGTAAGTTGTATGTCTCAAATAAGGACGTTCTAGGCACATGTTATTTGTATGTCTCAAATAAGGACGTTCTAGGCACATGTAAGTTGTATGTCTCAAATAAGGACGTTCTAGGCGCATGTTATTTGTATGTCTCAAATAAGGACGTTCTAGGCGCATGTTAGTTGTATGTCTCAAATAAGGACGTTCTATGCGCATGTTAGTTGTATGTCTCAAATAAGGACGTTCTAGGCACATGTAAGGACGTTCTAGGCACATGTTATTTGTATGTCTCAAATAAGGACGTTCTAGGCACATGTAAGTTGTAAGTCTCAAATAAGGACGTTCTAGGCACATGTTAGTTGTATGTCTCAAATAAGGACGTTCTAGGCACATGTTAGTTGTATGTCTCAAATAAGGACGTTCTAGGCACATGTAAGTTGTATGTCTCAAATAAGGACGTTCTAGGCACATGTTAGTTATAAGTCTCAAATAAGGACGTTCTAGGCACATGTAAGTTGTATGTCTCAAATAAGGACGTTCTAGGCACATGTTATTTGTATGTCTCAAATAAGGACGTTCTAGGCACATGTTAGTTGTATGTCTCAAATAAGGACGTTCTAGGCACATGTAAGTTGTATGTCTCAAATAAGGACGTTCTAGGCACATGTTAGTTATAAGTCTCAAATAAGGACGTTCTAGGCACATGTTAGTTGTATGTCTCAAATAAGGACGTTCTAGGCACATGTTAGTTATAAGTCTCAAATAAGGACGTTCTAGGCACATGTAAGTTGTATGTCTCAAATAAGGACGTTCTAGGCACATGTTATTTGTATGTCTCAAATAAGGACGTTCTAGGCACATGTTAGTTGTATGTCTCAAATAAGGACGTTCTAGGCGCATGTTAGTTGTATGTCTCAAATAAGGACGTTCTAGGCACATGTTAGTTGTATGTCTCAAATAAGGACGTTCTATGCGCATGTTAGTTGTATGTCTCAAATAAGGACGTTCTAGGCACATGTTAGTTATAAGTCTCAAATAAGGACGTTCTAGGCACATGTAAGTTGTATGTCTCAAATAAGGACGTTCTAGGCACATGTTATTTGTATGTCTCAAATAAGGACGTTCTAGGCACATGTTATCTCTATGTCTCAAATAAGGACGTTCTAGGCACATGTTAGTTGTATGTCTCAAATAAGGACGTTCTAGGCACATGTTAGTTGTATGTCTCAAATAAGGACGTTCTAGGCACATGTTAGTTGTATGTCTCAAATAAGGACGATCTAGGCACATGTTAGTTGTATGTCTCAAATAAGGACGTTCTAGGCACATGTTAGTTGTATGTCTCAAATAAGGACGTTCTAGGCGCATGTTAGTTGTATGTCTCAAATAAGGACGTTCTAGGCACATGTTAGTTGTATGTCTCAAATAAGGACGTTCTAGGCACATGTTAATTGTATGTCTCAAATAAGGACGTTCTAGGCACATGTTAGTTGTATGTCTCAAATAAGGACGTTCTAGGCACATGTTATCTGTATGTCTCAAATAAGGACGTTCTAGGCACATGTTATCTGTATGTCTCAAATAAGGACGTTCTAGGCACATGTTAGTTGTATGTCTCAAATAAGGACGTTCTAGGCACATGTTAGTTGTATGTCTCAAATAAGGACGTTCTAGGCACATGTTAGTTGTATGTCTCAAATAAGGACGTTCTAGGCACATGTAAGTTGTATGTCTCAAATAAGGACGTTCTAGGCACATGTTATTTGTATGTCTCAAATAAGGACGTTCTAGGCACATGTTATCTGTATGTCTCAAATAAGGACGTTCTAGGCGCATGTTAGTTGTATGTCTCAAATAAGGACGTTCTAGGCGCATGTTAGTTGTATGTCTCAAATAAGGACGTTCTAGGCACATGTTAGTTGTATGTCTCAAATAAGGACGTTCTAGGCACATGTTATTTGTATGTCTAAAAAAAGGACGTTCTAGGCACATGTAAGTTGTATGTCTCAATTAAGGACGTTCTAGGCACATGTTATTTGTATGTCTCAAAAAAGGACGTTCTAGGCACATGTTAGTTGTATGTCTCAAATAAGGACGTTCTAGGCACATGTTATTTGTATGTCTCAAATAAGGACGTTCTAGGCACATGTTAGTTGCATGTCTCAAATAAGGACGTTCTAGGCACATGTTAGTTGTATGTCTCAAATAAGGACGTTCTAGGCACATGTTAGTTGTATGTCTCAAATAAGGACGTTCTAGGCATATGTTAGTTGTATGTCTCAAATAAGGACGTTCTAGGCACATGTTAGTTGTATGTCTCAAATAAGGACGTTCTAGGCACATGTTATCTGTATGTCTCAAATAAGGACGTTCTAGGCACATGTAAGTTGTATGTCTCAAATAAGGACGTTCTAGGCGCATGTTATTTGTATGTCTCAAATAAGGACGTTCTAGGCGCATGTTAGTTGTATGTCTCAAATAAGGACGTTCTATGCACATGTTAGTTGTATGTCTCAAATAAGGACGTTCTAGGCACATGTAAGTTGTATGTCTCAAATAAGGACGTTCTAGGCACATGTTAGTTGTATGTCTCAAATAAGGACGTTATATGCGCATGTTAGTTGTATGTCTCAAATAAGGACGTTCTAGGCACATGTTAATTATAAGTCTCAAATAAGGACGTTCTAGGCACATGTAAGTTGTATGTCTCAAATAAGGACGTTCTAGGCACATGTTATTTGTATGTCTCAAATAAGGACGTTCTAGGCACATGTTAGTTGTATGTCTCATCTAAGGACGTTCTAGGCACATGTTATCTGTATGTCTCAAATAAGGACGTTCTAGGCACATGTTATCTGTATGTCTCAAATAAGGACGTTCTAGGCACATGTTAGTTGTATGTCTCAAATAAGGACGTTCTAGGCACATGTTAGTTGTATGTCTCAAATAAGGACTTTCTAGGCACATGTTAGTTGTATGTCTCAAATAAGGACGTTCTAGGCACATGTTAGTTGTATGTCTCAAATAAGGACGTTCTAGGCACATGTTAGTTGTATGTCTCAAATAAGGACGTTCTAGGCACATGTTATCTGTATGTCTCAAATAAGGACGTTCTAGGCACATGTTATCTGTATGTCTCAAATAAGGACGTTCTAGGCACATGTTAGTTGTATGTCTCAAATAAGGACGTTCTAGGCACATGTTAGTTGTATGTCTCAAATAAGGACGTTCTAGGCACATGTTAGTTGTATGTCTCAAATAAGGACGTTCTAGGCACATGTTAGTTGTATGTCTCAAATAAGGACGTTCTAGGCGCATGTTAGTTGTATGTCTCAAATAAGGACGTTCTAGGCGCATGTTAGTTGTATGTCTCAAATAAGGACGTTCTAGGCACATGTTAGTTGTATGTCTCAAATAAGGACGTTCTAGGCACATGTTATTTGTATGTCTAAAAAAAGGACGTTCTAGGCACATGTAAGTTGTATGTCTCAATTAAGGACGTTCTAGGCACATGTTATTTGTATGTCTCAAAAAAGGACGTTCTAGGCACATGTTAGTTGTATGTCTCAAATAAGGACGTTCTAGGCACATGTTATTTGTATGTCTCAAATAAGGACGTTCTAGGCACATGTTAGTTGTATGTCTCAAATAAGGACGTTCTAGGCACATGTTAGTTGTATGTCTCAAATAAGGACGTTCTAGGCACATGTTAGTTGTATGTCTCAAATAAGGACGTTCTATGCACATGTTAGTTGTATGTCTCAAATAAGGACGTTCTAGGCACATGTTATTTGTATGTCTCAAGTTATTTCGCACAAATAAGGACGTTCTAGGCACATGTTAGTTATATATCTCAATTAAGGACGTTCTAGACACATGTTATTTGTATGTCTCAAGTTATTTCGCACTTTCTCGAGCATGTGTCCACCGCGAATGAGAGTGGCAGATAAAAATGTCGACCTGTTAAAACAACACACGTGAGTCCGCTGAAAATCGACGAAACTGTTGTGGAGGGGGGGTGTGTCCCACTTTTCCATGAGCAGATGTCGACACCTAAGCCATCGGCGTAACCGTCTGTAGACCTACATGTGTATAATCGAGTGTGGTGACAGACGGTGGCGCTGCGAGAGATCGGCGTCGGGGTTGATTGATGACCATCCACGAGGAGGGAACCGTTTATACTCAAACGACAACATCGTTGACTACCCAATTATGTCGTTTCAAGCTAGTGTTATGATAGAACAAGTCGTTTCAAGCTAGTGTTATGATAGAACAAGTCGACAACATCGTTGACTACCCAAGCATGTGGTTTCAAGCTAGTGTTATGATAGAACAAGTCGACAACATCGTTGACTACCCAAGAATGTGGTTTCAAGCTAGTGTTATGATAGAACAAGTCGACAACATCGTTGACTACCCAAGCATGTGGTTTCAAGCTAGTGTTATGATAGAACAAGTCGACAACATCGTTGACTACCCAATCATGTGGTTTCAAGCTAGTGTTATGATAGAACAAGTCGACAACATCGTTGACTACCCAAGCATGTGGTTTCAAGCTAGTGTTATGATAGAACAAGTCGACAACATCGTTGACTACCCAAGCATGTGGTTTCAAGCTAGTGTTATGATAGAACAAGTCCATCCTCGGTAACGGCGACCCGCCTTCTGTGTGGTGCCCCCTCGTTTTCATTAATATCATAATGATGTTTCGATCTAGGAGGTCCTCCTTCTACCCCGAATGCTGTGTCTGGAACAGATTTAGACACATTGTGTTCAGTTTAAGTGGTTGTCAGTGGTTGCTACTGAGTACTTATGTTTGTCTAAAAATTAGTTATAGACTTTATGACGAACATTTGTCAACTAGGTGGCGTCCACTAGCATAAATTAAGAGCGTTCGCTGACCGGCCGCAAGAAGATCTGTGGACAAGTAGGGAGATAACAAGTCTTATTAAAACAATACCGGGGTCAAGGGTCAAGACTCGGGGTCAGTAATTTGTCATTCTTTCTAATCCCCGTATAAATTAGGCAGCATACAATGGATGGTGGTAATCTTAAAATACACTTCGCACTTGCCTTAGGTTTGACATGGAAAAGAAGTCGTTGGCATTCAACATGGCGGACTTTAGCAACAAGACACGCCGTCTCCTAGCGGATGAGTGAGATAAGACAAGAGAGCGTCCTGTTCTCCGTCAGTTTTTTTCTCCGCGCAGTATTAGTTGAACTGCGGCCGGAAAATAACATAGATAAAAACGGAGCGGCAAACATTCGAGGGGTAACTGAATACTTCAGTATCGGCCGGCGTTGCCCGTGCGAACAGCCGTCAAGCAGTGCGTTCTGTCAAAAGTTGTCAGACCGCAATTAGTTAGTTACCCACTGGTGGCCATTAATGGCATTATGTTATTTCTTTGGATCCCTGTTTCACATTCACTTCTAGCACACACAAACGGACTTTCATTGTTTGGATTCCTCGACAGAAATCTTGTTGATGAATCAATTAAAACAGTGAAAGTGTGTTAGAAGTTAGTCTAATAGAATCATATCCAACAATCACACATGGTGCAAATTAAAATGGACTTCTATATTTTTTTTTCGTCAACAGCGATATTACAGTCCCGCCGACGTCACGTAATGAGGGTGACGCACATAGCATATGGACAACATATGGACAGCATATGGACAACATATAACTAAAATGTAAAACCGCGTTTTCATGACATAGCCGACGACATAATTAGGCTACGACGACGTTAGTCTTACGCACATTGACGTCACGTACATTGACGTCTCGCACATTTGACGTCACGTAGTTTGCGATTGTTTAATTACGTCAAATTGAAGTTGTTGGCGAAATATTAATCCGACTCAGCAATATCACTCACACATTATAGACGTGTTTTCAAATCAACCTCACCGCCAAATCACTGAGAAATGTCTATGGTTTTAAACGTACCAAACTTGCTGGACGAGTTCAGTCAACTAAACACTTACTTTCTGGCGAAACACATGACATGCGAATGTTTACACACTACATTCACAGAAACACAAAGGAAGTGTCATTGTGGCCCGGCTCCTGCAGTATTTGTAGGTGAAAGTGGAAGTGAAAGTAACCACTGTAGGTGTAACAATGCATCGAGCTATCGATGCATCGCAATAGTATATGTAACGATGCAGTATTATCGACGGTAAATTTAACTATCAATAACTGTCGTCGCTAGTACACTGACCTCCCGACAGTAACGGTAGTTGGCAAACAAATAAGCAAGAATATGTGTTTCGTTGTAATACTGTTCCTAAGCATGCTTTTAGATTTTATTTGGTAATTGTTCTTATTCACCAACCTAACATCAACAATTGTCGACCAGAACAGCGTCATTCACGGATTCACCAGTTTGAATCAACTGCCTCCAAGGCCGTGCAATGGCGCCACCCATCAATTATGAGTTGGGACTGTTTTCCTGGCTATTTGTTATTCCATGATACTATCACGATAATTATGAAACTGTCGCAGTAGTATTGCAATAGTAATACAGGTATTGCCACTGACCACTGTGAGTGAGCTGGGCGGGGCTCGACCCAACTAATGTGTGGCTGTGCTGCCGCGGTTATTTATCGGCTAATTGGGTTCAGCCTACAGTTACATTTCCCATTGGTGGCCATGTTAACGTTTTGCAAAATTATAAGAAAACGTGACCATAAAAATTCTAAAAGTTGTCACCAGCCGCTGTCATCATCCCACTGACATGCTGGTCGAGTTTTGTCAATATTAGACATGTCTAACACTTGTAATATGCCTGTATGTGCGATGCCCCTCAATGTTTACCAATATTGGCATTAATTACGACGCACACGTGTATAGTGGCCAAAAAAATCACAAAAATCCTTCCGCCTATTAAAATCATCTAAACATCCACCATTTCACACTCATCAGCTTCCGCCAGCAAACCTGGTAATGTCCGTGCACAAATGCACTTATGTCAGATCGTATGAATTTTTTAAAACGTCCTATATCCAAACTTACTATGCCCTACATTCGTACTATGCCCTACATTCGTGTAACACACCAGGAAGTCTAACTGAGGCATGACCCCTGTAGCCTTAAAACAGGCAATGCACGGTCTCATTAATTACAAGGCCCGGGACTGCAACTTCTCCAGACGTTAATTGGTCCTCCTTGAGAAGTCGACAACATCGAACAAATGGTGCGTTTGACGGTAAACATTAAGCGCGTTGTCATTAGAATCAGTTAAATTGTTTACCCCACAGGAAATGACAACATATTTTGGAGATGTCTCATAGTAGTAGGCAAGATGAATGGGGTGTAAAGAACTCGACAAAGAAAGTTTAAAAAAATTCTTCTAGAGATGAACTGGGTGGTTAAGAAAATATTGGTAGAAGTATTTTAAGGAAGATACAAAGACTAGAGGGCATGAAGTATGGTTAGTATTTTAAGGAAGATACAAAGACGAGAGGGCATGAAGTATGGTTAGTATTTTAAGGAAGATACAAAGACTAGAGGGCATGAAGTATGGTTAGTATTTTAAGGAAGATACAAAGACTAGAGGGCATGAAGTATGGTTAGTATTTTAAGGAAGATACAAAGACTTGAGGGCATGAAGTATGGTTAGTATTTTAAGGAAGATACAAAGACGAGAGGGCATGAAGTATGGTTAGTATTTTAAGGAAGATACAAAGACTAGAGGGCATGAAGTATGGTTAGTATTTTAAGGAAGATACAAAGACTAGAGGGCATGAAGTATGGTTAGTATTTTAAGGAAGATACAAAGACTAGAGGGCATGAAGTATGGTTAGTATTTTAAGGAAGATACAAAGACTAGAGGGCATGAAGTATGGTTAGTATTTTAAGGAAGATACAAAGACTAGAGGGCATGAAGTATGGTTAGTATTTTAAGGAAGATACAAAGACGAGAGGGCATGAAGTATGGTTAGTATTTTAAGGAAGATACAAAGACTAGAGGGCATGAAGTATGGTTATTTTAAGGAAGATACAAAGACTAGAGGGCATGAAGTATGGTTAGTATTTTAAGGAAGATACAAAGACTAGAGGGCATGAAGTATGGTTAGTATTTTAAGGAAGATACAAAGACTAGAGGGCATGAAGTATGGTTAGCATTTTAAGGAAGATATAAAGACGAGAGGGCATGAAGTATGGTTAGTATTTTAAGGAAGATACAAAGACTAGAGGGCATGAAGTATGGTTAGTATTTTAAGGAAGATACAAAGACTAGAGGGCATGAAGTATGGTTAGTATTTTAAGGAAGATACAAAGACTAGAGGGCATGAAGTATGGTTAGTATTTTAAGGAAGATACAAAGACTAGAGGGCATAAAGTATGGTTAGTAAAAAAAACATAAATTGATAATAGATAGTATTCACTGTCACACAGAACGATCAGTTAGCAAAGAAATTAGTTGCCGATTGTATGCTAGCAGTGTGAATATGGTTAAAACAAAAATGACATGTATATGTTAAGGGCAGGCTATGATACATATATTATACACTGTGGATTCTCGATAAGTCGATAGGTTTTGTTAAATCTTAAATCACATAAAAGATACAAACTGAAAAAAAAAAGTTTGGCATAATTCAAAGACCCATCTCATCGATCACCGCTTGCGGTTCCACGTTCTTCATGTCCTGGATCTGTCCGTCGACATTTTATTTTTAGAAAAAAGTCCTTACCCAGATTTGTGGACATTTTGGCACGGGAGCTTGCTTCAAAAGACTCGCGAGTAGATAAGCTCGCTTTCAACACCTGGTGTCAAATAAGTAAGCGTAATGGTTACTTGACAGTTTCGGTAGAAAACGAGGACAGGACGAAGCGTTCGCTTACTTCTGATCCTGTTTTGGCTGTTTGACGGATGTCTGTGTCTGTTTGTCACCAACATGCATGTTTTTATGTGGCAGAGCTGGTGTGCAGTGCTGCGTTAAACCTGCCCACCGAGATGTTTACTGGTGCTGCTGGTATGGTCTACCTGGGTAATCATCGGCTCTCTCTGTCCAACCTAGGCACGGGGGGTGGGGGGGGGGGGTTCGCGGTAACGTTATGGTTAAAACATCGGACTCTGTATCGAGAAAACCCGGGTTCGAATCCTTTTGCTGCCGTTTCGGAGATTTGGCAATTTCGTTCACTCCATTTTGTCACAGTTCAAACAGCTGTAAATGACTACCTGGCTACAGAGAGTGGTGGATATGTGAACGAATAGTCTTCGAGCAGTAATTGCAGCATGGCTGAATGATTCATAGAGAAGTCGATATAGCGTTGGACACTCGTATTTTGCGACCGGGTGACAATTAATAATATGATGCATTTGTTTATTGTTTTAACAAGAAACGGTTACATACTAGTGAAAACTGACATTGACGCAGTGGGCAACCATCTCATAGACGACGACTCATTCAAGTTTCCAGAACAGATCAGAAGGGCCTAATTGCGTACGAGTCAGCAGGGCCTAACTACATACTGACTTTATAAAATCACATATGACCCAGAAACTAAGTAACGATGAGAACTTGCTTTGGGAAAGAAAATGTGCCTACTTGTTTAGGAAGGAAAGTTCTCGAATAAATTATAAATCATGGTGGTAGAGATGAACAAGTCCCGACACCCACGATTAAAAATAATAATATATAATATATAAAATACTTATGTTGCGCTAAAATCCTCGGGAGACCCAAACTCGGCAGCACACCAAAACAAAAAAAATTAAGCAGTTCATAATCGATAGGCAGTTCCAGTTGTAAACAATTGGACTGGTACGCTGGGGCGCTATGGAGGATAAGCACGTTTTAACAAGTGGGTTTTTAGTTTACGGCGAAATGTTTCTATATTTCCTACAGACTCAACACTAACAGGGAGTGATAATTGGCCCAAATAGTTATTCACACAAGCGCCCTTTATTGAGTTATAATAACAATAGTGTGAACTACGACCTGTATACGTATTCCTTCCCCAATTTGTATTAGGCCCTACACGCGGATTAGCCGTTTCCTGGATGCATGTCATCCAATTTACCCGTTACGCCTCAACCTGACAGTCATAAGCGACTACGCAGACAAGATAATGCGACAACGAACGATTAATCCGAATAAATTTCCATCAAAAACACAATGTATTCAATGTATGAGTGATTAAAATGTTCACATGTACATAATGTCTAGGCCACAATAATTTCTGCATATGCGACATTTATTGTAGCCGGTTATTTTTTCTGTTTGATATGCGTTAGAGATCATTATGTTTACATTTTATTGCAAGTTGATTAGTATAATGCACGGAGCGTTACGCTTAAAATGTGGATCAACGAAGTCGTGTTATCGTGTTATAATTATGTCAAAACCATGCAGTTAGCATCCTAGTTAATGTTAAGCAGACATTAATTGCAACTGGATTGAATCTATGCATATGTTTTTAACCGGAATACGATATGAACACAATCTTTCATATTCATACGACACTAAATGAACACACTTCTACTTTATTGTTATTATAATTACACTGTAGCAAAAATGCATATCCTCCGGGTGAGATAACTTGGTAGTTCGTACGTAACTGTAAATGGTGCTGCCGTTCAATATATTGATGGCTTCTTGAATTTGCGACGAGCATTTATTGAAACGTATAGCGACGCCTTGCCTTGTATGACGTAACTTTGGACAATCGAAGAAACGCTTGACGTCATCAACAATTGTACGTAGCCTAATTGTACGCGTAGCGTTGCGGACAGTTTGGCGCCCGAGATACAAAACGCCTAGGAAGTGTTGCATAACATACAAACATAGTCATACTCACGGTGGATTATAATTAGACTATTACTGCCGCCGCCGCCGCCGCTGCCGCCCACCGCCCACCGCCGCCGCTGCATGTTTTGAGGTTCTCTATCAGCTTATGCACATAGCTTTTATTGAACGTTTCTCTTGCATTACCCTTATTTGCACATTCGTCCTTCTAGGTTATGTTTACAAGAAGCCTTGCCAAATTTGTGTCCTACGAAGTACGAAACGGAAGTGCTAAGAGTGTTTACGCTGCATTATAAACAAATGCACAAAATACATCGTCTCAGTTCGTTCTCTGACTGCACTGACTTTTCAATAAATTGTGTGTGACTTATTTTATTACATCTGCTGTCTTCGCTCATTCGCCAAAGTGTCGAAACGTATACGTTCTAGAGTTAGTGTGAAATTATCTTAATTATATATTTCTAGTTCGTTATGTTTGAGCATGTTTACTATGTTGCATTATGAAATACTATCGGAGTTGCCCGGCGTTGAACTGGAGAAAAAGCAACAGTTTTGATTTTGATTACTACACTGTTAAGTTTTGGTAGGAAAATTCCAATGGCAATGACAACTTCATGTCCAAGTGCCGGTTTCACGATTCGTTCGTAACTTCGACCCGTACTATTGAACTTATGTGGACGTTTGGGGCTCAACACGTAACAATCGTAGAAAACAGTAATAGGTTTGTTAACAATTGTACGTAACTGTTGTTCTGAGTTAAGCCGTAATCTACGTCAAACGTCCACACAGCTCCTTCGTATTATCCCACCCCCGTGAGAATTTTGAAATTGTTTAAATGTACGAACCATCTCCATGCCCCCCCCCCCCCTCCGAGCACGCATGCAAATTGTCATCCCTATACAGGCGAAACTGACGGAGATATGAAGGAACAGACGAGCGGGCGGGCGGGCTGGCGGGCGGGCTGACGGGCGGGGCGGGCGGAAAAAGAGACATACTGAGTCACAAGCTACTTTATAATATAGATACTATCTATAGGCTTAGTATATAAATATATAGTCACTGATATTACAGTCGTGCTGTGTCGTACGTTGCAGGCAGCAACCGACTGTTCCGGAGTGTGTTCGCCCGGACGGCCGGCAATGCGCTCTCCGCCGTCGCAAGCCACACCCTGGCCAACTACACCGTCGATGCGTGTGCCGAGGTAAGACAGTGTGTTCAACAACTAGCGTACGTGCACAGCTGTAAGACTGATAACCGAAATCCATAAGATCTCAAATAAACCCGTATAATTATCTACGTCCGTTGGTGTGTAGCGCATGCTCAAAAGGAGCTCACCGTGCTAATTGGAATACATTGACTGGATCTCGTGAGATTTTAACACAGCTGATTGCACACAGCTAACATATTCGCAAGAGTCGCCGGACGTGTTTTGAACTGACATGTTATTCATATGCCATTTGACAAACGTAAATAAATAAATAATACAAAGTCACTGTGAAATTGTTGTTGTACGTCGTGTCACCAATGCATCACCGTTAAGTAACGACGAGTTGTCGTTGTTGTGGTATCATCCATGTATCATCGTTCAGTAATGGCGACTTGTCGTTGTTGTAGTGTCGCTGTGAAGTAATGACGAGTTGTTGCTGTCGTATCACCGACGAATCAACGTTCAGTAACTATGAGCTGTCGTTGTTGTGGTATCATCGATGTATCACCGTTAAGTAATGACGAGTTGTCGTTGTAGTGATATCATCAGTGTGTCACCGTTCAGTAACTATGTCGTTGTTGTGTTTTGTAGCGCTGTGGAGAGGAGATAGTCTCCGGCTGCAAGTCGTTCGACTACCACAGCGCGTCGAAACTCTGCAAGCTCTTCTCGGTCAACATCAACGACCCGGATGTCCACCTCATAGACTCGGACGTAACCGACCACTACGAAAGTGGGTGTTGTCTCTTCTTCACATCATGGTGTTATCTCATCATTCTATCGTGGTGTTGTCTCGCCATCACATCATGGTGTTATCTCATCATCCTACAATGATGTTTTCTCGTCATCATATCATGGTGTTGTCTCGCCATCCTATCATGCTGTTATATCGTCATCCTATCATAATGTTATCTCGTCATCATATCATGGTGTTGTCTTTTCATCATATCATGGTGTTACCTCGCCATCACATCATGGTGTTATATCGTCATCTTATTATGGTGCTATCACAAATAATATTCTAATGAAACTATTGTCATCCTGAGAATAGCAACGGTTGAACTAGAGTACCCTTCTGATGGATGGTATAGATGGTACATTGATCTTCGAGACAGGCAAGCTGGTTGGCTGATTTTCCGATGCTGTCATTTGCTGTCTTTCTAATGGCTATTTTTATTTCCGATAAAAAACTTACCCGTGGCATGACTCGAAACAGACGCTGTTACTAAGAGTACGATTTATATTATATTTGATACAAGTGTACACATTCTGTGTTATGTATTGGTTAGTCTTGGTGGTATTGCCTATGCACCACTGAACCTTTCAGAACTGGAGGTAACAATGCATAAAGTAGTTGTAGTATATCTATATCAACTTGTTAGTGTAGTGTCATAACCGAGTAATTTGGCCTGTGTAACTGAGGCTAAGTGAAAACTACCTAAGGACTTCCGGTTGCATTGTACAACGTTCTTCTGCCCATTGTGTAAATATTGAAAATCCACGTGCTCGTCTGTGTTATTTGTTTAGAATACTATGTTATTTGTTTAGTGTGCTAGAAAACAATTGTACAACAATTTCCACGTAGACAAACTACCCATTCTATCTAAATATTCATACAAAGCAATAAAGCAATAGTTGTTCTATATAGCCTGGAGTCTGTCGTTTTGTAGCCGTCTACCGGAACCTCTTCAACCGATTGCCGAAGCACCAACTGACGACGGACGAGCACCGCGCCTTGCCCGATGTCTCGGTGGAGCGGTGCGCGCGGAACTGCGTCGTGGAGACGACGTTCAAGTGCAAGGGCTTCAACTACGAGAGCGAGACGCGGACGTGTCTACTCCTCGAACAGACGCCGTCCGAAAGCAACGGTGTCGTCCGCTCGCCCGACTCCGACTACTATGAGCGCGGTCCAGGTTCGTCGGCTTGCCGTCAGATAAGTCCTTCATTTGTTGCAGCGATGTCCATTTAAAGACGACGAACTGAGATTAGAGCAGATAAATATAAACCCTGATTTCACTTTTCATATAGGCCTTGTTCATCCACTGCACTGTGTAGCTATCCACCTGACCTTTCCGTTTGTCTCTGTATTTGGTTGTTCTTGTCCAAAGTGCTCATGAATAGTTGGTGACGTCGTCGCGCCTTCGTCTCTTCTTTTAGCCTCTTGCACTTTTTCTTTTTCTGGGTTTCCATTTAGCTTTTCTGGTTGTCCATATGTTGTCTTACGCTATCGCTGTATGTGGTTTGCTCATTTCCTCTTTGTTTTCACGTTTACTATATGTCTTCCTTTAGTTGTACTTGTTCTGATGTTATGTGAGATTTGATCTATTATGAACTCCCAAAACCTCCCCTGGTTAGATATACGGTATATTCGGAAATGTTGCTCTGGTTGGAAAATCACATCCGAACGCCATGTTCGTCTCAAGTGGTCTAGTTAGCGAGTTTGTAGATCGTACCAGGAATGGAGCAGATGGTACGTCGCCATGTTAGATAGAATATTCTCATCCTCTTCCAGAAATGCGCTTTTATTTACCGCATCACTGTCCCATTATAAGGGTTCTTATTTATTGTCTACGATGTTGTCAGTGTCCACGTCTTTTGACACATCATCGTCATCACATGAATCACTGCCATCATGTATGATTTCATTTGATTCAGATGAAGACATCGTCACAGTCGTTTGTATAAACGTAGCAACAATTATTAATGATAAAATTACATAACTCCTTCACACATGTATAAGACAATAACTGTATGGCACCAATGTCTAATGATTGTGTTGATGCTGCCAGTGTTAATATATTTAAAAATAGAATTGACAGATGTGTGATAAGAGCGGGTTATATGTAAATGAAAAAGTGTTGGATGCTCGATGAGTCAGTTACTTCCTTGTCAATTTGTCATCTGGAGTGTGTTGCTTCGGGTGGCAATATTGATACATCTTGTCATATGCAATCTTCAGACGTGTCAAGCCACCAGCTTCCTTTGCCTAACCAGTTTGTAGCCAGTTCTGCATTCGGATGTTACAGTGTACGCATTAAACTGCGGTCACGGTGTTTTATAACAAGTCGCTATTTGCATCGACTGTTGAAAATATTGGTTGTAAACTGAGCTAACGCTAGACACTAACTTTAGCTCATTTGTAGTTTCGTCTCTGCAACTTTAGATGGACAATTCGATCGCCTTCCACCCTGGAACAGGATGGTACCAGTTACCCAGGAAATCCGGGTAGGAACCTGGCTGTGTTCGGTTTACCCTCCCAATATTATCATTCAAAACAAAAAACGAACAACTCCACGGCGCACCATGTTATCCAATTACAGCCAGGCGCCTCTAGATTCCATAACACCATCGAAAGTACTTTTTTTCTAACTCACTGGGTTTGTGCCAGCTTCTAAATTAATCGCGTTTCGCGTAAACGGGTCGCGCCAGTGCACTGACAGTGCTAAAACGCGTGGTTTATGAACTCGTTATCAACATTACGCATCGTAATACACGTAACGGTTAATGGCGGTGTCAGTAATACGTAACAGTTAATGGCGGTGTCAGTAATACGTAACGGTTAGTGGCGGTGCCAGTAATGGCGCGGGCCCGGCAGTATTTACTAGGTCGATCCAAACGTGACGTAATGCTAGTCACCCAGCTATCACCCGGCTGTCACCCGGCTGTCACCCGGCTGTCATCCGGCTGTCACACGGCTGTCACACGGCTGTCACACGGCTGTCACACCGCTGTTTTCTGTAGAAAAAGGAGTCTTCTTTCTTAACATACCACGAAGATACTGATACGTTTCTTTCGCTTCTACAGTCTCAGTTAACACTATTGAGTGTGTTTTTAGGTGTTCTGCGTATGTAAGCTTCGAATCGACATGATTAGAATCGACAGTTACGCGTTATCTGCATTAATGCTTGCATAAAATTACACATTTTTGAAACCAAACTATGGTTGTGTCACGTGAAGAGTTGTTTATTACAGTAGGCCTGCATGTGTGTGCGTGTGTGCGTGTGTGCGTGTGTGCGTGTGTGCGTGTGTGCGTGTGTGCGTGTGTGCGTGTGTGCGTGTGTGCGTGTGTGTGTGTGTGTGTGTGTGTGTGTGTGTGTGTGTGTGTGTGTGTGTGTGTGTGTGTGTGTGCGTGCGTGCGTGTGTGTGTGTGTGTGTGTGTGTATACATGTTATGCCACTTGATTACTTACTCTCAACGCAAATCATGCATGTACAATGAACTCCTCTTAAAGGGACTAACAACAAGGCACTAGCTAAAATGATTTTTTCTATGTGTTCACAAAGTTTAATATTGTGTGTACTACATGCCAAAATAAAAAAAATTTGAAAAAAGTATTTATAGGTAAAATTAGATGTTTACGTGCTTTCTCTGTCACTGCACCCAGGGTCTGGAATGAACTCCCCATCACTTTGAAAACATCTGAACCTATAGCTATCTTCCGAAAAAAACTCAAGTCATATTTATTCCAATTTGCATTTCCACCACAAATCTTCGGTTGTCCCTCGTTCTGGTAATGACTTTTGCGTGTCCCTGTTCACGGTTAAGCTTAACGATTCTGTTTTGTTGCGCCTCTGAGCTCAGGTTCCTGAAGATATAGACACCATAGAAGTTAATTATGATTAATTATTTAATTACTATATCAAAGAAAACATAGTATCATTATTAATTTTGTATTACCTCTTAACATGCATATGGACATAATTTTTATATTTATATATACATGTCCTTATTTATATATATAAACTATCAAACTTATTATTATTGTTATTATTAACTCGCAAAACACGCGTAAAATTCGAAGTTAATGAGATAAGCGATCACGTGGTTTTGTGACGTCAATAATGATATGGGTTTACATACAGTCGGTGATTTCTATACAATGCTTCAGTATAGTTTCACTCGCGTTAATATAGTGAGTGATGGCTATGTCAATTTTCCAGAATAAAAAGTATAATGTAACGATTTCGAACAGCAAGTGATACTGATACCGCAGAATCATCTTCGAATCCGGCTCTTTCGGAGCAGTTTAACGACGCCAGTAGCCATTGACATCGAACTTAATTACTTCCGACTGAACTATGAACACAGCCACACAGAGCTGCCAAAGTTCTCCTCATGGATCTACCATACACATACACAACTGACGTGGTCAAACATTACTCTTACTTCAATATAAAGATCAAAATAAACAATAACTTGTCACCATGAGGCCAAAATAGAGGCGATAACTGAGAGGGTAGAAAACATCGTGGGTTCGGGTAAGGGTGGATCTGTTATAGTACACGTAGGGACAAATAACGTGGAGAGGGAGGGTACAACTGCCATAATTAGGAAATATAGGCAGTTGATCAGAACACTAAAACAGACGCGGGTAGAGCAGGTAATACTGTCAGGGATTTTACCAGTAATAGGAAGGAGGGGTCATAGGTATCGAAATTGCCGGGGGGTGGCAATTAACGAGCTAACCCAGAAGCTATGTAGGGAAGAGCAAGTTGGATTTGTGGATTTGATGGGAAGTTTTGTTGGGAGGGCTGATATGTACATAAAGGATGGGCTTCATTTAAGTGGAATTGGGGCAGCAGTATTTGCGGATGGACTGTCAGCAGCAGTAGATAATGGCATGGGTAGCATAACTAATATTTTTGGTAGTAAACATTGTTTAAACTAGAAGCGCAAGGGGGTTACTTAGAGGTGATTCAAACAGGACAAGAGGCCACTAATACAGACAAACCAATAACAAAATGTCCGGAAAACATGTCTGAAACAGGTTATAAATGCGTGTGTTTAAATGCAAGGAGCATACTAAATAAGAAAAACTAAACATTATGTTTGAAGATATTGAACCTCACATAATTGGTATTGGCCAACATAAACATAACAGATGCTGAATTAGAACTGACAGGATACATAATGTTTAGGAGAGATCGAATAGGAAGAAAGGGAGGGGGAGTTATTTTATATGTTAAAGAATATATTCAGGCTTATGAAATACAATTAGAAAGGGAAGCAGATTGCGATGAAGCTGTATGGCGCAAAATAGTTTCAGGAAATTCAAAATTAACTATTGGATTAGTTTACCGAAGTCCAAACATAAATAAAGAGGATAACACAAAAATACAAAATGCTATAAAGGAAGTTAGTAAAGGGGAATGTATCATAATGGGAGATTTTTACCATGGACACATACAATGGAAATCTCTAGAGAGTACAGAGGGTGAGGACCAACAATTTCTATTTTTAATTCAGAATAGCTTCCTTACTCAGCACGTGCTAGAACCAACCAGGTGAGATAATGTATTAGCTATAGTTTTGTCATCACAAAAAGAATTAGTGGACAATGTAAAAACATATGAACCATTGGGTAACAGTGACCATAATCAAATACATTTTGACATCAATATAGAATCAGAAAGAAAAAGAAAAAACGTACAGGAGAAACTTCCGCAAAGGTAACTATAAAGATATGAGAAAATACTTAGCAAAGCTAGATTGGAATAACATGCTGATGAATAAGACCGCAATTGAATGTTGGAATATTCTAAAATATGAAATTGAGAGTATCATTGATCAATTTGTTCCCTTGAAAAAAAAGCAAGGAAAACGGTCTAGAAAGAAACAGTTGTCAAAAAAAGGTATTAGAAAGACAGTGTACAAGCAAGCTATGTGGAGGGTTTATACGCGTACCAGAAAGGATGGCGACTACACAAATTACAATTAGGCATTTAATGCAGCTGCAACTGAAATTAGACAATCTAAAAGCTATGAGGAAAAATTAGCATGTAACATAAAAAATTACAGCAAGAGTTTTTATGCATATGTCAGGAGTACACAAAACGTACAAGACATAGTTTAACCACTAGAAGGCAGTGCTGGAAATATAATATCAAAAGGTTTTTTTAATGGTGGAAGACCTAAATTCTGTTCCAGTGTTTACCAGAGAGGATATTACCAGTTCCAGATGCTAAATTTCAGGAGGCTAAATCTGACTATTTAGGACCATTAATTGCAACTCCAGGAATGGTTGCTAAGAAAATAAAGACAACGAAGGATAATAAATCACCGGGAGTGGATGGAATTCCTCCAAAATTACTAATGGAAACAGTAGAACACATCAGTATACCACTTCCAAGAGTGTTCAACTTGTCATTAAAAGAGGAAGTTGTTCCGTTTGAATGGAAAGACGGAAACATCATGCCATTATTTAAAAAGGGTTCGAGAAATAAGTCAGAGAAAAATATGTTATGTTTTGGATGAAATCACTAAGTGGATAGACAAGGGATAGCCAATAGATACTATCTACTTAGATTTTCAAAAAGCTTTTGACAAAATGCCACATCAAAGATTAATACTTAAATTAATAGCCCATGGTATCGGGGATGGCATAATTGACTGGCTAGAACAATGGCTGACTGACAGAAGACAGCGTGTTGTAGTAGATGGAGAAGTTTCAAACTGGAAATCAGTTTTGAATGGCGTACCACAAGGATCAGTATTAGGACCTTTATTATTCTTAATATATATATATATATATATATATATATCAATGACATGGACGACTTGGCTACTGAAATTTGCGGATGACACAAAAGTGTTTAGAAAGGTTAACAACAACATTTACAAAACGATCTAGACAGATTAGTGAAATGGTCCGAGAAATGGCAGATGTTGTTCAATGTTTGGAAATGTAAATGCCTACATACAGGACATGGGAACTTGGATGTAAACTATAAAATGGGAGATACTGTTCTGGGTACTACTGTAAAAGAAAAGGACTAAGGAGTTACAGTAAGCGCTGATGGAAAAGTTTCAGAGCAATGTGGTATTGCAGTTAATTATATATCTGTATAAAGCAATAGTTAGACCTCATTTAGAATACTGTATACAAGCGTGGATACCATATCGTAACAAGGATATAGATACGCGTGAACGCATTCAGAGGAGAGCAACTAAAATGGTTCTCGAACTGAGAGACCTTAGTTATGAAGAACGCATAAAAGAATGTGGTTTAACAACTCTAGAGACAAAGAGGTTAAGAGGAGATCAGATTGAAGTTTTTAAAATATTGAATGGGTACGAAAATATTGATAGAAATGTGTTTTTCTCACTCAAGAAAGATAGCAGAACTAGAAGACATGAGGTAAAATTAGTAGAGGATCAGTGTGGATTGGATATCAGGAAGTACTTGTTCTCACAGAGGACAATAAATGAATCGAACAAATTGTCTACGGATTGTATAACTGCTAGCAACGTGAATAGGTAGACACATATCTCAGGAGGGCGGGTTACACGTAGATTAATATTGTTGGACTCTCGATAAGCCAAGGCAATGGCTTCCTTGTCCACTTGCCATCTGGGCATTTGGCTTGGTCCTTGGATGGCAAATCTCACTAATTTTTTTTTAATATCCCATACCTAGCTTCGCGGAACTAGGCGTAGAAGATATAGCTAGCTGTTGCAGGAGTAGCGCTGATGATTGGTGATGATTTCGGCCCTCGGATAATTCGGCCCAACTGCCACGTTATTTCGGTTTTGGTGATTTCGGTGACTGATGTGGCAAGCAAGATCTACTCAGTTCTAGCTAGTAATTGATTATCCTTCACTTCAAGGGTTTGTTATTCCAGTACTTGCCATCAAAGGGATTATAAGTTTAACTAGATACTTTAGAAGTACAATGCTTTGTCTGTTTGTCGTACAGTGAGCAGGTGTGAATAAAAGACCATGCTTCACATTCAAAATGATCTGATGAAAAACACTGTATAGATCAAGGACTATATGCAGGTGGCTCCGTTGTATTCACAAACAATAATCCCTTATCACTGTCATTGCTCTGTCTTTGATTTAATAAAACAATATGGGGAGAATTTCCCCTGATGAGGGGAAACGCTTGAAAATCTGAAATATAGTGACAAGATATTATGATAATTGTAATTTAATTTATTTAAATTATTCAACTGTATATAATATCATAGTTTTTGGGGTAATATATTATATATTTTATGATATGAATTCTAATGATCGTTTCGTTGACTCCGTGTTAGAATGGAAAAAAAGTTCGGGTTAATGTGGAAGTAAATCAATTAACAAATGAGAGAATAAATATTATGCTTTATTCACAGTTCGACACACATTAAACTTCATGTGCTCGCTATGCAATCGTTTGGGCCGAGATCACTATGCCCGTTGTGCTCTGAGGCCGAAGTTACCAGAGTTGCAGGCCGAAATCTCAAGCATCTCATTTCAAGCAATCGTTGTTGTTATTCCCTCTAACAGAATCACTTCGGACCTGATTATATCAAGCGACTGATTCAGCGGCTCATTTTGACACAGCGTAAATTATTCCGTTCCAGTTAATATATTTGATTCTACTAAGCGGCTGATTATATTACCCGCGATGTTAAGTGGTGTCCACTGTATAATTATTTAGTATGTTTCCCCCCCCCACATACAGATGGCGTGCTGGCACACTTCATCAACTATGGTCACCGGGAGATGCATCCGATGGTGGGCACCGAGATTTATCAGAGACTCGTCCTGGGGATCGTGCTGGAGGACTGCGCTGCCCGGTGTCTCGCCGAGACGGAGTTCCAGTGCGTCAGCTTCGACTACACTTACGCCGGCGTGCGCAGTACGTGCGCCCTCAGCAAGTATATCGCCGCCAATGTCTACGGGCTCGGTTTCCGGCCCAGCGTACGCAACAATCACTACGAGAAGATAGGTACGAACGTCCTGAAGATATTGTAGAAACGCAGAAGTGGCAAGCCTTCTGTGCTTCTTCTTCCTTTTTAGATAATCTCCTTCTTTTTGAAGCAATTCCACGTTTACTATAAATGTGGATACACAATTAATATAATTCCCCATTGAGACCTTCATTTTTAATAAAATTCGTATTGTGAGAGGGAGGTACCCCTTTCCATATCCTCATTCCTTTATTTCACCCCAGCAGGAGAATCTCCTTCCTCCTGATTATTTTACTTTGGCACCTCTGCAAATGACTGGAGCAATTCATCTTCTGATTGTGTAAACTTTAGCAGCATAAATACGTAGAACATTAAAAACAAAATACAAATATATCAGAAAAGCGGCTTACACATAAATCTTTGGACTCTCGATAAGCCAATGGCTTCCTTATCCACTCGCCATCTGGGTTTTTTGCTTTGGATTGCAATCTTTTCAAATAAACAACATTAAATTATGGCGCTCTAGAAGGTCTGATTTAAAGCATTTGAAAAACTAAACTCAGGAATCAGGGCAGCTCCGTCCGTACTGTTAATATTCGTAACGACCTCATAACGTATCCGAACAAGCAAATAAAAAACAAATGATATTAATTTTGCTCAAACATGAATATGTTAAATGTAGAATAAAAATAAAATAGTGGTTGAACGGTCACGGGTATTATCGGAAAAAAATTGGAGTGTTCCTTTTTCTTAAAGTAACTTATTCAGTAATTATATTAATACGGTCCTGAAAACGCTGGTCTTGAAGAAGGAGGAAGGAGCGAAGTAGCTGGCACGTCCTATAGTAAGTGTGTTAAGTTGTGTGCATCTCCAAAACATATGTTTGTGTACGTTTGTTTAGGCTGTAACGTAAATTCCATGGCATACTTTGTAGCACACAGACCTGGCGATGCTTCTTGTAAACATAGCACAGTAGCAGGTCGGTTTGTTGTTAACGCTGGGTCAATTAAAGTCTAAGACGACCTGGTAACGCGTGTGCTTTCGTCTTAAATTTCCTGTTGTGGGATGACCCTCGGGTAACAATAAGCGAAGGAACAATATGAGTTATTTTGAGTTATCGTTGACATCCTGTTTGCCAAAAACGATCATTGAACTCCGCCGTACCATTCTGTTTGCGCAAGATGTGAAGAAAAAAAGAATGTCACAGACGTCATTCCTGTTTGTATCCAGGCGACTCCATGTCCTACTTCTACACCACACCCTACTCCGTCGTGTTGGGAAACAACCTTAAGAAGTACACCCGGGTGACGCCCAACAGATGCGCGCGCATGTGTCTGGAAGAGGACACGTTCGTGTGCAAGTCTTTCGACTACCAGGTAAGTGTCCGGCTTCCTTCTGGGTACCTTTGTGCTGTGGCCGATCTTAGCACAAATGTGATCACGATTTACATCTATACCACATTCACATTGCATATAATTATAATCACCATAGAGAGACCATGCTCCAGAGTTGGATTATGCACTTAAATGGAAGAATAAGAAGTACAGCGACCATCTTGTATCATCCGTTGGCATTAAACGACCATTTTGATGCCGCCAAGACTGCATTTGAGGGCACACGCAAGTTGCGATTCGTTCTTTCGTTCACGTTTGCTTGCTTATTAACGTTTCTCCACTGGTGTCTCGCTACATAATCCGACAATGACCTTGCCTTTGATGTCTACAGCTTCTTCCAGACACAAAGTTCAAAAATGCTTGTGCAATGCCACACAGTGACAAATCATCCAGTTCGCCATTGAGCAGTTAAGGCCGGAAAGGGCGCTGTATAAATATACGTGATTGATTGATTGATTGATTGATTGATTGATTGATTGATTGATTGACAACCAACTGGGTATAATCTTAGCTGCATGGATGCAACCCATACGCAACAAAACAAACGTTTGGTCGGTCTTTTAAAAAGTTAATCTCAAAGTTGACGCCGATAAGCCGATGGCATAGTTTCTAGGTGTTGAAACCTCGTCGTGGCAACACTGTATCAAGCCAATGCTTGCTGGGTATTGGTTACGGTCTGTGACGGCCCGCCCGAATGAACCTTTGCGAACTGGGCACGATTCGGGTGGAGGGTAAGCAGTTAGTAAATTATCGGGGTTACGAGATTAGGTAAACACAAACATTGTGTTCCTGCAGCGTTGTCAACGCGAGGCGTCGGTTAGGCGAGCACTTTGGACGATGTGATAATGATGCAAAGCGAGCGCTGAGTCAGCTAGTCTAAACATGATTGGCGTTCTGGTGCATCGCAATTTGCTACAGACGTGATGCTGGCGTCGGATAAGGCTGCCACGACACGGTTATTTACGACATCGAGCAACAAAAACAGGTGTAGTTAATGTTTAATGACATTTATCTGTGACATTTATTTCTCATTGTTATTCGGGTGACAAACTAGTGTATGCATTATTTTCTTTTTGGATATGCAAAAAACGAAATAGTAGAAAGATTGGCACGTGCGTGCATGCGTGCGTGCGTGCGTGCGTGCGTGCGTGCGTGCGTGCGTGGAGACACGAGTGGCAGTCACCACGTGGAAGGAGAAGTTAGGCAGAGGTATGGAATCGGATGAAACAATACCAAATGTTCTCCTGTAAACTATTTATGTAGAATATAAAGTCGCATTAGCTAATAGATTCAAAGTCCTGCAAGAGCTGTATGATGAAGATGAGGGAGTAGACATCAACAGCCAATGGAGTCACATCAAGGATGCAGTAAACACCACATGTGGAAAGATAATTGGCAGAAGGAAACCCCAACAGAAAGACTGGATTTCAGTAGAAACAATGAGGAAAATACAGACCAGAAGAGACAAGAAGGAAGCAGTCAACAGCAGCCGCACAAGGGCGGCAAAGGTAATAGATCAGAAAGAGCACACAGCAGCAAATAGAGAGGTGAAGAAAAGTGTCAAAACAGACAAAAGGCACAAGAGGCAGAAAAGGCAGCAGCTAGCAGGAACATGAAGCAACTTTACAATACAACAAGGAAGTTAGCGGGAAAGTTTAAGAAATCAGAGCGGCCAATCAGAGGCAAAAATGGGAGCGTCCAGATGGGCAGAACATTTTGAAGAGCTGCTCAACAGACCAGCACCGCAGAATCAACCAGACATCCAACCAGCTGAGACAGATCTTCCAATAGAGTGTAATAAACACACTAGAGAAGAGATACAAAAAGCAATCGCACATATGAAAAATGGGAAAGTAGCAGGCCCTGATGGCATCCCTGCAGAAGCACTAAAGGCAGATGTAAATACTTCAGTAGAAATGCTGTACAGTCTTTTTGAAGAGATCTGGGGAAAAGAAGAAATTCCAGCAGAATGGAAAGAAGGTTACCTTATCAAGATTCCCAAGAAAGGAGACCTGAGCCGCTGTGATAATTACAGAGGAATCACGTTGTTGTCAGTACCTGGGAAGATTCTAAACAGAATAATCCTAGAGAGAATGAAAGGTAAAGTGGACCAAACTTTGCGTGAACAGCAAGCAGGCTGCAGGCAGGACAGATCGTGTACTGACCAGCTTGCAACACTGCGAATCATAGTGGAAATCCATCGAATGGAACTCATCCCTATACATCAACTTTGTTGATTACGAGAAAGCCTTTGACAGTATGGACAGGGAGACACTCTGAAAAGTGCTAAGACACTATGGGGTGCCCAAGAAACTAGTCAACATGATCAAAAACTCCTATGAGGGAATGTCATGCAGAGTCATTCATGAAGGTCAACTTACAAATAATTTTGAGGTGAGGACGGGGGTGAGACAGGGATGCTTACTGTCACCATTCCTCTTCATTCTAGTCATAGACTGGGTCATGAAAACAGCAACCAAGGAGAAATGAAATGGAATCCAGTGGACGATGCTGACCCAACTCCTGTCTCACAGCCATTGGCATTGATTTCAGGGCGGGTTGGGTTGAAAATCAACAAAAGGAAAACAAAGATCCTGAGATCAAATGCTACTTGCGAAACACCAATCATGCTTGAGGGAGAGACACTGGAAGAGGTTAAAGATTTCAGATATCTAGGCAGCACAGTGGATACGCATGGAGGGACAGAGGCTGACGTAAAGAAAAGGATCAGCGAAGCAAGTGTAGCTTTCCACCTGTTGAGAAATGTGTGGAAATCAAAGGTAATTGGAGAAACCACAAAAATACGCTTATTTAACACAAATGTAAAGTCCGTGTTGCTGTATGGAGCGGAAACGTGGCGAATAAACAAGACCACGCTTATAAGGATCCAGACATTTGTCAACCATTGCCTGCGAAGAATTCTG
Source organism: Lamellibrachia columna (assembly GCA_963662155.1). Taxonomy (NCBI): domain Eukaryota; kingdom Metazoa; phylum Annelida; class Polychaeta; order Sabellida; family Siboglinidae; genus Lamellibrachia; species Lamellibrachia columna. The sequence goes on along the minus strand of OY759272.1, from coordinate 19,318,648 downwards.
CGAATACACTGGATGAACAGGGTGAGCAACAAAGACCTCTGGGATAGAACACACCAAGCCCAAATAGAGATAGATATCCTTAAGAGGAGATGGGGACGGCTCGGCCACACCTTGAGTAAGCCAAGCACAAACATAACCAGACAGGTCCTGACGTGGAACCCCCAAGGCAAGAGAAAGAGGGGAAGACCAAAACACACATGGCACCGTGACCTCGAGACAGACATCAAGCAAACAGGGAATGGCTGGCAACAACTGGAGAGGATTGCCCAAGACAAGAGGCGCTGGAGAAATGTTGTGGATGGCGTATGCTCCAGGAGGAGTTAAGTGCCTAAGTAAGTAAAGTAAACCATTTATGTGTAAACCAACTCGCACTAATCGGTTATGCAGTAAACTCGACCCTTCAACTTATATACACAGCAACCCAGTGTGTCAGCACATTAGAGATACAAGTGACGTATCTAGGATAGCGCAAGCAGACCTGGGTAATAGTAATAATGTAATAGTAATAGTAACGATTACAGTTGTTCAAGTAATAGTAATAGTAATATATGGAACAGAACGCAATGTAATAGTAATAGTAATAGAAAGCAAAGTAATATTAATTGAGCTATTGCAATTTCATTGAGAATAATCAGACCAAAAACCAAGGACAAGCATCATGTTCAGTCGGTCACATGCAGTTTCATTTATTTATTGGAACAGTGGTGATAAAATGGTTTAGTATCCGAATCATGACAGTCAATGAACTTTAGCACTATTGGCAGCAGACACTGTGACAGTGTGACTGCTGCATGGCTAATTGGTCATTTGAAGCCAGGCATCTATCCTTTTCACACAACATTAATTAATTAATTCATTCATTCATTCATTGAAGCAGGATAAGGGTCCCAGCTCCCAGCACTAAGCAGACTGTCTTTAACATCTGAATCAATCAATCAATCATTGCCATCTCCCAACCCTAGCTGCCAGCCTGCCATGGTGGTTAATGTTTGAAAAAAAAATCCAGGGACTTATACCAACTTTTCTGAGTTTTTGTCAGTTGGTAGCTAGGTAGCTAGCTGGGTTTACTATGGGATAATCAGACTGTGTTATATGAGAGTGATTTTGCTTTTTTGTTTCATTCTAATGAGTATATGAAACTTCTACATCCGACTGGAATTGTGTGAGGTTAATTTATGAGTTAATTGTAATTTAATTAATTATACACCTATCAGCTAATTTGAATATATTAAGTGATTAAGTATGTAAAATGTTTAATCAAAACAAAATTGTTCCTATGGAAAATGTAATAGTAATAGTAATATATTACATCGCCTTCAGCATGTAATAGTAATAGTAATAGTAATAGAAAGGAAACTAAGTAATAGTAATAGTAATCTATTACATTGCAATGTAATAGACCCCAGGCCTGCTCGCAAGGGGGACGGGCAAGCTTAGTCACCCATTAGTTTACCATGTACGACGTAGCTGCGCAACATTTATTAATAAAGCAAGGGGCATAGCCTAGTTACCCCACCTACATACGCCACTAAGGGAAACCGTCAATGCTAGAACAAGGAGTGCAGGCAGGATATATGTTATTCCACACAGGGTGTTCGATATTCGGCGCACCAGCGCCACTCGAGACATCGTGCTGCTGCGACAGGCGCTGCCGTTGTTTGCAGCAAAGACGAATGACCGAGTCACATGAATCCAGTCGACACCGGAATGTGACATCCAATCCCGTGCGCTTCCTTTCACGACTTTTCCAGATGTCACGACCACGTGGTTACCCTGGCTTTTGATTTCAGTCCTGTTGACGTCCATGCACTTCCTATTTCTTTTTTTACCCCTGATTCATCCATTTCCACGTGGCACTATTGTATACATGACTGGAGCTTTTTGAACAGTACAAGAGTGTATGTTTCTATCGTAACTTGAAACTCTTCTATGCTATTCCTATATGCATTTGCCGGCTTTCGGTTACACATGATTCATTGCTTGACAGCGAGCAATATAATATATATATATATATATATATATATATATATATATATATATATATATATATATATATATATATATATATATATACATATATATATATATATACATATATATACATATATATATACACATATATACATATATATACATATATACATATATATACATATATACATATATATATATATATATATATATATGTATATATATATATATATATATATATATATATATATACATACATATATACATATATATATATATATATATATATATATATATATATATATATATATATATATATATATATATGTGTGTTTGTTGCTCACCCGATATGTTTTTCTACCTATTAGAGACACCAACAGGCGACAGCTGCTTACGATGATCTCGCATCATTAAACATGTCATGATACAAGTCAACAAGTCAATGTGACAACGGCGATTGCTCCAAACACTAACAGCGACAACCTGGCGATATTTATGTGGACATTCATTTCTGCCAGATGTGGGCTTTATGTTTTTGTTGTCGTCTCGCAGCGCGGTGTCACATCCTACCCGACCACAGCGGGCCAAACTACCCAAGAGTTGCTGGCGTGTCCATTCGTGTTATTGTTGACACGTCTTATGCGAGTTGCTGGTAACACGTCTTACGTCCGGGCGACTTGCCAGTAACACAAGTCGATCGGCACTGCATCTACGGAGAGTTACGCGTAGGCGGTGTTTGACGAAACCGAAGGCAGTTGGTGTCAAGTCATTTAAAAATACTCCTGGTTACGCTTTTTTCGTATCGCCAAACATCATGAGAACAGATGTCATATATAAATATAGGAGTGTGCTCTTGGGTATAATTTGCATTCGTTGGTAATTTTTTTACAGTAAGAAGATATTAGATTAGAGTGGTTCGATCAAACGACGTAATTTTGACTGCTGGTCCATCTCGGCTTGGAAATGTTTACTTGTATGGGATACGGTTTCTTCTTCAGTAGTGTCGTGGAGGACCCGATTTACGGGTAATGTCCCATATATTTTGTTGCGCGAGCGAGCACTGTTAATATTACGTGCACTATTATTGTTTTCGTTAAAAGGCATATGTCGTGTTTAAACACAGTAAACTGATCTTCTTGCGGTCAACATTACTGGCTTTTTGCCCAGCCTCCCAGTTTGCTGCATCTAGGCGCATCAGGTGGAATAGAGTTCTCGAGACGTATATTGGAAGGGAAAAAGGAGTTGGGGTGTACGCTGGTCCTGTGGTTTGGGATGTGGAGCTTTGACTGTACATGGCACGTACACTACCGCCTACACGTATCACGTGTGCCGTTCGACCGTAGGCCTTGTTTTACGACGGCTGCACAGGCCTCGTTAGCGATGGGCTGGTGTTTCGGATGCCATTATGTAGTCGCACATGCAGTTAAAATTAGCAAGCTGGCGTGTTAGGCCGTGTGGTTTTAAGTTTCGTATAAACAAAAAAGTGTTTTGCGCATCAGTGATGAGCAGAGTGCCTACAAGTGCCTACAAGTGTTGCAGTGCATATAAACAGGTTTAAACATTTCAGATTTATGTTTATCGTGCGTCAGAAAGGACATTTCAAGTAATATTATGTTAGTATTGTATGTGAGCCGACCCGTAAAGCTATTCACGAGTCGCTCTAAGTGTAAAGCTAGCACACCCAGGTTATTCACGTGTCGATCTAAATGTAAAGCTAGCACACCCAGGTTATTCACGTGTCGATCTAAATGTAAAGCTAGCACACCCAGGTTATTCACGTGTCGATCTAAAAATATAAAGCTAGCACACCCAGGTTATTCACGTGTCGATCTAAATGTAAAGCTAGCACACCCAGGTTATTCACGAGTCGATCTAAATGTAAAGCTAGCACACCCAGGTTATTCACGTGTCGATCTAAAAGTAAAGCTAGCTTCTTCTTCCCCTTGCTCCCTTGCAGGGTGGGGTCCAAGTCACTTGGTAGCTTCTTCCACTTTCCTTGTTAATGCTCTCCATCTCCCTCTGTCTTCTGCGATGGTCTTCCACTCTTGGTCGTTCGTACCTGCCCTTTCAAGATCTCGTTTGACACAGTCTTTCCATCGCAGTTTTGGTCTTCCTCTTCTTCTTCTGCCACCCTCTTCTGCTTTCCATGCTCTTTTTGACAGTCTGTCTTCACCCATTCTTTGCACATGTCCTGCCCATCTCATTCTGCTTCCGGTTACTTTCATCTTTAGGTGTTTTTTCATGCCAACCTCTTCTCTCAATTCCTTCATCTTCCTTCTATCTTCTTGGGTTACTTTGCATATTCTTTGGACCCAATTGTTTTCTGCTATCTGCATATTCTCCTCCTGTCTCTCTGTCAGTCCCAGTGTTCCCAACCCGTATATACAGGCTGGTACCACACCTTCCAACACGTTTCCTTTTAGTTGTTTCTTTAGTTTTCTGTCCCATATAATGCCTTCCACTCTCCTCCACGCTGCTGCTCCTGCTTCCACTCTCCTCTGTATTTCCTTACTACTTCCTCCATCCTCACACACTGTGCCGCCCAAGTGTACAAAACTGTTCACTTGTTTAATGGTCTTTCCGTCAATAACTACATGTAAGCCCACCTCTTGTTCGCATATCCGCATTACTTCTGTCTTCTCCAGATTCATTCGGAGGCCATGTTTTCTAAAGGTGTTTACAATGTTTTCTGTAAATCATCTTTGTTATCAGCCACCACTGCTAAGTCATATGCATATAGTATCTTCATAAGTTCTTCCTGTTCAGATACCTTTCCACTGATCAGGTTCATCACCATAATGAAAAACAGGGGATTCAATGCACTTCCCTGTCTAAGCCCTACTCCCACTCAAAATTGTTCCGATGTTTCTTTTTCAGCTCTCACCACTGCTGTTTTTTCTTGTACATTTCCTCAACCATCCTGACCTCTATCTCTCCAACCTCCATCCATCTCATGACTGCAAATGCAAGTTCTCTCGGCACGGTGTCGTATGCCTTTTCCAGATCGACAAAACCAAATGCTACATCCTTTCTAAATTCTCTCTTCTCAATAATTTGTCTGATGGTAAACAATCCATCATCCGTTCCTCTCCCTTTCCTAAATCCCAGCAGATTCTCTCCGATTTATTTTGCTCTCCACTATATGCCTCACCCTAGCATCCAGTATCCTTTCCATCAATTTTAGGGCTTGGTTCAGTAATGTGATGCCTCTGTATCTATCTCCCTGGATCATGGATGTCCCCTTTCCCCTTCTATATCGGCACAATCACTCCTCTTCGCCCCTCTGCTGGTATATCTCCTGTAGTGAAGCACACATTAAACAGTCTCGTCAGCCACTTTATTCCCACTAGTCTGTTTGCTTTCACCATTTCCACTGACAGTTCATCCAATCCTGCAGCCTTCTCAGTTTTCATCTTCGTTACAGCTTTCTCCACCTCTTCTTCTGTTATTGTCCTCACCTCCAACTCTCTCCTTACAGAATGTGGTATATATATCTCACATTCTCCCCCGGGTATAGTAGTTTCTTGAAATACTCCTCCCATACACTTAGCACTTGTTTTACTCCAGTGACCAATGTGCCCATCGATTCTCTTCATTGCAGATATTCGAGTAGTATCTTTGCTATCTCTGTCTCTATCTATGGCCAGCTGGAAGATAAATTTTTCCCACCATCTTCTTCAATCCTCTCGCACCATTCCTGTTGTTTCTTATCTCTTGCTTTCGCAACAGCCTTGTTTGCTGCGTTCTTCTTCTCCCGGTACTTCTGCTTCAGCCTTGTCTTTTCTGCCTCATTCGCTTCTTCCACACACTTCACTGCCTCCTTCGTTTCATGTATAGCTTATTCAACTTCCGGGTTCCACCACCACTTGTGTTGGCTTTCCTGATGTTCGGCCACATATCTCCTCAGTTGTCCCAACAAAGCCTTCCTTGAATGCTGTCCACTCTGCTTCCACATCCTCCCTTTGTTCTTTAAGTAGCCTGAACGTCCTATCGACTTCGCTTTTGTATTTTCCATGACCTCTCCTTCACATTTCCACCACCTGATCACCTGCCTTTACTTCCTCCTTCTTTATTTGTCTCTTCCTATCCACATTTCATAAACCAATGGTTTATGTTGGCTCATTATGTGCTCCCCTGCCAAAACCTTGCAGTCTCTAACCTTGTTTCGTTGACAATCAGCAGATCTATCTCTGTTCTGTTGTTCCCACTTATGTAGGTTATCTTGTGTGACTCCCTCTTCTGGAAGAAGGAGTTTACCACCACCAACTGGTTTCTGGCGAGCATCTCCACCAGGTCTTGTCCCTCTCTGTTTCTTGAGCCCCATCCATACTTTCCTACGGTCTCCTCACTGTTCTCTCTCTTTCCCACATGTGTATTCATGTCACCTGTCACAACCAACACTGTCTCCGGCTCTAAATGTAAAGCTAGCCCACCCAGGCCATTCAGGTGTCGCTCTAAGTGTACAGCTAGCCCATCCAGACCATTCAAATGTCGCTCTACATGTAAAGCTAGCCCACCCAGACTATTCACGTGTCGCTCTAAGTGTAAAAGTAGCCCACCTAGACCATTCACGTGCACACAGTAAGTGCACACAGTAAGTGCACACAGTTGCACACTTCTTGCAATATCTAAACAAATCACCACACTCATGCGCCTATTCTTTGAATAATCTGAGTTGTGCAACTGGTGAGTTGTTATTGAAAGACGGCCACGTATTTTGCAACACTTTTATATGCGTTAGGCCTAATAGGGGGTCTACTGAAACTCGGTTGAGATGTTTATGGCTTAATAATATTTTCTCTCTCGCGAACAACCACACAGACTGTTGGCATTCTTGTCGCTTCCGATTGTAGTTTTTCTGTATTTTCTCATCAGTTGAAAGTCTCAATGAATATCACATGGCAAGTCGCAAGTGGAACAACGATATGACCATCTGGTATTGGTATTGCGTCAAAAACAGTAGCTTTAACATGTGGTCGTCCTCTTGCAGATACCAGACGGCATATGTCTGCTGAGCGACAAGGCCGCGCGTGACGTCGGCGGTCTCCATAGCGACGGCCAGAGCGAGGCTCACCACTTTGAGATGATTCCAATGATGGGTGGGTGTTCTGTTACGGAGCTTGAGTCCGTTTGCAACGCCGCGTTGATCAAACACGAACATGAAAGGGAATAAAAAAAACTTTAAATCTTCGCTTGATAAGCTCACTGCATGCTCGGTTTCCTGTAGCTGTTGCAGTTGTGCAGAAATTCTACGATTCGCATTACATCAGGCACACAGCGTTTCAAGAATATCTAAGAAAACAAACCAACCCCCCCCCCCCACCAAGTTTATAGTTACAAATCAGCAGACTGGGACCAACTCAAAGACGACATAGACAAACTAAATCTTGAGTACTTCGACATCGACCCCAACTCACAGGATATAGACATAAACTGGACCTTTTTCCGCGAACGTCTGACTACCTTGATTAACAATAACATACCTAGACGATACACAAAAGCTAAAACCCACCTCCCCTGGATAACACGTGAACTAATTAGAATGCAGAGAAGACGAAACAAAAGCCACAAAAAGGCAAAGCAAACTGGACTAAACAGTGACTGGGAAAAAATTAAGGAACTCCGAAAGCAAGCTACTAAAGCATTAGCAAAATCCTACAAAGACTATGTTAACAACCACATTGGAGACAGCCTGAAAACTAATCCAAAACGATTCTGGTCATTTATTAAGGCAAATAAACGAGAAAACATTGGCATCCCAACACTTCGAGTAAACGACCAACCAATAATTAATGATCGAGATAAAGCAAATGCCCTAAACAACCAATGTAGCTCTGTATTTACCCAAGAAAAGCACCCCATCCCCCAAATAGCCCCCTCTACTTACCCCAATATCCCCCTTCTCGAAATTGGCATAGATGGCGTAATAAAGCAGCTGGAAAATCTAAACCAGAACAAAGCTACAGGCCCAGATGAACTCCCAGCTAGAGTCCTTAAAGAAACTGCAAAGCAGATAGCTCCCATCATCACCCAAATTTTCCAACAATCATACAACACAGGTAAACTTCCTAATGACTGGCTACAAGCATTAGTAACTCCTATACACAAAAAGAGCCATAAATCTGACCCAGCTAACTACAGACCCATATCACTAACCTGCATCCTCTGTAAAGTAATGGAACATATCATCCTAAGCAACATGTGGAAACACCTGCACAAGCATAACATCATTCTCCACTTCCAACACGGATTCCAGTCGGGACTGTCTTGTGAATCTCAACTCATTGAGACAGTCCACGACTGGATGACTGCTATGGACAACAAGACCCAAATTGACGCAATCCTGCTTGACTTTGCTAAAGCCTTCGACAAAGTGCCTCACCTACGTCTTCTATCAAAATTGACCTCCTACGGAATCACTGGAAACACTCAAAATTGGATCAAATCTTTTCTATCCAACCGCAAACAGAGAGTCTCAGTTAACGGTGCCCTGTCGGACATCACAGATGTCACATCTGGTGTCCCACAGGGTTCAGTTCTAGGACCTGTCCTCTTCTTACTCTACATAAATGACATAAATGGGAACATCAAATCTTCTATACGCCTTTTTGCAGATGATAGTATTATATATCGTAAAATGTCTTCCAAAACCGACCATGAAATTCTCCAAACTGACCTTAGCCAACTCCAAACATGGTCAGACAAATGGCAAATGGAATTTAATGTATCTAAATGCGTCCACCTTCCAATAACAAACAAAACTAAACCCAGCACACACAAGTACTCGCTTTCTGGCCAGCCATTATCCACCGTATCCAGCCACTCATACCTCGGAGTAAAATTGGATTCCAAATTAACCTGGACAAATCACGTCACTGACATAACTTCAAAATCTTCGAAATGTTTAGGCATGATTAAACGAACTCTTGGCCCATGTAAACCCGAAGTTAAGCAAACAGCCTACAACATGCTAATCCGGCCAAAACTTGAGTACTCTTCACCCATATGGAATCCCCACACCTTTTCACAAGTTAAAAGCCTTGAAAGAGTGCAACACTCTGCTGCCAGATTTGTTAAAAATTATTACAGACGGAACACAAATCCAGCAGATCTAATTACTGCCCTTGGATGGCCAACCCTCGAACGAAGGCGCATTATCAAACAAGCCACTACCTTCTACAAAATTCTAAACAACATTATTGAGATCACCCCCCTCCGGGCCTACTAAATCGCTCTCGAACCCGTGGACAATACATAGCCCCCAAGTGTCGTATAAATGCAATGGTCTTTTCATTTTATCCCAGAGCCATTCGCATATGGAATATGATTCCATCAAAAATTACCAACATAAAAAACCCAAAATCATTTCAAGAAGCTATTATGGAACTCCCTTTCACCACACCTCCTCACCTAAACTGCCTTTAAAACACAGTGCTCAGCGTAAACTTATCCATGGTGTGGGTATGGAGACTGTCTATGTGTCTATGCATGTGGCAAGGCAGCGACAGTATCCATACACACAACCAACCTATTAAAAATTTTCGTTAAACATCCTATACATAAAATAAATAAAACTATCAGATAAAAACCATTTCAGCAACATTAATGATACTAGTCTTTTAATCGAACGTACCACCCACAGCGCATGCGCACAGTCCACCACAAACTCCTGCGTTAGCCCAAGTTTGGGCTGTTTGGAGTAAACCACTTGAGAGACTTGAGATTGCAGCAGAACTGCAGGTAGAATTCACAGCGAATACTCGCGCAACTGAATTGTATCTTTTTATTGTTCTGAAGAGATTCATCCAGGAGTCCAGCCACAACTTTAATGCTTAAAGTTATATTTTACAAAGCGTACAACTTTCCTGTGTATTGCCTCGATTATCTATGTCCATAATCGGGGTACCGTGCTCCTAAGGTCAACTCCATGTGGCGACGTACTAAGACATGATAAGCATGGGCTTTTACTCCCGTTACTTTGTGACGACGCCGTCCGACTGATAAAAGAATGGGTTGTGTGTACAGACTGCGGTGGCACAATGACGTCAGCGGAGGATAACTTCGCCTCCCCCAACTGGCCGTGGCCATACGCACACAACGAACGCTGCGTGTGGAAGATCTATGTCTCGCAGTTCAAGGTACGCCAGTTAGTCGCCAGGTGGCAGCATACGCTATAATCAACATTAACACACTCCCCCCAACATTGGCGCCACTCAGCATATCACCACTTCCAACTTGATTATAAATTCAAAATGTACAGTTGCGAAGTAGTACAAACGATTGGTTGGCTGGGCAACGTCATTATTGTTTATGACTTGCTACGTCACTACAACTGTACACTTATGCAACGTAAACAAAAACGAACGTTATTGTGTTTCTAGACAATTGTTTTCAATGCAAGTGCAATGAAATTGAAATTGGGAGATTTATTGACAAACATTAGGAGTTTAACAAATGAAATAAAGATGTCAAATATAAGTTGTCGCAGTGGTGAAATAGTGAGTGGCGCCACTGGTAGGGAGTTTACAAAATGAATGAAGTTGTTTAGCATCCCTAGTGAATAATAAGCTCAACAGGAAACAGACCCTCGGATCGTGTGACTCTTGTCTTTTTGCAGGTGATTCACCTTCATCTGACTCACTTTGAGTTGGCCCTCGGGTCGTCGGATACTTGCAGCGAGACCGCTGACCGACTCGTCGTTAGCGAGAGTGTGGACGATCACCCTTGTGGCATCAAGCCTCACACGAAGGACATTGTCACGAAGGGAAACTTTGCCATCGTCACATTCACGAGCAACAACCACGGCGACGCGAAGGGCTTCAGAGCTTTCTACACAGCAGGTTAGTCTTAATGTGAAGACAAATGCATGCTGGTTTAATAGCATCGCACAATTGTTTTCCATGCCTGATAATGGCGTTTATTTTCCCGATGGAGATTACATTACATTGGCCGTCGACGGTGTTTTCATGCGTGCGTGTTTAGGTCCTACTGGCTTGGTCGACCCAATACGTGTGTGTGTGTGTGTGTGTGCGTGTGCGTGTGCGTGTGCGTGTGCGTGTGCGTGTGCGTGTGCGTGTGCGTGTGCGTGTGCGTGTGTGTGTTTGGCAATCTTACTAAAACGCCATCCTAAACTGATTTAGCCTATCGCTAATCAGTTCGTTGATGTCATAATGTGTGAATAGTTTAAGTAATATCCGTAGTCCAGTAGTGCATTTAGGGGAGGCATAATTTTAATTTGTTTACCATATTTAAGTTTTCGTTGCGCCACTACATGGTAGCATGGGTGATTTGCCCCTCCCCCCCTCCTTTTTGGTACCCCCTTTGCGAGATCCTAGATGCGCCACTGCCGCAGTCGGTTTAATAAAAGTGCCTATTTTTTTTCAAATCATCGAAAGAATTGACTTTGATCATTAGATCTTGTAAGGCTCAAAATAGTGGATATCCAAAACGGTAAACACTTGATGGGGTCAAAATGTATCATTGGCGTGATTTCCATCATCTCGTCGATCACATGACGAAGTTATGAAATTTCACAAATGGCGAAATTCTTTAGTTTTCAGCATTTTTATTTTCACTTAAATTTCACTTATTTTCAATAAATTCTGGATCAAGAATTAATTAATTGAATAGTTTGTTTCAGAAAAACTACATGCAAAAGTTGCACAAACGAGCTAGCATATCGTAGTGAATACTAAGTAGGTTTTAATTTAAAATGGAACTAGCAACAAATTAGAATTGAGGAGGGACCTTTAAATCTGGTTAAATGCACACCATATCACGCCGTGCTTCAGAATGGACGTGCAACGAGCACATGAACAAGGGACCCGGTGAGTTCGCCTCCCCGCGCTGGCCCAAGAACTACCCGGCGTCCATCCGCTGCTCGTGGCGACTGACAGCGCCGCCCGGTCAGCGCGTGCACCTGCACATGACGTCCTTCGATCTGGAGACGCACTCGCTCGGCCACTGCAACGACCGTTTCGACCACGTCCGCATCCTCGACGGCGGCACGATGAAGTCGACCAAGATCGGCCTCTACTGCGGCTCGCAGAAGGCGTTTTCTGTACGCTCCACCGGCCGGGACATGTTCGTTCAGTTCGTGTCCGATCACGACCCGAACAACTCGAAGCAGGGCTTCCACGCTAGCTACGAGTTCGAGAAAAGTTTCAGCGGCAACGACAGTATACAAGCAATACTGCCGTTCGACGGCATCGTCAACGAGGGCCAGGATGAGGCGACTTTGGGCCATGGCAAAGACGCGACGGAAGGCAAAGAAACAGGTATTGTGTTCATATGGTTGTAAGAGATACCATTTGTGTGGGACATTCTCCTCTTTTATTCGGTGTTCCGAGGACGCGATGTAATATTTGTTGTGTTTGAATATATACAACTATTCGATTACATGGCAACTATCCTAAGTAACAGACACGATGACTAGTTTTCTTTAAAAATCCATAATCGATTCCCGGCAGTTTATATTTCATACTATGATCCATATTCCGGCTTTGTTGTTTCCTGCTTAACGCTCAGAGGTGCCAAGTCTCCAGCTTTGGGGAGGAGTTCTCCTTTCTGCCAATTTTGTAACATCTCCCGCTTCTCCTTCCTTTTCAAATAATTTCATTTTTTTGAAGCAATTCCACATTTTCTATAAACCGTGGTTACGCAATGCATAAATTTGCACACTTTATACCTTATTTTTTATTTCCGTATTGTGGGAGGGGATACCCCTTCGTTAATTTCATCCCCACCAGGAGAATCGTCTTGACAATCGTGTCAGCTGTGATGACTGAGCCGCTGTCGGTGTCAACAGGAGGTGGGGTGGCGGTGATGGCGGAGGAGAAGAAGGGGCCCGGTCCGAAGACGGACGCCGTGCGTGGAGCGGGGGGCGACACGGCGCATCGGGCCTACAAGACGGCCATGTGGGCCGTGGCGTGTCTCCTCTTCCTCCTGCTTGTCGCCACGCTCACGGCGCTCTTCCTCATGTGGCGCTACTACAGGTGTGTGTCACCTAATGTCCACGTGGCCTAGTCAGTGGTGTATTTGAAGGGGGTTATTGTGCTATGCCACCTTTTATTTGGGGATAAGAATGTTTTCATGTACGACCAGTTGCGCCATTACATCGTAGCATAGAAAACTAACAGGTGACTAAGTTTGCCTTCCGTGGACCCATTTCCGAGATCCTAAATACTCCAATGAACGTAGTGTTTTTACATGTCTTGTTCTGATCCAATTTTGTCTATTTCAATCAAGTTTATTTCCCGAACTTCCCACGTTCCTCAAACCAGTATCAAGTAATCGCACTTGTCCATCTACTGTGGTGTTTGTTCAATACATACCTTGCCAATTCATACCTTTAATGAGCCAGATTGTTCTGCATGTTACGAAAAAATAAGATGTTTTTAAGCGTTAGCACCAGCATCGCTATGGGTACACTTTGGAGCAATTTCTCGATATCCATTCTTCTTCTTCTTCCGTGTAAGTGCATAATCCCACCCTGGAGCATTTACAGAAGCTCGTGAAGCAACAAGAGGTTGTTCTACTGGAGAGATGCTATGGTCCGTGCTATAATATAACTTTTGTTGTTGAACAGACGGAAGCTCGCGAAGCAACAAGAGGTCGCTCTATCGAAGAGATGCTATGGTCCGTGTTATAATATAACTATTGTTGTTGAACAGACGGAAGCTCGTGAAGCAACAAGAGGTCGTTCTATTGGAGAGATGCTATGGTCCCTGTTATAATATAACTATTGTTGTTGAACAGACGGAAGCTCGTGAAGCAACAAGAGGTCGCTCTATTGGAGAGATGCTATGGTCTCTGTTATAATATAACTATTGTTGTTGAACAGACGGAAGCTCGTGAAGCAACAAGAGGTCGCTCTATTGGAGATATGCTATGGTCCCTGTTATGATATAACTATTGTTGTTGAACAGACGGAAGCTCGTGAAGCAACAAGAGGTCGCTCTATTGGATATATGCTATGGTCCGTGTTATGATATAACTATTGTTGTTGAACAGACGGAAGCTCGTGAAGCAACAAGAGGTCGCTCTATTGGATATATGCTATGGTCCGTGTTATGATATAACTATTGTTGTTGAACAGACGGAAGCTCGTGAAGCAACAAGAGGTCGCTCTATTGGAGAGATGCTATGGTCCGTGTTATGATATAACTATTGTTGTTGAACAGACGGAAGCTCGTGAAGCAACAAGAGGTCGCTCTATTGAAGAGATGCTATGGTCCGTGTTATAATATAACTATTGTTGTTGAACAGACGGAAGCTCGTGAAGCAGCAAGAGGTGGAGGTCTATGAGAGGATGAGTCCAGAAGAAGTGCCTCTTCAGGAGTTTGACAGCTGCTGTGCCAAACAAAAGTGAGTTCCCAATATCTAATCTGTTCTGTCTAACATTAAAACGAAAAAAAGTCTTGGTTTTGAGCCTATGCACTAAGATTAAGAATATTAAGACTATTACACTAGTGGTTTACTAGTGTAACCTTGATGAGCACACAGCATCTTAATTTCATGGGCCGAGCCATATAGTTAGATAATCTTACGTCATGGGCGCCGTAGTCTCGCAACATTCATTCTCCAAATAAAAATATGTTTGTAAACACTTAATACTATTCTGGCCATGCAGTTTGCGTCCAAACTCAACTTATGTAGTACATTTTGGCTTATGTTTATTAAACTAGTCCCTTTTTGACATAGCCGCCAATTTGACTGAGTTTTTTTTTACTTTTGTTTGTATACCGCCGCCTTTAATATGTCAGAGTAGTAGTGTAAGTTAACCGATTTCATAGCACTGGGCATGCGCTTATCGGTCGTGATAGTTAACATGTCAGCATTTAGTTAAATGGAGAATTGGCCACAGGCTCACACTTATAGAACAAAATCGGGGTAAACCACTGGCGTGATATTTTTTATTTCGGCTGTACATGGTTAGGTGTTATTAACATTTTTAGGTGCATAACTACAAAACCATGAGTCTATCAGCACACAAACACGACAATGCAAGACAGTTGTTTTTGTAATGTTGTGTTAGTTACCATCAACACAACCTGGACATAATGTTTCAACAACACTCTTTTACCGTAGTGCATTTCTACATCGTACAAAACGTTATCGCTTACCACGGGTTTATCTCATCCAGTTTTCCATTATTCTTCCGTTTGTGTTTTCTCTTGAACGTTCTAATCTAATGTTTTCATTGTGATATGTATGTGTATGTGTATCCTATTATGGACTGCACGTGGAATACCAGTGTGCTTATAATATGCGGCACACTACTAAGTCAACCCTATTAGGAGTCCAACGTGACATTGCTGTAACAATTGCCACACAGTGCTGTTTGTTAGGGTTGATTTATCAGTAGTATTCGACACTGCTGGTCATGAACAATTGTTGATGATCCTACAAGACGAATATGTTGTGCGTGAAACAGCACTAGCATGGTTCCGAAGAATCAGGACGTTATTCTGCAGTGTGGTGTATCACAGGGCTCGTTTTTACCACGTAGGGGAGACTGGGGCTAGTTGCTACAATTTTCAGTTAAAGTCACTTTTTGTAAAAAGTATGTTAGATGCATTATTTCTGTCAACGTATACGTTACATTTATTATTATATTATTCGTATTAATAACATGTACCATACTAATGATATTCCATATTATAGTTAGGTAGATATGTGAAGTTTCCCAGGCACGGTCGACTGTGACAACTTGCCCCGTGAGCGGGGCAAGTTGTTACAACAAAGAACGCGTGGGTCGCAAAGCATGTGTCACTCGTACATGTTACTGTTATTACATTAATTGGATTATACACACTTATACATCTAATACAACACATCTTTATACACCATGTGCATAACACTGTAGGTGGTCACAGCTTCATATATTAAGCTTTTCATTGTTAGTTACCAAAGTGTCACATGCCTTGATTCTTACATAAAAAAATTGTAAATGGAATATAAATTATTGAATGGAGTATGAAATTGTGAATGGCAATATATATATATATATATATATGTAATACAACTTCTACGCGCCCATGCACACACGCACGAACATCCACATTTCAATGAATCGTGAATGTCTATGAATTGCTCAAATAGGGTT